>CM046862.1:32903120-34133856 GCA_025617745.1 Heliocidaris erythrogramma | reverse complement strand
ATAATACTCTAATTCTCCGTTAGCAATGTCTGATTTTTATGGTTTTGGGATGGGTTTTATTGAACCTGATCTGTAAATGGTAAGTTTTCGAAACAATTTACCAGTGAGATATTGACAATTAGGTGATTCAGCCATGGCACATTAAGTTCATTGTCCACAGACCCTATAAAATCAAGAAAAGGCTGTATCCTATTTGTAACCCATGAATTTGTAGAACACTGATAGCAATTTTGAGAAAAATTAGTTCCACAAGAACTGATCAAAATTTGAATTCACGGCCACTATAAAGGGTCTTGTTCTAGTTACATGTATATTTGATAGAATAATGGCGTGCAAGGTGTATTCATGTTGGTACATATGAAATATGTATTGATATTCCACATTTTTCACCAGTTGTCTGACATTCATGCCATTGCATTGATATGCATGTACTATATTTGTTCTTATGTAAAGGTAAAACTATACTTTTTATGTTATCAACAGAAGATCAATATGTGTATCTGATAGCACCCTTCTTGACATTGCCAAGAGGATACCCCAGGACAAGATGTATGATCTTGGAATCAACCTTGGGGTTGAATTTAGCTCTCTTAGGATGCATCGAGCAACAAACACAATGGGTGGGGCTGTAAACTGCAATGGTACACTTGAAATGCTTGTAGACTGGAGAGACAATACACCAATTCAGCAGCAAGGAGAGGTACTAAGGAATGCACTGAATACATCTTCCTTGCAAGCTGTAGCTGAGCAGTACTTACCAGAAGGTACATTGTCAGAAGATCAAGTTCATATTTTAATCATATATTCTGCATGAACTATGAATCATTAATATTTAAATGAACTTCTGTGAGTGGAATTTGGAGTCTGGACTTACAATACCATGGCAATAATAAACTTCATGATGAAATTCTCTCTTTTTGAGAAGGAAAAACAGAGTCCTAGATCACGTTTATGCGAAATTTATCTGTATACTTTAGGAAAAAAATTTTTGTTATCCTAAACATAATTATGATAATAATAATTGTTATAAACATTATATACAGTGCATCCACCCAAAAAGTAAACAATTGTAAAAGTCTCCCCAAATAAATATTTCTGAATATTTTCAATATATTTTAATTCTTGTAGATAGGGTCCGTCCTATACAATAACACAAAAAATCTGACTAGTTAATACACCTGAGTGGTCTCAAACCACTTTGGTGAAAGGGTGCAAAATTCAGACTTGACAAGAATTGGTATTGTTATGGATGGTTGAGAACTGTTTGAAATTGACAGTTTCCGCAATTTCAAATTATATCTCTCATCGTAAGATTGTTGCATTAGGAGTGTACAAAACAAGAAAATGAATAGTTTTACTAGAAAAGCCATTTCCTGCCATCTAGTTCATTTGTCCTGCTGTCATCACTGGATTTTGTTCTGGCTGGTATGAGCCAAGTTGATAGTAAAATTGATAATTCAGTATCCATGATGAGCATGAGAATTCTTTTCAGGGGGTACTTTTTTATATGGCTCTACAACACGGATGCTTTAATTTTTATAAGTCTAAAAGCAAAATGTACTGGAGCATGATGCTGACTATTTATTTTTACCCCTAATTGGACCTAAATTGGGCATATTTCTTATGAATATAGATGTTAAAGTAACTGTAGAATTATGAATTGTTTAATAAACAAGCTTCTAGCAAAACTACTGAAAGATAATCTTTGTATGTGAATATAATGGCCATGCTTTTAAAAAAACAAATTGATGACAAAAAAAAACCTTTAGATGTCTTTAAGTGAAAGTGAAAGAGTCTGAAGATTCCAGAAACAGTTAATCTCTTTTTCTGGTTTGCATTAGTTTAAAGAAAAAGAAAGTACAATTGTCCAGATACACTTTCTGTTTGTCTTTATTGCTGAAGTGTTAAGTTTGTGATTGGAAAATATTCAGATATTCGATTTGCAGTAATATTTTCAATTATACATGCAAGATTTCTAGTTGTTTCAGAAGAAAATATGGTGAACAAATGAAAGCGAATTTTTCTTCTCATATTTAATAGGTCAACCATCCAGAGAGGAGGCATCAAGTGAGGCACAGAATGTTCCTGTTCATCATGCTCCTGATGCAAGACAAAGTACATCTCTTGGAAGTCCAAATATAGCTTCAAGTACACTTTTCCATCCTATGAACCTAAGCCAAGAAACCTCCATGCATTATCGGTCATCTCATAGTACTGCCTCCTATCAAGAAATGTATGCAGCATCAAGCACCAATCAAGGCCCAGCACCTACCAGATACCAAGGAGGATTTCACTCTTACCCACACCAGAATATGACCTCAATACCAGCCATTCCTACAACATATGCAACTCAAGTGTCCTTTCCTCCCTCATACCAATTGGAACCACATACATGGCAGTCTCAGGATCACAGATTAATTTCATCCATACAACCTTTTGACTTACCATCATCATCATCTAGACAATTTCACCCACCTGGAATGGCATCTGCACAATCAAACATACAGACATTACCAACAAGACCACATGGGCAGGGGGAGCCGAATACGTACCTTAACACACAGTCTTACACACCCATTGTGTCATCCAATCTGTCTCAAGGCCCTGTTCCTAACTCGCAATTGCAATTACCAATTGCACAGGAATCTCCTGGGCAAAGCATGCCAACAATTTCAACCAATGATCCATCACCACACAACTTGGCATCGAGTGGAGGGGAATCTTTTCAATCGTGCATTCATGCAGGTTTAGGTGTGTTACCAGTGATGTTACAGCAGAGTAACGTTCAAAATCCTTACCCAAACCCTCAAGGATCTACATCTGCCTCCAGTTTATTTCAAGAATCTCCATATCCAAATATCTTGGGAATCCCACCCACTCACCTGTTGTCAGGACAAGAATCATTATATGGAAAGACATCAGCACAACCATACCCACTCACAGGTGCTGGTGCACACCCAATGACAGCACAACCAGGAACACCAAATAGGGCACCTCAGATGTCATCAGTACACCCATATGAACCCAGCATGTCAAGTTACCAAACCACTCAGGAACACTCCATTTCCCGTTCAACCACAGCATCCGATGTGCATCCAGCTTGCGAAATGCCTCCAATCACAGATGCTCAACTAGAACAATGTAAAGAGGACATCAAAGCTTTTTATGACATCAATCTTTGCCAGATCCCTACAAGTCCTCTGGATACAGATTCCCTTGTTGAATTGAAATGCATATTCACAAATCTTGTCCTGCTGGAAGAAAATAGAAACACAAAGAAGAAAGAAAATTTAGCGTATGAAGACTTGCTTGATATCAAAATAAATAATCAAACAGCTAAACGTATCATGATCCAAGGAGAAGCAGGTGTTGGAAAAACGACATTCTGTGCAAAAATTGCATGGGACTGGATTGAGGGAAACCACTATCAGGACTATGCTCTTTTAGCTATTGTTCCTTTGCGTGATTCAAAGGATGGCAAAACCGTTGGTCAGGTGTTAAAGACATATCTGTCTGAGGAAAACAAAGTCACATCAGAGCAACTTGATAAGTATATCAATGAAAATCAGGATAAGGTCCTCACAGTGTTTGATGGGTTTGATGAATTTTTGGGGGAAATGTCAAATGACGGGAATGCAGTTGTGCAAATATTGAATTGTAAAGAATTAAAATCCGGAATAGTCATAGTCACTACTAGACCTTGGAAGGCACATGATATAGCAAATGGAATGAGCTTGGCAAAGCAATATGCATTTGTCAGAATAGAGGGATTTAAGAAAAAGGATGTTAAAACTTACATCGGAAAGTTTTATCAAGATGACAAAACCTCTGCACAGTCCCTTTTGGAGTTTGTGGAAGAAGGCAGCTTGGTAACAGAAACAATGGCCCCCTTTCCGATCTTTTGTTCCATGTTATGTCACATGTGGAAGGAGGTTGAAAAACGAGAAGTAGTTCGTAAACTCCAGACTTTCTCTCAGTTATTTCAGGAGATGATCACGCTCCTCAAGCAACACTATGTGTCCAAGAAAACTAAAGCCACATATGGTGATATTGTAGAGGACATTGGAAAACAGATTAATGATCATTTCAAAAAGATCAGCGAAGTTGCATTTACTGGTCTGCTGCATAGACAACTTGTTTTCCTTGAAGAAAAATTTGTATCCTGTGTTGAAGACCTTCGTGTTGCTTGTGAAGTGGGCTTACTAACAAAAGAGAGAACAAAATGTAACAAAAGAGCTCATGGAACCGTAAAAAAGTTGGCTAGACTGGAATCAACTGTTTCATTTCCTCACAAACTCTTCCAGGAATATACAGCAGGTCTATATCTCCAAGAGCTCTTTCGCTCAAATATATATTATATTTATTATATTGATATTTAATCATCAAATGAACAGTCAAATTTTGCGTAAACCAGCAGAATTCAGGTATCTCCTTTACTTCGTAGGATCTTTTGATGAAGATATTGCTGCATACATACTGACAAATCTAATGGCCCGGAAACAAAGCAAATTAAATTTCATCGTGGAAGTTGCACTTGAATGCCACAGTGAGAAGGCTGCAAGTCTGATTGAAGAAAAGCATAAGGAAATCAATTATTTGGTGACAATTGAAAAAGGCTCACGTATACATGTGAATGCAGGCTATATCTTCACATGCAAACATTTGGTAAGCTCTTGCTTATGTTTACACATGAAGATTTTTAAAGCAAAGGCACAAGTATCAGTTGCAGTCATATAGGATAAATCAAGTTTTGTTATTTTGTTTTTTGCCTTTTTTATCTAAGAGTTTGCACATGTGTCTGATCTTATTATTCATATCAAAGTAATCCAGCCACACTGAGAAATCTTCAGAGAACACTATTCTTAAAGGATACCCCGACTTGATCTGTGAAGCCTAATTTTTACATTTACATTGAAGGCTTTTGTTTTAATACGCCATATGGTAGCCTCTGTGAAAAGGCTGTTATATTCTTTCATCAAAAGAACCCACTTATGGGGCATTCAGAGAAAATTAGGAAAAATAAAAGGAGAGGATATAGAAAAGAGATGATAAAGGCATGAAATTGAAGTAAACACTTTTACACAAGACTACATGTATTTTTGGTTTTGTTTTCGGTGATTAATGACCAAAAATGAAGTGAAATATAAAGAGGAAAAGGAAAATAGGTAGTTCTGAAAAGAAATGTTTGTGTTTGAACAGCCTCTTTTCCTAAATTGTTGTAAACAGAATTTTCACAGAGGCCACCATTTTTATAAAAATTGACTTTTGTGGCTTTGTACGAGTACAGGCTAACTACCAATGAAATCTTGAAACCCGAATGCCCCCTGTCACGGAATTATGGCAACCCCTCCACAGACTAAATGTTCCAATTTCGCTGGCAAAACAACGTAAGCGGCGGTACGCAGGCTCCTTTTTAGCACGCGACCGTGGTGTTGATGGCAAAACAACGTAAACATGTATAGGTTGTTTTGCATTGCTCACTTCTCAAATTTATTTACAGTGTAAAGTCATCACATGAATGTATGTGCGTGTGCATTGATGTTCACCGGTAACTGTGGGACACTAATATGAAAACACACCTTCGAACCGAGGATACAAACGAGACCGAGGACCGTCCTCGTTTTGATTTACAGTTTGTTGGCTTTATTTTTAGCTTCTAACTACGCTGTTGACCTTACGAGCATAAATGAGCAGAGTCCACGTTTGGGAGGTAGTGAATTTTTTTTTTTTTTGCTTACGCACTCTATCCAACAGATGGGCACGCCCGGAAATTGAACGGGATTTATTTTTAGTCTTCCAGGATTATTCTCTTCAAAAACAATTGAAAAATAATTGTAAATAGTTAATTATGAATAAGTCCAGGTTGGGTAGTGTTGACACACTGTTCTTGTTTTCCGGTTGAAACACGTATGTGTGTGCGTTTGTTTAGCATTATGTCCGAGGACATTTTCGGACAGAGAACAAAAAAAAAATCATGACAACAATGGTCCTCGGAAGCCGGACAATAGTCCTCGAACGTCGAACAATGAATTTATGCCTTATTCCGTCGACTGTCCGAGGACGAGTAACAATAGAGGAACAATAGTTGTCCTCGGAAGTAAAGCCATGTAAACGTGTGTGTGTGTGTGTGTGTGTGTGTATATACATATATATATATATAAAAGTTCCCCAGAGCTGTCCTCCCGTTTTGAAATTTTTGCAAAGGCTGAAAAAATGTCTCCGCCGGGAATTGAACCCGGGTCGTTGGCTTAGAACGCCAATGCCTTAACCACTAGACCACGGAGACGGGTCAGTGGTTTCGGCGACACCAGATTCAATTGACCGACAGATTGACAAATCTTCAACCTTATTAATTAATTCCGTTGTCGGGGCAGGTGAGTTTGAACAAAGACAAGCCGCGTGCCTCAGCTGGATCCAAGCGAATGCTTTGAGATACATGTATACATTAGAATAATTAGTAACAATATTGTGAGGAAATAACATATACAACAGCTTTGGCAACTCTCGTGGAAATATATATACAATGCGAAAGGAAAATGAGATAATAATGGTTGCGTAACTTAAATCAAAGTTCCCCAGAGCTGTCCTCCCGTTTTGAAATTGAAAATCGTGTTTTTGTTGAAGAGTTTGTGCAATCTGTGCTTTGCGGGAAAGTGCTTTGCGATTAACTTTATGAATTGTCCACCTACGTTAGTCTCTACATTTGCGCTGGAAGGGGGGTTAAACCATATTATTTGCCTAGGTCGGTTCTTTCTCTTACCTTTGGTGTTTGGGTAATTTGGGGGGTCAGAATACCTGATATTTTCTTTGTATCCGCTTTGCTTCAGTGCTTCATTGTATGTCGGTGCGGCTTTATTGAAGATATCCTCATTCGATGATAGTGATGATATACATTTTGCTACTGCTACGGGTATTTGCTTAGTGATCATAGGGGGGTGGTTTGAATTTGTGTGGATGTATATCGGGGTGTTATTGGGCTTTCTGTATGGTTTGTGCGTTCCTGTTACTAGGTCTAGTGTCACATCCAGGTAGTCGACTGTCGACAGTTTTCTTGATCAGTTTGTAACTTGGACCATGTATGCATATGGGAGGGACGATGAACTGATTAGATTTTGGGGTCTCAAAGGTCATAGAGGTCATTATATACATAAAAATGGTTTGTTCTTGTGATACCTTAGATTCATCTAGTTATCATTTGTATCTTGGCAACTTTAACACGTCTTCATAATTTTTTTTTGCATCAGATTGTTTATTTTCAGTCTTACTTTGATGAAGGTCTTTGACCGAAACGTCAGTCCAAATTTTTGGCTCCTGCTGTGTTTTTATTTGACTCCTGAGTACTTCAGCCCATGCCCTTTCCCTGTGAAGGGGAGGTATGCCAAAGAACAGCGTGGCCATATCCGCATATTGCATGGATGGCTTCAATGTACAGTATAGTATTATACACACGTGTTAGATCGTTCGCACGTGTACAGGTCATACAGGTACATTGCGCATAGAGTTACATCATTTGAAGCTTCATGGTCACACACACAGTTTAGTACAGTGTGTATGTAACTCTATGGTTTCACGACGCTCGCTTTGATCCAGTTTGGGAAAGGCGCTTTATAAATGCCAGGTATTATTATTACCGGTACGGTATAGTCTGCAAGCACAGACCCTAATTTGACACTTTATCAGAAAATCTGATAAGAAGAAAATTCCTTCGAAAATATTTCCACTATGATATGAATACGTATAATGATATTAATGAATTTTTTTTTTGTCAGACCTACAAAATTCGCTCAGGAGGGGGTGGTTATGGGGGTCCCTCCATAATTCTCTGACAAGCAAAAAAAAAGAAGGTTTCATTCTAAAAGGGGGCGGGGGCACAATCGACAAAAGGGCAGATCGTCTATGGTCAAAATGCATACTTTCCTTCCAAAGGGGGGTGGGGAGGGCACGGGCTGGATGTACCCCCCCCCCTGGATCCGCCAATGCACATGTTGTAAATACTTCTTGGTAAAAATAACTTCACCCGACTTTTTTATTTATTCACTTGATTATTGTAACAAATATACGGTACGGTGATTAATCATAAACACATGCAGCTAGCGCCCGTGGATGTCCACGGGCTGCTAGTATACATGTATATATATATATATATATACAGCCCTGGAAAAAATTACTAGACCAAGCTTCTGTAATAAGGGTACTGTAATATACAAACAAAATTATAAATATGAATACCAAATTCCAACAATTATACCTTGCTTTTATGATATTTTATTTCCTTCTTACCACAAAAATAACACTATTCTTGGTCTAATAATTTTTTCCATGGCTGTATATATATATATATATATATACATGTGAGCGAAAACTTCAAATAATTATGTATTTTCATTTGTTATGCCAGAGAGCGACCTAAAAAGTTTGGTCATTTTTGTATGCTCAGAACTGGAATTTTTATCACTTTAAAATAATAAATCAATAAAATATAATATATATCACTTTAACATAATAAATCAATAAAACGATCGATCAACCAAGATGCATGTGCACACATCTCTGCACTTACGCACTCACGTGCACACACTTTTACTTTTACCTCAATACGCCCGAAACTGCAGATGTATTTTTTTTTCCCTTTTTTTTCTTCTTTTTTTTTTCTTTTTTTTTTCTCTTCATTTCTTTTCCTTTTTGTTTAATTATTAAACCGTTACAATGTCCAAAAATCGTATAAAATCTTCTCGAGGCTCCCATCCCAGTCAAGCTATATGCTTATGATGGAAACCTCCTGCATTTTTTGTCCTCATCAAACCTTTGTTTTGTTTGCGTTCTATAATTTGTTATGTCAAAGTATATATTCTTTGTATTGATGATTATATTGTCATGTATTGTGTTATTATGTTCCGTTCACTTATTGTAGATCAATTATACTTTGTATATTTGGAAAAATGCAGAAATAAATCAAATCAAATAAAAAATCAAACATCTTTAGTTTGACAAATTCTCAATGCCCCTGTTGCACACACACACTTCCACAGACAACTGCAGATGTGATAACAATAACAGTTGTCCACAGCTGGTGACATAGATATCTTTGTAGACTTACATTGCCATCACCATGAAATGAGATACATGTACATTGTTTTTCTGTAGCAACTCAGACATTGATTGAGACATACGTTGTTCTGCAAAACAACGTATGTTTTAATTCATGCAAATTATTCAGATATGTGGGACTTTTGTAAGATTATTTTTTATTGTACATTACAATGATCTCTTTATCAATTCTTGGTCAGAGTACGAAATACTGAACAAAGCTAAAAATTGAACTGTACTTCGTTAAAGTTTTAAACTTAAATTACTGGAAAAGACGCTACATGTAGATACATGTACATTGTTTTGCCATAACATGCCCGATCTTATGGTGTTACCGAAAAGCTACAGAGAACTTCTAATTTCTACATGTTTGTATGGCCTTTGGAAACCTGTAGTCAATATTTTATGAAATCTTATCATTGTTCTTAGATGGTGAAGATGCACCAAGAAAATTTTCACCCAAATTTTGATGTTAACAAAAACTTCCAAGAAATTACCTTGAGAGAATTTCATATGACTACAAAATAATCAGGTACATAAGACCATGTGTATTATGAATCATACCTCTGTGTATATGTTTTTAATGTTTTTGCAGGTGTCACTTTGCATTGAAACCTTCCATCACAGTAAGGCATTGTCTCGAATCCTTGCAGATGCAGTGTGTTCTCTACAAACTCTTAAAGAACTCAAAATTTCTTGTAAAGTTCCTGATGAATTCATCCAAAGTGTGCAGGAACATGCTGAAAATGTATTGGTAAATATATTCTGTATGTCTACTCTTAATTTTGTAATAGTTATGTAGAAATATTTAAATTACCTCTTCAAGAATACAGCTTTTCTATGCTATATACACATGTACATGTACCATAGAAAATATATTCCTCAAATGATGAGTGGCATTTTTCTGATGTAGAAATTAAAGGTTAAATGTATAGACCCTAGACATATTCAGATCTGATTGCAAAATATGTAGAAACTCAGTTCCATGTACACTGACATTTGACCATTTGTAATATATATATTTGGTAAAAATATGAACTTTTCTAAGTTCTTGTGCTTGTGTCTATTTCTTCTTCATAGATTGAATCTCTTGAAGTGCTTGAAGAAGACATTCGGAACATAAAAGAAGAGTTCTCTTTTTCAATTAGAATAAACATCACTTTCTACAACAAATCAGATAATAATTATAATACATGTATGTGCAAAAAGATGTT
This sequence comes from Heliocidaris erythrogramma, assembly GCA_025617745.1. Taxonomy (NCBI): domain Eukaryota; kingdom Metazoa; phylum Echinodermata; class Echinoidea; order Camarodonta; family Echinometridae; genus Heliocidaris; species Heliocidaris erythrogramma. Next base: position 34,123,555 of record CM046862.1, on the reverse strand, counting down.
TGCAAAATATAATATAAATATGCTTTTTGCATATAAAGATTTAGTACAAATTCCATGAGAGTATTTTTTGACAGACAATTCAAAGTAGTTTGCATTCTAAATAAATTGTTGTACTTCATGTGCATCACTTAAAGAGAAGGTTGAGTTCTGGGAAAGGTGAAAAATAATATTAAAACTTTCTCATTCCTTTAATGTCAGTTTGGAAGAACATCATAGAAATGTCCCCTGAAAAGGATTGCTCATATTTGAAATATATCAAGAAATAGCTGAAGTGTTCGGGCCAAACATTCATGCCACATGTGTGTACAGTCCCATATGCCCACTTCTGTGTGCAGTGCACATGCTTTTCAGCAAGATTGGGTCAATTTCTTATCATTTGAATGATTCCTACACCTCACAGTATACACTATTCTAATGTAGACATGATCAACCTTTCCCAATTGTTTTGAGACAGTTTCTTTCACAATGAAATCACATGACCGAGGAGAATGAAACCCTGGGGAAATATCCATTTTAATGAAAAGATAGTAAAGAGAGAAGCAATTTTAAAAAAGTTCCATCAAAATCGGTTAAGAAATGAAAAAGTTGTGAAAGTTTGAAAAGTCTCGATTTACTTTCTATGGCGATCCTCAAATTGGCTATTTGCTTCAATGTGGCAGGGTTTTGTGGACAACTCTCCATATGTTTTGTACACAAAATTTCAGATTTTCTCCTTTATCTCTCAAGGTACAGCTTGTCTCTTTTTTAGCTCTATGTATATCATGGTAAAATGTATTTTACACAACATATGTTGAGGTCACAAAGAGACAAGTAGCATCTTTAGAGATAATGGAGAAAATATGAAATTTTGTGTACAAAACATATGGAGAGTTGTCCACAAAAACCTGCCACATTGAAGCAAATAGCCAATTTGAGGATCGCCATAGAAAGTAAATCAAACTTTCACAACTTTTTCATTTCTTAACCGATTTTGATGGAACTTTTTTTAAATTGCTTCTCTCTTTACTATCTTTTCATTAAAATGGATATTTCCCCAGGGTTTCATTCTATAGCAAATAATGTGGCTATCCAGGGTTCACCGCATGGTGGGAAATGAGTTTAAAAATCTAACATTTAATAGATGTAAGATATTTCTAACAAGTCACGGTAAACGTCTTTTTGTATGTTTGCTTGTTTGCATTCTTGTTTCCTGAGAGGCCGAATCTCTAGAACCACACATGAGGGAATTAAACCGCATCACAGCACTTCAGAGAATTTCATTCCTGATTCATAATTTTCTCTTTTCATATCTCCCCCTCTCATGTTAATGTCTTTTCTGAAGCCTTTTATCAGTATTGGTATACTGTACAATGTAGAGTGTTTCATCTGATCTCAGAGATGCATGTATAATAAAATACATGTAATACTCTGTAATATCTACCAAAGTAGACAGAAGTGCTTTATGCATTTTCTTTTTCCTTGACAGGTTGAATCTCTTGAACTTATTGATGAGAGCAATAGCTTGATCAGTAAGCCTGCATCACAAAATCTGGGTGCTAGTATCTGTGCTATGCCATGCCTCGAGAATGTCAGACTGTCTGTGAACCTATCACATGGATTCTACATTGCACTCAGAAAAGGAGCTTCATCACTGAAGGTAACAACTTAATATAACTCTGTCTCATATTATCTTTGTAGATGCACTCACTCCACAATCTACTTGCACAGATGCCAACCGTTCCGGAATATGCATGAGGTCAAAATTAAAATGTGAATTACGCAACGGTTGAATGCTTGTGAGAGAAAACATGACAACAATAACCATGCTCTCCGCTATTCACTTGTCATGAAAGCCTTGAAATCCACCTCATACATATTCCGGAACAGTTGGCAACTCTGTACTTGTATCCAGTTCACCTGAGAATTTACACATCGTCTGATTGGAACCAGAAGGGTTTATACTTTATACTTTAACACAGAGTTACTGCCCTTCTGGCACCAAACAGACAATATTATGTTATATTTTTTTTAGTTAGAAATCATAGCCATAATTTCTTACTGAATGAGAAATGGTTACTTGCATTGTCAAGTGTGGTCCCATGGAAAAGATTTGAACCAACAAGAAAAAAAAAAGATTTACTCTGGGTTTCTTATTTCTGTTTAATAGTTTCTTGTTTCTTCCTTGTTTTCTCTCTTGTAGAGATGATATATCCATTTTGTAAGTCCATTCATGTTTGGCAAAGATGGTAAGGTATGTAATTCAGATGAATTGCTAGTCTGCAAGCACAAAATATTTTATTTCTTTTCTAGAGCCTTTCATCAGTGTTGGATATAGTCTAGAGTATTTGATGCACAAATATACTTACATCTCAGAGATGCATTATGATAGAAATGTACTCTGTAGTATCTTACAAAGTAGACAGAAGTGCTTTACATGTTTTCATTTTCCTTGACAGGTTGAATCTCTTGAACTTCAGGTTTATGGTGTCAGTGAGTCTGCATCACAAGATCTGGGTGCTAGTATCTGTGACATGCCATGCCTCAAGAATGTCAAACTATCAGGGAGATTATCAGATGGATTCTACATTGCACTGAGAGAAGGAGCTTTGTCACTGAAGGTAGCAACTTATTGTTATCCTATATTGAATTTAATTGAATTTATTGATTCATCTGCCATTGTAAGAGAAATTGTTCTTTCATCAATTGAATAACAAAGGATATTTTAAAAGATCATGCATAACAATGAGGTGTACAAATATATATTACAACATGAACCAAATAGAAGGAAATGCAAACAAGGGTGCTAGTATCTGTGCCATGCCATGCCTCAAGAATCTCCAACTATCAGGGAACCTATCAGGTGGATTCTAATTTGCACTAAAAAAAGAGAAGGAGCTTCATCACTGAAGGTAACAAATCTGTCTAATATTATCTTTGTAGAAGCAAACAACTGGTGACAAATTATCCTCACTCCATAATCTGCATGTATTTCTACAACTACTGGCAAATTCACCTGAGAATTTAAATATCGTTACTGTTGCCGTTTTACAAACGCAACCTCTTTAGCCTGTAAATGTACAACCGTACTGTAAACTGTTTTCAATAGTTTCTTTATAGGCATTAATTTCAGTCTTATAGTGTCGACTATGTTGTAACCTATCATTCAGACAATTAAGTTACCATTCATTTCCCTGTTATTTGCCCCAAACTGCGTTCCTGTGTTTTCAGACTCACTCTCTGCTGAAGAAAAAAAGTTTGAATTTCTCGCCTAAACTCAACTTCTGCACAATGTAAAAATAGTGACTGTCTCATATTCAACTAGAAAGGCCGTCAAAGGCGCCAGACCCACGCCTTAGCGGCGCTATTATTCTTGAAACTGCAGAAATAGATATATTTTTACTGGTTGGTTCCCCTGTCGTGTATAAAAAAAAGTAAACCCAATATAGGTTTTGTGGCTTTGTTGCGATTATTTTTGTAAGCAGTGGCCATTCAAAGGGGATAACAAGAGGCACATCTCCCCCCCCCCCCCAAATAAATTTTGCCATATCCAGGTCATAGCTTTGTGTGTCCCCACCCTTGAAAAAATTCTTCTGAAAAAGATATTTTATTATTGAAACATCCCTCCCCTAAAAGTAATTGATTAGACATGTCAGAGAGCGTGGCATATGGTGAGGAAAAAATTGTTAGCAATTTGTATTCAGTGTTCAGTCATGTCAGTGTTAGTAAATGTATTCATGTTCTATCTTTACATTGCAGTTGGGGTTGTTGTTTTTTTCATCGGGCTTGGATAAAATAAATATGACGACAAAATAAGTTGGATCTCGACTTCAAAATGACATGCATGCGAGGCACAGAGCTTACTCACTCAGCTCAGTCACCACCCATCAACAAAGTCAAAGTGTATACTGGCGTACATTCGGCCAACCTCAGCCACCAAATTTTACAACTACGAAATCCACTCAAACAGACATAAATGAGTTATAAACTAACTCAAATCTCAAATGACAGGACCGTTATAACCCAAAGAAAAAAGTTCAATCCTACTACAGTCAGCCACAGGCACTGTACTCCCTAACCCCAGGTACAACTATCCAAAGTCGACCTCGCCCATTTTATGGCTAATCGCATCACTTAATTTCGGCAGGTAAGATAGAAATTTGTACTTATACTTAAAGAGAATTACTGTAACTGTCTAGCAGGCTCTTTGATTTTACGATTGTTTCGATGAAAAAAATCTTTTCCCTGATCTTTTCCCTGTACTGTACCGTCGATTCAAATGGCTCGATCGCACCGTGTGTAATGTACCGTATGTATACCGTCGCTGACTCGATCACACAGTGCGATCGAGTCATTTGAATCGACGGTACAGTACAGGGAAAAGATCGGCTCGGCGAGGAAATTCCATTTTTTTCATCGAAACAATCGTTAAATCGTAAAATTAAAGAGCCTGCTAGATAGTTACAGTAATTCTCTTTAAGTATAAGTACAAATTTCTATCTTACCTGCCGAAATTAAGTGATGCGATTAGCCATAAAATGGGCGAGGTCGACTTTGGATAGTTGCACCTGGGGCTCCCTGGGGTTATGTACTCCCTAGCCCGACCAGACGCCGTCACTTCGCGACAGCGCTGTGTATAGTTATGTACGTACAGCTACACAGCCCAGTCACTCAGATCAACACACGCGAACGCTCGCGAGTGCGATAGACTCACTCACGTCGAACAAACTCACCAGATTTTCACCGAAAACAATTAAAATCACGTACTACACGTCCACCAGGATAAAATAAATCACAAAAACTTCCACAACAGAGTGGAAAGAACCGGGGAAAATAAACAGAAATGCACAGAAGATAAGAAATAAAGGAGAAATTAGACGTGCTAGGCCTAGGCCGTAGGGTAGCCTGAATCTAAATGAAGTTGTAGATAAAAAAAGATATCGCGCGCGATAGCTATATAGCCTATACAGTACCTAGCTAGCCGCTTTCGATTTCGCAGTAGTACAGTTCAAGCGCGCGAAAAATCCCTTGTTGCTGGGATACGTTGGCTTTGAATATTCATTGCAGACTCGTACGGATTTGAAGTGAAATGGCAAATAATGGGTCTAAAAGTCTTCTAAAATTCATAAACCTGAAATAGATTTTTGGTGAGACGAAGTAATGAGTGTTTTGATTGGCCAAAATATTTCTGCATCGGCAGGCGAAGTTTGGGGTCATCAAACTTTCTAGTTTCTTTCCTGTCACTATCTGAACTGAAGTTCCTATACTTCACTACAGGGTCAAAACTTCAAGGTCACACAGAATTTGCAGGGGTCAACCAATCATCACCAAAATCTAATCAATTCTTTTCTGTCACTTTCTGAACATTCCCTGAAAATTTGGTGCAAATCCGTTCACCTGTTCTCCCGTTATCTTGTACACAAACAAACAAACAAACAAACAAACAAACAAACTAGAAAGGCCGTCAAAGGCGGCAGACCCACGCCTTAACCCAATAGGTTTTGTTTTGTTGCGATTATTTTTGTAAGCAGTAGCCATTCAAAGGGGATAACAAGAGGCACATCTCCCCCCCCCCCCCCCAATAAATTTTGCCATATCCAGGTCATAGCTTTGTGTGTCCCCACCCTTGAAAAAATTCTTCTGAAAAAGATATTTTATTATTGAAACATCCCTCCCCTAAAAGTAATTGATTAGACATGTCAGAGAGCGTGGCGTGGTGAGAAAAAAAATGTTAGCAATTTGTATTCAGTGTTCAGTCCAAGGCCGTACGCAGAAATTTTTTTCCTGGGGGGGCAAGATGATCGCTTTCAAAGGAACCCATAACTTGAAGTCTAAAACCCGATTTAAAAAAAGTATGATTTTTGAAATTTCTGGGGGGGGGGGCAGGGGGGGCAACTGCCTCCCCCCCCCTCCCCGCTGCGTACGGCCTTGGTTCAGTCATGTCAGTGTTAGTAAATGTATTCATGTTCTATCTTTACATTGCAATTCGGGTTGTTTTTTTTTTTTTTTCATCGGGCTTGGATAAAATAAATATGACGACAAAAGAAGTTGGATCTCGACTTGAAAATGACGTGCATGCGAGGCACAGAGCTTACTCACTCAGTACTACAGTCAGCCGGCCCGGCCCCAGGCACTTCGCGACAGTGCTGTGTATAGTTATGTACGTACACTACAGCTACTCAGCCACTCACTCAGATCAACACACGCGAACACTCGCGAGTGCGATAGACTCACTCACGTCGAACAAACGCACCAGATTTTCATCGAAAACAATTAAAATCACGTACTACACGTCCAACAGGATAAAATAAATCACAAAAACTTCCACAACAAAGTGGAAAGAACCGGGGAAAATAAACAGAAATGCACAGAAGATAAGAAATAGGAGAAATTAGACGTGCTAGGCTATACGTATACCGTATACCTAGCCGCTTTCGATTTCGCAACGAGAGTACAGTTCAAGCGCGAAAAATCCCTTGTTGCTGGGATACGTTGACTTTGAATATTCATTGCAGGCTCGTGCGGATTTGAAGTGAAATAGCAAATAATGGGTCTAAAAGTCTTCTAAAATTCATAAACCTGAAATAGATTTTTGGTGAGACGAAGTAATGAGTGTTTTGATTGACCAAAATATTTCTGCATCGGCAGGCGAAGTTTGGGGTCATCAAACTTTCTAGTTTCTATCCTGTCACTCTCTGAACTGAAGTTCCTATACTTTACTACAGGGTCAAAAGTTCAAGGTCACACAGAATTTGCAGGGGTCAACCAATCATCACCAAAATCTAATCGATTCTTTCCTGTCACTTTCTGAACATTCCCTGAAAATTTGGTGCAAATCCGTTCACCCGTTCTCTTGTTATCTTGTACACAAACAAACAAACAAACAAACAAACATACAAACAAACAAACAAACAAACAAACAAAAAACAAACATACGGAGCCCTTTACATAACCCTGCCGATTTCATCGGCGTGGGTAACAAACATACGGAGCCCTTTACATAACCCTGCCGATTTCATCGGCGTGGGTAATAATAATGCGCTATGCTTGTATCATTGTTGGGAATGAAAGGAAAGGCTATAACGCCAATTGAAATTGTTCACCCCTTTAAGATAGAGTGCTGTAATACACTGGGTAAACTAACAAAATAAAAGAAGAGTTCCTTTTTTCAATAAGAATAAACTTCCCTTTCTACCACAAATCAGATAATATTTACAGACCACTTATTTGCAAAAAGATGTTTGCAAAACATAATATAAATATGCTTTTGGCATATAAAGATTTAGTACAAATTCCATGAGAGTATTTTTTGACAGACAAGTGAAACAAAGTAGTTTGCATTCTAAATAAGTTGTGCTACTTCATGTGCATCACTTAAAGAGAAGGTTGAGTTCTGGGAAAGGTGAAAAATAATTTGTAAACTTTCTCATTCCTTTAATGTCAGTTTGGAAGAACATCATAGTAGAAATGTCCTGGCCATGAAATATTTTAAATATAACAAGAAAAAGTGTACAGGCCGAACATTCATGCCAGATGTGTGTGCAGTACCATATACCCATTTCTGTGTGCGGTGCAAGTCAAGTGCTTTTCAGCAAGATTGCGTCAATTTTAATTTTAATGATTCCTACACCTCACATTATACACTACATGTAATTCTTATGTAGACATGATCAACCTTTCCCCATTGCTTTGACGCAGTTTCTTTCACAAAGTCAATGTAATCACATGACCGGGACTTCAACTTTATCTTTAAGGACAATATTAAAACCCTAATAGGCCCGGGGGGGGGGGGGGGCGAATTCCGCCACCCCTTGACGTTTCGCGTAATATGTTCGCATCCCGAAAAGCAGTCACCACGGCGCTTCACTACTTTTTTCTTTCAAGTCTTGCCCAACTTTTGAGACCAAATTTGTGATGTCCGCGCGTGCGGTTCCGGAGTTACGCAACATTTCGTAAGTGCATGTCAGACCCAAAATTGCTCAAAAACGTGATTTCGTGTACAAATCCAATGCAAATTGTGTTTCCAGCTAAAATTCATAAATGTTTCATTATTTTTACTTTTACTGTTTAAAAACAATTTATTTTATGTTGTTTATGATTAAAATAGTGTCGCCGACGAATTCCATCAAAAAAACAAAGAAATGCATAAGAAATTAAAAAAAACAATAAAATACATAAGAAAAAAGGATTTTACAGAATTTTTTTTTTGGTTTATTTGATCAGAATCTGACAAAGAGTCTCTATACAAAAAATTAGCAGTTTTGGGGCTTTATTTAATTAATTAGAGCAAACCATTAATTTTATGCATAAATTAGCATAATTACATTTTTCGGAGAAATTGACTACTGGTATACAGTTTTGTAGATTAAGTGGTCTGCGACGTGTGTGCCGATTTTCGTTGCAAATGCGCGGTGGACGGCCGAGATCTTGGGGGGGGGGCGGAATCAGCCAAACAAATTAACAAATTATCCTCACTCCATAATCTACATGTACATGTATCTATACAATTGGTGTTAAATTCGCTTGAGAAATTAAATATTATGTTACATGGTTTTGAGTAACTAAGAAATCATAGCCATAATTACTTCCTGAATAGGAAATGGGTACTTGCATTGTGAAGTGTGGTCCCAGGGAAGAGATTTCAACCAAGAATAAGACCCAAAAGTTTACTCTGGGTTTCTTTTTTCTGTTCAGTAAACTTCATTTTCTTGCTTATTTTCCCTTATAAAGATATCTGTATTTTAAAGTTCATTCATGTTTGGCAAAGATGGTAACAGATGCAATACAGAAAAACTGTTAGTCTGCAATGTTTTTTGTCTTTTCTAAAGCCTTTCATCATTGTTTGATATATTTGTCTTGATTATGCAATCATAGAATGTGCAGTACTCCTGAATATAGGGCAAAGTCATTAGTGAAATGTTGCAAAATGCATTATTTTCAACACCAAAGTCTCCATTTCTTTTGAAAATGCAATGCGTTTTGAATAGTGCCGAGGTGACAGTGCATGTCTTGCATGAATGTCAGTGGTTTAATGCTCTTTTTTTTAAGGATGAAATGTGTTAAAATGATGTTTTGTTTGGAAGATGAAATTTGCTTTGAATAATGTTTGTGTGAGGTAGAGCTGCAGTTTACCGAATGGTCATTTGTAAGAGGTAAAGATGCCACGCTTATCGAATCTCCTAAATGCCTAAGCAATTGGACAACTCCAAGCAGGTGTACCCAAAAACGAGATGCGAATGTGTGGACTTTTGCACATCACCACATCAACATCATTCAAACTCAATCCATCCTCAACACAAACAGGAAATCACTATTGAAAACAACAAATTTGGCAACATTTCATTTTTGACCTTGCTGCATATTTATTAGGACAGCGCAGTTCATGATTGCATATAAAGGATTACAAATGACACACCATTGTAAAGAGAAATAATCAAGCTTTCTAATGATACCACCACATTTACGTATGATGATAGAGCAACATGAGATATATTACCCCTCAAACTTAAATTGCAGAACTTTTTTGAGGGATTTAGAAGATCAGTTTACTGAGTCAGCGTGAATATAAACCCCTCGAAAAAGTTCTGCAATTCAACTTTGAGCCTTGATATCTTTTTGGCAGCTTTTTAATCATTCTTGATTTTTAGATCATTGGAAAGTTCATTTATCCCCCTTTACATCCATGCCCCATTTGTAATGGTTATGTCATCCTTGAATGCACAGCACCCCTGAATAGAGGGCAAAGTCAAAAGTGAAAAGTTGCAAATTGAATGGCTATCTTGGCTATTGTCTATTGCTTTTGTTGCAATCGACCGGGTAACAGCGTTTGGGGGAGGCAGTGTTATGGTGTGGGGTGGCATATCTGCTGAGGGAAAGACACAGCTTATCATCGTTGATGGAAACCCGACAGCAGAGAGATACCGAGACAACATTCCTTGGCCAGAGGTCATCCCATACATGTGCAATCTTGGACCAAATGCCATCTTCCAAGATGACAATGCCCGCCCACACAGAGCAAGGATCATCACCGAATACCTGCAGGAGGAGGCAGTGACGAGGATGGATTGGCCTGCGAACAGCCCTGACTTGAACCCAATCGAGCACCTGTGGGACCAGCTTGGCCGTGCTGTACGCGCCAGAGTGACAGATCACACTACACTGGCTGAGTTGCGACAGATCCTTATCGAAGAGTGGAACCTCATCCCACAGCAACGCATCACCAGGCTGGTGACAAGCATGAGGAGGAGATGCCAGGCTGTCGTACCTGTATTCAGATCTTCTACTCGCTACTGAACTTCTGATCCTTTGCTATTCCACATTTGATGTGCATGTTACTCAATAAAAAGTGCCAAACATTTTGTCATTTGCAAATTTGTGTATTTGTGTTTTTGTTTCGTTAGAGAGGGGAGAGAGAGTTAAAGAACATGAGTTCACATCAAGAAAGGGGAATGTGTTTGTTGAAGTGAAAAGCAATCCAAGAGAAGAGGAGAGTTTGTGTTGCTTATGTTTCTGTGATAGGGTTACATGGCTGAAAATGAGATAATTTGCTGAGGGGAGACTTTTTTTCCCCACCGCAGTTGTGTACTGCTAAGGTGGAAACTTGCAATATTCTGCATGAAACCAAAACACAATATTAATGTTATCACAATCAGTTGCTGATTAAAACACATTCCATCTTAAAACAAAAGAATAATTCCACTTCAAAATCACTGAAAACAATATTTGTCCACCAAACAAGGGATTACAGCAGAAACATGCACACCTAATACAAAATTAAACAAACCAAAAGGAACAAAAACAAAGAAACAAAACCTTTCATTCCAGTTAAGAACTCAGTGTGAACAATAACAATGCATTCTGCAACTTTTCACTATTGACTTTGCCCTATATTTAGGTGCACTGCACATTCCGTGATTACATAATCAATAGAAATGTTGTATTATTGTGAAGGTGAATAAACAAGCTTTACAATGATATCAAACTTGATGATGATCATACAGTTACTAGAGAGATATAAATGCTTAAACTTGAATTGCAGAACTTTTTTTTTTGAGGGGTTTATATATATTTTTTTGTATTTTTGAGATTCTGAATCAGAAATGAGTACATGTACTTGCATGTGAAGTTTGGTCCCATAGAAGAGACTTCAACCTAGATTAAAACTGTATGTAAAAAAGTTTCTTATTTCAGATCAATAACCTTTCCTTTTTTCCCCTTGTAGTGATGATTTATCCCTTTTGTAAAGTCCATTCACGTTTGACATGCATGTAGCTCTGCATGTAGATGTATGCAGTACAAGTAAAATATTGTCTGCATGCGCAATAAAGTTAAGTCCACATCTTGAATCTGCAATCAATTCATGCCTCTTTATATCCTCAACAGACTACTCTTAGTTTGTTTTGGTAGTAAGAATGACCCAAAACATCTCTCTTCCATTACACCGCAATTATTTACACAGATAAAGGTTGAGTCATGCATATGATTTCCTGTAGCACAGGGCATAAATGTATACTTCTTTTAAGAAAATTTTGAAGGTATGGAAATTCAAGTACAGAACATATAGTACACTGTGCTGTAAGATTTTCATTAGAAAATATTTTACACCAATGTGTATTCTTTGTCTGTATATCTATACTGTATATATTTGTATTCTCTCCTCTAGATCAAACAGTTGCATTTAATGGGAGCTACTCTTGGTAGTTCTGATCTCTCAACAATTGCATTGATGACAGAATTGACATCACTCACACTCCTGTGTGTCGAGATCAACGATAACAGGATACTCTCTGAGGTACAGTACCCTTGTTCAAATGTAATATGCATATATACATGTACATGTACATCTTGTGTTAAAGCAGTCTGCTGATGGTATTCTTGTGCAGAATCTGTTGAAAAATGGTATCTCACTTCCCTCTTCCATGGATTATGCTACATCGTACATGTACATGTATCTGAAGCTTTTGGAACTGGGTAATTCATTTATAAAGAGAAGTCTACTTGCAAATACTATAGAGTAGCTTATTCTCTACCCCAAATGTGTCTTATCTTGTACCCAGCAGAAGCCAGAATTAAGGGCATGAACAGATGCATGACCAGCTTATGTATACAATATATTTCTATATTTTGCAAATTCAGACATTTCTTAGTACGAGTAGCACATGTACACAACCTCATATCAGTCTGTATATGGTCTAAATTGTTAATGGTGATATGTTATATCTTCTCTATATCACATCTACATCATTTCTTCATTTTGTCATCCCAGAACTATAACAAACTGACTAAAATGTCCTGCAGCCAGGGACACAATGATATGGTTGATTCATTTTGCTTCCAAAGAGGAATTAATGGAGAGATGGGTTGACCAAAAAAAAAATTGCTTGTTCCTGACTTAGAATTCAAAGAAGAATTATAAGAATATATTTAATAAGAATATATTTTACATTATGAATAACTTTCTATCCTATATATGAAATATTGTGGAGTTCGTTGGGCTAATTATATACAAAAATAGTGATTTTCAAACTGTATACAGTACATGTACGTTTATTAAGGAGGTCAGAATGTACCCTTTGCTACTAATATCTCGTATCAGGTGACAATTTTGAGGTCACTGCCAGACCTGTGATGAAGTAAATTCTACCAAAATTTTTCCAACATTAGTAGAACCTAACAAGTTATTTTAATTGATGAAAAGTACTGTAAATTTATTCAACCGTGATACAGGAATGGCCCATGACAAGATATTAATAACTGAAAGTGTGATGGTCACTTACATGTCATCATAATTTTTCAACTTCTTGATGCCAAAATCATGGGGTTACTAAAAGCAGAACAAATTTTAAATGTACAAATGTTTTTAACACCAAGAACTTTCCTCAGTGACACACATTTAAGTGGAAAGAAGTTTCTATGAAGTGCAAAAATTCAGGGTTGTGATTCATCTTCATTGATCTGTGCAAAATCTAATAGAAATACTCCTTGGTGTTGAAGTCTTTGGAAATTTGAAAATCTGAAGTAAAGCAAATTCATTACATTTCATCATTTTTGAGTACAGATGTCCCTTCATTTTATTATTTGTATCGTAATTCTAATCAATAGTGCTGTCTCATTTCTCAGCAGTATGGCAGTGATCCACCCAATACATCTTCAAGTACTTCATTGACTGAGCTGAATGTGGATCATGACTCCTTCCTCTCATTGTGTGGTATTGGTCTTCTGGAGAGGTTTCCTCTTGTGCAGAAGTTGACTCTTGCTTTCCATGGAGACCAGACTCCATTTCCACAAGAGCTGCTTCACCATGTATCAATGCCTACTGTGACTGATCTGTCTCTGTATCAATATTACCCCTTTGGTGAATTTGCCTCTTTATCACTGGAACCATTCCCAAATCTCATTAACCTCAGTCTCATCAACATCTTTATAGGGACTGCTAATTGCATGAGTATACTGGAATCTCTGAGGAGGAAGGGCACACTCAAAACCATCAGGTTAGATTTGGTTCTGATAACTGATACATGTAAATATCAAGATTTGAAGTTTGTTGTTGTGATGAATGTCAATGTGAGAGTAGTTGTTTATAAGTAATTTTTTCATTGAATAATAAATTCTTAGGGCTTAGAATTTGTCTTCTTGGATCATGTAATTTCTGTACATTTTGTTCCTCCCAATGTTTGTGTGTGTTTATATCTTATGTGTTCCAGCATCTTGTGTGTTCCAGCATGATGAGTAAAATTGGAGACATGTAGTATTTGAATTACGGTGCACAAAATATTTCTGTGTACATGTTGGATTGATATCTTAAACTAGAAATTATCTCCTTTAAAAAATCCCCTAATTCACTTAATTGTATGGAATTGTTTTCCTAGAGCAAGAAGGCAGTGCATAATATGTTGTTATGAGGACATTGTATCATGAACACTATACTTCCATTAGGTAACTGAAAATGTGTATTATTTGGGGGTTACATCCTAAGGCCTATGCAGAGTAGCATAATTAGTAAACATGAAGATGTACAATCAGAATAGGTTATTCTAGGAGTATGTACATGTACATGATATTCATGAAAATATGAAGGACATTTAATTAGCCTAGTTACACCAATTTGTACTGGGATAAAGCTTTGAATTTGAGAGAAAAACTAATGTTAACATACATGTTCACTCATTTTAAATGTACATGTACATGCATATGTACTATAATGCATTGTTGCATTTAAATAATGAACAACTAGAGACAGACTGTACATTGAGCTTGCAAAAACTTAAAAGAAATTAGGGAGCAAAGTATTTTAATGATGAAGAGAATTAATTGGAGAAGAAAATAAGAGTGGATGATATGCCATTCTAATGAAAATAAAGATTCCACCATTAATTCATAAAATACTGGTCCCTGCAATTATCAGTGTCATACCTGCTGGAAATGTTTGATACATGGAAATGAATATATCTGCAATAGACAGCAGATTTTCATGTGAAAAAAAAATCAAATAATACATGTACTGTATCTACATTTGATTTGAACTGATTTCAAAGGGTAATTTGATTTGGTAGAAAGTTTGAAATATGAAATTGAGGTATTTTATTAATTTATTTTTGACTTATTTATTCTTAAAAATATTATGTATTTGAGAAATTGCATTGTTTTGTAATGTCTTTGTTTCTTGCATCCTTCATTTATATACAGCATAAAGGACTGTTATACTGATGCTGATTTAGATCCACTGTGCAATGAGATCAATTCTGAAGGGAAGATAACAGTGACTGTAGAGCATGGAAGACCTAAAGTAAGAAAGAGAGACCAATGCAGCATTTATAGCATTTATGACATTGTTAATGATAATATCTGGTTCACTAGATTGTTTCTCTGTGCTCTTTGAAGAATTTTTGTAGGCTGGCTTTACAGGAGAGAACATTTTCTTTTTATGACCATAGAAAATGGACCGACAGCAGCTGTTGAAATTTCATACCAAAACTCTTTTAGGAAGTACTACAATAGTTTTTGATGATTTCTTGTATTTCATGTGCAATGTATATGTACAATTCACATCTCTGCATCATTGTAATAAATTTTCAAGTGCCTGAATATCGCTTAATTCATACATAAATGTTATAAATGTGCTAGTAGTTCAAGCTATGATTATTTAAATGCATTAAGTACTTTTAGCATATACTGCTAAACCCTCTCATTCACCCCATTGAAATAAAAAGACAGGATATGTCACTTTGTGGATCATAATTATAAGCTTTTAGCATACATAGTAACTTTGATGTAATCAGGCTTGACATGTACTGTGTATAGACCCAAATTCACAAAGGTGATTTCTTAAACCTCCATAAGCATAGTTTTATGTACGGTACTACATGCAGGTCATGTGTCTAGTGAAAGGGAAATAAATGCTTATATTATGCTTATTTTAGGCCATGATGGAGGTTTAACCATGGTTTAGTCCATGGGTTAAATTTAAGCCTCCTTTGTGAATTCAGCCCAAAGGAGTTATGATTTCTGGAGAGTTGATCAACAAACTCTAGTAGCAGATGACGTTCCTAAATCCTTCACTATTCAACTGATAAACGTAATGTGGCTCACAGTCATCAACTTAACTCACCATTATATTACTCCTTTAGTTAATGTAGGATTTTAATCAGTGCATGTAGCTGCAACTGGAGAATTGAGTTTATTATGTATTCATAACCTGATTCTTATTATCTTGGCAGAGACTGTCGCTGAGAGATATATTCACTGACAAACTGTAAGTGGAGGAATAGCTCTACAAGTGAGGAATGAAGATACTTACTATTAAGAAGGTGGCACCATCCAACTTGACTCCAGGAAAGGAACACAGAAAATCAGTAAGAAGGTGGTATTGAAGAATTCTGATATGTAAAATACTGAGAATTTAAATTGATGTCAATCTTGTATTGTTTCATACCTACACATGTACATGTATGCTGATTAGATTCTGCTTAGACAACACCAGAGCAGATTCTCATGTCCCATGAGCAACATAAGTTTGCTCTGTGGAATGCTGTAATGTAACATGTTAAAAAGCTGTACGATTGTTTATTTATTTAATTTTCAGGCAAACAGATCATAAAAACATACAGAAACAAAGGAAGTAAGATATATTCCACTGACTAGTTGTGTGAGTAAACTAAAATATTGATTATTAATGAAGATGTACTATAGATTACTGTTAGTAGGTTGGTTCGGTGTAAAAATGCCAGTGGTAAAAATGCCAGAGGTAAAAATGCCAGAGGTAAATATGCCAGAGGAAAAAATGCCAGAGGTAAAAATGCCAGAGGAAAAAATGCCAGAGGTAAAAATGCCAGAGGTAAAAATGCCAGAGGTAAAAATGCCAGAGGTAAAAATGCCAGAGGAAAAAATGTCAGAGGTAAAAATGTCAGTGGTAAAAAATGCTAGTACCCCCCCCCCCCCCCCCCGGATATAGCATGCATGTATTGTTTGCCACTCGCTTTCAGTTGACAATTTTTTGTTAAAAACTTCAATATTAAAATTTTTTTTTCACTTTTAATTTTAGTTTGAATATATCTGCACCTTGTTTATATCTTAATGTGCATGAGCCCCCCCCCCCTTCCCCCTATTAATGTTGACGAGGCTGTAATGCTCGATCGTTGTGTGACGGCCTGTACATTTGCTGGAGAAGAGAGAAGTGAAAAAGAAAAAAAGTGCAGGTACAAGTACAGATAACGAAAAGCAAATTAGTCAAGATCATTTGGTACAAGTTATTTTACTACAGGTACAGGTATTGTGTCCTTAAGTTATACAGTTAGTATCATGATGCGGGGGCATCTCGTTTTTCCGAAGGTTCGTATTTCCGAAACACTAATTTCCCATGCCTGGGGGATCAAAATTCCGAACATTTGTTGCATTATTCCAAAGGTTCATAATTCCGAAAAGGTTCATATTTACCCGCAAAAGGACTATCCCACATTAGGGTGATGTAATTTTTGCATACCTCCTTTCCCTTCTCTAAACCTAAAATTCAGTTGCAGACTTCCTTCTCGTTCCAAATTCCATTCGGGCATGTCGGGATAATGAAATCGTACGTCGATTAAAAAAAGCCGGGTGTACGATCTGGAGTCCAGAGTCCAACAGTTCGACAAGAAAAACGCGGTCAAACCAAATAGTCTAAAAAGTAAAATACAAGCAGACTGCTTCTTGACCTTCTTTATAATTTCACCTCTTGATTTTTCACCTATATTCTCCTAATATGCCGCTGGCATATTTTGCCTCTTTAATTTTGTTCCTGACATCACCCATCGCGTGTTTATCTCTGCCATTTTACCTCTGGCATTTTCATCTCTGGCATTTTTTGCTCTGGCAGTTTTTGCTCTGGCATCTTTACCTCTGGCATTTTTTCCTCTGGCATTTTTACCTCTGGCATTTTTACCTCTGGCATTTTTTCCTCTGGCATTTTTACCTCTGGCATTTTTACCTCTGGCATTTTTTCCTCTGGCATTTTTACCTCTGGCATTTTTACCTCTGGCATATTTTCCTCTGGCATTTTTACCTCTGGCATTTTTACCTGGCACCAGTAGGTTATCACATGTATTTGAAATGAAGTCTTTTTAAAAGCCATTTTTTATTGGTCAGTGAATATCAATATATGACATAATATTTAGTTGGTGCTAGGTTAGATATATATTCTCTGACTTTGTTCCCTGCCCGGATGATTAAAAACAAAGTCCAAAGTGTACGAGGTGAAAAACCTTTTCGACTGTACGGACACCTCAGAGTACACACCATTGCTCAAGTTCCCCACATAACAGTGCTTCATCACAGATTCCATTTCCTTATTTTTATGTCTATGCCCTCCACCACCGGAGTTGGTTCCAGATGCATTATGGTGTTTTGGGGGTTGTCTATACATACATCTACATCTGTTTATCCCACTTTCTCATTGTCACAATATCTCAAACCGTTTGAGCAGTGAACTTCAAAGCTGGGGGTAAATAGGTCAGAGGTCATAGAGATCAATTTCAATGTAATTCTGTGTTTTGAGCCTTGTTAATGCTACATCTAGTGCTGCCATAGACAAGCCTTTTGTCGAGATGATTGTTGAGAAATTGCTGTTTTTAGCAGGAAGAAGACATGCCAACAAATGATATTTGGCAGCATAATTATGATTTTATTTAGTTGTGAATTCCACATTAAATAGTAATATTGGACTTATGGGGTGTTGCAAGAAAGTTGCAATCAATTGCAAATTATAAAGCAAATTAGAACAACCATTCTGAATGGTTCAGGGTCTGCCCATTCAAGAAGATGCGCTTGCAACAATGATTTTGATTGGTCAGTACCGATCAGTTGCAACTTGCAATCAATCGCAACTTTTTTGCAACACCCCATTAGGCTTTATACTTAGATTTTTGCTACATTCTGGTTAAATCGCATATATTTAGTCTACTGAGTTTTAAAGATGTGGATTTAAAATGGATTATTTTATGTATGAATATATTTGGAGTCTTTTACTTGTATTACATGTGTACATCATTTGTACAGAGGGAGAGTATTTTCTGCATGTATGAACTGTAATAAACTAATTCTTATCTGATTCTCTTCATACCTTGTATAGTACAGAAAAACCAACATTGTTTCAATTCATTAATTTTGAATTATTGTGCATACATGTACATCAATGATATTAGCAAATGCCTAGCTGTAATTTGTGTGCTTGTGTGTGTTGAAAAAAAAAGAAATTGGACATTGTCTTTAAAGACTTGATTAGTTCTACAAAGACATACAAATGCTGTTCATTTTGCTTTCATAGGAGTTAAATGGTAGAATGGTCTTACTTTGTTGTCTATGTATATTAAAGTGTGTTACAAAACACACTTATAATCCTACAGCTTACTCGTATCTTTCTTTTTTCAAGATAACTATTGCAGGCAGTGTTTAACTTTCTTTGTCTTCGTAGCTACTATGATACTTTTTAGAGTGTGTGGTGTTTAATCTTCACTCGTCATTGTGGCATCTATGATGATTTGTTTTGGAGTGATTTTTATATTATTGATCCTTACACTACATACTGTATGCTGCAGTTGAAATTTGAGTATCACATGACTATTATATATGATTTATGTGTTTGAAAATTCATAATATCTCATGATATTTTCATATTTTCGCAAATCAGATAGCTGTCAGATTCTACAATGTAGGTTGGGCTTAAAATGGAAATGTGTACTGAATAGATTTATGCCTTCTATCTTTGAATTTGTGTACATTTCAAAGTGTTACTTGATTAATTTCAAAGGATATGCAAATGAGGACTTCATTGATATGATGCATTATAATTCAATGATCCTATCAATCTGTTTCTATTCAAACTTCAAACAAATTTCGCATCTAAAGATATTACTCGTATTACAATTTCTCAGAACCTTCATGTACATGCATGTATATTTTTTCATAAACATGAATATAATAAAATGCAACTTTAGGATTGTTATATTTATATTACACTTGAATATTTGTTAGTCATATGTATGCATTTTTTTTCCTCATCCACTTCATATCTAAATCATTCCTACTGATATCCCGCTGTGCCTCAGAATAGTTTCATTATTATTATTACACGTATTTATGTTAAATGCGGTTATTTATGTGAACATTCATATTTATCTGGGGTCATGGATATATTCATGTACATGTGTTCCATTTTGATTTTCCAGAGACATACTTTTTATGTCATATGATATGCCTATCTATATTCATGCTGATGAGAAATTTGATAGTTGTCACTCATGAGTTGGTAGTATTAAGATTATGACTCATTTACTGATGTACTACTGCTTATAATAAACCTTGTGCACTGAGCTGATCAGCCAAATAGAAGAATTCAGAACAGGTAATGGATGATTCCATAGTGTCACGGTTGATTCATCTTTGTAATATGTGTACATGCAGAATGTTTTGTCTGGATTTCTTGTATATATATTGAAAAGGAAATCAATCTGACAAATCTTATTGTAAAACCTTTCATATCATAGCATATGCCCACTCACATGTACATGTTTTTTCATATAAAGATGGTTTTATAGGTAATTACCATTACATATATGTGTATATAATGCATATAACAATGTATGTAAATACAGGTTATGTTTATTGGTTGTTCAGGTTGTCATACTCTGTTTATAATTTTCTTTCTGGGATTAGTGCTACTAACTAAGGAATATGCAGTTGAGCGTTTTGCAGTATGTTTGTTTGTCTAATTTGATAGTATGCATTTCCTCATTTTGAATATCCATATAGATTTGAAATTCAAAAGCATCAAAGCTAGAAATAGCAAGTCACCTATCCAGACGAACTCAGGATAATAAATATATCTTGAAATCAATGCTCGGCAATTTTAGTACAAGAAAATCAAGACAATAGATATTTTAATGTCTGTCTGATGAATATAACATCCATGCTGATATGACTTTTGATACTTTGCTCTCATTTGAGCTATATTATGTCGAAGTTAGGGAGCCTTTTTTGTGTGTGAAATTCAAGGGAGACGTAAATAAATTGAGGAGTATACCATTTTATAATTTCCTTTTATTGTTTTAAGAAATAAATCTGGAATGGCTGACATGTATTATAATCACTGTTTCCTTTTCTAAAATTATATCATATACAATGTATCTTATATTTTAATTTGTTTATGATAAAAATAGAACTGTTTTGTAAATACTTTTTTTTTACTCATTCACATCAAACATGTATAATGGATGCTGTGTATAATGAAGTGACTTAAGATATTGCAAAATTTTTTTATTGGTGTATATAGCTTGTGTATACAGTGGAAACTCTGTATAAAGAGCTCCGATACAAGATTCCTGTTATAACAAGGTAATTTTGCTGGTCCCAAGGCTTCCTGTTCTTTTGTTGTTTTACCCTGATATATTATAGATTCCTGATATAACAAAGTAATTTTCATGGTCCCAAGGTCCTTGTTATAGTGAGTTTGCACTGTATACTATCTATCGTTGTATCTTCTCCGGGTTCGGAAGTTGATTGCAACATTTTTTCCACACATCTCTGCTCTGTGCCATTCTAGTGCACTCTTTGCAACTCTAGTGCAATGTTTTTCCACTACAGGGGCCTGTAATATAAAGAGATACAATAATCTTATGATCAATTGTAACTCTTCAGTACATGGTTTGCCATAGACTTACGGTTGATTTCAATTGTAAGATTGCCCCAGGTCTTATTAATGGGACTATAGGCTCGACTAGCACTTGTGCTAACTTCTAGTTCCAATTAACAACTTCACCTCGGTATTATTACATTGTCATGTACATTCAACTTTATGTAGATCTATGACTACATATCGTTGTAAATCTGTTCATTAATCTATGTATATATATATATATATAATTATAGATATATTACTTTTACTTTTTATGTATATGTATTCATGTACAATTATTACTCTTAGTACAATGTGTGATTGTTCATAATATACGGCCATTTATGTGATGTGTTGTTAATAAATTCAATCATTCAATTAATGTTCTCTTCCAAGCTGGTTCTAGGCTTCCCTCTTAGTGTAGTACCTTCTACTCTCCCTTCCGGCATATCTTTCAAGAGACTCTAATGTCTTTTGATATGATCAAAGTATTTTGCCTTTCTTTCCTTAACTAGTCCTATCGGGGTAGATTGTTTAAGCCCTGCCATGCGCAATATTTCTTTGTTAGTGTTCATCTGTTTCCGTGATATTCTCATCATTCACCTGTATGTCAACATTTCAAATGATGTGATTTTTCTTGTCCATAGTCTGGGTTACTGTCCATGTTTCTACTCCATACAACAGAGCAGACCACACATAGCAAGTAATTTCTACTCTTCTTTTGATGTCTGCCTCGCATCTGGCATCATCTGTGATATTTCGTCCTAAGTATATGTAATTATTGACCTGCTCAATGATATGGCCATCTAATTCCAAACAGAGTCTGGGCTTTTTCTTTGCCGTACTAAAAACCATAGGCTTCGTTTTCTATACATTTCATATGTCGGCCAAACTCTTCACTTTTGAATTATACAGCATCCAATAATTGTTGCAGATCTTCTTCATACAGTAATATAGAAATTTCTAGAATGTGCAAATCTAACTTATACATTCCTACATAATTACATGTTTGAACGTGTCAACAGGGGCAAAAGTCTAAGTGACCTTTTTATCTCTCAGTACTGCAATGTATTGTATTTTGTTGTAAAAATAAATCATGAAACAGGTTTAGTAAAATTATTTTGTCATGATCTCGTCATTTCAATTCGTAAGGGATTATAACAGCAGTGAATGGATATGTAAAGGTCTTTATGGATATGTATGTTAGGACTCTGATGGCAAATGGGAGCCTATTTAGCCTATCCCTGTTCAGTTCATTTAGGTCGGCACATACCCGTAAGCTACCCCCACCCTGCAAAAACTAGCTACGCCAGTTGAATGAGTGCAAGTGTGAGAGAGCTGAAGACCTCCCGTTTTTGTGTGACCAGATTGTTTAATACATTTCACATTAATTACTTTTCACTGGATGAGAAAGGAATGAATTTGGAATCGACTTTTTAAAGGTAAAATACGTTGATGTTGATACGTTGATTGACACGTTACAATGAAATAATAGTATTTTACACGCTCCAAATGCGATTGAATTGCGTTTGTCAGAAATTTGCACAATAACTCTGTCAATCTTTTAATTCGGGATAAAGATTACCCAAAATTGGAAAAGAAAGGGAATGTTATTATTTTGGCTTCCATGATTAACCCGATGGAAGGGGGAAACACACCCTATCTGGTACTTCAACGTAAAACCACTTCATTGACTATAATTAACTGAGATATGACCGAGGTATGGGGAACAGTTCACTGATGTCGATGAACGGGCAGCTCATATTTTCATTTGAATCTGGCAAAATGTGTTTCCTTGTTCTATTCAAAGGGGGAAGCGGGGAGAAGTGGCAGTTTCGTTGTTTTCAAGTCCATTTTACCGGTTTTAGAGACCCTGCATTGGTTTTGTCATTAGCGAAGTCCATAGAATATAAACAAACATACCTCTTTATCTCTCATAGTATGTCTCTGCCTCTCTCTCTCTCTCTCTCTCTCTCTCTAACACACACACACGCACACCCACCCACATATACACACATAAACACACACTGGTGTACTGGTGGGAGACTTGGGGGCTGCAGCCCCCCGAAAGTTACCCGACCCTACCCCCCCCCCCCCCCCAAAAAAAAAAAAAAAAAAAAAGAGGGGAAGGGAAAGGAAAGAAGAGGGGATAAAAGGGAGAAAGAAGAACAGAAAGATAAGGAAGGGGGAAAGAAAGATTAAAATCTTTTTAAAATCTTTTTTTTTTTAACTGCTGACTAGAACTTAAATAATTTTTATGATTACAGTAGTACGCCTTAGAACGTAAAAATGGCTAAGCTTTCTTAGTACCCGCCTTTCATATACATGACATGTCTATTTTGCGTGCACGATTTTGTTTTATCACAATTTTCTTATTATAGGGTGGGGAACCCCCCCCCCCCCCCCCCCATAATAGTCTTATACAGTATCATGGCATTTCTTTCAAAAGTGGGGGGGGGGGGGGAGATATTTGAAATATATGTGAAATATTATTGCAAGCAGGGGCGCAGTTCGGGGGATGGACTGGGTGATACGTCCACCGGAAATCTGGAAAAAGATAAAAAATGTAAATAAAAATTAAGAAGGGGCACGTTCCCCGGTCGGCACTTGAGGTGGGCACAGAAAACGCAAAAGAGAGAAAGAAAATACAAAACAATATTGTCTTTGATGGTTATTTGCGCCCCAGTCAAGGACAAAATGCGTAAGAAATTGTGTTTTACAGCGTTTGAAATGCGAAGATTGTCTAAAGCTCGGTCGTTTTACTCCCTCGCATAATTATGTTCAAGATCTGGATATTTCGCGCCCCAAATGGCGTTTTTTAAAGTGTTAACCATTAATTGACTCTAGTTGCTTTGCCCCCCCCCCCCCCCCCGCACAAGGCAGGAGCTTGTTAAATTTTGCGCCCACAGAGGGATATAAGTACACAAAAAGCACTTCGAAAGAAATCATGAATTTGCCTTGCAATTGCCTTAATATTTCTCAAATATTTCTCGAATATATTTCATTTATTTTGCGTCCCCAAATTTAAAGCGCACATTAAACTGAGTTTAGGCATGCTGGGGGGGGGGGGGGGGGGGCGGGGGCGGGGACTGGCTACAGCATACTGTTTAGACACATGGAGTGCTCTATATAGAATGCAAACTGTTTATAAATAGAAAAGTCTTTTATTTACCTGTTTATGAATGAAAGTAGTGTTAGATGCAAAGTTTTTAACAACAAAACGTAACATTTTCGGCTTTTCCGACCTCGAAAAATAGAATATTTACGTTATTCCAGGGAACTTCCCTGGTTATACCAAGTGCGTTTATAAGTTCATGTTATTCTTACTATAGTTCAGTTCTTACTGGCTCAGCCCCTCAAAATTTCTCCCCATCTATTGGTTCTTGGTTACCACGTAATATATATTTTTGCGTCTTTGAGTGGGTGAGGATGTGTGTGTGTGTGTGTGTGTGTGTGTGTGTGTGTGTGTGTGTGTGTGTGAGTCTGTGTGTGTGTGTGTGTGTGAGGGTGGGTGTGTGTGTGTGTGTGTGTGTGTGTTTGTCTTTTTATACCTCTGTTCTTTTTCCCGCCTTTCAATGACTTCTTCCTCCAGATAAACTCAGTTCTCCAAGACATTTCTGTTTAGTCGGTCAATATTCAGGTGTATTTCTCTCTCCCTCCCTCCCCCCCTCTCCCCCCCCCCTTCTGCCCCCCCCCCCCTCTCTCGCTCCCCCTCTCCCCTCTCTCTCTCTCTCTCTCCCTCTCTCCCCCCCCCCCCCTCTCTCTCCTCTCTCTCTCTTTCTCTCAGAGTAGTTGAAAACCATTTATCACACAAGAGCCGGAACGGGATGTGATTACAATCCTAACTCATCTCCCCTCCACTCGAGATAAAATAATGCTAAAAGCAAATTACCTTTATATAATGAGGTTAAACTGCGCGATAATAAACACGAGCGCTCGTTGTTACATGCAAATGTATACATCCAGTGCTGAACGATTAATTCAACTTTTTTTGGTGGAAATATTGCAATACTTTAGTCTATTTGAGATCTTTCCATAGCAAATGCTGAAACACACTATGGATTTTCCAAATGATTTATTTCTTTATCGTCTGCTGGTGATGTTCACCTGTTTGCTGTGTATTTTGTCTCCTGCGACATCGGACGAGGAATGCTGTAAGTATTACTATACAAAACTATACCACTCGATCGAAGTATACCATACATTATACACAGTATATCAATCGAAGTAAAGTATATCAATTAAAGTGTGCCACTCGAAGTACAGCGCAAAAAAGGTATACTACCTAAAGGTATAGGCCTACTACACGAAAATATGCCATACAAAATATACCAAACGTATTTACATACAAAGTATACAAATAAAACCCAATATATCTCACTGAATATTAAACAAGAAAGTATAGTATACAAACTTTGCCACTCAGGGTATGCTATCATGACTACAGGAACGAATTCACTGTACAAACTATATCATACATAATACATGTATACCATAACAAAAAATATGGTTTGCTTTACAAAACTTAATAACGGAGAAGTACACCACAAACACTATACCATATACGAAATGCCGTAGGAGTGTAAATACATATGTACCAAGTAAAACATACATTATACATAATATACAATCATATAAACTGATCACACGGTGCCGATGGATATTTCATGGCAATGTGTATTTTTGTTTAAATATGTTTGGTGGTTGGTTGTGTTTTTTTTTTTCTTCGTCCAAATGTTTATAAAGGCTTCTGTATAGTTAATACACAATGTGGGTCATGATCATGGTAATGGAAAGGTAGGGCAGCAAACCTCCTTCCCATACTATTGAAAAGGGGACAGAAGAATAGGCAAGGAAAGGGTAAAGACTCGTGAAAATACCCCCCCCCCCCCCTCTACCCTCACTCGGTCGCCTTGCTCTCTCACATTTGTGACCCTCCACCACAAAACGACCAATAAGTCGCAATGGTAGTTTTTAAAAAAGAGAAAGTTCATTTATTACTCTACCATCTGACAAAATTTCACGTTGAAATACCATGTTGAAATATGTTTTTACTCTCATTCAAAATGACCATTTTTCCTGGACATTCATACTTTGTGTATCAATTTGCTGGGATTGTACTTCACATCGCTTTTCTGGTATAGCTCAAAAACTATGCATTACCTGACATTCAAAATCTAAAGAAACAAAGAGATATATCTATTCTAAAGGTGTGGAAAGTTTCAACCCAATACAATCAGTACTTCACCGAGTATGCTAGGGAGTTTAAACTCAACCTTTTATGCGACAATTACACAGATTAATTAGGTGCTCTTAAATGATCGCTCTTCTTTAGGGCCCGTTTTCTCTATTGTTTTGGTCATTAGCCTGTCTGACACGTTGACATTCTCATTGTAATTTACAAGGGTTTGCTTAGTCCATACAAGACAAGTTATATATTATTTTAAAGCTTGGAATCTATGCTTTTTAACTGTTTTGACATTTTAAACCCATTTTTATCTACCTTTTAAAAATCCCCACGACACCGGTGCCGCCTCAATGGCTGGTCTCACACTACGCCACTGTCTACTCTAATTATAAGACGTCATTAATAATCATTCCCCTTCGAAATGGGTATGAAATAATATATGTATTAGACTGACAAATTATTTCGGGTTATCAGTCCGTTAGGACAGCATGCTTTTGCGGGAATTTCCAAATATTCTTTGTTCTATTGTTTCACTTGGCCATAAAGGGTTACTCAACCGCAGATTGTGGACGGTTTTATGCCACGAGAGGGTACCGTGATCGTTACCTGCAGGATCATGCCGTTGCCCCGCGAGGCGCAAACTTCGGACAGACTGTTCGCCGCGCAATGTATGCGCGCTCCGCTGAGCTCGAGCTCTCGTGCGAGATTCGGTCGGCTTTGTGCAGTCCGAAGTATAACCCCCAGTAGTACGACGGACGCGTACAAAAGGATGAATGCCCCCATACAAACCCGTGTTTGAACTTGAATAATAATCTTCAGTGTGAGTCAGAATAAAATGACACTTTCATAATTGCCTAATATTGTTTTAAAAGTGAATTGTAAATACGGATGTACACTCAGCAAAAAAAGAAAGTTAACACTATTTATAGTTTTTTTTTTAATTTATTTTTATTTATAGTTTATAGATTTTTCCAATTCAAATGTAAACTTACCTTGCATAAACATTAAAAATAATCATCTTTCAGGTGTTATTCGATAAGAATCATACCCTTCATGCATGAGTGAGATTAACACTACATGAATCTCGGAAAGAAAATTGTATTTAAAAAAAGCATTTGGCCATTCAAATGTTGATGAGCATTTCCATCTTGTCAGTAGAGTCAAATTAAAACAATGAAATAATAATTACGAATTGTACGAGGAACACTGTAGTCCTGAGACTACAGTTGACATCCCCCGCGCAATCCTCATTGTTTCTAATTCTTTGTTTTCATTGAACAAGAATTTCTCACAGATGCGCATCTTTATTAACAATTGAGCGTTATACTTGCCCCATTAATAGTTAATAATATAATAATATTGGATATTCATATAGCGCTCATATCCACCATGAATAGTGGTCAAGGCGCTCCAATATTACCCCGGCTCTAGCTAGGCTACCGATTTCGGTGATCACGGCATTCAAGGAATTCATTCCTGCCGGTACCCATTTAGCACCTGGGTGGAGAGTGACAAATGTAGATTAATGTCTTGTCAAAGAACAGTAGTGCCGCGCCGGGGTTCGAACCCACGACCTTCCCATCTCCAGTCAAGTGTTTAAAATACGACACCTCTACGCACTATACGACACCTCTACTGTTGTGATTTTCCTAATCGCATCTTATTACGGTTAAATGAATGTATATCTTGACGGTTTATATGAAGTGCCCACTTTTTTTTTTTGCTGGGTGTATATATACTTGCAGAGTTTGTCCCTGCTTATTTTGGTGCCATATTGATAGAGCGAAATTTTGTAGTTGGCTGCACATGTACGGGGTCGATAGGTAACCCACTGCCAACGGGAACTTGGTGGTGAGATAATTCAGTAGCCAACGGGGTGACTGGGTCAAAACCCACTTGCTCCCACTCCAAACTATTTTGTTTTGTTTCCTGATTAGGAATCAGCTGACTGACCAGGGGGCGTTTCATAAGGCTGTTCGTAAAGTTACGAATGACTTTACGAACGACTGGAACATGTTCTTCGGTGCTATACTAATCGGATTATCAATCATTAGCCTAATAGCACAAGAACTGATCACCAGTCGTGCGTAAAGTCGTGCGTAAAGTCGTGCGTAGAGTCGTGCGTAACTTACGAACAGCTTTATGAAACACCCCCCTTGGTTACTTTAGGCACTGCTTTTCACTTCAAGACAGACATATCTAACATTTTTGGTAAGTAAACACTCCTTCTTGCTAGCTTTTTCTGCCCTAATCGATCAAGTTACCGTTACGTGAAACCTCTGTGCAGCCAATCATGAAATATTACCCCGTGAAAAAGCGAAGTAAATACTCTACGAGTTCTAATCAAATGCAAAATTTGGTCACAAATGCCGGATATTAGTCGACATAGGAAGTGGTATATTCTTCTACACGTTTGTTTAGCAGTCGAGCCGTCACCCTTATACAGATATTTGTTATTCTAAAGGCCCGGTCACACCGCCAGAACTTTGTTGGAGCGTTCCTTGAACGGTAGGGAGAGGGGGCCGGATTTCGATAACGCTCGTCACCGCGCACAAAATGGGGAAAAATCGAAAACACGAACGTTGCCTTAGCGGTGCACCGCTGAAGCCGGCTTTGCTTTAGCGTTGGTTTAACGGTAGCGAGCGGGAGCGAGCGTTGGTCCCGCTCCGACACCGCTCCGACACCACCATACCAACGCCAAACCAAAGTTCATCACCGCAATGGATGGCTGCTTCAACGCCCGACACCGTTCCAGCAATCCCGTGTCCGCTCGTAAAACGCTTACAACCGCTCCACCAAAGTTTGTGCAACGTTTAATCACCGCCCGGGCAAAGCTGGCGAAGCAGCGGTGGTCCAGCGTTCAAGATTTCTGCGTTGGTCTAGCGGACCCAAGCGTCCACGAACTTGCGTCTAGCGGTGCCAAACTTTGACTGGGCGTTGTTGGAGCGGTGGTGAACTTTGCCGGAGCGGAAAATTGCCCGCTCCTCACCGCTCGCAATATTTTGTGCTGCTCAAAACTTTCGGAGCGGCAGGAGGGACCATCAGCGGTCGCCGAGCGTATACGGCGTTGCCTTAACGGGGGCCAACTTCTGTTAAACAGTGGTGAACGGTTACGAGCGGTGATGAATTTTCTTCACCGCTTCAGGAACGCTCCAGCAAAGTTCTGGCGGTGTGACCGGGCCTTTAGACAGCTAGAATGTATCTATTTTTCCAAAAATAATGCAGTTTTATATTCCAGTCTCTTTCATTGATAAACATTTTTTTAACTCTAGGTTTAAATTATTTGTTCATGTGATATGAAGCGGAAGAAACAAATGGCCGCTCTTTCCATTAGTATTCCCCCTCCCGCTCCCCTCTATCTCTTCCCTTCTCTCTCCCCTCTACCCCCCCCCCCCTTATCACTTAGACCAAACTAGCAGCTGGATTAAATCAGACTTAATACCTTCTGACATACCGTTATTTAAATCCCATCATGTAAGGCAGGTTGGTAACCTAAAGACCTAATGATGGCTTAATGATCAAGATCTGGCTCTATACCACCAACAGTGGCGTATCGAATCCCGGATGCCGTAGCTGCGGCGTAAGTCCCATCCGTTTAAAGGCCCAAGGAGAAAAAGGAATATCATAACTATATAGCAAAGAGGTACAACCCCTCCCGTCTAGGGAACATTCCACCTTTTTATTACTACTGCCTTTTTACAATTTTTGATACACCCACAGACCACCACCGCAGTCTGACCGTTACGGACAACATTAATGAAATTAATGCTGTCGTATTTCATTTTCCTATACCGTACCTGCATAACTTATATTTTATTTTCAAATTGCAGCACCGTATTGCACCCTTATCCTCGACACCAACACCACTCAACTAGACGTAAAGACACCGGGCTACCCCTCCAACTACCCGCAAGACACCAAGCTCCTGTGGGTTATTGAAGCGCCCTCTCACTGTGGCCTGCTGTTGACCATAGAGGACATAGAACTTGCGACGGGGGACATGGTGAAGTTCGGGCATGGCAACGAGGCGAGGTTCATCATCGAAGCTGATGATGAGGTCGAAGCCATGATCAACCGGACGATCTCGTTCGCCAGGAATGATGTGACGTGGGTGACGTTCGCGTCCGACAACGATAATGCCACCGCTAGAGGATTCTGGCTGACAGTTACGGCCGATCCAGGTGAGATATCCTTTGCACAATATGTGTCATTTTGACTGCATTATTACCTGCGCTTATCAAGTGTTAGCGAGCGCCAGTAATTCAAAATCATGTTTCCACTGTTTTTCGTTGCATTGACTTACAGCCCATCAGAAAAGCTGTTTTGCTTTAGAAAAAAAGAATCGGCCCCTCCCCAGTGGCGTATCTAGGTATTCTGGTACCCGGAGCAAACGATCAAACTGCGCCCCCCCCCCCCATGCCCAAACTTTTGAGCTTAACAACAAATCAAGACCAGACGAATAAGATTTTGTAAATTTAAAAGTGATGCCGCTGCGCGAAAATGATTTTTGATGCACATAATATTATAACCCGGTTATTGGTTATTCACCCAATTTTGTACATTAAGCGAGAGATCAACGGGACCGAGCAGCAGATTTCTTTTTCTTTTTCCACACCTCAAAAGTGAAATTTCTTATGTATTTTACCCTTAGAAAACATTCCAAGGGAATACAGCGACCTAGCGATAGAGTTTCTTTGAAATTTTGAACATTTCTGTTTCGGAGGCGCAAAGTGAATGAAAACCCTGAAGAAATATATTCGTGGAATTTAGCAAGGCAATCGAAATTTATGATTTCTTTCGAATGTTGTACTTTGAAAGTGATTTTAAGCACTTATATCCTATGGGGGGACAAAATTTAAAAGCTCCTGCCTCATGCTAGGGGACAACGCAACTTGAGTCAATTTCTTTCATTTTTAACACTTTAAAAACGCAATAAATTCGATATAATTGGGGTGCGAAATAGCTAGATCCTGAACATATGCGATGAAGCAAAGCGACCGAGCTTTAGAAAATTTTCGCATTTCAAACTCGATAAAACACAATTTCTTACGCTTTTTGTCCAGGACTGGACTTCGCAGATTTTCTTATTTTTCTCTCCCTTTTCTTTCTCGATGTTGCTTTTTTGCACCCGGGGTACATGCCCCTCTGCCCCCGTAGATACGCCACTGCCTCTCCCCTTTCTCTCAGTCCCATCACGCCTCTCTCTCTCTTCTCTTTCCCCCTTCATTTTACTCTCTCTGTATCTCCCCTTCTTCACATCCCCTCTTCTCACTGGAGTAGACAGGGGGCACAAGGAGGCCATGCCCCCCCTATTCAGCCACTAAAAAAAAAGAGCGAGAGCGAAAAAGCGGGGAAGTGGGAGAAAAAGCCTAAAAAGGCGCTATACAAGCCGTTATCTTTCTCTAAGAATTTGCTAAAACGTCAAAGCTTACGCTCTTCGCGCGGGAAGGGGGAAAGAACTCTCCTCTTCCCGCACCCACTGTTACATACAGTGAAATGTTGAGTCCACACAATTATTGAAAAGCAATCCAGGCGTCGAACTATAACTTTCCGCCTAAAAAATATTTTTTGCTACTAGCCGTTTTCTTTCTCTCAAATTTGCTGTAAAACGTAGAGCTTTCGCGCTTCGCGCGGGAAGGGTGAAAATCCCCCTTCCTGCACCCACCCCTGTTACAGGGCAGTATTACAAATAACTGAAAAGCAGTCCGGACCTCGAAATAACTTTCCGCCTAAAAAAAGGTGCTACGAGCCGTTAACTTGTCTTTCTCTCAAATTTGCTATAAAATGTCAGAGCTTTCGCGCTTCGCACGGGAGGGGAAAAACTCCCCCCTCCGTGCACCCACCCCCTGGGGAGCTTTGCTTGTTCACAACCGCCCCCTAAAATGAAATCCCGGCTATGCGGTTGGATCCTTGACGTCTGGTCCCCCATGGGTGTCGATCCCGGGGGGGGGGGGCCTGTATTATCAGCCCCCAATACAATTATGATACATTAACTTAAAAATAATAATTATCCAGACTCATTATGTTTGACCTTGAAATACCATCACATTCTTTGATTATTAGAAGTAAGGAAATAAGAAATGCCATAATTTCAATGCGCATTGTCATTCTCAATAATATTGAGGGGTTCCGTTCATTGGCGTAGAGCCGTGCATTCCTTTTATTCATTAAAAAACATTTTGGGATTCTCTAAAATGGAAGTTTTATAGACAGATTTTCGAAAAAGTCCCTGGTGTGCAAGGGGGATACCCCCTCCCACACCCACCCCGCTCGGTCGCATCGCTTAGTGGCGTATCTAGGGGAGGGGGCAGAAAGAAAAATCATAATCTTTATACGGATTACGCACCCAAAAATCCGCCGGGTTAATGCATTATAATAGAAATCTAGTTTTTGAAGGTTTGAAATGTGAAAATTTTCAAAAGCTCGGTCGCTTTGCTCCCGCGCATAATTTTTATCTTTCAGGATCTCGTAGTTTCGCGTCCCCAGTAGGCCTATATAGTTCTTAAATAGCTTAAAGGTTTCAAAAATTGAAAAAATAAAGATGTAATTGCTTTGCTCACTATATCATATGTGTTTCATATGACCCCTGCTAAATATTGCGCCCCCGATGTAGGATAAAGTATATAAAACAGCATTTGCAAAGGTTCAACTTATGAAAGAAATCTCAACTTCAGGTATAGCCTTGCTAAATTTCTCGACTCTTTCTAAAGCCTTTCAGGGTTTTCGTTAGTTTTGCTCCCGATTGTAGAATAGAAAACCCCTTATCAATGTATAAAATTCGAGCTTCTCTACCGCTCAATTGCAGTGGTTATTGCAACATTTCCTGGATAAAATGCACAATAAATTGCGTTTTTTAGGGTTAAAAATTGAAAAATTTGCTGCTCGATCGCTTTTGCTCCTTCGATGACGAAGATAAGTTTGGGCACTCGGGAGGGGGGGGGGGGGGGGAGGAGACTTCATTTTTTGCCCCTGGTGCCATAATCCCTAGTATCATGAACACGGATCGACACCCGTGTGCCCCCCCCCCCCCTTACTGAAAAATCCTGGCTACGCCTGTGCCTCTCCTTCTCCCCCTTTCTCTCCCTCTTTCTCTCCCTCACCTCTCTCCCCCACTCTCCCTCTGTCTCTTCCTCGCTCTTACGTTATGTACAGGAATTAGCCAAATCATTACTTATATTATTTCAGTATTTATAGTAATAAAAAGGGATGGGGAGTGGGGAATTTAGAAGGGAAATGATATTATACGAAGCCGGATGGACAAGAGAAGAAAACCCGTTCAGTTAAAATAGTATTCTTCAGTATACAAATAATGAATGTTTATGAGTGCAATGGACAAAATATTTCATGAGGTGACAGATGAAATATTCTGTCCATTGCACGAATGAAAAAAAACATTCATTATTTGTTTTATATGACACCTAAATACAGCTTTCCTTCTCATTTGACATTTTATGAATTAAGAAACAAGAGTGAAGGGATCTACATTTTGTTGTGCGACACTGGCCGCGGCGGTCCGTCAATGTATTGTACTTGATAGTCGCAAAGGCAAGTCGTTTTTGCGTATGTAGACGTGTTGTTGGTCGCAAGTGCAATGGACAATTTCGTATGGATCCAAAATTGCACGGCGAATGGATCAAATTTGCACGATTGATGACGTCATTGTTCAATGGGACAAATGATCAACATCAAACAACCAATCAAATGGCAAGGATCTAATTAGGTGTCATATAATAATACAATAACATATGAAACATATTAAACGATACTCCCCCCTTTTTTTCTTTAGACGCCCCAGAAAGTTCATACACATCTTCAACAATGACCACATTATCTTCTGAGCTCCCGCTAGTGAATCTGTCCCCAGGTAAGCATAATGTATATAACTCTTTGTTTTATTTATGTATAGTTTGTATTGTAGTAAATATCCCGTTACTTTCTCTTTTGTCATATTCGTGAAGAATATTCTGAGAATACTACGATGCTCTAGTTAAATCAAAGTTGTTTTCATGTAGGGGGGAACTAGAAGGAGAATAGTAAGAGAATCGTATACATATACATGGAAAAGTGTATTACCAACTGGTCATTTTATGAATATGAATGACAAGGAAATAACAATTGTAGACAAAATACATATTTTTGTGAAATTTCTCTACATTTTGTATCGCAAAAAATCCGGTCAGTTAACAGAGGATTTCTGTGTTAAAATGCTCACACTGTGGCTCACGAGGCGGAAGGGGGGGGGGGGGGGTGATTCAGGCCCCTGCCCCCATCCTTTAGAGTTTTAAAACTGACAATATTCGGGAAATCATCACCTCGGGCAGCAAGGTGATCTTTATATCTGTACATGTACTTTTTATGTCAACACTGATAAAGTGGACTATGAAACGTATACGAAAAACGTCAAAGTGTTAGCATGCTTGTTTCGCTTACTCGCAAATTTATATATGTTAATATTGGCATTCTGGCAAGAAACATCAGGCCCGTAATTGTGTCCGTTTACCCAAAATATAAACAGTACATCGTCTTTTGTTTAATTTTGTTCAGTACATCTCCAATTACCTCCACTTCTGCTATTTCTTTTTTTCTCTTCTTTTGTCTACTTCTTTTTTTCGTTATCATCGTCATCACATTCTTCTTCTTCTCTTCCTCCCCATCCTTCTCCTCTTACTTTTCTTCTTCTTCTTCCTCTCCTGCTTCTTTTTCTTCTTCTCCTTCTTCTCCATCATCACCATCATCATCATCGTCATCACCTTCTTCTTCTCCTCCTCATCTTACCCTTCTTCTTCTTCTTCTTCTTCTTTTTCTTCTCCTCCTCCTCCTCCTTCTTCTTTTTCTCCTTCTCCTTCTTCTTTTTTTTCTACTTCTACTCCTTCTCCTCCTCCGCCGCCTTCTTTTTCTCCTCCCCTTTCTCTCTTCATCCATCTACCATCTATTTGGTAGCTGTATATAGACGTCTCGGTGTATCTATACCATTAGCTGCCGGATTGGTGATAATTGCCTTCGGTCTTGGAGCGGGTGTAGTATGTTGCCATCGTAAAAGAAAAAGGTAGATATTTCTCGTGTTTACCCATATCCCCCCCCAAAAAAACAACAACAACAAAACAAAACAAAACAAAAACAAAAACAAAATAAAACACAACAGAACAAAAACAACAACAAAAAACAAAACCCAACTCAAATCAAGGATCACGTTTTCGGTGTCTTTTCATTCCAACGGTTATCACACTCTAATAACAAATCTGACGTCTGAAATGGTTGCCGAAGAGCTTTACTCGGGGTATATTTCTTTAAAGTTTAAAATGTACTTATCATACAAATAGTTTGGGAGCCTGTCCAGAAATAGTCACCCCATTTTACATATGAGATTTAAAGTTACTTAGACCATCCGTGCTATTCACAAAAGCTTGTCAGCTCGAACGAAGCTGCCGAGTTTGGCCCCAATGGCCCCCCAAAAAGAGCCCCAAAGTCGGGTCGATTTCAACCCATCTAACATATGCGCCAAACTTTGTCAGAATGAATGTGTTTGCTATATGTATTACCAGAAAACAAAAACTGACAAAATTTTCCGTCGGGATGGGTTGTCAGACAGCCCCTAAAAATTGGGGCATATTTTCCCCTAAAGGCCCTTGGACCAAATTTTGTCAGAAGGAAAAGGTATGGGTGTACATTACAAAAATATAAAACCTGACAAAAATTTCCATCGGGAAGGGGTATAATACGCCCCTGAAAAACACCAAAGTGCCCCAAAGTGCCCAAAATGTTCTGGATGTAGAGAAAAAAACATTTTTAGGCATTACAACATTAGTGACTCCAAAGTGTGAAATAAAATTCATGTCAAATTTTCATTGCACAATCTTGAGCATTGTAACTTTCTAGGGGTGCAATGTGGTGTCAAATGATCATTTCAATAATTAGCTATTACATTGTGAAAATTGTATTGCTTTCTCAAAAGTAGTCAAATGATATTGTCAGAATTATGTAAACAAACCTATTGCCCATCTGCACCTGTTTGACAAGATGTGGCTGCCATGCTGAAATCTACCATTCATGCGTTGATTTACACACAGATACCTTGCAAGCTCTCTATTATGCCTTGGTGTGTTTACTTAATCCTTACAATATCATTTGACTACTTTCGAGAAAGCAACACTATTATCACAAGTTAACAACTTATTATTTAAATGATTATTTTACACCAAATTGCACCCCAAGAAAGTTACAATACTCGAAATTCTACGAGGTAAATTTGACCTGAATTAAATAACACACTTTGGAGTTATAAAGGTTGTTACATCCAGATCATTTTGGGCAGCAATGCTTGGTTTAGGGGCACTTTTCCGATGGAAATTTTTGTCAGGTTTATATTTTTTGTAATGTACGCCCATACCTCTTCCTTCTGACGAAATTTGGTTTATCGGCCTTAAGGGGAAAAACTTGCCCCAAGTTTTAGGGGCCGTTTGACAAACCATCCCGACGGAAATTTTTGTCAGCTTTTGTGTTTTGGTAATGTACAGTCATACACCCTCCTTCTGACAAAGTTTGACGCATATGTTAGATGGGTTGGGGGGCAAACCCGGTGGTTTCATTCGAGCTGACCAACTATTTGTGAATGACATGGTCTAAGTAACTTTAAGGGGTCAAATTTTAAATGTAAAATGGGATAACTATTTCTGAACAGGCTCCTGGCGTATAAGAATATGCCACATTGTGGTCTGGATCCGTGAACTAGCAAAACAATTGACACCTTATGAAAACTTTTTTTTTTTTTTTAATTGCCAATCCGTTTAATAAGTGAAGATGCCTGAGACATGTGGGGAGGGCTTTTGCTAAACAGTCGGGTAACGTCGCGTCGCGTTGGTAGAAATTTTCGAACATTTTTCAGGAAGGTGTCTTCAAGGGGACAAATTGAAAAAGAGTCCATCTCAGTATGATTTTTCCCGTTTTCAGGCTAAAAACGACAAACAAGGGAATAAAGAAAACAATAGAAGGATAATGCAAAGATAAACGAACTATAAAGAGAGAATAGAAGGGTAGGAAGGATGGAAGAAAATATGATGAAAGGAAACAAAGAATACAACAAAAGGAAAGTTGGAAAGTACAAATAAGTGGATAAAAACAAAGAATAACATAAAGAAAGATAGAGACATAAATGATAGAAGGATAAAGATATTAAGAGTAACATGAGGAAAGATAGAAGAGAAGATGATAATTTGAATAAAGGAATAACATAACGAAAGAAAAGATGAAAGGAAAACAAAATGATAGGATAAAAGCAAAGAATGTTTTAAGGAAAGTAAGTAAAGATGGGAAGCAGAAAATGATTTTAAAAAGAATAATATGAAAGATAGAGAGAGAAATGATAGGATAAAAAAAGTTTAACTTATATAAAGAAAGACAGAGAGACAAATGATATAGAAGGATAAAGATTAACGTGAGGAAGGTGGGGGAGAAAATGATAACAGGAAACAAAGAATATCATAACGAGAGGAAGGATGAAAAGATAATTGATAGAAGGATAAAAGCAAGAAATGACAAAGCGAGAGAAAAATGATAAAAAGATAAATATAAACATGAAGAAAGGTGGAAGAGAAGATGATAAAAGGGAACAAAGAATAACAAAGTGAAGATGGAAAGCAATAAAAAAAAGAGGATAAAAAGAATAAATATAAACAGTACCATTTAAAAAATGGAAAACAAAATGATAAAACAATAGAAGTATAACGTAATGAAAGGAAAGGTGGAAAGAAAAAATTAATAAAAGGATTAAAAACAACTGAATTAGTAATTACGCGATGCGTAATATATGTCCCCGCCAGAAGTGTAGATCTGTGGAATGGCTGTTAATTTATGTAATTTCTGATAGAACCTTGAAGATAAATGTGAGAAATGAATTATCAAATTAATGTTTTATGATTATAAATGCATTTTCTGTTGATTTTGAATAAATTACAATAAATTTGCATAATTAATGAATTTCAAAATTATGTGTAGAGTTTTGACAGCCCCTACCCAGCCCTATCAGATAAAACAATCAGATTCAAAATACGGTGTGAAATAGAGAAGTAGCATTTTTCGTCGATTTTGAATAAATTTGCATAAATTTGCATAATTGATGAATTTCATGATTTTGTGTAGAAGTTTGGAAGCCCCCACTCAGCCCTATCAGATAAAACAATCAGAATCAAAATCGGCCAAGAAATGACGGAGAAGTAGCATTTTCTAACTTTTTGAGCACACACGGACAGACGGACACACGGACGGACGGAGGGACGGACGGACACACACACGCACACACGAACGGAGTTCGTTTCATGTTACTATTTATATTTATTCTTTTTATCCTCTTTTTTTTTATTGCTTTCCATCTTCACTTTGTTATTCTTTGTTCCCTTTTATCATCTTCTCTTCCACCTTTCTTCATGTTTATATTTATCTTTTTATCATTTTCTCTCTATCTCTCGCTTTGTCATTTCTTGCTTTGATCCTTCTATCAATTATCTTTCAATCCTTCCTCTCGTTATGATATTCTTTGTTTCCTGTTATCATTTTCTCCCCCACCTTCCTCACGTTAATCTTTATCCTTCTATCATTTGTCTCTCTGTCTTTCTTTATATAAGTTAAACTTTTTTTATCCTATCATTTCTCTCTCTATCTTTCATATTATTCTTTTTAAAATCATTTTCTCCTTCCCATCTTTACTTACTTTCCTTAAAACATTCTTTGCTTTTATCCTTTCATTTTGTTTTCCTTTCATCTTTTCTTTCGTTATGTTATTCCTTTATTCAAATTATCATCTTCTCTTCTATCTTTCCTTATGTTACTCTTAATATCTTTATCCTTCTATCATTTATGTCTCTATCTTTCTTTATGTTATTCTTTGTTTTTATCCACTTATTTGTACTTTCCAACTTTCCTTTTGTTGTATTCTTTGTTTCCTTTCATCATATTTTCTTCCATCCTCCTACCCTTCTATTCTCTCTTTATATTTCATGTTTTTCTTTGCATTATCCTTCTATTGTTTTCTTTATTCCCTTGTTTGTCGTTTTTAGCCTGAAAACGGGAAAAATCATACTGAGATGAACTCTTTTTCAATTTGTCCCCTTGAAGACACCTTCCTGAAAAATGTTCGAAAATTTCTACCAACGCGACGCGACGTTACCCGACTGTTTAGCAAAAGCCTGTGGGGAGCACCTCTTGGGTTTGAGAGGGCTGGGGAGTTGTCAGCGATTTTTGTATTGAACTGGATCTCAGTAATGCTTAGGATTAGAGGTTTAGGACTAGGTTTAGGGTTAGGACTAGCTGCATGACTCAAGTAACAGTAAGCCTAACCTCTTTATCCCTGATAAGCATGATATGAAATAATTATGCTTGGGTGGGACTTATTGGGCGAAGGAAGAATTGGTTGTAATCTACCCAAGGAGTAGGAATAAAACTTTGATATCCAAAATTAGAAAAGATAAAAATTTATATTTGATTGGTTCTGTCATCCCTTTCCACGCAGAGGTTCTGTAAATGCCCGGCTTTCCGAGACACGGATCACCTTAGAGATGTGTGACAATCCTATGACAACCGTAACGAGGGACGTGAACCTGAACACACCACATGGATCGCTTGGTCCCGACTGCCATTATTACGAGATAGGAGAGGGGGAGTACAACCTGCTGTTTGGTGCCTCCGCCCCGAAGTCACCCCATGTGTACCAAGAACTCTCGAAGGATCCGTGCGACAAGGACAGTGGGAGGAGCCGGTCTAACGTTCGTCGCGATGGAAGCGAGGGGAGCTTAAGCATCGAGCTGGACGACGAGTTCTGCGAACTGACTACTATGATCGATGAGATGCTAGGGGAGGTTTCGGATGAACTGTCCCCATTGGCTACATCACAGCACTCGCTGGGTGAGGGTAGTCCCGGCGACGTAAGATTTGTGGGATCCTTGGCTGAACAACGTTCAAGAGCGCAAACAGCAGACTTCCCTCGCACTCGTCATAGTCCGGCGTTTAGACACAGGAGCCTTTTCGCCGATTCTGTGCATCCATCAGCAAATCAAACAGAAGCCTCAAGTCTTGGGATGCCAACTAGGAAATATGCGGTCAGTACTCCCAACATAAATGCATCTGACGAGAAGCTGAAGCCGGGTAGGGGTAGGGGTTCACTTTCTACAAGTCTTGGTCATGTTAGAAATGAAGACGATAGCTACAACCAATTAAATTTTAAGATTGATCCCACGTATCAACCTCTCGCTTGCACCATGACAGCCCATGCAGCAAAACGTAGTCGTGAACAACTTGCTGAAATGCCTGAATATGCTGTCCTAGAGAGGGATAATCCGGAAGACGTTTCTGCTGTATGTTCAAGAAATGTTTCTGATGATGGAAGTTGGGTAAAATTGGACACTGTGGAAACTCCTACAGAACAGCGTCCACGCGCGTATACAAGTGAGCTTCCTCGCAGATTCCACCACTACACGGCATTGAGGTCCAGAAGTTTATTGCTAGAGTCTTTCCCTCCATTTGCAGCTCAGAGACAGCTCTTGAACCAGGCAGCACTGGAAAACCGAATTGCTAGACGCAATCCGAACCTGAACTCGGTCGGCATCCAGTTGTGGACTAATAACCTACATAAGAGCTCAGAATCTTTAAACAAACTGACGCGCAGATCCCGAGATGACCTGCATTCACTTCCGCCTGGTGGTCGTGTCGGAGAAGATGCTGGCGATGATGACGAGTACAGTGAGATAGAAGACGAAGAGTCCATATACCAACCGCTTAGTAGACCTACATCCATGGGGGACTTGACAGATGGATACAGCTTGGACAACGAAGGCACTCCACCTCCTCTACCGCCAATACAGAACGAAATGAACAAGGAAAGTGGTCAAAACTTTCCAATTGTAGATGGGGTTATAGGAAGGGAACTCACGACAGTTGGCAGTTTTCATCTTGTTTCTGAAACTTGTCATGATGACGACGATGGCGATGGTGATAATGATGACTATAATGAGATAGAAGGCGAAGAATCAATATACCAACAACTTAGTAGGCCAATGTCAATGGAAGACCTGACAAACGGATGGAGCTTGAACAACAAAGGCACACCACCGCCACTACCGCCAACACAGTACGAAATGAACGGGAAGAGTGGTCCAAATCCTCCAACGGTTGATGTAGTCCTAGGAAGGGAACTCACAACAGTTGGTAGTTTTCATCTTGTTTCTGCTGCCAGACGCTCTGATAAAATGGCCAGCGCCGTACATCAGGGTTCACAGTCCGATGACTGCAATTATGATGTGCTGAACATGGAAGATAACGTTGAATTACCCTCTCAGACGAATCCTGGTAATCTGTACATCGAAATTCTGGACGACAATCTGGACGTTCTCGCCAACGTGGGAACAGATAATGGTACTCGTGAAAGTCAGTATACTGTGCCCTCTGAAGACACAAGTGCATCGCACCATCTCCCAGAAGCATCAGGTACCACATACAGTCAGGATACGTCAAATGCCCATCAAGAAATTGGTCATATCGTGGGTCAACCGACAGAGGGCTTTTTACAATGCGAATCACGTTCGCAAAGCTCTTGCCATCGTATGACCA
Organism: Heliocidaris erythrogramma; assembly: GCA_025617745.1. NCBI lineage: Eukaryota > Metazoa > Echinodermata > Echinoidea > Camarodonta > Echinometridae > Heliocidaris > Heliocidaris erythrogramma. The sequence goes on along the minus strand of CM046862.1, from coordinate 34,081,658 downwards.
ATTCCAATAGGTTTTCTACCACGTCAGGGGTATATTCCTCAATGGGTCCAGCTGGATACGAAGACGACATCGACATAGATGATGGTATTTACAATGGTATCGATAGTTACATTAGCGACGACGATGATGATATCCATGAATATATAAGTGTTGATGATGTTTTGCGTTGAAAATAATTCATGAATATTATGATTGTTAAACATTTAAACAACAAAGTTACCAACCAATATTTTTTGTTGATATGCTGTTGTCGACGTCGGCTTACAATTTTACCCGACATGTGAATACAAATGAATTTGTATTGGGCGACAGCACTACAAGAATCATCTCACCTTTGTACGATGTCAATGTCACAGGCGCATCAAAGGCCGAATCAGTTGCAGTTCATTTTCGGCAAGATCTCACATTGTGTGTAACTGGCAATAGAGGCATTTCCTTTAAAACTCAAGCACCATTTCCTTAACCCCCACCCCCCGCCTCCACCACTTTACGGAACAAGGAATCGATTTCTATTTTTGAAAAACAACACAAACAATATATCCTATTCTTAAAATCCATCTGAATTATAGATTATTTAAATCATTTCATATCTTCCCATTAATTTTATATAAAATGATAAATCATCATTATGAATGCTAGAATTCTTTCTTAAATGTTCCTTTCTTCTTCTTCTTCTTCTTCTTCCCTTTCTTCTTCCTTTTCTTCTTCTTTTTCTTCTTCCTTTTATCCTCCTCACCCTTTCATCCTTATTTACCTGTCGCCATCTCCGTTCATTGCAGATTTTTACAATTTTAGATTATTCAATTTTTAGATTACTTTTCATGCAAAAATTACATATGCCCTACTCTACCTATCTCCGTCAAAAAGGTTACGTCAGAATGAAAAGAGGAAGTGCACTACAACCCTTTTAAACTTTTAATGGTAGTTTCCTTCTCAGTGGGCGGCTTATTTATCATTATAATATTTTATTTCATGAGTGTGAAACACTTTCCTATAAAACTCTATAACTTTGATAAATGATTGGGTAACTTACATTTAGAATTTTTCGAAACTTACATGCGACATGGAAAAGATTGACGCCCAGGTGAATCATATTTCTTTCTTTCTGTCTCTCTGTCTCACTCTCTCCCTCTTTCTTCACCTGTCTCTGTCTCTCTCTTTCTGTCTCTCTCTTTCTGTCTCTCTCTTTCTGTACTCTCCCATGTATCTTTTCTCTCTTTTCTCTGTCTTCTCTCCCTCGCTTTCTCTATCTCTCTCTCCGCCTTCTCTCGCTCTCTCTGTCTTCCTCCCTCTATCTATCTCTCTCTCTGTTTCCTTATGCCAATGTTCTACTTTTTACATACATATATAGTTAATAGTTAAAACATGCAGGAATTGTTACGATTGGATAATTGATATAATTTTAATGTTAATATTTTGTAACTGTATGCATGATATCTCTCACTTGAATTTACCATACATGTACATTACAATTTTGTTTTATATTATATTTAATTCTAATCTTTAAAACTCACTATTATGATTGGTAAAATTAAGAATGTGATGTGATTAAGTTTATTCTGAAGATTTATCGGAGCACACAAATCACAAGAGAGAGGGAGAGAGAGAGAGAGAGAGAGAGAAAGGGGTTGGAGAGAGACTGAGATGAGAGAAGAGAAAATGTAACAAGAGAGATAGGTAATCAGTTAACTACGTTCAAGATTTGTTTTAAATACCGTGTTTTGTTGTGCGGGTCATATAAAGCGCATTTCTTGTCTTACAAAGACTGTAGATTTGGCAGGAAATTACTGTAACTGCGGCGTGGTTTTCAGAATGGTTAAGCGATTTCCTCCAAATAATGTTTACATTTGTAGATTAAAGATATAGTGTGATAATTATGTGATAACATCATAGGCGAAATGCTAAAACATGAAGTGATTCTCTCTCTCTCTCTCTATTTCTCCCTCCTTCATCTCTCTCATACGCACACCAACACCCACACCCACACACATACACATACACAGTCTTGTATTGCTTTATTTCCGAGGACAAGTATTGTTCCTCTATTGTTCCCCCGTCCTCGGACAGTCGACGGAATAAGGCACAAATTCATTGTTCGACGTTCGAGGACTATTGTCCGGCTTCCGAGGACCATTGTTCTCATGATTTTTTTTTTGTTCTCTGTCCGAAAATGTTCTCGGACATACGGCTAAACACGCCCACACACACAGACTCACACACAAATACACAAAGTTTCTGTCTCAATCTCTCTACTACTTCTACTACTACTACACTACCACCACCACCACTACTACTGCTACTACTACTACTACTACTACTACTACTACTACTACTACTACTACTATTGCTATTACTACTGCTATTACTATACTACTACTACTACTACTACTACTACTACCACTACCACTACTCCTACTACTACTATACTATACTACTACTACTACTACTACTACTATATTTATCTACCCCCCCCCTTCTCTCTCACTCTTTCAAGGCAAGCTGGTCTGAAAATGTAATCGATGTTTCAGCATTAAACGGATGTTAAGGGAAATGCGCTGTTTTGACTTTAGGATATCTGGTAAAGATTGGAATTGCTGGAAAGGAGATGAAAAGAAACAATGAACTCGGTTTTCCTTTGAAACTGAAGTACATGAAATCTACCACTTTATTTCAACCACACTTATGGAAAAGCAATCAATCCTGTACTTGATGTCAATATGGTTTGTTGTTGCTTCCATTACACGAGTATGTTTAGATAATTTGTTTGGGTCGAAGAGTTCATGTAAATCTTTTGAGGAATATACGAAAAGGCGAATTCATTGTACTTATGTCCATTTATGTTCATCTAGTTTTCTCCTTTCTTTCTGAATTCACTATTATGTGAATACATTTATATATATACATGTAATAATAATAATAATAATAATAGTAATAATATGTCTTGTTTACCCAGGGTAGCCTCTTCAGTACTAAATACTTGTTCTCCCTGAGGGCCCTGCATGTAGGTTGCCTATACAAGACTGATACGAGACCCTTCATTTAAAAAAGTACAGTCAAAGGCGTCAATCGCTTTCAGATAATAAGTTGTGCACAGCTAGAATGTATAAAATCACCCTCAAAAAGCACTTTACCTGGCCTTATGGGTTCACTGTAAGGGAGTATGTAGAAAAATAAAGATTAACATGAGGCCTCTCGCGGAACCCTAGTCCAACTTGGGTTCCGTGCGAACCTGTTCTATGCTAACGCGTACAGTAGCGTCGACTAATCTACTCACAAGTCATTATAGTATACAGTTAGAGTTTATTCAAACTTGCAATATCTTTATATAGAAGAAACATTTGAAGCCCATATTCTGAATATAGCGCAGGAACATGAACCCCTTATCAAACAGATCAAAAAATTCGTACACTTTAATTTATGCATGATATTCTATAACCATTAATATAACTGCATCTCTGCATGTAAAGGATGCTTGCTACGGCGTCTCTTGAAAGCTAGTGAACCGCCAGTGTCTCTCCCCCCCCAACCCCGCCCTCATCTCCACCTTCCCCGGTCATCCGGTCGTTTGAAGGCACCAGGAACAAAATCAACACACTTTGGAATGTGTCTTCGTTATCAGATTATGGGGTATACCCCGATTTATTAGCACCCCTTTCCCCCACATACACACCCATCATACACCTGGGCCCTGGGAGGATGAAGTCTTCTATAGCTTCTGGGCATCGTTTCACCAAACAGTCGTAAGTACAAGTTCGGCGACATCCCGATGAAACGCATGCTAATTTTACTACACGCAGTTTAAGTATACAGGCTTCTCTCTCTTCAAAAGTATCTGTCAGCGTGAGCTGGCTATATAGCATGTTGGCTAATTGAAAATATGTCAACAAAAAACACAACAATTCTACACACCTGGACATACTCTCCTCCTGTTGACATGCCCACCCTGTCTATTGAAAGTTAGGCCCACCTACGACACCTTTTACGCATATCTTGCATTGGCTACCCTGATACCAAACAAAAGAGTAACACATGAGAACTTTCAGTTCGAATAAGATTCTTACATATCCGAAAATTAGTATTAAAAAGAACGCCTTTGCAACGTTTTCCGCAACCATCATAAGTCCCGCGTTTTGGTGGTTCATACCTATAGTTGTTCATATACCTCATTCACATGAACGAGACCGACGCCAGACCGACGCCAGACCGACAACAGACCGAACGAGCATTTACATTACATGGCCAAATTATCAGTCGGTTCATACATTAGTCACACCGCCACGGGACTCTATACCGACTCCGAACAGACCACATCTTGGCCATTCAAGCTGGGGCAATGTAAGTGTTTCTTCGGTCTTTTGTCGGGCTTGTGTCGGCAGTCAGACCCAACTCCGTAATACCGAGCACAGGTATATACTCCGAAAACGGCGTATAGAACAAGATGAATATAGAGCCTTCATCGTTCAGTGCGAGGAAGTGTGTACAAAAGGCATGGGGGAAATCGTGCAGTGTCGACCTGCTGTTGATAATATATTTTTCAAAAATAATGCTGCGGATATATTTATTTCAAATGTTTGTCATTTGAAATTCACTTCATATGACGAATCATTCAAGGATTTTGAAGATAATTGACACGCAGCATTATTTTAAAGAATATGTACATGTATTTCGCTGGCAGGTTGACTTTGCAAGATTGTCCACATGCCTTTTGTACACACTGTCTCATACTGAACGATGAGGGCTCTATATTCATCCTGTTCTATACGCCGTTTTCGGAGTATATACCTGTGCTCGGTATTACGGAGTTGGGTCTGACTGGTCGGTATCATCGGTGTGAATGGGGTATTAGAGTCAGTTTGGTAGACACGCCTTAGTTTCCAGCCACAAATCCTGGTCAGTCGTAAAAGAGTGTCTGCACTGTATAAGACTACCATAGGCCATGTACTTATAGCTGCTCCTAACACAAGCCAGAAGGTAGCTGAATTAGGCTTCTCTCAAGACACAATGATTTTCTGATAAAGTGTCAGATTTGGGTCTGTGATTGCAGACTAGATACGTCTCATGTTAGCCATCAAGATCTTCGAAGGATATTGCTGGACATCAGATGGGTCAGTACATACAGGAAACAACGTATGTCAAGGCAAACTAACGTAACAAGGCTTTATGCAATGCCGGACACACGTTGGAAAAAAATCACCCCCCCCCCCCATCGGAACAAATATTTACCTCGGGGCTGTACGTTTTTAACGCTACCCAGAATTTCGTGATTTTCAAAAATTCCACACCCCCTCCCTTTAATACAATCCTGGTCCTGCCCTTATTTATGTAGTTTGTGGATCTTTATAGACAATAAACATGATTATTTATAATACTCAAATATTATGCATTTCTCTTCAATGAGCTGGTATACTAATAAAAACAGCATATATACGTCTCGAATTGTTTCTAGTGATTTTTTATCGTAATCATGAGTCCGAAAATTCTCTGACAAGCTGAATGAATTAGGGGCACATTTTCTTTTCTACCGTATTTAGTGTAAGATATAGAGTTTTGTTGGATACATTCACCGCACCCTGGTTCGCATTTTCTGTTTCATGGTGCAATGAGATCCATAAAGATCGCTTTTAATGTTAAGTCGAATTGTCAGTTACTCTGACTGCATTTGTTTTTACATTGATTAATTTAGTCCCTTCCTCTTTTCATTATATGTCCGAAATATTTAATAACAATAATAACTCAGTATTTATATAGCGCCTATTAAAAATTTCTCTAAGCGCTTTACAGTATACAGCATAACTACCTAACCTAACTAACATAACTACCTAACTTAACTACCTAACATAACTACGGGCGAATTACGATATACAACATAACTACCGAACTTAACTAACATAACTACCGACTTAACTAACTTAACTACCTAACTTAAAACTTCATGACTGTTTACAGAAAAGATAGGTCTTAAATGCTACTTTGAAAGAACTGAGAGAAGAAGGGGAAGTGAGTTCCAGAGTGTAGGAGCCACAACTGAGAAGGCTCTGTCACCGTGTGTATGAGAGGCTGTCTTGGGTACTTCCAGAAGATTCTTATCGGATGATCGAAGTGACCGAGAAGGTTTGTAGGGGTTGATCATGCTCGCGATATATGAGGGGGACTTCCCCTGGATGTTAAATGTATTGAAGAGAATGCGCTTCTCTACGGGTAACCAATGCAGCTGCTGGAGGATTTCAGATATGTCCTGTTTCCTGGGGACTTTATGGACAATCCTGGCTGCAGTGTTCTGGATTCTCTGTAGTTGAGCGATGGGAGATTGCGGAAGTCCATAGAGGAGACTGTTGTTGTTATCAAGCCTGCTGGTAATAAAGGCATGGACCAAGGCCAATGTTGCTTAAGTCGTGAGGTATTGTCTGATCTGTCCTACTTTTCGGATGGCAATGGCATGGCAGAACGACAGACTGAGGCGACGTGTTATTTCATCGTGAGATGGCGATCCATGATGCATCCCAGGTTTCTGGCATGGGAGGATGATTCCAGGACTAGGTTTCCAATATCAACAGACATGGATTCAAGGATTCAAGGACAAATGATTCAGGATTCATTCATCACGAGCATGTTTTTGTGAGACCAAGCTTTGATATCTGCAAGGCATTCATTAATACAGGACAGTGACCGAGCCCTGTCAGTTGGTTGGAAAGTCAGATAAAGCTGGGTATCGTCGGCGTACATCATCACATCCAGTTCATGTGCTTTTACAATATCATATATTGGTGCACTGTAGATTGTGAAGGTAAGTGAACCAATCACAGATCCTTGTGCCACGCCACACGTATTACTTGCATTGCTAGTGCTTTTTTTTTTCATTTTTTTTTCTTTCCATCTATCTCCACCTCTTCAATATTTTATAAAGCTAGAATTAATTACAATAAGCACAAAGATTCACACAATTCTACTGACGCCGGACTTGTTTTTTCCCCCACAATTCTTTGGAATATTCACAATTTCAAAAGTTATAGATTAGTAATGAAGTTTGATCTCATAAGCCATTTGTCACCTTTGCTGTTACCAGCCATGGCTTCCAATTCACACGCTTGTCTATCATCATGATCATTATTAAGGAAAATGAATGGGTTGAATTTCAAAAATTGTCTAAAAAAACTTTTGGAAAGTTTCAAGTAAAGTGATTACTGTTAAGTGTATTCAAAGCAACTTGTGTGGCTGACAAGAGGGTGTTCGCAAATTTCTGATTTTCATTGCCTTCTAGCATAGCTCTACAGTGCGTCCCAGAGAAGAGTTAACAGTTCGAAAAAGTCTCCCCGAATAAATTTTACCTGCTCACTCAACCATGAAGTGTTGATGGGATATATCAGGACATACAGTGAACAAAATCTGTTCTTTCATAAAAAATCAGCCACAAATGTACAAATTACCACAAATGTAAAAACATTGCATCCGCAAGTGTCAAAATAACCACAAATGTCAAAATAACCACAAATGTAATAAAAATCGCCCACAAATGTAAAAACATTTCGCCTACAAATGTAAAAATTTCCATTTTTACCACAAATGTCATAACACTTCGATCGCAAATGTAAAAACTCATTGCTTGCAAATAATGCACCGATGTAAGTTATTATGGTAAATTGCCACTTGGTCTAATGCCAAATGGTCTAACAACCAAATGGTCCAACATCATTCGGTCTATTCGTCCATCACCAATTCGTCTAATCTACATTTCGTCTAATAGCCATTTGGTCTAATAATCAGTTTAATCACTTCGTCTAATCACCGAATTGTCTATAGCCAATTCGTCTAAAACCTATTTGGTTTAATACCCATTTGGTCTAAACCCATTTAGTCTGAACATCACTTGGTCTAATAATCAGTTCGTCTAATGTTCACTTGGTCCAATCTATTTCGGCTTAAAACAATTGGTCTAATAACCAAATGGTCTAATCATCATTTCATCTAATAGCCATTTTGTCTAACCCCAGTTGGTCTAACACCCACATCGTCTAATCATCACTTCGTCTAATTACCATTTTTACTAATCATCGTTTGGTCCAATTCTCAGTTTGTCTATAACAGTTTGGTCTAATATCCATTGGTCTAATAGCCAATTGGTCTAACATCATTCCATCTAAGATCACTTGGTCTAATAACCAATTGGTCTAATCATCATTTCGTCCATTATCAATTGGTCTAATTGCCATTTCGTCTAATCAATAAATGGTCTAAAACCAGATGGTCTAATATCCATGTGGTCTACACATCATTTGGTCCATTTTTCAGTTAGTCTAACCTCAGTTGGTCTTTAATCATTTAGTCAACACGCATTTAGTCTAATAAACATTTGGTCTAACCTTCGTTTTGTCTAACCACCAACTGGGCTAATTTCTTGTTTTCCCTCTACAATACTACTCTAAGTGGCTTTGACTAAACAGGCCGAAATTTGCCGAAATTTTCGAACTTTTTTTGCAGTAATTGTAAGCTTTTTTTTGGGGGGGGGGGGAGGGGGAAATACAAAAAATAGAAGAATAAAGGTGACCTGATGGAGCATGGCATGAATTAATTACATGTGCTTAATTGATTATCTAGTGAATAAATTCATTAATCAGTTAATATGTTTAGTGAGTTTTCAATTGTTTTAATGCACTTTGCTTTTGTTATATTGTTTTTTATCCCTTCATTTCTTTCGCTATCCTTCGCTATATATATATATAATATATATATATGTGAGTAATCAATTGAATTGATTGAGAGAAAAATAATTTGCGTATATATATATATATATATACATATATAAGCCTTATCCTTCTATCATTTCTCTATCTTTCGTTGTGTTATTCCTTTCTTTTATCCTTTCATGTTTCCATATTTCCTTTATTTGTGTTATTCTTTAATTCCTTATATCACCTCTTCCATCTTTCCGTATGTTAATCTTTACATTATTTCTTTTATCATGTTTCTCTTTGTCTCTCTTTTTGTTTTTCTCTCTTTATTCCTTGGTTTATCTTTCTATCATTTTGCCTATTTTGCATTATTCTTTCTTTTTATCTTTTTTTTTTGCTTTTCATCTCTAATTTCGTTATGTTATTTTTCTTCTTTTTTCTTGTTTTTGCTTGGGGAGGGGGGGTTGTTTTACAAATCTTCTCTTCCATCTTTCGGCATGTTTTTTTTTATTCTTCTACTATTTCTCTTTCTCTCTCTCTCTCTCTGTATTTACGTTAGGCCTATGTCTTTATCCTTCCATCCCTTAACTTTCAATCTTCCCTATTGCATTGTTATTCATCGATTTATCTTCAATTCCGTCTTTCCTTATAGTACTCTTTATATTTATTCTTCCATCATCTCTTTCATTATGGCATTCTGTTTCTATTCATTACTATCATCAATATAACTACATGTACCACAATACAGGGAAATGGAACGTTTTTGAAAGTGGGGACTGACGCCTATCAACTACACTTTTCAACAGTTTGCGAGCTGGCGAAGCGAGCGGCCAAACATTATTACAATGTATATGTATCTTGAAATGTGATCTCTTTTAAATATATATATATATATATTAAAGAGTGTGAGCCAATTGTTGCTCTTATATATATATATATATATATATTGTACATAATCATTAAACAAGATTATATGAAACGTGTCTACTCAAGAAGTGAAGGGGCCGCAGCCCCATCACCCCCCCCCCCCCGTTCTAAAATTACCAAATAGACCAAATGGCTATTAGACGAATTGACTATAGACCAAATGGTAATTGGACGAAATGATGATTAGGCCAATTGGTTATTTGACCAACTAATAATAGACCGAATGATGTTAGACAAACTGGCTGCAGACCAAGTTTCAATAAACCCTTTATTTTTAATCAAAACAACAGCGTGCGTCGTATATTGTAGGCCCTCTACATTTGTGTTATATTTAATTATCACTATAGATTGAAACCATAACATGCAGGTTTCAGGCATTTCTCAACCATTAAATATTTCATCATTAAAAATCACGTGAATAAAAAAGTATTATTATTAACTATATCAGACATCCGAGCAATGCAATTTTTACATTTTATTGCCCGGCTTTGCCAAGCTAACATAATTGCGGGCCGATAAATTGTGTATTGCGCGGTATTGAAAGTCAATGGGATTTTGCGTGTTAAATAGCGGGCAATAAAATTAATTTTTTTACAATATTTTCGAGTTCGCTCTAGACGTCTGATTCTGTTAATAATAACGATATGGACTGGCTACTTTCGGGGGATACAACATTAATTGCCCTCACTAGAATCGTATTAGTTGCTGTTCTATGTAGAGATCGATGGATTATCTGAATTTTTCTTGCCATTGAAGTTTATGATCAGCTCCTCGACCCCCGTCTCTGTAAACTGAACATAAAAGGGAAACCACTAGTAACGACTAATTTAATGAATTTTTACATTTGCGGTTGACATGTTTTGATATTTGTGGTAAAGGGTGTTCAATATTTTAGGGATTTTAATGGTCAAGAAAACCTCTCACATACGCATACACGCGCACAAACACATACATCTTATAATAACTTATCTTACATGGGTACATTATGCAAACAATGAGTTTTTACATTTGCGGTCGTCATGTTATGACATTTGTGGTAAAAATGGAAATTTTTACATTGGTAGGTGAAATGTTTTTACATTTGTGGTTAAACCGATTTTTATTTTTGTGGTTATTTTGACATTTGCGGGTGCAATGTTTTTACATTTGTGGTTGATTTTTACATTTGTGGGCTCTACACACCACTGCAAATTCGGTGTAACCTTGTAGTGTTGACCCTATAGTTAGTATAATATTGCAACTACTCTGTAGCGCCGCTAAGGCGTGGGTCTGACGCCTTTGACGGCCTTTTAGTTATATTTGTTATACTTAAGTCGAATTATGCCGATACCTTTGTAAAATGTGAAACATGCAGAAGAAAAATAAATTAAAATCAAATCAAATCAAATCAAATGTTATACCATTTGTCAACGTGACAAGGATTTCTATCTTTATCAGCTAATGAAAAGTGAAAATGGATTAGTAACTACCTAATTTTAGTAGTTCCGTATCAAATAAACACATATCTTTGAAATTATGTGTATCTTAACACTAACGCCCGTCTGCTGAAAGCAATAGTGCGGGCCCCAGTTTAGCAGAACGGCGCAAGAAGCTTACGCACTTCTGCTGCCAGCCGCACGACGATATGTGTGTGGTTCTACCTTCGGTAGCAGATGCACGTTGAAATAAATTTGCCATGATTCAAATTCAAATTCAAATTCGTATTTATTTCATTTCCAGCAGAAAGAAAAGACAATGGCATTACAGATTTTGTTACAGAAAATACGAAAAATAAATGTACAAATTCAATTTTCCTTGATAAGTGTAGAAGTACACTGTACATAATTATGAATACATTATTATAATGAATTATTAATAGAAATTCTTAATTTCTGAGGAAATTATCTGATAATAAGAAATATTTCAAGCTGTGATACTTTTTATTGTCCACAACAGACTGCCCCCTGACAGAAAAAATTACCCCCCCACACACACCCACACACACACCCACCTCCACACACGAACGCACACACATATCTCTCATACGCACACGAAAACACACACACGCACACACACACACCTGTTTACATGGCTTTACTTCCGACGACAACTATTGTTCCTCTATTGTTACTCGTCCTCGGACAGTCGACGGAATAAAGCACAAATTCATTGTTCGACGTTCGAGGACTATTGTCCGGCTTCCGAGGACCATTGTTGTCATGATTTTTGTTTGTTCTCTGTCCGAAAATGTCCTCGGACATAATGCTAAACAAACGCACATGTATGTAAGCACACTCACACACAAATACAGAAAGTTTCTCTCTCAATCTCGCTTTATCTCTACTACTACTACTACACTACCACCACTACTACTACTGCTACTTCTAATACTACTACTACTACTACTACTACTACTACTACTACTATTCTACTACTACTACTACTACTATTTCTACTACTACTACTACTACTGTACTACTACTACTACTACTACTACTACTTTTACTACTACTATACTACTACTACTACTACTACTACTACTTCTGTTACTACTACTATTTTACTACTACTATTCTACTACTACTATTCTACTACTATTACTACCACTACTACTACCACTACTTCTACTACTGTTCCTGCTACTATGCTGCATGTACTACTACTGCTACTACTACTTCTACTACTATACTATACTACTACTACTACTACTACTATACTATACTACTACTACTACTACTACTACTACTACTACTACTACTATTACTACTATACTATACTACTACTAGCCTACTATTACTACTACTATACTATACTACTACTACTACTACTACTACTACTACTACTATACTATACTACTACTAGCCTACTACTACTACTACTACTACTACTATATATTTCTCTACCCCCCCCCCTTCTCTCTCTCTCTCTTTCAAGGCAAGCTGGTCTGAAAATGTAATCGATGTTTCAGCATTAAACGGATGTTAATGGAAATGCGCTGTGTTGACTTTAGGATATCTGGTAAGGATTGGAAGTGCTGGAAAGGAGATGAAAAGAAACAATGAACTCGGTTTTCCTTTGAAACTGAAGTACATGAAATCTACCACTTTATTTCGACCACACTTATGGAAAAGCAATCAATCCTGTACTTGATGTCAATATGGTTTGTTGTTGCTTCCATTACACGAGTATGTTTAGATAATTTGTTTGGGTCGAAGAGTTCATGTAAATCTTTTGAGGAATATACGAAAAGGCGAATTCATTGTACTTATGTCCATTTATGTTCATCTAGTTTTCTCCTTTCTTTCCGAATTCACTATTATGTGAATACATTTATAATATATACATGTAATAATAATAATAATAATAATAATAATAGTAATAATAGTAATAATATGTCTTGTTTACCCAGGGTAGCCTCATCAGTACTAAATACTTGTTCTCCCTGAGGGCCGTGCATGTAGGTTGCCTATACAAGACTGATACGAGACCCTTCATTTAAAAAAGTACAGTCAAAGGCGTTAATCGCTTTAAGATAATAAGTTGTGCACAGCTAGAATGTATAAAATCACCCTCAAAAAGCACTTTACCTGGCCTTATGGGTTCACTGTAAGGGAGTATGAAGAAAAATAAAGATTAACATGAGGCCTCTCGCGCGGAACCCTAGTCCGACTTGGGTTCCGTGCAAACCCCTGTTCTATGCTAGCGCGTACAGTAGCGTCGACTAATCTACTCACAAGTCACTATAGTATACATTTAGAGTTTATTCAAACTTGCAATATCTTTATATAGAAGAAAGATTAGAAGCCCATATTCTGAATATAGCGCAGGAACATGGACCCCATATCAAACAGGGACAAAAAATTTGTTTTCGCCAAACCTTCTAAAATCGCTCAGTAAGGGGTTGGTGGGGTCCAGTTTCCCTCCATAATTCCCTGACAAGCAAAAAAAAAAAAAAAAAAAAAAGGGTCTTCACTCTAAAAAAAAGGGGGGGGGGCACAATCGAGAAAATGGCGGATCGTCTATGGTAAAAATTCATACTTCTCTTCCAAAAGGGGGGGGGGCACGGGCCGGCTGTGCCCCCCCCCCCTGGATCCGCCACTGCACCTGGACATACTCTCCTCTTGTTGACATGCCCACCCTGTCTATTGAAAGTTAGGCCCACCTACGACACCCTTTACGCATAGCTTGCATTGGCTACCCTGATACCAAACAAAAATGAAAAATTTCAGTTCGAATAAGATTCTTACATATCCGAAAATTAGTATTAAAAAGAACGCCTTTGCAACGTTTTCCGCAACCATCATAAGTTCCCGCGTTTTGGTGGTTCATACCTATAGTTGTTCCTATACCTCATTCACATGAACGAGACCGACGCCAGACCGACAACAGACCGAACGAGCATTTACATTACATGGCCAAATTATCAGTCGGTTCATACATTAGTCACACCGCCACGGGACTCTATACCGACTCCGAACAGACCACATCTTGGCCATTCAAGCTGGGGCATTGTAAGTGTTTCTTCGGTCTTTTGTCGGGCTTGTGTCGGTATCATCGGTGTGAATGGGGTATTAGAGTCAGTTTGGCAGACACGCCTTAGTTTCCAGCCACAAATCCTGGTCAGTCGTAAAAGAGTGTCTGCACTGTATAAGACTACCATAGGCCATGTACTATAGCTGCTCCTGACACAAGCCAGAAGGCAGCTGAATTAGGCTTCTCTCAAGACACAATGATTTTCTGATAAAGTGTCAGATTTGGGTCTGTGATTGCAGACTAGATACGCCTCATGTTAGCCATCAAGATCTTCGAAGGATATTGCTGGACATCAGATGGGTCAGTACATACAGGAAACAACGTATGTCAAGGCAAACTAACGTAGCAAGGCTTTATGCAATGCCGGACACACGTGGGAAAAAATCCCCCCCCCCCCATCGGAACAAATATTTACCTCGGGGCTGTACGTATTTAACGCTACCCAGAATTTCGTGATTTTCAAAAATTCCACACCCCCTCCCTTTAATACAATCCTGGTCCTGACCTTATTTATGTAGTTCGTGGATCCTTATAGACAATAAACATGATTATTTATAATACTCAAATATTATGCATTTCTCTTCAATGAGCTGGTATACTAATAAAAACAGCATATATACGTCTCGAATTGTTTCTAGTGATTTTTTTCTCGTAATCATGAGTCCGAAAATTCTCTGACAAGCTGAATGAATTAGGGGCACATTTTCTTTTCTACCGTATTTAGTGTAAGATATAGAGTTTTGTTGGATACATTCACCGCACCCTGGTTCGCATTTTCTGTTTCATGGTGCAATGCGATCCATAAAGATCGCTTTTAATGTTAAGTCGAATTGTCAGTTACTCTGACTGCATTTGTTTTTACATTGATTAATTTAGTCCCTTCCTCTTTTCATTATATGTCCGAAATATTTAATAACAATAATAACTCAGTATTTATATAGCGCCTATTAAAAATTTCTCTAAGCGCTTTACAGTATACAGCATAACTACCTAACCTAACTAACATAACTACCTAACTTAACTAACTTAACTACCTAACATAACTACGGGCGAATTACAATATACAACATAACTACCGAACATAACTAACATAACTACCGACTTAACTAACTTAACTACCTAACTTAAAACTTCATTACTGTTTACAGAAAAGATAGGTCTTAAATGCTACTTTGAAAGAACTGAGAGAAGAATGACTTCTTAAGCTATAAGGGGAAGTGAGTGTAGGAGCCACAACTGAGAAGGCTCTGTCACCGTGTGTATGAGAGGCTGTCTTGGGTACTTCCAGAAGATTCTTATCGGATGATCGAAGTGACCGAGAAGGTTTGTAGGGGTTGATCATGCTCGCGATATATGAGGGGGACTTCCCCTGGATGTTAAATGTATTGAAGAGAATGCGCTTCTCTACGGGTAACCAATGCAGCTGCTGGAGGATTTCAGATATGTCCTGTTTCCTGGGGACTTTATGGACAATCCTGGCTGCAGTGTTCTGGATTCTCTGTAGTTGAGCGATGGGAGATTGCGGAAGTCCATAGAGGAGACTGTTGTTGTTGTCAAGCCTGCTGGTAATAAAGGCATGGACCAAGGCCAGTGTTGCTTGAGTCGTGAGGTATTGTTTAATCTGTCCTATTCTTCGGATGGCAATCATGGCAGAACGACAGACTGAGGCGACGTGTTATTTCATCGTGAGATGGCGATCCATGATGCATCCAAGGTTTCCGGCATGGGAGGATGATTCCAGGACCAGGTTTCCAATATCAATAGACAAGGATTCAGGTGAGGGACGAAAACGTGATGAGAAATGAATGACGTTTGTTTTGGATTCATTCATCGCAAGCATGATTTTATGAGACCAAACTTTGATATCTGCAAGGCATTCACTAATACAGGGCAGTGACCGAGTCCTGTCAGTTGGTTGGAAAGTCAGATAAAGCTGGGTGTCGTCGGCGTACATCATCACATCCAGTTCATGTGCTTTTACAATATCATATATTGGTGCACTGTAGAGTGTGAACGTAAGTGGACCAATCACAGATCCTTGGGCCACGCCACACGTATCACTTGCCTTGATAGTGCTTGTTTTTTTTCTTCATTTTTTTTTTCTTTCCATCTATCTCCACCTCTGCAATATTTTCTAAAGCTAGAATTAATTACAATAAGCACAAAGATTCACACAATTCTGTTGACGCCGGACTTTCGGATTCATCATATATATGCTCACAAGGCCGATGTTTTTTCCCCCACAATTCTTTGGAATATTCACAATTTCAAAAGTTATAGATTAGTAATGAAGTTTGATCTCATGAGCCATTTGTCACCTTTGCTGTTACCAGCCATGGCTTCCAATTCACACTCTTGTCTATCATCATGATCATTATTAAGGAAAATGAATGGGTTGAATTTCAAAAAATGCCTAAAAAAACTTTTGGAAAGTTTCAAGTAAAGTGATTACTGTTAAGTGAATTCAAATCAACTTGTGTGGCTGACAAGAGGGCGTTCGCAAATTTCTGATTTTCATTGCCTTCTAGCATAGCTCTACAGTGCGTCCCAGAGAAGAGTTAACAGTTCGAAAAAGTCTCCCCGAATAAATGTTAGAAAATATTTTAAGGAGATTTCCATACCTGTGGACAGCTTAGGGTCTTTTCTATCAAATGACGCCATAATATTTAACAATACTCAACGCTTGAGTGAACAAACACCAATTTTGTGAAAGGGTGCAAAATCCACACTTGACAAGAATTGGTATTGGCTCTGGCCGGTATCAGCCAAGCTGCGAGTCATAAAAAGGCCTGTAAATTTCAATTTTTGATCAATAAAAGACAGTTTCGCTGTTTGTCCTTACACATTCCATCAACATCTTATGCTTGAGTGAACAATCAACTACTTTGTTGAGTGGTTCAAAATGTTACTTTTGGTGAGTCTTTTAATTTTACCTGCTCACTCAACCATGAAGTGTTGATGGGATATATCAGGACATACAGTGAACAAAATCTGTTCTTTCATAAAAAATCAACCACAAATGTACAAATTACCACAAATGTAAAAACATTGCATCCGCAAGTGTCAAAATAACCACAAATGTCAAAATAACCACAAATAAAAATCGCCCACAAATGTAAAAATCTTTTAACCACAAATGTAAAAACATTTCGCCTACAAATGTAAAAATTTCCATTTTTACCACAAATGTCATAACATTGCTTGCAAATAATGCACCGATGTAAGTTATTATGGTAAATTGCCACTTGGTGTAATGTCAATTGGTCTAACAACCAAATGGTCCAACATCATTCGGTCTATTCGTCCATCACCAATTCGTCTAATCTACATTTCGTCTAATAGCCATTTGGTCTAATAATCAGTTTAATCACTTCGTCTAATCACCGAATTGTCTATAGCCAATTCGTCTAAAACCTATTTGGTTTAATACCCATTTGGTCTAAACCCATTTAGTCTGAACATCACTTGGTCTAATAATCAGTTCGTCTAATGTTCACTTGGTCCAATCTATTTCGGCTTAAAACAATTGGTCTAATAACCAAATGGTCTAATCATCATTTCATCTAATAGCCATTTTGTCTAACCCCAGTTGGTCTAACACCCACATCGTCTAATCATCACTTCGCCTAATTACCATTTTTGCTAATCATCGTTTGGTCCAGTTCTCAGTTTGTCTATAACAGTTTGGTCTAATATCCATTGGTCTAACATCATTCCATCTAAGATCAGTTGGTCTAATAACCAATTGGTCTAATCATCATTTCGTCCATTTACCATTTGGTCTAATTTTCCCTTCGTCTAAGTACCATTTAGTCTATAGTTAATTCGTCTAATATGGCCATTTGGTCTAAAACCATTTGGTCCATTATCAATTGGTCTAATTGCCATTTCGTCTAATCAACAAATGGTCTAAAACCAGATGGTCTAATACCCATGTGGTCTACACATCATTTGGTCCATTTTTCAGTTAGTCTAACCTCAGTTGGTCTTTAATTATTTAGTCAACACGCATTTAGTCTAATAACCATTTGGTCTAATCTTCGTTTTGTCTAACCACCAACTGGGCTAATTTCTTGTTTTCCCTCTACAATACTACTCTAAGTGGCTTTGACTAAACAGGCCGAAATTTGCCGAAATTTTCGAACTTTTTTGCAGGGGGGGGGGGGGGGGGGGTGGGGGAAGTACAAAAAATAGAAGAATAAAGGTGACCTGATGGAGCATGGCATGAATTAATTACATGTCCTTAATTGATTATCTAGTGAATAAATTGATTAATCAATTAATATGTTTAGTGAGTTTTCAATTGTTTTAATGCACTTTGCTTTTGTTATATTGTTTTTATCCCTTCAGTTCTTTCGCTATCCTTCGCTATATATATATATGTGAGAAATCAATTGAATTGATTGAGAGAAAAATAAATTGCGTATATATATATATATATATATATATATAAGCCTTATCCTTCTATCATTTCTCTATCTTTCGTTGTGTTATTCCTTTCTTTTATCCTTTCATTTTTCCATATTTCCTTTATTTGTGTTATTCTTTAATTCCTTATATCACCTCTTCCGTCTTTCCATATGTTAATCTTTACATCATTTCTTTTGTCATGTTTCTCTTTCTCTCTTTGTTTTTCTCTCTTTATTCCTTGTTTTATCTTTCTATCATTTTGCTTATTTTGCATTATTCTTTCTTTTTATTTTTTTTTGCTTTTCATCTCTAATTTCGTTATGTTATTTTTCTTCTTTTTTCTTGTTTTTGCTTGGGGGGGGGGGGGCTTGTTTTACAAATCTTCTCTTCCATCTTTCGGCATGTTTTTTTTTTTATTCTTCTACTATTTCTCTTTCTCTCTCTCTCTGTATTTACGTTGGGCCTATGTCTTTATCCTTCCATCCTTTAACTTTCAATCTTCCCTATTGCATTGTTATTCATCGATTTATCTTCAATTCCGTCTTTCCTTATAGTACTCTTTATATTTATTCTTCCATCATCTCTTTCATTATGCCATTCTGTTTCTATTCATTACTATCATCAATATAACTACATGTACCACAATACAGGGAAATGGAACGTTTTTGAAAGTGGGGACTGACGCCTATCAACTACACTTTTCAACAGTTTGCAAGCGGGTGAAGCGAGCGGCCAAACATTATTACAATGTATATATATCTTTAAATGTGATCTCTTTTAAATATATATATATATATATATTGTACATAATCATTAAACAAGATTATATGAAACGTGTCTACTACTCAAGAAGTGAAGGGGCCGCAGCCCCATCACCCCCCCCCCCCGGTTCTAAAATTACCAAATAGACCAAATGGCTATTAGACGAATTGACTATAGACCAAATGGTAATTGGACGAAATGATGATTAGGACAATTGGTTATTTGACCAACTAATAATAGACCGAATGATGTTAGACAAACTGGCTGTAGACCAAGTGGCAATAAACCCTTTATTTTTAATCAAAACAACAGCGTGCGTCGTATATTGTGGGCCCTCTACATTTGTGTTATATTTAATTATCACTATAGATTGAAACCATATAACATGCAGGTTTCAGGCATTTCTCAACCATTAAATTTTTCATCGTTAAAAATCACGTGAATAAAAAAGTATTATTATTAACTATATCAGACATCCGAGCAATGCAATTTTTACATTTTATTGCCCGGCTTTGCCAAGCTAACATAATTGCGGGCCGATAAATTGTGTATTGCGCGGTATTGAAAGTCAATGGGATTTTGCGTGTTAAATAGCGGGCAATAAAATTAATTTTTTTGCAATATTTTCGAGTTCGCTCTAGACGTCTGATTCTGTTAATAATAACGATATGGACTGGCTACTTTCGGGGGGATACAACATTAATTGCCCTCACTAGAATAGTATTAGTTGCTGTTCTATGTAGAGATCGATGGATTATCTGAATTTTTCTTGCCATTGAAGTTTATGATCAGCTCCTCGACCCCCATCTCTGTAAACTGAACATAAAAGGGAAACCACTAGTAACGACTAGTTTAATGAATTTTTACATTTGCGGTTGACATGTTTTGATATTTGTGGTAAAGGGTGTTCAATATTTTAGGGATTTTAATGGTCAAGAAAACCTCTCACACACGCATACACGCGCACAAACACATACATCTCATAATAACTTATCTTACATGGGTACATTATGCAAGCAATGAGTTTTTACATTTGCGGTCGTCATGTTATGACATTTGTGGTAAAAATGGAAATTTTTACATTTGTAGGTGAAATGTTTTTACATTTGTGGTTAAACCGATTTTTACATTTGTGGTTATTTTGAAATTTGTGGGCTCTACAGACCACTGCAAATTCGGTGTAACCTTGTAGTGTTGATCCTATAGTTAGTATAATATTGCAACTACTCTGTAGCGCCGCTAAGGCGTGGGTCTGACGCCTTTGACGGCCTTTTAGTTATATTTGTTATACTTAAGTCGAATTATGCCGATACCTTTGTAAAATGTGAAACATGCAAAAGAAAAATAAATTAAAATCAAATCAAATCAAATCAAATGTTATACCATTTGTCAACCTGACAAGGATTTCTCTCTTTATCAGCTAATGAAAAGTGAAAATGGATTAGTAACTACCTAATTTTAGAAGTTCCGTATCAAATAAACACATATCTTTGAAATTATGTGTATCTTAACACTAACGCCCGTCTGCTGAAAGCAATAGTGCGCGCCCCCGTTTAGCAGAACGGCGCAAGAAGCTTACGCGCTTCTGCTGCCAGCCGCACAACGTTATGTACTATGTGTGGTTCTACCTTCGGTAGCAGATGCACGTTGAAATAAATTTGCCATGATTCAAATTCAAATTCAAATTCGTATTTATTTCATTTCCAGCAGAAAGAAAAGACAATGGCATTACAGATTTTGTTACAGAAAATACGAAAAATATATGTACAAATTCAATTTTCCTTGATAAGTGTAGAAGTACACTGTACATATGAATAAATTATTATAATGAATTATTAATAGAAATTCTTAATTTCTGAGGAAATTATCTGATAAGAAATATTTCAAGCTGTGATACTTTTTATTGTCCACAACAGACTACCCCCTGACAACTTTTGACAGAAAAAATTTACCCCCCCCCTTTAGAACTGATACTTTTTTTCTTTGTCAAAGAATTATGCCCCCTCCCCCCACTGAGCGACTTTTGGAAGGCTGGCAGTAAGACAAAAATACGAATCTCCCTCCAAGCATTTCCCCAAAGTTGACAGCCCTGCATTTAGGATTTGCCCCCCTTACAAATCATGGATACGCCACTGGTGTAAGACGTAGATTTTCAAACCCAAGTGGCGTACAGAACCAGCCAACCAACCAAACAAACCACACTAAACAAAACAAAACAGAAATGTAGCCCCCATTTATTTTTTATGACCCTCGCTCATTTTAGAACCAAAAGCCACGTGAAAAATGAGCTTTTCTCTCTTTTTTGCTTGCTTGTCAAATTGCGGGTTTTTTCGGTTTGCGTCCCCCAACATTTACAAATCTTGGATCCGTCCCGGACTTTAAACACCTAGTGATACCATCGTGATACCGATTTGTATTGAGACGATACCATCTGACCTGATTTTGTACTGAAACAAGATGTTTGGAGTCGGGTCACAGGAAGTTGATGGATAAAAGGAAAGTGAATACAATAGCCTTGTCTTCCTGTGCGTAGCAGGGCACAGGAACAGCAGGTTGGTACAGTAGTTCGTTCCCACTGCCAATAAAAACTCGGGAACAAATCTACTTTGATATGACATCCATTCTTCAATACGAGGCATCATTTGCCTGACGTGGGACAGCTTTAAGCGACTGACACTGTCTCTGACGCATCATGTGTGAGTGATATCGTACAAGAAGTGAATGCAAAAATGCAGTTATCATGGTTATTGTGTTGCATTGCTGGTGCATCGATGGCTCCAATCGCCTCCATCTTGGGATGCGGGTCGTTTTTGAAAGTTGGGGGCTCATTTGATTTCATTCATTAATGACAATTTTCGAACCTATTTCCCAAGATTTCATGAAACGTGTCTACTCAAAAAAATGGGGACAGTACCCCCTCCCCCTCAATTTGGAAGAATAGTATGCATTTTGACCATAGACGATCCGCCAGTATCTCGATTGTGCCCCCTTTTAGAATAAAGACCTTTTTTTTTTTTTTTTTTGCTTGTCAGGGAATTATGGAAGGGAACTGGACACCCAGAACACCCCACCCGACCGACTTTTCGAGAAGCTGGCGAGACCAAAAAAAAAATACTGGCCTACTTTTTCCAAAAGTTGACAAACCTTCATTTGTGTGCCCCCTCTTATACTCAATCCTGGATCCGCCCCTGCATATGAGGCCTGATTAGCGTAGGTAATAACGCAACAAAAATGACGCCTCGTGTGTGTGGGCAACTGGGATGCAACGGGTATATAATATACGCAACTGGCATTAGACAATAATTTTGCTCAGTCAAATTGTTAGTTATAGGCCTATTCCTAGTTGTCGATCTACTGACGAATCAAGTTAATCACCTGTTGTATTTCTTGCATTTTGATTCACGAATTGTTGCTACTGCAGATAAACCAACAAAACACTTTCGTATCTGTCGAGAGCAATTTCTTTTATAGATATGAGCATGGAATTTGAAACACAATAAAAAAAAACAATGGAAAATCTTACATCCATGAGCCTCTCCGCTAAGGACCCCTGGTGACTATTTTTCCCAGTTATGTGTGACCATAATTTACATGCTGATATTAATTCCACCTTCTATGAATAATTGTTGCTGTGTTAGAAAAATCTAGGGCAAACCTTCGGTAGTGCAAATCTCTTCCACTTACTCTCCGAGTTAAGTGAACTTCTTAGTTTACTAGAAAGATAAAGGATCACACTTATGAAAACATAGGCCTATCAATATTATAGTTGACGACACTAATATCATAATACTCAAAACAGCCCGATGTTCAACTACAGTCAAATAGAAAATACCCTGATTTTACCGATAGAGTTTTTGGAACTTGGTATAAGCATCCCGCCCCCCCCCCCCACTCAGTATTATTTAGGGTACGCGTATGCTTGTTCCCTCCCTTTGAAAGCACCCCCCTATCTCAGGGCTGCCAAAATTTCTGAACCCCCCTATTGCGGGCTTTTCCTGCCTTGGAGACCCCCCTAAATTCAGAACACTGCTCAATGTACCCCCCCCCCCTATCTCAGGTGAGCTCTCATTCCAACCCCATATCTCATGACAGACACCAACCCCCCTCCCAAGTAAGCTGTCATTACAATACCTTGGAAGAGATGGGGGCCAGTGTTTCTACTTTTCAAAATGAAATAATCCTGGCTGAATGAGCTATCAAAACTAGCGATTTGATCAATTTTTCAAGATATTTCATAACCCCCCTTTTTTAATTTCTCAGGTGTCGAAGAGAGAGAGAGAGAGAGAGAGAAAGAAAAACACCCCCTTTTTTAATGAAATCTCCGGGTGAAAGATAAAAAACGCCCCTTTTTTTACAATTCACGGGCCGGATTGTGTCGCCCAAAAAATACCCCTTTACCGGAGATTTTTGGAACACGCATGCGATCCCTTCGACCTCCGAGTGGGGGGGGGGGGGGGGGGGGGAATAAGCATATTTAAGGATTTTGTAAAAGAGGGGGTACAGAGAAAAAGAAAAACGATGTGTTGATTGGGCTTATGATCTTTCAAAAGACAGATTTAATACCAAGACGGATGTGAATTTGTTTTGGTCGATAGCGTTGTATATTTTCTATATGACCTGCTCAGTGTGCTCTAAAACGGAGATTTAAATTGGGCTTAGCACGTTTTGAAAGAAAGGTTTTGAACTATATTGTGACCTGGTCAGACCTGCCAAGCTTGCTCTAAAACCGAGAGTTTAATTGGGCTTAGCGTCTTTTAAAATATCAGTTTTTAAGAAGAAAGGGTTTTAGCTATTGTGTTAAAAAAGAAAGGTTTTTAAGCTAAAGTGTGGGCGGGCATTTGTTTTGTTCGTTGGCATTGTATATGACCCCGGATGACACGGCGTGGTGTTGCGCACGTTGACAAAGCCAGATAACGAAATGTGTCGACAGTGGGAAGGTTGATGGTGGATAACATTACAGAGAGTATGAGTCAGTGTGAACAGGCCCCGCATGATAATAAATCTAAAATGTTTTTACCATGATAGCAGTTTTAATGGTAAACGGTTCGTTGAATTTGTTTAGACAATCCTCAAGAAATGATGTCATCAATGCCGTCGATATTCTGACTCATATATACGATCTTGGGAAATGGACATTGGTCGGATCTAGAGTTCTCACGGCTCCAAGGAGTCACAGAGACGAGCATTCTGCAAACATTTCCAAACTTTTCATTTTCCGCTACCATGCTAGTCATCATGGTGAGTCTTTGTTAATGCAGCATGCTCAGGGCATGACAGGTGGAAGGTGAATACTTTTGAAAAGGAGTACGGATTGTTTGAATTTATAACAATCTATCAAAGTTGAATGTTGTATTGTGGATTCCGTGGCCATTTCAAACATTCAGCTCTCCATGGAATTGGACTGAGTCGCTGTCACCTGCAACTTAAAGACAGTAATGTATCGAAACTGGAATAAAGTTGATCTTGGACTGACATATTTTCTAAAAGTCTTGGATTAACAGTGTGCTTTACGTTGATTGTGTATTCCTGGCTGAAATGATAGTGGTCACTTGACATCGCTTATATTCTTCGATACAGCTCATCTGCATTATCCCGACCTCTGCTTATCCGAACGACTTAGGACAAATCTTAAAATAGTCTATCACCTTTGAATTAATTTACTATCATTAGAATGAAAGAAAAAAAAAATCAAATTCTTGGATTAGAACTGTTCAGTTTTCTACGAATCGATTATCTGACTGCAACGATAGTGGCTAATTCACGTCGCTGATATTTTCTTTGCTGCATCTCAGCGCATCCCTAGCTTCTTTTCACATCTCTATCGAACCTACGGGATTAAGATGTATTCCTTTCGTCTTATCCGGATGTGGATAATACAGTACGCATTTATCATCGTAACATTCGCCAAGCGTGAAGGTAAGTGGACAGTTTTGTATGGTCATTAATGTTTGATTTAACCATTCTGCAGACACTACTAAACAACAGATATGAACTGTCATGAATTTTCAGAAGAAGAACCAACATTGTACCTTTTTGCTAAATTTTGTAGGAACGAAAAACTTAAGGTGTATATGCGTGAACTTTTAAGTTGCTCTCATTTTGTCAAAATTGGCTGCATCGAATTTAAAGAAGAACTTTAACCCCGGTCAACTACACCCGGAAAATTAACCTCCAAGAAAAATGATCCCCTGGGACAATGACCAAAGACACACAAATTATATATTCCGAGGACAGATATTTCCGAGAACAACTACCCTTCAAGCTAATGACCCCGAGATAGTTGTCAGAGGGATGACTTGAGGGGTAATTGTCCGGGAAGTGGTAGTTATCCAGGTGTAATTATCATTCAGGATAGCCCAGTCTGGGCAATTTTCAGGGGTAGTTTTCAGGGGTAATTTTCTGGAACACCCGTACTGCATGTACTGATAAGCCATACCACCGGATATAAAACAATAACCCCGGACAATTACCCCCTTCCCAAGCACAATCACCCCAGAAAACTACTCCTGGAGCACTGCCCCTAAGCCAATCATCTCTTTAAATAGCTTTCCAGGGAATTTACCTTTGGGAGAAGTTTCATAGGGGGTTGTTGACCAGGGAAAATATTGTTCTTGGGACACTTTTGTGGGAACATAATATATGCCTAATTTTCTCACCTTTTATTTATGAAGCTTTCCTCTTTTTATTGTGTATTTTGACCCTTCAGAAATTCAGTTACAAGATGGACAGCTTTACAACCTTACGGTGACCAATAATTATCCAGAGGAAGACCGGTCATCTTCAACATGGCTCGTCAGAGCACCCGATGATTGCCAAATCCTTGTTCGCTTCGTGGAATTCATGTTGCAGAACATTGACGATACGCTGGTCGTCGGAATAGGTTCGAATGTTCGGGATTCTTCGTCAATACTCGCAAGGTTTTCGGGACTGTTCCCGAGTCAGAGCATCATCGTCCCTTCGCAACGTGCATGGTTGAAATTAAATTCATCAATGGGTGGCGTTCTTCCACACAGGCTTGAAATCATACTGGAAGGTGGGAAACATAAATCGCATACAAATAGGCCTACTTGGAAGGAAAAATAATATTAAAGATCATACAAGTGGGCGCCGCAAACGATTGTTTAAAAGAAAAATAATGTTTATTGATTTATTCAATCATTTCATCTTTATCATTATTATATATTTATTTATTTATTTATTTAAAATTTAATGTTTAATGGTCATATTTTTGAAATCAAGTTATAACTTTCCACTTATTGAAATCTTGAAATCCTTTTGAAAGTGCACATCTCTGAATAGTGGCAGGACCATGCAGACTAGTCGATTGGTCGTCCAAATTCTTTGCCCATAGGGCATTTTCTCTGGAATGCTTTATCATTTCAAATCTGATTTTGAGCGTTCAAATTGTTCAATGCCCTAATCACTAGATTTCATGATTTGATATGTAATTCTAATTTGATTGATTGATTGATTGATTTACTTTTATGATCTTTTTCAAACATATTTCACAAACATAGGGGGCACTTTTCAGCAGTAAAAAGAGGCACTTTGTGGGGTACATGAAAAAGTGGGATGCCCCCTATGAGCGCGGCCTCTGGAACCCCTCCCTCTCCTACGACAGGGATTTAAGTTGTAGGTATCCTCGCGTGATTTAGACACTACAAGTAGTATATAGTACCTTCTAGGCCTTCAGCAAGACGGGGGGGGGGGGGGGGGGGGGGAGCTGTCGTCCTTATTCATTCATCCTATCTTGGGTACCCCACTATATGGATGTTTACCATTTATTCGGGAATCCATGATTATCTAGCATGGCGCACACAAGTCAGCAGATTCTCTAACAAGCACCCCAAAAAAAAAATGGGAAAACAAAAGTAGATCAATTAAAAAAAAGAAATAGTCAGCAGATTTTGGGGTTGCCCTTTTTATTTTATTTATATTTTTCTGTCACTGAGAGTACAAATCATTATACCGGATATTTTGGTTGTAGTACACTTCGGAACAGGAAACCACAAAGGCAACATAAGGAAAATATATTCAAACCCATACAGCCTAGTCACAGACACAGACCCTATTCTAGTACTTTTAAGTGTCAAAAAACACAATGCCATAAAGCCTTGAGTAGAGTCTTATATTGCCAGTCTCTGTGTCCTGTATCAGGAACAGATACATGTAAAGTACAGGGCCTATGGTAGTCTTTTAGTTCGGACACTGTTACGCGTTTGGACTGACAAGTTTGTGCCGGTTTGTGCCTACAAACTACATACAGTCTATAACACACAGACAGGTGGTATATCACTATAATAATACATTTAGATCAGACACCCACCTTCACCGCTTGTTTCAGAGGTTTTATCGTTAAAGGGAAATCCAACCTTGATTTTTTTTCTATTGATATTCTATGAAGCGTAACTCGTTGATTAATTTGATACCAAATTTACCAAAAGTGTACAGCTATGAAGAAAGTTATAGAATGTTTTAGATCTCACCAAACACTTCTTTCACTCATCGTCTTGTTCTTTATATATCGCTCTGAATATTTTATTACATTGTTCACTTTTTAAAAAAGCGAGGCCACAGACCAGTAATTAATTCAGAGCACAATTGCCATTGTGTGTTGCAGTTGAAATTCCAGAACACCTTTTTAACCCAGAGTCATGAATCATTAATGACACTGGACCGCAAAAGGTTGGGAGAAACGACAGCTGCAAAACACAATGGCAATTGTTGTGTTCTGAATTAATTACTTATACACACAGAGTCGCGCTCTGTGTGAGATATGCGTGTAGAGAAAGAGCAGCATAGGGGAATAAACCAAAAAAGAAAAAAAAAAGAAAAACAGATAGAATCTAGGCTAGGAGTTGTCCACAGATACGTCATTCGTGGACTAAGTCCACTGCAAACATAGAAAATGGCGGCCCCCATGCATGTGCAGCAGACGACGGGCGAAAGACGTGTTTGGGGGATCATCATTCTATAACTTTCTTCATAGCTGTCCAATTCTGCTAAATTTGATATCAAATTAACCAGCAAGTTACGCTTCATATAACATCAATAGAAAAAAAATAAGGTTGGATTTCCCGTGTTTTTTTTTTTAAGTCGGTGAACAAACAGAAAAAAATCTGATGATTTTGTGCTGGACATTTATGAATTAAGGCTGTTTATAAAGATAACGAATATTAATGGCCGTGATTACGTGTAAAAGAGTCGAAAACTCTATGTGAATAATAATGATAAATTTGATTCATGATGCTTTCTAAATGTCATGTTTCTGATTCTAACCATGGACCCTACATCATGTTGTAAAACGAAGACGTCCAATAATCTCATGTTGGCATGTCGTGTAGGCATACAAGTTCTGACAATGGGGTGACGTAAAGAGGGATAGAGGGGGGGGGGGGGGCACAAGATTTTATATTCCATATAAACAACGCCTTCTTGCCCAAATGAACAAAACAGGAAGGCGATACTCGTGATGCTAGACGAACAGTACTCCCCTCCCTGATGCAATAACCGAAAAGGGACGATCTTTAATGCAGTCAACTTAAAGAGTTCTTATTTTTTCAAATCGTTGGTAAGGAATGGGATTAGTATTTCGGGGAAAATGTGCCCCCTCTATTTTAAAATCGTGGACTCGTTTCCCGAGAAAAAGAAAACAAAGTGATAGCTACATTTATTTAGCAGGTTTAACATTGTTGTCATATTACCATATTCCCATTACAGCTTTACACCATGAGAGAGAGGTCCCGCTATCGGATAACCAAACTTCCGAAATATCATCCCCCGGCTATCCGAACGTATATCCGAACAATGCCGACATCCTTTGGAGAATCTCGGCACCTGCCGGACAATCGGTTACGTTTCGGTTCAGGGACGTAGATTTGGAAAACCGCTACGACAAGATCATCATCGGAACCGGATCAGATTTCCGTGACCGTGGAACACACCTGTCCTCCATATCAAATCAGTACAACGAAACCGACTTACCGACAGACCTAATTGTACCGGGTGACATGGATATTTGGTTGAGGTTCCAAGCAGACATTTCTAAAACTTTTCGCGGATTCCTCATTGAAGTGACATCAGGCCCGGACCCCTTCGAAGGCACCGGTATATTTATCTTAATTTCGTTTAAACGGTTGTTTCCATTGTTCTAAGGGCTTTCCTAATCGTGGATCAATGAAAATACATTTAATTGATTTATATGTACAACATAAATATAATACCAATTAAAATGGGGCACCATTTTGCATAAATTGTTAAAAGAACTGGCTGTTACTTTCTATCTGATCTTTTTTTGTTTTGTTTGTTTTCTATTGTTGTTTTTTTTCTTTGCTGATAAACAAAGAGAAAGAGTGGACGATAGAGCGCCGATTTGTTTGTGTGCCTGTTTGACATTTTCATTTCCAGAATTAATGAAAGACTCTTTCACTCTTTCTACAGCTGTGAATCTCACATAATGGCTTTCAACCGGTTACTTCTTCCCCTCCCTCTCTCTCCACTCACCCAAATTTCATCCCATCCCATCTCTCTCTCTCTCTCTGTCTCTGTCTTTTTCTCTTTATGCCTTTCGGTATCTCTCATTTTGTTTCTTTCTCTTACCCCCCCCCCCCCCCCACTCAGTATGTAATGCCCAATTTCCTATTTGTATTTTTATTTCTCTGCATCAAATTTACAGAATTTGATACAGAGCCAAGCGAACAGCATATGGAAATTACTTCTCCTGTTGATATCGCATCGGAAAACTACCCTTCTCCGTATCCCCTGCACCAAAACACCACGTGGTACCTGATTCCGCCAATCAACAAACTGATACATGTTGACGTCATCTCGTGCCATCTGGAACCAAAGCATGACTTTGTTGAGATCGGTACTCGGTTAACAAATGACAGCGACGTCCTCGTTTTAACCGGGTCCTCGACTCCACATGGGTTTTACGCAGAGTTTCCGGTGAATGAATTGGTTATGATTCGTTTCGAATCCGATTACAGCGTTGCGTACCAAGGCTTTTGGATCCGTGTCAGTGCTGTGTTTGAAAGAGGTGAGTTTCTTCTAAAACTTTGATTTCCACGAAGGATTCCTGCGAGAAAGATCAGCTCAGGGTCCCATATATATTTATAAGCTATAGATCGCCTACGAGATAACAACACTTTTTTTTTGCTATTTGCTATCTCTCTCATTTCTGTAGCGTCACGCCATCCTCACCCCCTCCCCCGTCCCCCTCTCTCTCTTTCTTTCTTTCTCTCTCTCTCTCGTCTCTCTCCCGCCGTCCTCCCTCTTCACTCTATTCCCTCTCAGTCTCTATCTTAAAAAAAAAACTATTTCAATCTTTTCTCCCCTGTCTCTTCGCCTTCTCCAGTCAGCTATTTCTCACCCTCCTTCTCTCCCCCTCTCTCTCCCTCTCAATCCCTTAATTATTGTCCAATCATAACCATAAACCAGAGGGGTAGTAGAGGTACTTATGACAATGATCACTCCTTGGCTAGGTGGTTCCTCGAACCCGGTCTGATATGAGTCCAAGGATGCTTTCAGACCAGGCCATGTATAGTGTGTACCTCTGCCGCACAACTCGAGTGCGCTTCAAATGAGTTGCAGTGAACCATTGATTAGCCTTCTGGATCCTTGGTGTTTAGGCTATTGTTCACACTTTGCACGTTATATACAAAAAAAAAAAAAACTTTTGAACATTATTTTTTTTTGTATTATCATGTCCCTTTTCAAAGATATGCGTAATTGTTTTTTGCTTCATTAAGGATGAACGAAAATTATTATTATTATCCATGTAATTTAAGATCATCTCTGGCCTTTTATTCACTTTGATGTTTTATATCCCCTGAAACGAGCATATTTTTTCTGCCTGCGTCTTCAATTATAGATGATTTATATCGTGTTTCTTCAATGAATGGAGTTGAAACACATGAACCAAATCATTTCCCAATTATTTCTCTCTCCTATGAATAGAGTCCAAAGTTACCCCTATTACGAAGATGGAATCGCCTGAAGGGCAACCAGACCTGGATGGGTCATCAACAACTCAGAATAAATCGAGTAAGTAAAAATTACATTATACAGTTTCGTTTTCAATTTGGTGACATAAATGTATAAGTGGATTGGGGAGGTAACAGTTTGTACACATCTGAAACGAAGTGCTATTAATTCAGTAAAAATTGAAATAAACAAAGAAGTAGTTAATTTACGAAATTTAGTCTATATCCTTTAGATTTTTCATCCAATGAACAAGTGAATGGACCCCGAATATACATTTGATATATTTCAAAATAACTTCAACTTTTTATCATGTTTTTATGACAGATCGATTCATGATACCAATGTTCTCAGCTATCGGAGTTGCAGTTCTGTTCATGCTGGTATCTGCGCTGACAGTATCTTGCTACTACGTTAGACGGTACGTATTATGGCTTTCAGGCATTTCCAACCGAGATGAATGTAATGCTGTACCATGTCCAAGTGTTACACAGCGTGAAAACAGTGCAGACAATTTTGTGAAAAATAAGGATAGTACCTAATATGGTCATTTTCTTGTCATATCATTCTTATTACAGCCGCAGAACAAGACCGATGGAGGCGGGGCATCACGTACTCTCCCACCTGTACACCACCCCAGACACCGGTGCTTTACACACCCCTGCTCACCCTCGATCCCCAGACTCCCCCTCTCTATCCGTCAATATCCCGATGGTTCAGGTCTCTTGCAGAAACCGAGTCAATGACCCACAAAGCCCGGAGTCCGACTACCACGAATGCGACGATAACGACTACGATGCAGTCGGTCTGGCTACCTCGACAAGCAACCTTCGTTCATCAAGTAGCAACCACCATGTCTACTCGGTTGCAGATGGAGGTCAGACGCAACACGACACCGCTTCGTATTGCCAGATCGATCACGACTACGCGACGGCGATCAATGACCAGGGAAACGACTACGCCAATTTTCAGGAGGCCGATATGCCAACGGCCGCAGTCGATTTCCAAGTCTTGGCCAATAAACCGGTTTATATGACGACCATCGAGAATAATCGAAAACCCCAAGCAACGAAAGCCTACCATAGGTACCTTCCAATGAATGCGTGCACGCCTAGGAAACAGACAGAGAACGAGCCTCGAATGCCACCAGGCGCTACATCAAATGAAAATGAAAACGTGAAGACACACGCGTACATCAACCTGACTAATAGCCCCCTCGGAGATGAAACGACTGGGGGGAAAGGCCATGGTGACTCTGATGAGGTCACGGGTAATGATATGGACTATGAAGCGATGTCCCCCGAAGGAAACGATGAAGACGTAAACGACCCAGTATATGAACTCGAGAATGAGAGTGGCGGTCGTACCGTAGTTGATACATACATTGTAGGCCATCTTAGAGGACATGCGAGACAAAAGTGTGCTGTAAAACCAAAAGTTGCACCAAAGAAAAAGAGAAATAAAGACAGTGTATTTCAAAAGAACTCATACTCGAACGCTACGTATGACAAATATTCGATATCTTAATTAGGAAAGAAAAATCAAATATTGTGATTTATATCTATTCTAAACCACCGACAGCATGTGTATATGTGTTGTGTCCTAGTGGATAAGTCACCGGACTGAAGATCACAAGGTACGGGGTCCGAATTCGCCATTCTACACCCAGGTGTAAACTGGTACTTCGGTGGCCGGCTCGACTATGACCGGGGAGTATAATATCTAAACTCCATGAACGTCACAGCGTGATGGATAATATGAGCGCTATATTAGTGGCCATTGTTATCATTATTATTATCAATATATATTTTATTTTTTAATCTTGTTCCATGAAAGTTTTAAAACCTGAAATATTGTCTTCCTAGATTAGTTAACTTTTTTTTACAGAGCTTCTTTCTTTAAATCATAGGACCCTTCATATTGAGCGAGAAGGAAAGCTATTTCTGTATACATTCTAAA
The DNA here is from genome assembly GCA_025617745.1 of Heliocidaris erythrogramma. Classification (NCBI taxonomy): domain Eukaryota; kingdom Metazoa; phylum Echinodermata; class Echinoidea; order Camarodonta; family Echinometridae; genus Heliocidaris; species Heliocidaris erythrogramma. Next base: position 34,048,440 of record CM046862.1, on the reverse strand, counting down.
TATTAAAGTTTGATATTTTCATTCCTTAATCAATCAGTGAGACTTAGTCAAATTTACAAAGGAAGTGAGACCAACGTCTAAATCTATCATTAGTCATTGTTCGCTAAAACCCATAGAGGGAATTTTTTTTTTGCTTAGTTATGACAGTTGCGTTTCAAGTGTATTATTAATATGTTTTTAAAGCACATTATTCAGAAAATCGCATTTCTTTATTATTCGCTGCTGCATTCAGAATCAATCATCAATGTTGATGTGATTTTATAAGGAGAAAATTGAACGTTGATCACATTGTCTGTTTGCATGTTGTCAGTATGTTTCGTTGCAAACACAGAATTACACATGATGCATAATGAGCTTCCGCACCAAGGGAGGGAGAGCTAGAGAGAGAGCGAAAGAGAGAGAAGGGAGAGAGTCAGAGAGAGAGAGAGATAGAGAGTGAGACAAAGAGAGGGTGATTGAGGGAGGGAGATATAGATAAAGTAAGGGATAGGGGGGGGGGGGGGGCATTGAGACTGGGAGTGAGATAAAATGTTAGTGATAGAGAAAGAACGACATGTACTAGTTCATAATATTGTTGACTTCTTGGAAACACCACCAGTCCAAAAGGGCAGCATTGCGCTCATTGAAATGTCGGACAAGCTGATATTTGGGCTCATATGTTCCATGCCCCATTCGTTTGTACAACCAGATGGAGGGAGGGGCATGAGATTAAGTATCAGTTTGACGCGGTTTTCCTTTCACACTTTAATTAGAAAGCGTACTTTTTAATGTTCTACCCTTTTCATCCTTTTCAATGTGCAATATTAGAATATTTCTATTCTATTCCTACCTTTTATTTTGATGGTTCTTTTATGATTATAAACACAACGATAAAAGAAAATATGAGATATTGTTAAAAAAGATTCAATATGATTCAACGACCAGAACACCCTCCCCTCCCCCCAAAAAAGAAAAGAAAAGAAACAAAACCAAACAAAACTGGTGCCGATTTTTCCCGGTGTGGCATTACGTGTGATTGGAGATCGCTTAGGAGTTTTCGATCAGTGTCGACCGGTGAACCGTCACACCAACAAAACCGACGCCAGACCGACAACAGACCGAATAAAAAATTACATTGCCACCGATGGCCAAGAATCGGTCAGTCCGTAGTCGGTTTGGACTCGGTTTGGCGGTGTGACTGTGATATAAACCATCACGTCAACTACTTATGTTGACTAGTGTTAAAAACCAAGGAGCTTCGAAGCTCCTTGCAAAAACTTTTGAGATTTCCGTCGACGCTTACTGGAACGGCATGATGTCTTCTCTTTAGCTTTTCTTATTTTATTCTTTGTTTTCCCTTCTATCATCTTCTTTTCCTCTCTTTCCTAATGTCATTCTTTGTTTTCATCTTTCTTTCATCTCTTTTTCCTATATCTTCGTATGTTATTCTTTGTTTTTCTATATCTACATGTATATCCTTTGTTCTTCTCCTCCTCTCACTTTCTCATTCTCACATGTTTTCTTATGTATTTCTATATCTTGCTATCGCCTTCTATTTCTATCATTTATTATGTATTTTTTGTTTTCTCCTCCATGTGACGCCATAGCGGAGAACGACGTTCACGTTTTAGAGGGGCCGGCAAAAACATGATGGACGCGTTTTCGATCTGACGAGTGACGCGTGCGCAGTTTCAAAATGACGTAACCTCGTACCAGTCAACTATGTCGCCGTGCAAATCGAAAACTTCTTATCAGATTCTGGAAGAGCCATTCTCCCATCTCCCTCCCCCCCCCCCCCTTTCTCTCTTTTTTTCCTCTCTCTCCATGCTCTATTTCCCCAAAACAAATCTCTAAGCTCAACTTTAGAGCCCTATAAGAAGGCAAGGGAACAACACCAAATGGTTTGTGACGTGTATATGGCGTAAAAAGAACATTTAACATGGCGTTTGATCGAAAATAACTAGTTACTACGAGTATCAAACTGACTTTTGCATACTTTTGAAGTTAAAGATTGTAGGATTTATAGATTAATTCTGAATATATATTTTCACTTTTTCACAAATTGATACCACTTGGAATCTGTTTATTCAGAAGAAAAATTATATCCAAACATGCATTACACCTGCATGTTATGTTCTGAATTTTGATTATTTACAACCAGTATCAAGCTCAACTTGGTACATGGTAAAGTTGAAGAATATAGATATTATATGGAGAAACTTTTTTGTCATTTCCTAGGATGAATACTGTCGAAAATTTCGTTGTACAACATATTATAAAACTGAGCTATACAAGCTTGGGTGTAAAACCTTGAAATAACGCGATTAATAAACAATTAACTACAATCTAAATGTCGTTCACGGAAAGAGATGTCAAAATCGTGTATTTGTACTGACATTACGTGACATTATTCAAGTTGGTATAGTCACAACGATACGCTGAGTGCACATCAACAATCATTGAAACCCCGAATACATAGATATCAAGCTACTGTCAGCTCTAAAGCAAAATCTCATCTCCTTGACAAAGTCTAATTCTTGATTAGACGGGGAGCACAAATAAAATCCAGGATGGTGTTTAGTTTGACGCTGTTCATTGACTTATTTGTTGTACGCATCTTTATGATAGTAAAACTCAACACTTCGCAGCTGTAAATACCAGCAAGTAGTAAAATATAACTGAGGATTTCGGCGGCATGAACACCGAAGAGTGATTTCATCCAGGGCGTTAGTATTCTGCATGGAGCTAGCTTCTGAAGAGGAACTATGATGAGGGCCATCGTGTGATTTTTCATTCATGCTGCTTTAACCCGGAGTATTAAACGCAGATGTGATAGGCCTAATCAGATTGGTAAGAACCAATAGTGCACTTTAAATCTGGTCTTATTAGCTCAAAAGAAAGACTGGAGGGTTGTTTACGTATTTGTTGTTTTGGAAGTAAGCCTGTAATGACCATTGAATGTAAGGTTTGAAATGAACATTTTCGCACAAAAACCAGATAGAGTGTGTTGTTAGTGGTTAAACAATGAACGTACTTTGAACTGTCATGACTGTGTAGAAGACAGAAAATGATAATGTACCGGTATTTTGTCTTGAATATTCCGACACTCTTTTGCTCAATCACTCTATTATCAATAGACCTGTTCACAAATATATTCAACGTTTATGCATACCTTTAAAACAAAGATTGTTCTTGACAACCTGAAAGCTTAACCTGAAAGCTTGACAGAGGCTTGTCAGACATAGAAACAAGTAATGTGTGCAAACTGGATTCCATGTATTGTAGTTCATTCATTAACAACAGGTTAATGGAATACCTCGTTATACTACGTCGCCAGGAAAGAAACATCCATAACTTTGAATAACTTTGTGAACAGGTCTATTGACAAAAACAGAATGTGTGTACTAAAGAAGGGAAATGCAACCACATCGCTGAGAAAATCTAGAAAGGTGTGGGTAGGGTACAGCCCCCTTCAGGGGCGGATTCCTCCCCTGGTCAAAAAAAGGGGGAAAAAAGACACAAAAAATAACGCTGATGGCCCCCCATTTTGCTTCCTTGTCAGAGAATTTTCAGAAATTCCATGGATCCGCCACTGGCCCCCCTACATTTCAATCTCGGGTAAACATGGGGTATAAATATAATTGATTTTAAAAATCTGTCGCCCCCTCTTGGCTCCCGCTTTTCGACCTGCCTCCTGCTTCTGATATTTGATATTCTTGTTTTGAAATGAAATCAAGAAGAATCGGAGTTCGTCTTGACAACAAGGTAACAGAAATCATTGATATACGGCAATTTCACATTGTTTTAAGCCTCTGTAATACATGCATTATTGAAATTATATTATCAAAATCTATGTTTGAATTTACTCATTGGTTATTTGCGGGAGTAATATCGAATTCGTATATCATGGAATCTCTTCCACCTCATTTTTGAAACGTCTTGGACGGGAAACTTTGCCTAAACACAGGTCGACCCTTGAAGCCTGATTGGTTAAGAGTAGGCATTTGTCCGTCGGTGATATTGCATATTTTACGGATTACAATTTTAGTAGGCCACTATGACAACTAAATTTTATCTAATTTCGGCTTCTTCCGTGATGCCCTCACAATGAAACATAGAATAATCTAATAATCTACACACTTTTTTCTACAGGTCTTCAAACTTTCAAAATTTGTCAAATGTCTGTCCGTGATCAGGCTCGGTTACGGTTATCTTTCCGGGAACATATGATTTTCTTGGCGACGGTCCACATCACCGCCTTGCGATGGTGAGATGCCAATATGAATACAGTGGGAACATCCCAATAGACTGAACAGCCCACGAGAGCGAAACTTCGTGAAGTTCCACAAGACCGACAGCCCACCAAACTGACAAAAGAAAGAAATACAAAAGAGAAAATATGTAGGTGGAAAGTTGTAAAAAGCCGACGAGAGCGACAGCCTATGACAAAATACATGGCATACTATGAGGAGAAATAGAAAAATTGTTGGTCTCGTGGATCGTCAGTCTTGTCAAACCTCTGAAAAACGTCTAAAAGGCTCATGGACAGATATTATCGGTCTCATGGACTCAGTGGCGTATCTAGGAATTGTGGTACCCGGGGCAAACAATAAACTTGCGCCCCACTCCACACCTATACTTATCACCTCAAAAGTATAAACCATGTATTCCCCGCTTTAAATTAACACATGCAGGACTTCGTAAATATAATTTCTTACGCACTTAACCCGCGGTTAGTAGCCTCAGTTTGATGACAAACAAGCGAGAGAGAAAAGCGACCGAGCGGTAGAAACTTTTTGCATTTTCACCCCTCAAAATGCAATTTCTTATGCATGTCACCCTTAGAAAGTCGCAAGAGAGCACAGCAACCTAGCGTTGGAGTTTCTTTCAAATATTAAACACTGGAAAACGCTATTATAATACGACATGTATTCCTCTATTCGGAGCGCACAATTAACAAAAACCCGAACACATTCGATAAATTTAGCAAGGTAAACGAAAGTTTGGATTTTTTTCGAACTTTGAAAAATGCTACCTCATGCACTTCATTTTATATTGACGCTCAGAATTTAACAAGACCCCGATGAAACTTAAAAAACGCAATATATGAACTAAATCCTGAAATTACAAGATCCTGAAGAAAAATACGAGAGGGAGAAAAGGGACCGAGATTTAGAAAATTCAGCATTTGAACATCTGTAAAACACTAAGTCTTATGCAATTTACACTGGATCTAGGGCGCATTAAGGAATACATTTTATTTCTTTTATTCCCTTTCTCTTTGCCCCTGCTGTGCCCCCCTAGATACGCCACTACATGGACTGTTTGCCTAGTATGCATGTGCTATCGGTGTCGTGGGACGTCGGTCTTGTGTGAACCCTCAAGAAAGTTGTCATTTTTGGTCTCATTGGTTGTAACCGAAAATTGTTCAAGGTTGTACCAACCTGACGAGCAAATGAATAAAGACACTCAAAAGATATATCCTTAAATTATTGTGTTCTTCTATACACGTCAAAACAGTTAGCACCACGACAAATAATGGATCTATTGAATTCCTTTCAATACGTTTGTTGGAGGTTGATCAGGGAGTCTTTTCTCTCTTACAGGCGTGCAATTCCTTCATAGCGTTAACGATGTACATTTTTTCTCCGGCAAGTCTATTCGGTATTCCCATACGTTAACATTTAATGGATGAGTGTTATCCAGAGACACGGGGGGGGGGGGGGGGGCCCGAAATCGTGAATGGGGCTTACGCAATCCTGACTTTCCCCACGGCCGCCTCGTGGCGTATCCCTTTAAAGCCTCGGGCAACCACCACCTAATATTCCTGTCCAAATTTGGGCAGCGAGGTGTCGGAATGTGTAAATCATATAGCTTTGATGACGACATAAATTTTACCACAATGTTTGTTCTTTAGAAACTGAAAAGTTGATATTCGGGCAAGAAACGTCCGACTGTTGTATTTCCAAACTTCAAAGAGAAAATTTACTGAATACTTCGATGATAATTGTAATCTCTGAAATTTGAATGATGGCTGTCGAATGTTACTGCAGCAGATCAGCCTATCAGTGAATGGTTTTCACTGCGATCAAAGTCATGTCAGTAGGTCACCGAACTGGCTTAGTGCTGATTTGTTTTTCTTTTTGATTTTTTAATTACAGCGGCTGAAACTCACAATTTCCCCCTTTTACAGGTCCTACCCTCAACAACTACCTTCCCGGATTTCAAAGTCTCCACCTCCGGTCACCGAACTATATCCAGAATCTGACTATCCGGACGACGCAGACATATCTTGGATAGTTAATTGCGAACCGTCATTCAAACTACTTTTCCTGTTCGACGAATTGGACACCGAGGCCGGGTACGATGTTTAGAGGCTCGGTTATGGAAACGACCCGGACGACTACTCGACAATGTTAATGAGTTTTCTGGTAGGACAGGCGAAGAGGGCTGCCTTCTCCATTTCGAGTGAGACGTGGTTGAGGTTTACGACGGATGGCGCTGTGAACTATGACGGATTCTTTCTACAGGTATGCTGTGCAAAATGGTGAGGAGTGTATCACACGAACCGCTGGATTGATTTTTAAAGGGATGGAATAGTTCTTCTCTGTAGACATGTGGCTACGGGGACTAAGCATGGGCGGGAATTTGGAGATGAGGAAATCGAGAATAAGAAAGTTCGAATGAGGACGGAGAGAATAAAAAGGGGATGGGACCGGGATGGGGAAAAAGTGAGGACTGGAGAGTGAGAAAAGGGAGGAAGAATTGGGGATAGATGCAATTCCACGGAAAATGATAATCTAGCCCCCTTCCCCAAACAAGATTTATCAAATTGTTAATAACTCTAGAAATACAAATGCTACCGTGCATGTCATGTGTCGTGTCCAATCCGCTAGTATACTTTTCAGATCTGACAAGGAAATGTGTAATGTACTGTTAAACAACACTTTTATGCGTAAAGCATGATTATTATAAGCTTCTGCTAATACCTTAATCATACTCATCCAACCGAAAGACTCAGACTTTTCAAACTCACAGAAGTAAAACAAACAAAAAATTCCTTGTCCATTTTGTGTCATGTCCGTTTCGGTTACATAAAGTCAAATTTCAGTGAATTTCCCGAGGTATTTATCTGATAGTCAAATGTGTCTGAATCTCTGACTAAATATATTTTAGTGATCTTAATTTACAAGTCCGTTACGCTGAAGTGGACTATATGGAAATTGGAAGTGCTCTTAAGACACTTAAATGAGGAGCCTTCATACTGAAGCTGTGATTAATTCTGAAAGATATTTATGGACATTAAATTTACCCGACAATGGCTGGATCAGATATAGAGATATTGGATATTCATCATTATTTATTTCACAGATGCTGAGTTCAGAAGAATTGTATCGTTCGATTCGGTGGGACAATCAAACATATTTTCTCCAGACTTTCCTTTGGACTACCCTATTTACTCCGATGAGCTCTGGACTATTTCAGCACCGACAAATCACCACATTCTTCTCCAGTTTAAATTTTTTGGCCTTGAGGACGCTCGATCGGTGTCTTTGGCGGGAGCGTGATACCCGGTGATATCGAGTCGACTAGTCCGTATCTTTGGATTCACTTCATCAGTGATCAGTCGGTGTGTTTCCAAGGGTTTTGGGTCGTTGTTACCGCAGTTTATACTGAATGTGAGAACTAACCATCCGATGTTATGTCACAAACGATGTGATTTGTTTTCTGACGAACGGATTTTTTTTTGAAAGTGTGTGTGTGGGGGGGGGGGGGGGGGCTGCTTTGAGTTCACTCAGTAATGAAAATTTTAGACCCTTTTCCCCCAGATTTCATTATGTGTATACTAAAATAGTGTGTGTGTTGGGGGGGGGGGGGGGGCTGCAGCCCCCGCCCCTCCTGGTTCCGCGGCCCAAGCATTGCAACATGAATCGCTTTTATTAGTAGTAGAAATTTTTACAGTAGAAATCCGTGAATTGAAAAGAGGGCGGAGAAAGGCTATTATAGGAGCAGGATTAGGAAAAAGTGAGGAAGAACAAAAAAAAAAAAAAAACACAGCACAGCACAAACAACAGTTATTCCAACCCTGGGCACAAGTAGTTCGACGTCGAAGGCAACTGGGACGCGTGATCATGGAAGCAGAACTTCTGAAAGAGAGACGCAATCAACCATTTACCCTTACACACAAAGTACTGCAGAACTGACTCTAAGCCCGTCGGAAGATCCGAGCTCATTCTGCAACAAAACGTACCCTCCCACCATCAATAGACCCGACGCGATTTCTGTCGAATGATCCGAGTTCTACTCGTAGTCGAGCGCCCTCTCAGACAAGCGACGACAGCATGATGTCGTCTGCTTCGGGCTCGACGTTAATCTCGACATTACCTTGGAGCACCATGCAGGGGGTGCCCGGATCGGACGCCTCACAAGCCGGTTTGCTGCTATATATGTTTGTTGTACGGGATATAAATGTTGGAAAACCGAAAGGGATTTCACTTAGTATAGGAATGTAACTTTGTTAGAATAAGAAACCGTTCCGTTTTAATGGAAATTTCTTCCTCGACATATTATTCTAGGTCTGTCGATTTTATGTTGTCGTTTTCTTTGTGTTTAAACTCTCTCTCTGTATGTCATCTTTTCTTATATGTATGTTTTTCTGTCTATCTGTATAGGTCACTGTCTTTGTTTCGGTTTCTTTTTGGTCATTCTCCAATTTTACTTTGCCATCTTATGTTCATTCTTTCATTTGTTTTCATTTGTTTTCATTTGTTTTCATTTGTTTTCATTTGATCCTTGCGACCTCTAATCTGCCTTTCCCTGCAGATCTCAAGAAAGTTGTCATGCCCTCCGTAATCGTAGCCGCTTTCGTTCTTGTTGGATTGCTGCTCCTTGTTCTGTGGCGAGTACGACGGTCGAGGGAAGATGCTGGTGATGTTGATGATAATGATGAACTTGATGATGATGAAGTTGTTGATGGTGATGATGATGATGATGTGAGCGATGCAGGCTATATAGCTTTGCAGATGATAATAGTGATGGTAGATATTAATACTTCATACTTGCTCGCTCGCAAAAACACTGGAAAATTCGGGCAAACGGCGTCCCCTTTCAACAATGGGCTGCAGCCCCCCAAGATTGTCAAAGTTCCGATATTCGGGCAACCACCACTTCATATTCAGGCAGCGAGGTGCCAGAATATCCACATATTTGGGCAGCGAGGTTCCCGGATAGTTATGTAACATCTGTATATAACTACGAAAAGTTTTAAAATATTTGCTCGCTCGCTTTCAAAAATTTAGATATTGAAATGTTGATATTCGGGCAAAAGGCGTCACCCCTCTTGCGAAAATTGGCCAGTATGATCAAAATCTCTACATCAGCGATTTTCCTTTATCATTATTGGGGGGATTAGGGTGCAGCTTTTTTGTCGGCAAATTTGAGTGTCAGACCCTAAAAATTTGTCGGCAAATGTGGGTGTCACACCCCCCCCCATTCAAAATGTTCAAGCGACGCAATGAATATACATGATGCTGTTGTTCGAACAGAAGACAAATTGGTGGTTGTAAGTACGAGGATTTGTTTTTCTGTTGTTGATAATGATGAATATTAAATGATGTTAAGATGATGAGCACCAGCAGGAGGATGACAGTGCACCCAATGATGACGTTGAAGATGTTGGCAACATTGAATGATGACATGACGATGATCCATGACGACCCCTACACTTTTGAACACAATTTTTCAAAGAAAACTTCAATACGGATTGCCTTTTATCAAAATAAGTGTCCGAATTTGTACATGGTTCACCAAACCCCTACCCATGAAACCATTACTCTGCAAAAAAATGTCAATCCTTCTCAGTTTCTTCTTTGAATATCCAACTTTCTCTAGAAATTCCCCGCCCCTGGTCGATGATGACGGCAAGCATTTCGATGAAGTCGAATACCATAGCCACATCAGCCCTGCGTACGAATACCAGACCATAGACCACATCAAACTAGACTCAACCCATCACTCGACATCACACGGTAGGGACTCAATCAAAAAGCCATTACAACGACCACCAACCGACATCACCGCCGACGACGATCACAGATACTCGACCTACATTGACACGATGAGTAGGAAGATGAAGACTAATTTTTCTGTGTATCCGGGTGACGAAAACGACCGCGATAGTGGGTGCGACGAAAGCGGCATCGGGAGTGAGGAGTACCATCGCCATCCGCATCGGGGAAGTAATATTGGTGTCGGACTAGATTGTGCCGATATCGAGTATTACGGTAGCAGCGATTATTCAACGAAGTCAATTTATGGTCAGAGCGATAATGGAGTATACCAAGAGATACCGTACGATCTGGAGACACGACAAACACAGCCATCAATCGATTTGGGGGTGGATAAAATGAATGGGAGCAAGATATCGAATAAGTTGTTGAAAGTCGCCTGCAGTGACGATCTCAGTTGATCGAGGTCAGACAGTGACGCAGTGATTGTCGCCAGTTTGATTAATAGGGACTTTTAGAATTGCACGTCCACTTAGTCGACTGGTACGCAAGGACATCATTCTACGCCACTGCGCATGCGCCACTCGCCCTCTCCCTGTCCTCCTCCCTGACTTGCAAAATCGAGAACGTGTTCACTTCGTTTTTGCGGTGCTCCGAAATCTTCGACGAGGTTCACGTATATGACGTCATCAGAACAGCTCAACTATTATGCTCATCCGTTGAGTGTGTACTTCCGGTTGACGTCGACGGTACGTACACGTCGAGTGAAATCTAAAATGATCAGAACTGTAGTCAACATGGGCAGTCGACGACGTTGACATGCGCGAATTAGTCGACTGGGACGAAGTACTAGTCCACTGCTTCTAAAAGTCCCTATTAATGATTTATATGTACCGTTAGAACGGGACAAGTCAGAAAGCGATATCCGTGGAGACGTGGGCATTGTAGTAGATGGTGAGACCATAGAAGGGAAAGGGAGAAAGATTTCGGATGTTGTTGATGATGCAGAGCAAGAATCGCTATACGACGACACTGCGCCCTTGGACGACACGTTCTTTCACATTGTTATGAGGAACGAAAGCGACGACGAAGGCCTCAACGAGCAAGTTCGGGCAAACTCCCCGCAAGCTGATAATTGTCACCATGCAATTCGGATAAATGAAAATGATGATGTGGTTTAGATTCCTGTTAGGAATATCCACCACGATGTCAGGAGAAGAGAAATCGTTAAGGATATGGACAATGAACACGATGATGCTTCAGATGACTACGTCGAATTAGAGCAGGTTGACGACAATATACCTGTGAATGATCCAGAGTATCAAATCGTTGACAGGAACAAGAAGATGTGAATGATGCCGGCATTATGGAGACTGCAATGGTGGGCAATGAGCTCTACAAATCGCTTAGTATTGTCGAAGATTTTGGAAATCAAGAGCAAGACAATCAGACATTTCAACATGATACCGTAATCTAATTCAATGTGGTTCCACGAACATATCTTTTTTAATAAAACCCCAAGCCCTAAGAAAGCAAGGAAATGTTTGAATCCAGCTGTAAGGGATCTATATGGATCTATAAGCCTCATCCAATGGACCATTACTGAACGCTTATCAAAGGGCATTAGCGTTATGATTCGGTTTTAACCACAACTACTCTTATCACAGAGCCAAACGGCTTACTTCGAAGTTCGAACCATCGTGTGATCATGTTCACGTCACATCTTCACGTTACACGACCTTTCGTGTAACATTAATTTTGTGAAATACCCCCTCTTATTGGCGAAGTGTCGGGTCCAGTTTACCCGACATTTTATAGAAAGTATTGCAAATCTACGAATACTCAAAAACGTTTTTACCCTACCTTTCGTGAATTTAGGGTTTAGTATTCATGAAAGGTCGTGTCACGTGACGACGTGACGCGAACGTGATCACACGATGGTTCGAAGTAAGTCGAGCCATAACTGAGTACATGTAAATACATATTGTCATAGGCGTACGGGCACAATGTCGCCAGCTTCTTGAACAAATATTAACTTTTTAGAAGGAAGCAAGTGAGCAAAATGTTGACACTATAGTGACAATTTAAATTCGTAATAACAATGTACAAATGTACTAGAAAATGTATTAAAAGTAAGATAAAAGAGGCTACCGCGATGCTCGAATGTGCATAATAATCTTAAAATTTTCAGCCAGCTCCTTAGTCACCCCACACCTATGAATATTGTCAATACGGTGTCTTGTAAAAGGCATTAAACTATAAAAAGAATCATTTTTTTTTATATGGACGAAGATAATAATAAAAAATACATACCTGTACATTACTTTTTAAGTAGAAAATCCTATTTCAAAATGGTTTTGAGGACCCCAGACTGCATGGTTCACCTCATTTGCCTAAAAATCGTCCATTTTCAAAACGGGCCTATTTTCATGTTTTGAAATTTGAATTATCAATATCTAGGTGAAATCCGAACCCCGGTCCATCAACCCCCCAGGACGGTATTTGAGGAAAAAAAGCGTTAATTTTTGACAACACGACAAGGCGGTTTTTGGCCCAAAATCGATCATTTTCAAAAAGGCCTATGTGCATGTTTTCATCAGTGCAGGGTAAATGTGACCCCGGTCTGTCCAAAAAGGGGTTTTGGGGAAAATTTCAGGAAAATTGGAAAACACTCTTTTTGACAAAAACGGGAAGTTGGTTAGTTCACCATTTTTGGCCAAACATCGATCATTTTCTAGAAGGCCTATTCTCATGTTCTTTCATCAATCAAGTGTAAATGTGACGCAGGCTGGCCACAAAAAGAATAAATGGGCTAATTTCTTAAAAATGGGGGAAACACCAAATTTGACAAAAACGTCATGGGATTTGTTCACCAGTTTTTGCAAAAAAAATAAACCATTTCTACAAAAGTGTCCATATTCATGTTTCTGATTATCAGTATTGGGGAAATATGACGCCGGCTGTCCCCAAAAGGTAATTGGGAAAAGTCCATGCAAATTGGAAAACACCCATTTTTGACAAAATACGGCAAGGGCCAAATATCGACCAATTTCCAAAGGGCCTATTTTCATGTTGTTTCATCAAAGCAGGGTAAATTTGTACCTGGTCTCTCTCTCTCACTCTCTCTCTCTGTAAAAAAAAAAAGACGCACCAAAAATGTGAGAAATTAAAATGAGAGGTTAATGATATGGTGCGTAGCTCTATCAAAGTTTTTAATTGCTGCCATCCGTGATGAATATTTGTTGCATATATATTCTCGAAAGTGGCTAAGTTAAGCCTGGCTTAACTTAGACCACTGGTTTATGGAAGGCCATTCGTGAACCCCCAAGTCATGTATAAACTGATATATTTATGTAACAAACTAAAGAAACAAAATTATTTTCTGGCATGGAATGAGCATCAGAAATCCATTCTATTGTGTCGGTTATTTATTGGTATGCCAGAACTATGGTGATTTTGTAGGATTAAAAGAGGGCGACATTTGGCTCTCTATAATTCGGGGGCCTAAATCTACACACTTATAGGCGCTTTTCGAGAATATGGGCCATAGACTTTATCTTAATGTATTAAACTCTGTATTATTCCACTTCTTTTTGCAATGTCTCATATCGGTTCACTCCAAGCAAATATTTTGGTACATTTTCATAGGCCATTTTAGGTTTTCTCCCCCCTCCCCATATCCCCGTTGTTATTCACGTTTAGTTTATTCTCATTTTCTTCATTTTGGTCTTTTTCAAAGATATTTTTATTCTTTTAATCTGTCAAGTTGCTCTGTCAAGTTGCTCTCTCACGGTTTTCCATGAACTATCAAAGAGTCGCTTTCGTATAATCTCCTCATGTTTCTTCCAACAGACCATTGTCATAATGTATTCAAATTTATACACGTTTGCCTAGTGACAAGCTATTACATTCACCTGTAAAAAGCTATTCTTTTTGAGTGGTCAGAATGTGAATTGCATGTATTGGGCGTTGTTGGTAGGTTGGACAAACATTTTGGCTTGCCTATCCTAGCACTTAATGTATGCAATCTGCATTCTGACTATTGAAATACAATGACTTGTAACAGGTGGATGTAATAGTTCATTACGAAAAAGGTATAAAATTATTATCATAGTACATCCTTCTTCCCCCCACCCCACACACCCACCTCTCCTAACATACTCATACAACATGTATCTCTCTTCTGAAGACCAACCTTTCACAACATTTTTCTGTGAAGCACCACTTTATTCCATCTTTCTCACCGTGAATTCTAAACTCGCAGCATACGTCTCATAACTCTTTCTCTCCTCTCCTCAAACTATCCATGTCCCCACCCCTGTCCCCACTCCCCTGTCCCCACTCCCCTGTCCCCTAGCTTTCTCCAACTATAGAATTAAAATTACCAGAAAACAAACATTCAACAATACCAATGATTTTGCATGCACTCCGATGCAAATAACAGAAAATATATAAAAGAGAAACTGTACACGCTGGTATAGTTTTGTTCTTTTCTGGTTACCATATTTTGTTATTTATTTGCCACATTATATCTTGCATGAAGGTGAATAGTCACACAGTATTATAATAATAATGAGAATAAGAATCAACAATAAGATATATGGCAGTTTCCTAAAGTAACCTTCTCAAAATTGTTTAAAATATCCATGATTTAGTTTGCCCCTTTTGGGGAGACTCTTCGACAATTCTGTAACACATGCTTATTGTCCTTTGTTATCATTTGGTTTCCTTTCTCTATTTCTCTCTCACTCACTCTTTCTCTCTTTTTTGAAAAACTTGTCAGCCTAAGTGCAAAACCACAGTAATTATCTTGCTACAAAGGTTCTACCAATCGCAGTTCATGTATTATAGAACAGTCCATTTTAAGTTTAGGTTACAGCAAGGTTTTCTTAAAGAGTCAATTTTTTTTTCAATAACACGTAATAACTATCAATATACCATTGGTTCTATACTGGAGATAACTACACATTTCTTTAAGCACTACAGAACAAGTAACAGTCTATTCCATATATCTATTTTACATGATCAACAATATATTTTTGTATCAATATCTGACTACTATTGAAGAACTCTTGTTAGGATAAACTAGGTATGTAGAGCATTTCAGAAGCACAAGCAAGATTTTAGATGGTTAGCATGAAAGAGTTATTGGCACCCACATCAATCCATCGTAAATAATTATCAATGAGTGATTAAACTCTGCCAATAGCTCCACATGTTGGAAATGGTGTTGGAAATGTTCCTGCATCTAAAATCTCAATCGCGTATTGAATGCAACAGCACACTACATCAATCTATCATGCTTAGGAGTCTAATTTCACAATATTTCTATCACCACACATCGGATCTGCAGAACACAGATTCTTCAAAAAATCTCGAACCAAATATGCACAAAATAATGTTATAAGGCATATGTGCAAAGTCAAAAAATGTATTAAAATCACATAATATTCTCCTCAGTGTAATGTTGTACCCGTACCCATTCATGTGCATAATAACAAAAGGAAACTGAAAACACACCTTTAACACATAAAAACCAAGGCAATTTGACCAAACATTATATTTCCTTCCGTGACGGATACTTCTTGAGAACAAACGAACAAAACCTGTTGACAAAAATAAAAATAAACTTATACTGCTTGACAGTAACATATACTATATATTTTGAGTTGCTCAGGTGTAATTCCTACAAAATGATATCTGTACCATAAAAGATGGGTTGAATTCACTCCAGATGCAGGAAAACAGCTCTTGTCAATGTCATTTGCACCACCACTGACCAGTGTCAGGTGGTGAAATATCTACGATAGGTCTATATCTCTTCATCAAAATACATGATCAATTTGAAGGAGTGATGTGTATTTTGGTATGAGCTGTAGTCCATATTTTGAGTCTGGGATTGAATTCAAATATCCTATGATGGTACGAGCCAAAAATTTTCCATGGGAAAAAAGTAAATAATCATTTGCTAACACACATCAGAAGACAGAAATAGTATTTGGAAGACTTCAAAATAACCACAATTGTTTGTACTTTTGGTGAACAAAACTTCAAAAACACATATTTGTTTGTACAATCCTGATAAAGCAACTATCTTGCATTTCAAAATGAAGACATCACATACAAAATAATTCAGTTTGCAAACCAAACCATCTCTTTTTAACAAAATAAAATCAAAAGGCAAATGTGAAATTATTGGATAACGGAAGAATGTTGCAGCAATAAATATATGTATAAAACAAAAAAAGTAAACTTCTGTTTCTGATGAATCTATAAATGCCCTGATATCAGCAGCATTCAAATGTCAAATTCTGTTACATTTTAGAGTGATGAAACCCTTTACAGACACACATTGAGTGAGACATTTTAATCAGAATATTCAAAATGTTATTTCAGTACCTGAATACCAATATTGTTTGCACATTCATATTCCTTTGATGCGAGTTCACCAAATGCAAACTAAAAAACTGAATACACACTGAATAAAATTCACTGGATTAACAACTCAAAAGCTTATCTTAAGTTCTGGCGTTGAGGTTGAATTTTAGAGAGAAAATGGCTTAAAGTCATTCTGAATTATTCACCATGCAATTCATGGATTTGTGTTGACAATCAAATATCATCAAACTGGTGGAAAAGTGCTATAATCCACATTGGCTGAAAAATACAATGCATATTTGCACATAGGAGATGATGTGCTAGTACCCATGTAGGTAGTTCCACCAGCTACCGGTAGTAGCTCAGTTCCCTTAACTTTCTATGCTCAGTACTTGACTTTCATGCAATGTCTACCCACCCGGTTTGGCAGATATCATTTATTTGCAGTCACGAACACACTTTGAAAGTTTTGTATGATTCGGTGAGCATTCATTTTCCATCACGACCAGAAATCAAGATTAGCATTAACAATATCTGAATACATCGGTTCCTTCACTTAACAGGGGTGATCCTACCGGTAATTATTTTCATGATACAGAGCACAAGGGCAGAAGAGATAACTTTTTGTTAGCATAGTCGAGAGGTTGGTATTTGCGTAACTTATCTCTAGCACATATATTGCCACATCAGTGACAATCCCTAGGACCTGTGCCATGTAACTTGTCATCAATAAAATTTGCAACAGATCTATGACAAATTTGCTCTGAGCCAATCAAATGCTATGATTTCAGTAGCTTTTAACAGTCACTGTGACCTGTTATTGGTAACAAGTTTTATGAAACAGGGCCCTGAAAAAGTGTAATTGTTCATTGGAAAGCTTACAAAGATCAGGTGTATACCTATATACAGTAAATCACATTTTAATCCTATGGAGAAGGTGGTACAGGAGTATGTAAGGTCTGCAAGAAATTATGTTAGTAAATGATGGGTGATGCAGCTGGAAGAATCTGACTATTTAGATAATTCCACAAATTTAAGTTTCACTGAATATATAAGTATTCTCTTCGCAATAACTGTCAAAGTCATGTCAATCTTGTATTAATTAATCATCAATATTACATCTCTTTTAATAGAATACAAATGGTTCTCAAGAAGTTTTTCAAAGTATCAATATAAACATATTCACAAATTTACGCAGAATTGAGGGGGGAAACAAAAAGCAAGAATCAAAAGCATTGCGATCTAATGTATCTAAATGCAGCATGCATACAAAAAGGGATATTAAAAATAAAAGGAAACATATTACATCTATTATTCATTATTTTAGTGTATATAAACAATACAAACAATCATGTAAAAAAATGAAAGTTTTCTGCTAGAATTACATCAAATGTACAAAGAAACATACCCCAATGTATAAAAAATACATTTCAAATTTTAAAGAAAAACAAAATACAACATATGAAAAATCACATATGCTGTATCCACATTCACACACTTTAAAAAATTTTCCAATGTTTTTGAGGAAAAAAAAATCAACAACAAATGGATAATCGAATCAAATAGAAAAAATTTGCGAGATACATTTTTCGAAGCAACATCTTTTGGAAGAGGCAAGGAGTATGAAACAAGAAAAAAAATGTTAACGGTACGATAACTGATACATATATTTCAGCTGATATGAAAACTCTGTAATAACTCCACACATTATCCAAATTTCCACATATATATATATTTATATTCATATATTCACTATAGAATGCTATATTATCCTACAAAGTGACATGCAACTCCAGCCAAGTTAACACATGAGAAGCATATAGGAATTCTCAAGAGCGATACAGGAATACAGTGTACTGTCAATACGCGTATGGCAAAAAATAACAATAAATATATTCATTATATATATAATACCTGTACATAAGTTTAAATTTTCCTGTTAAAAACTAGGCTACCATACAATAGGATCCCAAAGCGAAGGAAAGGTCATTCCTCATAATATAAAGACATAGAAAATAGTGAAGATAACTTATCTCGTATAACAATACTGATACAATAATGTGCTTCAAACATTTACATAGCTCAACACTCAAGAATGCAATTCTCAGTATATTTACATTTGTGTTTTCAACTAACTACTACATATACTATAATGAGGTACATAAAAAGACACGCTGCAAGCAATCTTCTTGCTCGCTTTGTATACGATATTTTTCTTCCGCATATATGAGGTAATTACAAGACAATAAACATCTGTTCCCAGATACACAACAACAACAACAACACAGCAGGCAGGTACTGTTCATGAATATTCATATTCTTTGCATTCACACGTATTCATACATTTCACTCATTAATAGTCAGCATTGTATCGATCACTATAATGGATCTCAAATAGCTGACTTCAAGACTAAAACCACTGATTATATATATATACAGATACAGACAGAAAAAAATTACGGTGAGTTGTGGAACTTTATAGCCCTGACAAACATGTCCCAACTTTGCCTATAGAGGGCGGGAAGTGGAGGGAACAGGCTTACACCATGTACAACACATGTACAAGTTCATGATGCAGACGTGAGAAATGGATCATGATATCAATTTTGAAAGAACCCGATGCCCCCTTTCTAGTTTCTCTTGCAGCATTGCACCTACACTTAGCTTTATCTAAAAAATCCTACACAATGACAAATTTCCTAGCTAACCTTACTATTGGGGATGGGTTTTAGTTTCATAACTTCAATTTGGTTTAAAAAAGCATGAGCTCAGTCAGGCTTAAAGGCGGTCAGGCGGCAGTTTCAATGGAGAAAAATCTTTGTTTGCTGATGCTGCAAAATAGTTTGTACGCATAGCAAACTATCTGTAGTCGAAACTATATTGAGGGTCAGCGAAATGACCTTTGCCTCGGCAATAATCCGCATAGATCGCTGTGATGTGTACGTAAATTGATGTGTACGAATTCTCCAAACTCGCCTTCGCCTGGACTGCATAGAAACACACGGGCGCCGCCGACTGACCACCTATAAGGTCCAACACTTGCTAAAGGACCAAATGGGCACAGAATATATTTTCTGAGATCAGTAAGGGCACCAAGACATACCCTTTATAATTTCAATCTGCTGAGGGCATGAAGGGCTTTACCTTGGTGTTAAAATACATTAGATAATGCCCTTCTGGCCCTCATCAGATGGTATGGAGTTGATGCCTTCTGGCTCTCTCAGAAGATTATATCTATCTTGATGGACAAGGACTGAATAAAAATCAGTATGACTTGAATGAGAAATATCTAAAGCAGTGCGATACTGCTTCCCAATCTGATATCACGGTTCTGAAAAAGTGCATCATTTGAAAGGCAAACATTCTAAAACATCTATTCTTTTGGGAAAGCAAGATCAAACAAGATAGTATTTTCAGATGCGTTAATACAATGCCTTAATCACGTTTTAGAAAGGAAAGATTTGAAATGTATCTCAATTCAGAGCAAAAATTTTGAGCTACGCTAAAAAACATGTACTCATGGTCACTTTCATATAATTTAATTTGGTATCATGAATAGTTAGGATGCCATTAAGTAATTGGGCTGTCATTATGCCAGATGGCCTTAGATTTTCATGAGGAAATAATGAAATATGTTATAACTGAGGAAACAAAATTAAAAAAAAATATATGACCCGACGTTCAAAGGAAGCTTGCAAGAGATATGTATTATTTCAAGAAAAATCATACGCAGTTTCCCATAGGGACCACACATTTTCCTTGTGCAATAATTTAAAAGTCTTGGACCCGAGTACCCTTGGGCTAAGTCATCAAATGGGTGCAAAACACAAGGGAATATTGCAACTAAAGCGTGCATCAAAGCTGGACAGGAACCAAGCTATAGCAAAACATAATGCCCACACAAACAAGCAAAATCTGAATACCCAGTATACTTAAAGCTTGAAATAGCGCCAACATAAAGCAAATAACACATTACCAATGATTGACACATAAGATAACTGGACAATGTTACATACATCAACAGGTAAGTCTTACGCAACGCTCCTTTATCTGGCGAACTAATGACGGATGCAAAAAAATAATAATAGTTGTGAAACCATTGCATTGATGGTAATGAGGTATGATATATATTCAATAGGTGTCACCTGAATTGAAATATTCCTGAAAATAATAAATAGAACACTTTGCACACTCGAATGCATTCTATGATTGTCCAATGAGAAAAATTTACCTGAACACTATACAAATAATAAGCGATAATGGATTGGTTTTTATTTTTCCCCAAATTGTCTGCATTTCTCTGAAGAGGAGAAAAGTCTACAATGTGCAATTACCCGTTTACGAAATTTAGCTCATGTAAGACAGCCATGTAATAACAGTTATTAAAAGGGAACGGTGGTTCTATGGTAAATAGATGTCTGTAGCCTCTTTCTAGTCTCTCTTATAGCCCTTACTTTGGGCGATAACATCCCCTATTTTTTTTTTAGCACATAAAACATGCTCCTCCATCGCTCATCGATAATCTATACTCTTTTTTGACCTGCCCGGTCTTGTCTGTGCTTCTTTCCATCAAATCCCTCTTTCCTCCATTTCAACCACATAAAGCAGGCCATCGCTTTCACGAAAAACTGAAGATTTCAACGAAAAAACGTTCTGAAATGGCAACAAAAATTTCGAATACTCCACGTGAAAGCCTGATAGCGCTTGACTTTAAGGGCCAAGAGGTACGCATACTTCTTCAAATAGCGGCTAAGTCTAAGATCAGACGTCATCTTGGCAAATTAATCGAACTGGCTACTGAACTCTGTCATGGCCACTGGCTCAATACAGAAACAATCCAGTTCCTGTAGGCGGTGGGTTTAAGTATATTACACCTCATCTTCTCCTATTTCAACTACAGTCAAACCTGCTTTAGAGACCACCTGTATAGAAAGACCACCTGTCTCTAAAGACCACAATTTTAGTTTCCCTTGAAGAGTGTTTCTCATTGAAATGTGTATTAAAGGAACCTGTACATGAAGACCACCTGCTCATAAAGACCAATTTTCTTGTCTCCCTTGAGTGGTCTTTATAGATAGGTTTCACTGTATCATCTTGCTGATATACATTCACAACATTAATGTGTGCATCAATGTCAGATAAACACCATATCCTGATTAATTTGCAAGTTATAAATATTTCCTTCTCTAGAGTAGTCAGCTCAAAATTCATTTCATGATTTCTGGTTAGTTCAGCCCTTCACAATTACACATTCCATCTTCTCAGAAGTCTTTCTTACCAAACACCACACTACCGTTCATGAACATAATATATGCAGCTGCGTCCAGGACAGTGGGGTTGTGAAATACGCCCTCTTCCTTCTCTAAGCTGCATTCAATTCTTGACAGCTGCACTACAATAAAACATTTCACAGTAAACTTCAACATAAAAAGCGCACAAAGTAGTTTAAGGATAAAGACTAATTTTGATAAGCTATTTCAAATAAAAGTATAAAATGATATCAGAGAAAATGACAGCTGCATTAAGAATATTAAGTAAATCAACATTAATCATTTTAGATTTAAGAATATGATCATAAAACAAATCAATCATATTTATGTTCACTTTAAAGAATTTGTAATTTTGCTTTGAAAGCCTTAAACTATTCTAATAAATCATAAACCAGCTGCCTTGAAAATAAATTTACATTTATGAAAATATGTGTCAATAAAGAGAGTTGTCACCTTTTTCAAACTGGCATTTCAATGTTCCACTAGAAACTCGATTCTTTCAAAAAATATTAAGAAAATGAAATTA
The DNA here is from genome assembly GCA_025617745.1 of Heliocidaris erythrogramma. Classification (NCBI taxonomy): domain Eukaryota; kingdom Metazoa; phylum Echinodermata; class Echinoidea; order Camarodonta; family Echinometridae; genus Heliocidaris; species Heliocidaris erythrogramma. The sequence continues at coordinate 34,026,280 of CM046862.1, read as the reverse complement.
TACCAATGTGGACACAGATTTTTTTCTGAATTCCAGCAATCCTTCATAAAAGGCCTATTAATGTAGATAAACACATACAAGTACATACTAAGAACATGGGTGGAATAGTAGCTGACTAAACTGCTAAAAAGAACAGGAAGTTTATCCCGATGTCATCCCATTAATGAAAGTTCTTCCTTAACAATTTTCTTGCATTATTACTTAATGGCTTTCTCCACTATCCTATCAAGGACATACCTCTTATATAGTTTACTCTTCATACATGCTGATGGAAAATACGATATCACGGGGATATTTAGAATAGCTGATCCTTACATTTACAATTCACTAGTATAGTTACGACATGGCATATATATTAAGCCTGTTAACCCTCAACAACTGGGATTACAATATACACGCATGGAACATGGTCAGTATTTGTGCAACAGTTCAACATTTAGAACGAGATATAATATGTACATACACACACACAAACAGACATACACACAGAATAATGTTCCTTCATATGATGTGACTACGCAATCATCTAAGATTATTCATATTGACATTTGTTCCAAGGCCCTGTCTCATGAGGCTTGTTATTCATAACAAGCACCAAATTCTTTAGCACATTTGCTCGTAGCCAAACAAATTCAATGATTTCAGTTGGTTATACCAAGAATTGGAACTTCTGGTTTTTTTTACGAAACATGATCAAGGTGTTCACTAGGGAGTTTTTTTACTGGTTATACTTCTTCTAGGCTTAAAAAAAAAAAGAACAAAAAAACTCTAGGAATCCGTCGTTTTTCGATTTGGGAACAAGACGTGATGAGACATTATCTATCACGTACAGACAGAATCTTAGCAACCAACTCCTACAAGTGACATTCTGTCTCACGGCAATAAGCCACTGCCAGGACAGACCAGCAGGCAGTTGGTGAGAGATTCAACCAACAATTCTTGCTATCCACAAAGCCATTCTCATCCTTCTACAAAGGATTAGCATCCTCCTGAGTAGGATACCCTTTTCACCGTTTCACTCAGCAAACCATTTCACTCAGCAAACCATTCTTAAAACTTTGTTACCCAGGTCATGTACCCAATGAACCGACAATTTGTTACCCGTAGGAGCACATCCTGAAACCTACATGTATTAATTAGGCAGTATACAAGTATTTCTAAAGAAAACTTGTCACCCTAGCAACGTATCTTTATTGTATGACCCTTGGAAGAACCCTAACTGAAAACTGACAAATCAAAAGCCATTAAATTTTTCAACATATAGAGGCCCAGATCAGAGGAACCAGGATGGAGAAATGCCACCTACTCCGTGTACCAACTTCATCATTTGCTTGTCAGTACCAAAGATGCACATTTAAATTAATTTCCAGTTGTTAGTTAGTGCAGCCAAAAGAACTTTCATAGGCAGTATTATTTTATCTTCCCAAATATGAAATACATGTGTGACACGGGTTATTAAAAAGCCCTATCCCCCGATACCTAACAAAGAGATAAACGGCGGTGCATAGCGAGAATTCATCTTGGTTATGACGGCACAAAAAATTATTGCAAAGGAAGTCACAAAAGTATGAGAAAGTGAATACAAACAATACAGAACTGTCAACTTAGTTTGAAGTCATGATCATTGTCATAAAAAAACAACACTTGCATAATTTCAAAAACATGAGATATAAAATTGTAACAGAAATGCACCGGTGAAAAGTAATGTTCTGGAAGTCCAATAAGCCTACTAGTAAACCTAAACACAACACAGATATCCCTTGCATAATGCATGTGAAATAACAATAATATCAACCGAGTCGCATTCAAACACTAGATGCACACCCTTAAAGTACAAAATCTGTCAATGATAAAAATACACCAAATTAAAAAGAGAGAAAAGAAAAAATTCAAACGTAACAAGAGAAAGACTGTTATTTTCCGAGGTATTTTTTTTTAGTAATACATGCGACATAAACAAATAATATCACTTTGTCATTTGTACCTACAGCATTGAGAACTTTTTTTAAATACTGGCAGAGCAAAACTGGTTATGCCCGACACTTTTGAGAGATTATCAAATGGGTTATTTGCTACAAATGAAAAAAATGATCCAAAACATTACTTTTTTAAAGACAAAGAAAGCCCAAGTTCCAGTGTTGATTCTTAACTATAGACAGACCACCTGTAAAATAACCTGACACATGTTCCCAATGTATCTGTTTCTTAGTAAGTGACTTCAGAGTTGTTTTAAAACCTCTGCAATGATTTGAAAATACTGAATATTAATTATATTCTGAGGATCTTTTTTTCTTCATTTGTAGCAAAAACTGATCTGCAAAGACAACAGAGGTATGAACAAAATAAATGATTGCACTATATGAGTTGGGCCAAGTGAGGGCAGTATAACTAACATTGTGTTAAGTTTGAGGCAGCATACATTATTCTATATTCATGTCTGAACGCAGCACACTTCTTACACGTCAACTAGCTCATTGTATACGATTTACAAACCTTCTACAACACATCCGTCAAACATCCATACCATAAAAGGTCATATTACATTCATATCAGGGTCATATCTTCAAAAATCAAACCAAGAACCTTCGTTGTAAAGCTTTTATACTCGACCAGCTTTTCTTTTCTCGTGTAGTTTCCAGCACACCACCTTGTAGTCTTAAATAGTACCCCAAACATCATACATAGGTGAACACACTCCTCTTGCAACATGTATGTATGCATGTGGGGGGCTAAAGTGCACTGTGAATACAGTCATATGAAGGCCTTGTTCATACTAGAATTTAAACTTCTTCTTGCAGTAACATGGAAGGACAAGTTCATTCACACATCATCTTAAACTGGAGCTAAACCAGATTAAACCTGTATCAGGCTTGTGATCACCTGTTAAACCTTACATCCCTTGTTACTTCTGATGCAGTGGTTTGTTCCTAAGTTGCTGGGGAATTGGGTAGGATCAGGTCAGGGTTAGGCTTGGAAAAAAGGTGTCTACTGTCCACTTTGGATTGTAAACCAGACAGAGATCAAGAAATTAGTCTCTTTACATTACTGGATATGATATGAAAATTACCTGGGTTCCCTCTATCCAGTTTACATCATATTTTAGTCCTATTTTATACTTTAAAATGAGAGGAAAATACCCTGGATTCCAATCATCACTCTATTTTGAAATTTCCTCTGTATAATTAAAAAAAATGTTCATAATAGGTGATACCTGAGTACCAACATGTCAGGAATGAGTTAGACTGCTTTTGGAACACAAAGTGCTTATGTTTCACCAAAGACTACATCGGAGCAACTTTCCTATTCAGCCCATGACTTGACTACAGAGCCGACAGAGCTGGGAAGAGATGGTTGGTTTAATGGGAGTGATCACTGAAAGGCCTGGTGAAATCTTGGTAATGAGTGCATTCCAGAGAATGGGATCTGTGTGGGGCCCATGTGCTGCATCTGGATATGATTCATGTGGTTGTCCATGTGAGACTGGGGTAAGACCCCGCTCTGGTCCTGGGCATGCATCCCTTGTTGAGGTAGTTGTGTTTGGGGGATGTTGAGAGGAGACTGGGGAAGGGTAGCGGGAGGCGTGTTAGGTGGTAGGGACATGGGGGGAGAGGTGGGCGTCGGAGGAGCAGCAGGGGCGAGCGGTTGCTGCGGTTGCTGCTGTTGCTGCTGCTGCATGGCGTTGAGGGGTAAGAACCCCAAGAGCTGGCCCAAGTCGACCCCTGCTGGACCCAGCGCATCCTGCATCATCTGACCCCGCCCCAGACTGCAGGTGTCGAGCCCTCCCAGGTCCATAGGGTCGTTCATCTTGTGCACCTCATTTTTAATGGTCACCTTGGGCTGAATTTGGGATTTGAACCGTGGTACTGGTGGTATCTTAAGCAGCTCTGTGAACTGCTGCGGTTGGGACATGGTGCAGGGAGGGGGCGGGATGTTGGCCGCGGGGGGCGGCTGCGGCAATGACTGTTGCATTGGATACATAAACTGCTGTTGATGCTGTTGGCCCATAGGTGACATCTGCTGATGGTGATGGTGATGATGGTGGGAGAGTTGCTGCTGTTGATGCGGATGCTGCTGAATATGATGGTGTTGATGCTGGAGTTGATGATGATGTTGCTGCTCTTGAAGATGCTGCATCCCAAGCATATGTTGTACTGTGGTCACCCCGACAGCCTGCAACTGCTCACCTAACCTTACCCGTAATTCCATGTCGTCTTCCTTGTGACTCTTGCGGGTATGCCGCACTAAATGGTCCTTGCGCCCAAACCTCTGCCCACACGTCTGACACAAGAAGTCTTTTCTACCCGTATGCACCACCATGTGCCTTCGAACATCCTTGCGCGTGTAGAAGCGTCGGTCGCAGTGCTCGCACTGGTGTTTCTTCTCCTTGACACCAGTGGACTTTCCTGAATGCAGCTTCAGATGCTGCAACAGTGTCTCAGTGCTCTCAAAGTCCTTCTCACATAATTTACATACCAGTTCACCTGATGCTGCCGCATGTAATGCCAGATGCTTCTTGTAGCCTGGCTTGGTACTGTAGACCTTACCACACTCGTTGCATCGGTAGGCCTCTTTATTTGGATCGTGTGTCTGAAGGTGGTTCTTCAGGTGATCCTTGCGGTGGAATTTCTTGTTGCAGTGCGTGCAGCAATGCATCTTATTCGGTGAATGTGTTGCCATATGTCGCAGAAGCTTGTACTTGGAAATAAATGCCTTTGAACAACCGCTGTGAGAACATACAAATGGACGTTCGCCTGTGTGCATGTACGTGTGGGTTTTCAGCTTCTCCGAGTTCACAAATATCTTGGGGCACTCGCCACAAGCATAAGTCTTGGGTTCTTTTTTAGCTCGTCCCCGTCGAGGTTTACCCGTTTTAGTTTCCTTTTCAGTTTTCAACGCTATACTCTCCGCCTTTCCGACGTCTGCGCCTAGGATCAAACCTTCGCTGGCGACCGTTGACGGGTTGACCGGTGATTTGACCTTGGGCTTGCGCCCTCTCTTGGCACGTTTGTTTTCACACGGGTGTGACTCGAGTTGTGCAAATGTGCTGAAGACTTCACTACAGTTGGAACACTTCCAGGGTTCTGCCGATGGACTACTATTATTATTGTTGTCACTGCACTGGTAACTTGTGCTGGCCTGAACATGATAAGGGAAAATGTAGAGAAAAATGAATCAGGAAATATTCAATAATTACATTCATGAAAAAAAAATATTTAACAATAATTCACAGAACTTGAAAAAAGTACATTGATTGGCTAAGCTAAACATAAACACCCTAAAATTACACTACGCCAGTAAACCAAATGTATCTTTAACTTATGCACTATATGACAGAATGACACCTTATAAAGTGTGGATGTTTTGCTTAATTGCAGTTAAAGCTGCATTATCAAACATAATCTTAAAAAGTTGAGCTGCTTCAAAGGAACATATACAGTAAAGATGCATATTCAGGGGCAAAATATGAAAAGGATTACTCTGAGATCATTGAAGCAGCTCTTCATATAGATTTCTCTTTTAAAACTGTATTTACCTAGGCACTACACACAACTAAAATACCACATCTGCACTGCATGGGCTACTCTTTGAGACCTGTACATGTATGTGCATCTTTCAAATGCAGGGACAAGGGGAGGGGGAGAAGGCAGAGAGAGGATTGAAGACAGAGAGAGGAGAGAGAGAAAGAAAGAGAGAAAGAGAGAGAGAAAGAGAGAGAAAGAGAAAGAGAGAGAAAGAGAAAGAGAAAGAGAGAGAAAGAGAAAGAGAGAGAGAGAGAAATCAAAAGATAAAGGGAGAGGGAAAAAAGGGAGGGAAGTGATGGAAGGAGAGGGAAAGAGGAAGAAAAGGAAGGAAACTGGAATGATAAGATAGAGTGAAAGAGAGAGATAGTAGTAATAGTAGGAGCAGTAGCAGAAGTACTACTACTTACTACTACTACTACTACCACTACCACTACCACTACCACTACCACTACCACTACCACTACTACTACTACTACCACCACTACTACCACTACTATATAGAGGAGGAGGATTATTAGAGGAAGGAGGATTGTTAGAGGAAGGAGGATTATTAGAGGGAGGAGGATTATTAGAGAGAGAAAGAGAGAAGAGGGGCAACACTGGAGTCAGAGGAAAGCATAGGAGGAAGAGGGAGAGAGTGAGAAAAACAACAGGGGGCTGAGAAGGAGCAGACAGAGTGGAGGGCGGGAGGAGAGAGTACAAGAGGGAAAGCATACAGAAAAGAGCGAGGGAGGGGAAGTGGGGGGGGGGGAGGGGAAGGAGGAGAACAGGGAGTTGGAGAGGGGAAGCAAGTAGAAGAGAGAAAGAGAGAAAGGGAGAAGTAGAGAGAAGTAGAGAGGGAGGGTGAGAGGCAAGGGGAGAGGAAACAAGAGTGAGGAAAGCATATGACAGTGAATGGTTAAAAAGAGAAAAGGACGGGATTTGGGACAGCTGAGAGAGGGAGCAGAGGTAGGGAGCAGAGGTGGAGAGGGGGGGGGGGGGGAGGGAGTGGAGAGAGGGAGAGGAGGTGGAGAGGGAAATGGAGTGGGGGAGATGGAGTGGGGGAGATGGAGAGGGAGAGGGAGAGGGAGAGGGAGAGAGAGAGAGGAGAGGGAGAGGAGAGGGAGAGGAAACAAAAGAGAGAGGGAAAGAAAAATTGAGGGGAAAGGAGGGGAGGGGGAAAGGAGGGGAGGGGGAAAGGAGGGGAGGGGGAAAGGAGGGGAGGGGGAAAGGAGGGGAGGGGGAAAGGAGGGGTGGGGGATAGAGAAGGGATAAATCCTACCTCAGATGTATCCTGGTGTGAGTTCAAGGTTGTGAAGAAGGCTTCTTGGGAGTGGTTGTGTTTGAACGGTGGAGTCGGGATGGACAGATCGCTCATTTGCTCATCTGGTAAAGAAGAATAAAAGAAACCACATAGTTGAAGCCGACATCCCAACAACAAGCTCATTTTTGCGACTGTCTCATCAAGTGTCTAATCCAGCACCTTCTCATCAAGCTTTCATAAACAGAAACTTCTCGCAAATGTATGAATCACAAACAAAGCCAGGCAAATGATCCAATCCAGTTCCAAACACAAACTTTCTCCTCTCATTTACAGGCAGCCCCAATGTCACTTGTAAAGAAAATTAGTCATAATTGCCACATTTGGAGTGATAAATATAAATAATATAAATATAATTGCTTGCATTGCACGGACACATGTGTTGTTGATGCGCAAAGGGGGTCCAACATTTGACTGGACATGAGGTCTATGTACTCCCTCCGCTTTGGGTGATTTCAAACAGCGCCTCTGAGTCTACACTGCATGTTATGTAAGAGTTGATAGGAAGGTCACACATAAACAGGTGGGGGGGGGGGTGAAAGGAAGTAGTCAGATGCTCACACATTGGTCAGTACTCACTGACTGTTACACCATGTGCTGGGAAGTGTGGAGGAGGAGGGCAAAAGTCCTTTCTAAATCGAGGGGAAATCTGGTGCCAATTCACAAGTGATTATGTCAAGAAACACGTATAACTGTTGTCATTACATACGATAATTAAGTGTTTTTTATTCCTGCTCTTCCATCAACTTCAGTTGAATTGGACTATGAAATTGTTACAGGTCAAGATGTAGTAATGATCATGTTTAGCATGTTATTTATAAAAAAAAGTTAAGTATATGTACTAAACTGCACCAACTCTTTTAATTATTGCTTCTTTAAACTTAAAAGGACACCAATAATATATAACAGCATATACCATGAATTATACATGTATAAAAGTTTCAAAATATCTACAAAATGAATATCCAATATTTGGAGTTTAAAGCAAACTACACCAAGACATCACTTTTGAATTTTGACAACTACAATACTAGAAAAAACTGCTTCTAAGGAGAATATAAAGCGCATAAATGTAAAAATATATAAATTGTGTAAAAATGTGTACATATCTTATCTAATTGACCAAAAAACTTCTATCATCAAGAAACTAAAAACAGTTAATTGTGTAAAATACATTTAAAAAAAAATCAACAATTTCAAATTACCAGAATACGATTACTGCTTATGAAGTACTGCTTGACCCTTTACTTTTTTAATTTGTCTAATACTCGACAACTTTTTGTTTCAATGTGTACTGACAAAAAAGAAAAGAAGAAAAAAAAACTAAGCAAAGGCATTGCATGTGATTTCCAAGCAAAAAGAGACAGAAATAATATTTCTAAGAATTTGGATGGACTTTACTTAGAACACAAAAGTGCTTTGTATTCATGTGATTTGAAAGAAAAAATATGTATAGAGATGTCAAATCTAAAAAAAAAAAAAGAAGCCCGGGACGTTGGATCACTGGTTCTATTTCCAGTGACTGCATCGTAGCTGTACAGTATCAATAGTTTAAAACTAGGGCCCTGTAACACAAAGGTTTGCAAATCAATTGCAACAATGATTCTGATTGGTTAATGGTCAGTCTTATTGAACAATATGTGCATGCAACAGTGATCTTGATTGGCCATTGCAACTGATTGCAAACCGTTGCATTATGGGACCCTGACAATTCCACGTTGTGGTTCAGTTATTTCATGGTGTGAAACTTTTGCAAATCTGGGCCCTGTTTCATATAACTTATTATCAATAACAACTGCCACATATCTATGACAAATTTGCTCTCTGCCAATCAGATGCAAGTATTTCAGTAGCTTATAACTGTTATTGTAACTTGTCATAGAAAGCAAGTTTTATGAAACAGGGCCCAGAACCGCTTGCTAGGTGTTTACATCAAGGCAGTGATGTCAAACTGCCATCCTATCTAGACCAAGGAGGACTTGGGGATATACCTGTGTATAATATATGTGTGTAAAAGCCTCAGCTTTCTGAGAGACATGATATCCAGAGCGAGGATATGGTTTGCACAATACAGGCCTAGAGGCTTACCACAAAAACCAGAGGATATAACTCCAAAACTGCAAGCAGCAAACCAAGAATAATGGGATTGGAGGAAAAATAAAATCTATCTTTACAAATTTCCTTCCTGTGGTTTTTCAATTAAAATTAAACGGAAGGGAAAGGGAAATATTGTGGATGGGAAAGATAACCAAGATGATTAATACATACAAGTACGCAGGAAATCTTGAAACATGGAATAGTCACAGGTCTAGAGATTGGCACGTGTTCTATTGGCCTTTCTGAGGGTCCTCTTAAAGTGATTTGGTAACTTTGTAGAGGCTTGATAAAATCTGAGCTGCCAGGCCTTACATGCTATCAGTGTATGTAATATGGTGTAAAAATGATGCCCAGGGGGGAAAAAGCACTTCAAAATCATCATATCCTTCACAAAAGTAAACATATGCAAGTGACCGGAAATGCCAGACTCATTTTCCCCCATAGACTCAGTGTAGACTGAAGTGTACGGCCATACGCTTTCGTAAATGGAAATATTCTGTCATAGATATCTTAATAATAGCATTATATATTTGAAAACCTTTCTATGCCTGGCTATTTATTTATCCTTCTAAACATCCTTATACAAGACAGATATCAAAATTCAACAATCTATTACATCAACCCTTCACAAAGTTACCGAATCCCTTTAAATGAATAACTCCAGACTCCTTTTGTCGAAACATTGATCCTTTAAGCCTAAACAGGTGATACCATATGTCTAGCTATATTCATATAGTAATGTAAAACAAAAATACGGGTACATAATTTCTGACGGGGGGGGGGGGGGGGGGTGTCTAATCAGAAATACCCATGAGCAGGGTGAATAGGATATTGGATGAATATGGCTGATAAAATTTACATAGTATGTAAAGGTGTCGTAGTCGAGTGGTGGGAGGTCGTGGGTTCGAACCCCGGTGTGGCACTACTGTTCTTTGGCAAGACATTAATCTACATTTGCCACTCTTCACCCAGGTGTTAAATGGGTACCGGCAGGAATTAATTCCTTGAATGCTGTGAGCACCGAAATCAGTAGCCTAGCTAGAGCCGGGTTAATATTGGAGCGCCTTGAGCACCATTCATGGTGGATGTGAGCGCTATATAAATATCCAATATTATTATTATTATTATAGTTTTTTTTCTCAGTAATGCAACAGACTTCTCTCTTGCCCAAAATTAAAAAACGGGAAATGTGATATTCGGTCAAAAGGCATGCAATATGAAAGGAACATTAATAGTGTGATTTCTGCTGGATGTGGATGGGAGGAAGTTCATAATATCTAAAATAGTGATGTTAAACTATCCATAAGCTTGTTCAAAGTTAAAACCCGAGTTAAGCCAGCTTAAAATGACTAGAAAGCTCATACTATTTCTTCATGATCCATCTAGTGTAAACGTGCTGTCTCTGCCTGCTGTTACTTCATTATAAAGATAAAGAAGTAGACTATCAAAGGACCTTGTTCACACTTAACTTTTAAATTGGAGCTAAAGCCATATCAATATAATTATTAAGCTCATACTATTCCCACATGATCTATCTAGTGTGAACATGCTATCTCTGCCTGCCTGCTGTTGCTGCTTTTCTTACTTTATCTTTATTAAACTAGAGATAAGCTGGCTTAAAATCATTAAAAAGCTCATAACATTTTCTTGTGATCTATCTGGTGTGAACACACTTTCTCTGCCTGGCCTGCTGATGCTTCATGACATGGTAGCAGTGATCTGGACCCAGTGGCCTTCCCTGGATGCGGAATGACGGAATGCTTCGTCACCATGATTGACCCACAAACCCTACCATGCCAGAACACTTGCGGTTACACTGCTTTCCTGCCTTAGTCACCCACCTCCCTCACAAGCAGCTCTCTGACGTTCACTCTGACGTTCTCTCTTGCCCTGTCTTACCCTTTTCATAATCACGGCGAAGAGGTTTAAGTCTGGACTCAGTCCAGCCCCAAGCGCTGATATCAACATAACTTTGGTCCACACTCAGTTCAGACTTCTCGTCCTCTTTAGAGATAGGGATAACGTTCTTTTGTGTCTCTTGCTCTCTGACCAACCCCTTTCATAATCGCCGCCAAAGAGGTTGAAGTCCGGTCTAGACCCAATGTGAAAGGTATCAGCATAACTTTGCTGCGCACCAATTTCCGACTTCTCATCCCCTTTTATACAGAGAAGAGGATCGAGTGCAGAGCCAGTCCATCTGCATAAGACCGAGTCTGAAATTTATCTGTAGGCCAAGCAAATGCACCTTTCCTTTTCTCTTTCTATGTCATCTATAGATCTCTCTCTCTCTTTCTGTTTTTTTCTTTTCTCTATTTCTTTATTTCTCTTGCTATGGCTCTCCCTTTCTCATTACATCTCTCTATAACACATTCTCAACTAGTAATTACTCACTACCACAACAATGTAGTACAGTACATGCACCAAATCACTTTTACTTTTACTCTTTGTTTGTGTGCATCAATCTCTCTCTCTCTCTCCTTCTATATCCCCCTCTCTACCATGTTTTACCACACTGTCAGTGACTTGTCATCAACATTTAATTTCAAAGAATATTTTTGTTTTAAAAGAAATATCTCTATATCAAAAGAAAACTCTTCCATATGAATGATAATTACAGATGACGACTTTACATTGCACTATTAAAAAGAATACTAAGCTTTCCACTGTGTGAAGTGAATTGAAAAAAAAAACCCAAAAAACTTTGATTAATGCAGATCAAAAGTATCCAGTACTTTTCACCCACTACAAGTACACATGGACATGGTCATATACTTTTCCTAGTATACTACAGTCAAACCTGCTTTAGCGACCACCTGTATAGAAAGACCACCTGTCTATAAAAGTGTTTCTCATTTAAACGTGTATTAAAGGAACCTGTACATAAAGACCACCTGCTCATAAAGACCGCTTTTCTTGTCTCCCTTGAGTGGTCTTTATAGACAGGTTTCACTGTAGTACAAAAGGGTATGAATCTCTGTGAAGAGCCAAAAGGGCATTATTTGATATCATGTGGTAGCTATCAATTTAAGATAAAGTTGAGTTCTAGTCATGATATTGAATTGTGAAAGAAACTGTCCCACAGCACTTGGGGAAAGGTTGATTATACAGCACACAAGAATTGGTGTATATGCTGAAAGGTTATGGAATCACCGAAATGATAAGAAATTGACTCAATCCTGCTGAGAGTCACATGCACCACACACAGAAATGTGTATATGGGTCTACACACAAATGTTCGGCCTGAACATTTCAGCCGTTTCTTGTCATATTTTGAATGTGATGGCATTTGAAGAGCAATCCTTTTCAGGGGACGTTTCTACTATATGATAATCTTCCAAACTGACATAAAAAATGAGAAAGCTCACAAATTATTTTTTGACCCTTCTCAGAACTCAACAATCTCTTTAATACCCTTCTGGCTCTCAGCATACTGTGTGTATCTCACATTCCTCAGGTATGGCACTACATGTTACAATGAAAGGCAATAATGTTACACTACTAAGATTATAACATTGCTATCAAGAGGGATAAACACAACAAGGCTCCCAGGGTCTATGAGCTAACAGACAGCGAACACCTGGGGGAAGTGGGAACGTCAACAAGTTTGCGTTCGGTGGGGGAAGTGAAAATTAGCGAAACCCTTGTAGCAGCTAATGAAGTTGCTAAACTACCATGGCGGAAAAGCGAGTCCAAGTTCCGAGCCAAACTATTCTCTGCAGAGTGCCCATCAATCGGCACTCATTTACTTCCACCGTGATAATGATCTACAGACGTAGTACATGGATGTGCCCTAGCGCTTAGTGGCCTATCCCCACGGCCGGTGCAGCCTTCATCTGCAATGCTCCAGAGCCTGTGGTGCACCACCCCTTGCCATACTGCTCCTACAGCATTAACCGATGTGCATGCATGGAAGATTCTATGGGAGGTAGGGCAAGCTGGGTGGCCTATCGATCACTGCAGTGTGAATGAAACTTGGGATCGAGCGAGAAATCCCCATTGCTGGTGCAGCTTTGGCCTATAATGCAAAGGAGCCTGTGGTGCGCAACCCCTTGCCCTTGCACCAAGATACTTTATCAACCAATTTAATCTATATGCATGGATGATTCTATGGATGGTATAGCAAGCAGAGTAGCCTATCATCACTGCAGTGTGAACACAGCTCTGGTTTGCACAAGAAAGCTGTTGTGTGTGGACGCATGGATAGGAAATTTGGCTGATTGGGGAACACTTAACGCAAGGAAATAAGATAATATGAACTATTGATATTTGTGGTTTATAGTTTAGAAAAAAGCAAAGAGCTATAGTAACACATAGTCCTAGTCTAATCATAAGACCATTTGATTGTGGTCAGCAGAAATAAATAGAATGAAAGACAGACCTTGAGGTAGTAAAGGGAAGACTGATATCCAGCACTAATATACAGCGAGAGCAAGCCTTCAAATTCAAAACAATTTCTTTCATTGGGTACTGGCTCTGTTTCGTAGTGTAAATACAAAAATTAAAAATACTTGTCCCAGAGCAGAGGGCTCTGAACTAATTGTTTCAATTGTGGTCCAGACTGAAATTTTAGGGGTTCAAGTGAAATAAGCCCTGATCAATAAAATTGAATTTTGGGGTTCTCTGTGAACTTTTGGGAGCCCATATGTATTAGCATTAAGCCCTGCCTACAGACAAAATAATACAGGAGCTACACACATTTAATGATGCAGGCAGTTCAAACTGACTGAATTTTCAATATTGTTCATGTCTTTCTTTTTTAATGTAAAGATGAACAATAAATAAAAAGGACTCACGCTTGAAATACTAGTTTTGTGAAATTCTATGAGATTAAACTATATTTACAAACTTGGAGGCAGAGCAAGCATTAAAAGAATGCATAACTTGCACCATTATTTCATCAAAGTTTCAAACAATCAACCAGTCTGAGCTGTAGGCTACGTCCGGTCTCAACAAACTTTCCCCACTGATTGCAAACCGATGGGGAATCTTTGCCAGTGCGGTGATTAACAGATTACAACACCATGATGTGACACGCTATCCTTGATGAGCAATCTCTCGCTGCTTAATTTCTAGTTTCTGATCAAACCTGACAATCCTATCCTTTTTGCTTCCAGTCACCACCCAACACTTTTTGGATGACTTAATTGATCTGATGAATGACAAAAAGGCTTTAATAGATCATAACTACTTAAACCATAAAGACCTATGAACACCAAAATGTACAATTATTTCCAAAATGAAATTTTAACAAATTTGTCAAATCTTCAAAAATAAGAGTCCTTGTAAAACTTTGCTCTATCAAATGAAATTGAAATCATTCAATTTCGTTTTTTTAAAGCTTTTCTTATTCAAACTACATGTACACTGCTTTTATATAATATTTTGATGAAGTCATTTTGACTCTCAAACATCATTAAATATAAAGTCCTCTGTAAATATTTAGAAGAATGAAAAAAATTCTTTGTAATATAAAACAGCAAGGCTCGAACGAGTGTTTATGTTAAAAGGGTCTGTTTTAATAAGAATATTACAAAAACAGGGGGAGCGGTTCATTTTAGCTTTTTTATCTGCCCCATGTAAGGAAACGCTATTAAAATGTGGAAGTTAATTTTAAATTATCATTTGCACTTGGACCTTTAATATTATAGGGTTGAGCTCTATAAAACAAATTTATCCTAAATATTCAGACCATGTTTAATGCTCACAGACATCTCAACATATCCATGCAGAGTTGTATGAAACTGAGGATGTATTAAACCATCATAAAACAAATTGTTTTCCCTCTTAAACTATTGAAATGAAAACCAAGTATTAATGTTAAAATATAATGACATGAAATTACCAGCAAATCCTTGTTAAGAACAAACTAATTATCAATACAGTGATATTTTTACCTCGATGTAAGTAGTATGTGCTGTGACTAACAACCTTGAAAAAAACTTTGTAAACTTTATTTTCTTTGCAATGAAATAATAACAATTAGAAAGGATAAGAGTTCTCACCCTTATCTTGCTTCTGTGCCAAATTTATCACTGTTTTTTAAGATATCTCTTAAACATTTATTTTAATGAAAAATCAGCGGGTATATTGAGATGCTTAAAAATCCAGCAGATGTTTACGACACATTTCCCAAGCTCTCTGCTTGATCTAATTAACCAATAATCATGAATTTGTACCCAAAATAGTATCCTGTAAAAAATGTTCCTGTCTACAAAAATAGATCCCACAATGAATTCCACACTTTGGCAATCATACACATTTATATCATATGCGAAACTATCAGCAATGCTTCCCAAATTAACTTTCCATCCACAACGGGCAAGATCATCAAGATTTTATATTATTTTAAAGAGATAGAGACTTGTATTGGTGATGAAACTTTACACTATAAATCACATTTTAATTTGGAATATCTGTTTAGAAGAGAATTATGTAAAGACAATTGAAGAAGATATGAATATTAAGAAGAGATATCATAACCTTCTACAGCTACAGTGTTTGTTATACATCCTGTAAATTGTCAAATTTTATTTGTTACTTGACATGCTGAATGATGTAATTTCGTTTTCTTGTTTATACAAGCAATACTGAACGTATTATTGCAATGAATTCCT
Source organism: Heliocidaris erythrogramma (assembly GCA_025617745.1). Classification (NCBI taxonomy): domain Eukaryota; kingdom Metazoa; phylum Echinodermata; class Echinoidea; order Camarodonta; family Echinometridae; genus Heliocidaris; species Heliocidaris erythrogramma. The sequence continues at coordinate 34,010,747 of CM046862.1, read as the reverse complement.
TATATGAGGTAAACACAAAACTCAAAGAAAACTACAATACACCTATAAATGACATTTAGTGTCAAATTCTCACAGATTAACATTTCTTAAGAACTAAACCCTTTCTGGGTCATCACAGAATTCAAACAATTGTAAGAAAAAAAAAAAGAAGGAAAACAAAAATAGAATTTTCAAAAGTAAAATTTTAACTGAAAATGCTAAGTTCCATTGACAAAAGGGGCATAAAATTACCTTCTATGGATGTAATCTTTAATGACAGAGTTTTTTTCCTATTTCTAAAAGAAAAATGTAGACAATTTACTTCCAACAAATTGCTGAACACTTAAATTCTTAGGTGAGTTTGCCGCCCATGGCAGGGAAGGGGTTAAGGGTGAAGCACATAATGATTGCTTGTTGAGGAAAAGGCATATATTACGTATGCTTTATTCTAATGACTAACAACGTTTGGATACTGCCAGCGAATAGGAAACGAACAGGAGATAAACACAACATCAATCACTCAAATCCACTTCTAATATAAGTGACATTGAATGGGGGTGATTCACACGTTGCCAAAGCCGTCCTAAGCTGCAGTAGAAACAGGGCTTAAAGACGACGCTTCCAGCCTGCTTTGGGCTGTATATAAATAGAAGAAATCTGGCTTTTTCTTGGGTTTGCTTAAAGTTACCGAAACTACTTCCTTTCATTAGAATGTAACTTTCTGGACAATCTGTTTGAAAGAAGATACATTTGCTTGTAAGAAAAAACATTATTAGTGAAAACTCTAATGATGGATTTATGTCTCTTTAACACTATACAAACACATACAGAAAAAATTAATAGCTAGAATTCTCCAATATTCTTAAAACTAGTAATAAAAACCAAACAAATAAACAAATAAACAAATCCCTCATATTCAGTACCTTTTCTCGTTTGATTTAGACTTGCAATTTTGACTTAACTTTTCAAGTTAAATTCTCAATTGTTTTTCTAAAACAATTTTTTTACTCTATTTTTGGCAACTGAGACAAAGATGCAGTATAAAAAGAACTGGTTAAAATTGCTCATATTTGATAACAAGCTAAGAAAGAAACACAGTTCTTGTCAACTTCAGAATTTCCATTCTTTTACAGTGGGATTAAACATATCTATATGCAGAGGTGTTGTGGTCTGGTGGTTAAGTCACTAGATTGTGGATCACACAGTAAGGGGTTCAAATCCCTGCCACAGCACCAAATATATTTAGGCAAGATGTGAAGAGTAGCAGTTAAAAGTCGCAGTTGTAGCAAGTCACATACTTTGACCATTAGTGACTAAAAAGCCGACATCTAACGATATTCCGGAATGTTTCACGATTTGTGACTCTTGAATGACCTTAAAGTCCCATTCACAGAAAGCTGAGAATGGCAGCCAACTGGACCCGTTCCTAAAGCAACAAAAATAAACTTTGGCAGAGAAATCAATAGTAGAAGATTCTAAGCATTCGCTGCGCAACGATTGTTTCCGATTAGCGATGATCACCTGGTTAAAAGTTTACTTCATGTTGAGGTGAGCCAAGAAAGAGTAGGATGATAGGAGGATATAGACATCAGACTAGAAAGAGATGGAGAGAGAGGGAGAAATGAATAGAGAGAAATATATAGACAAAAAAGAGAGGAAGAAAAAGTAAGAGAGGGTGAGAGGGAAAGAGAGAGAGCCAGAGAGGGAGAGAGAGAGACAGAAACAGATACACAGATACAGAGAATGAAGAAATAGAAAGATTGACAGAGACACACACGGAACGAGAAAAAACAGAAACAGAACAAAAGAGAAAGAGAGATGAGGAAGGAGGCAGAAAAGCTCTGAAAATTGTGATTTATTTCATTTCCTTTTTTTTTTTGGGGGGGGGGGGGCTGGCATAATCTAATCTTTATTTCATACCTACAGTTCACACATGTCTTTAATTTTTTTTTAAAGACATGTATTTTTTATTTGAAGTTTAAAGGCCAGGTCAATTAGTAGTCCAATTTCATAGACTTATAATTCTATACAGCTTTAAAGCCTGTATTTAACCCCAATTTGTAGCAAGATGCAAAATGCACGCTTAGAACAGGCGACAAATTTATACATATCACCTGGCAATAATCTTATTAACAAATTCCCTTTTTTTAAACAGGCCTGTGGTATTGGTTTGCATTAAAAACTATAAACAGAATCATACAGAACTTCCCTCATCACTAACTATGACAGTTGCAGAGATATTTCGAGACAGGTCCATGACATAGGCGCTGGGTGTCGTGGGGGGGGGGGGGGGGGGGGGGGGAGGGAAAGAAATTCGTATGTCAAAATATTCTGTTGGGGACTTTATTTTTGGTGTATTATTTGTAAATATCAGCAAATTTTGTATAACATTATGGTCTACCAATGACAGGTGTATGAAGAAGAAAAATGGAGATTAACTCGACTATTTCCTCCACCCCCTTTTCTTTGTCTGTTTCTCTGTCCCTCGCCTTCCTTTCCATTTCCTAGGCTCTCTATCTGCTTTTCTTGTCTTTCTCTCTCTCCCTCTATCTTTGCCTGCCTGCCTGCCTGCCTCCCTCTCTGTGTTTCTCTCCCTCTCTAATTCTGAGTTTCTCTTTATCTGACTCACCCTGTCTGCCGAGTACGTGTGAGTTGAGAAGCTTGGCATAGTCTGATGCGTACCACACCTTGAGTTCTGTGTGGGGAGATATTGGCTGAAAAGAAAAGAAAAAGAAAGGAAATTTCAGTCAAAAAAGATTACTAGAGATTAAATAAAAAAAAAGAGGCAAAAATGAGGTGACAGAAGAAGGTATGAGAAAAGAGAGAGAGAGAGCAAGAGAGAAAGAGAGCGAGCAAGAGAGAGAGAGAGAGAGCGAGAGAGAGAGAGAGAGAGAAAGAGAGAGAAGAGAGGGAGAGAGAAAGAAGAAAGGAGAGAGAAGAGAGGAGAGAGAAAGAGAGGAGAGAGAAGAGAGGAGAGAAAGAGAGGAGAGAAAGAGAGGAGGAGAGAAAGAGAGGAGAGAGAAAGAGAGGAGAGAGAAAGAGAGGAGAGAGAAAGAGAGGAGAGAGAAAGAGAAAGAGATGAAGATTCAGGGAATACAAAAAGAGAATCATTGTCCTCAATAAACTGAAAAGTAATTAAAAGCCGTTTTTAAATGAACATGACAAAATCACAGAAAATACTGAATTTGGAAATGCTTCTAAAAATATCTACTAAAATGGAATGGACAATTTTTTTCTTAAATTTCCCTGTGAGATAAAGCGGGACAAGCGAAAGACAATTAGAGAGGGGAAAACAAAAAAGATCAAGAACAAAAACAAAAACAAAAAAATATAGGAAGAGAGAGAGAAAAAAAAACATGTAGAGAGAAGCAATTCATTTCATAAATAATCACCTTAATCATATTCCTTTTCACTGGATGATTTCAAGTTTTACACTGACTATTAAACCCCAACAAAAACAAACATGAGCACTTGAATATCTGTAAGTAAGGAGACTACACTGTATTCTGTCATATTTCACTCGCATAAAATATATATGTAGGTGTTTATTTTGAAACTTAAATAGCTGACATTTGGAATGGTAGCGCCCGGGCTAACCAGGGAGATAAATAAGAAAATAGGATTAGACCGTCTGCGAGGAAATAGATGAAATTACCATCATAACCCAACATCTAGCAAAGATTGCAAGAAAACGTGCCAGAGAGGACGGGGGCAAAAAGGCTTGGAGAAAAATAAATTTTGACCAATTTTCAAAAGAGTGACATCGCATTTCTTGCATTGTCTCTGCTATGAAAAACAGAATGTTGCAGAGTTTCATAACAACAGTGTCTCTCCTCAAATTGAAGCGAAACAAATGAAAACATATAATTCTTTTTTGTGGGGAGGGGGGGGGGGGGGAGGGGTGGGTTCATTTAGTACATATGCACTGGCAAAATAGTGACTTGTTATGAAAATCTGATATGAATATACTTTAAGAGCTAATTTCGAGTTCTGGTAATAAATTTGCATTTCAAGAGAAACCAGACCAAAGTAATCTAAAATTGTTTATGAGGCAGTAGATAGACTACTTGGCACCAGCAAAATATAGGAAAACTGGAAAATCAAAACTCACATTTGCACAAACACCAACAAAAACCAAACAGCAGCAAAAACAGACCAAAAATAATTTCCCTTGTGACACATGCAAAATAATCATGAATAAGTAATAAAGGAAATAAAAAGTGAAAGTTGAAAATCAAGAACAAATGTTCAGAATTAACCATGACAAGAGGAAGGTTTAGGTTTTTTTATGAGATACATGTAGGTACACTTACGTGGACATGGTGGGTATAAATGCCTTCTTCCAAAATGAATGTTCTGCATTCCTATTTCCGTCCAACTTTATTTCTCTAACTTTCTCCATTAGACTATGACATATTTGTGTGAATCTTCTGCTAACGAATCTATAAACCGGAACGTATTCCAAAGTGCTCTGTACCAAGACTAAGCCTCAAAAGCTGGCCTGCATTACGTTAGCGTTTATTTCTAGCGACAAAGTATTTCCATAAAAATAGCCCCCAAACCAATCGCTCCAAGAACACAGAAGAGTGTGTGTGCTGGGTGCCTGCTATAAATGGAAATATAATCTACTTTGAAAGTGTAGAGTTGTGATTGCATGATAAATCTAATACTCAAAGAGGAAAGCAGGATTTTGATGCTGCGTCGCTCTACAAAGTGTAATGATTAACCTTACTTGGCAGAGCAATGGGACTTCAATACAAATATTTCTTCCGCTGTGAAGGTATCCCCAAGACAATGCACGAAATATCAGCCCTTTCTGAACATATAACACAAACTTACTAACCTTAACAATGCAGAGTAAACATTCTTTTTTGTTCACAGGTGTTGGATACTTGGATATTGTTTCAAAAGGATTACCTCAGAGATACATGTAATTTTGAATATTTTCTTCCAGAGTCATTCTTGCACTTCCTCCCATTTTCTCCACTGCTATGTACATTTATATCATTTAAATTTTGCAATGATTCTGTATCAAACCCCCCCCCCCAAAAAAAAAATGCACTATAGTGATAGTTATTCCTCTGTGAATTTCATTGGAAATCTACAGACAGTGAGTTGAGAGCCACATAAAAGGGCAGTAACTGTGTATTCAAAACTAAAAGAATATTTGAGTTCCTGCCCTTTTAGCTTTCAAAAGACATAACAATTGCAATACACTTGATAGCTATAAAGAGAAAAGTTGGTTGAGCTGGTTGCAAAAAGTTGCCGAGCATGATGAAGACATGCTACGGAGGCGTGACTTACTTTACAGGTGGCGAAATAGACATCCTCGTTGAACTGGTAAGCGACAAGATTCTGCTCATCGAAACTCGACGCTGCTCTTACAAACATCATCCAACTACACGTACTTTCATCGTTGATGTCTAGCGACGCCTTGTCCTTGCCATCCTTGTCAAAAATCTGCAAAATATACAAAAGAAACAAAAACGTTACCATTATTGAATTAAATGGAAATGAAATGGTTTACTATCGCAAATCTATAGCAAACACTGGCCGAATTGTGAAATCTTTTACAGAGTAAAAATACAGAATGTACACAATCATGAAACAGGTATATAAATAAATAATCATATAACAAAATAAACAACAATCCATACAAGTGGTGTGTAGAAATAACAATGGATCTGATGCCGGAATACCATAATTTATACATTAACATTAAAACTCTTTAACCCAGCAATTTGGGGATATAGGAAGAGATATTCCACAAAGGAGGAAGAGATATTCCACAAAGGTGGAAAAATCTAGGGTAGGATTCATTCATAAATTATCAGAACAAAAAACAAGACTGTGGGAGTACAGCGCATAAAAATTAATTACTGGTCTGGTTAATAAGAAATGACTTGGAAATAAGGGGATATTGAATCAAATAAAATATTACAATCACCTGCAAGACAAAGGAAGAAATATACAAGTTTCTGGGAAAACAAACAAATATGAACAATAAATTGTTGGTCTGGGAATTCTAACCATTTTTTAATGTGCCAAAAGGTCATTCATGAGCATTATGTAAAATTAACTGTCATTAAAAAAAAAACAATTTGGAGAAAGAAAACTCAGCAATTATCATCATGCACAAATTTCACATGTATGCAGATTTTTTTGGGGGGTAAACACATTTGGTAAAAACAGACCCAGAAATATGTTGCATCAATAAACTTGAGATAAAAAGTGATCTGTAATAAACAATGCAGTGAAGAGTCTGATATCATCATATTTCAATCTAATACGATGAGAAAGATTGAGAGATCGAGAGAGAGAGAATGTACAGAAAATACGATACAGTAAAACTCCACCTTCACATAAATTATTTTCACTACTCTCTTATCCTTCCGTTCAACTTGAACAATTTTCCTAATCCTCTGTTCAAACAACTGCCTTATGAATGATGATGCTGTTTTGAGGTCTGCTTCTACACTACTCATCGGAGGGACGACTAGATCATCAAGGTTTCATTGGATTAAGCTATTGGAAGGGATCCAAGCCCCTCGTTAGCTCCCAACATGTGCTGTGACATATAGGGAGACAAACCGCAACAGGTAGATGGGAGCTTCCCCACTGCTCAGAAACGTACATACCGCTACATGGAAATCAGATACTGTACATTACACCTTTCCCACTGTTCACACGGACAAAAATATTATGACACTTTGTAAGATAATCCAGAGTTATTCGCTCCGGGGTTTACTTCTTCATAGGTGTAGGTTTAGGGTTAGGGCTATTGTTGCAACTGGGTATTAGGTAAGGTCTACGGTTTGGGTTAAGTACAAAGTGTTGAGTCTAGAGTTGAAATCTGTTTTGGGAATTCGGTTAGTGTAGGGGATTCATCGAAGACCAATTATTGCTGAAGCACTGGTTAATAAGAACCTGATCTCCAGCAAACTTTATCTTTATATTTGTAGTTATAAACCCGTTGACTACTGAATTATCTCATTCCAATAGGGTAAATACAGGAAACACCCGGTTTCTGTATGCAATGGGTTAAAATAGACGTGCATCAGTCGCGCTAAATTTCTCCAAGTTCAAGGTCTTGACAAATACCATACATTTTAAGTAGCTAAAAGGTCTTCCAGACCAGCCAATACTTTACATCAAGTAGCATACGTCCGGAACGAGAGGATTAAATACGGCTGCAATTCAGGCTTGGGGAAGGGTCTGCTGTATAGGGCTTATATAGGATAAGGTTAAGGTTAGAATAAAACTGAAAGACAAGTAAGAATAATATTTGATTGATGGAACAAGATATTTCCTTTTTTTAGAAAGAACAAAGGGGCCCCCCTGGTGTAAAGTTAAAGAATGTGGGACAGTGGTCAAATTATCACTGAAATGTCAGGTCACGGCCAGCTGGTGGATTAAAAAGGGGACACTTTCTATTAAACTGGGCGGATCTGATTAATGTTGGCCTCGTCATATCATTAAAATAGCCGTCTCTTAATTAAATCCTGTTTCTTCCTTTAACGTCTGACAACTGACCAAATGACTTCTTGATATTACTTCAAACAAATTGAAAGGTTGGACAAAATGGAGCTCAATGGTCTTCCCACTTGCAAAGCAGATGTTTTGCCGCTACACACAATTTAGCTTCAAACAAAAAACCTTTCGTAAATGGGCACAATTCAAAAGGGTATTACTGTATACATCATTTTGCGGCCATAAATTTTCGCAGATAGGACTAACCAGAATATTTTGTGACTGGTTGAATTTGCGATCAGGAAATTCTCAAAACTACAAACAGCAACGATGATGTACTTTTGCAAAGCGAAGTGGTGAATTTCTGACTAAGGGAGAACAATAATGCAACTGACTATTTATGTTGGCAATATTTTAGCGTGTTGTTAAATTCACGACCCACTTGCGATTCACGAAACTCACAGAAATGAACCCCCCCCGCGAAATATATGGCGTATACAGCACTTATTTCCCCACTTCCAGATCTCTTAACATCTGTTATTTATTCACTGCTACCCTTCATAAACTATCCCCCCCCCCCTCCAAAAGAAAAAAAATATCAGTTCTTGAATACCATTGCTATAAGGCTAAGGATTCTACAATGATGTAACTAAAATCATAAAAAAAGTTGTTTGGGGCCTCTGATGAGCATGTACAAATGAATTTATATTAAAAAGATTTATGATGAAATGAACCCAATGTTTAATGTACAAGAAAAAGATAAAATATAAAATAACATAGCACCTGTTCAGAGAAAAATGTGCATGGGAAAACTTGAGACCAATTTTACTTGGCATAAAAGATGCTATTACTGATGTGAGTACCCTCAAATACATGTATGAACTATTCTTCATAAAATGGCCATTGTTTAGTTTTCAGCATCTGTGAACTTGACTTGTCTGCTCTCGGAGGAAATATGACTACATGGTGAGAGAAAATGTGCATTGAATAGCCCAATCTACAAGACCTTTCCGTCTTGTCCCCTAACTCACATCAAATGCTCCACGTGGGACTAGAGGGAAAAATGACACATATTTGTTGTTTTTATAAAATGCTGTTTCCCCTTCTTCAAACTGTTTCCTGCTTACACATATCTTGAACTCTGTAGATCCTACTGGATGGCCTGGCCGTGGAATAAACAGCAAATTTCGGGGTGAGTCACGGGCAACTTCTCTGTCAAACATCCATAATAATCACAGAGTTTGGTTTCAACCATTCATGCATTGAAGCTTACATCTCCAGGCCCTATAGCAGGCAATACCAACAGCAAACAGTTGCCTATCAGTCTGGATATAACATTAAACTTCAGTATTTCACTGATTGCCCACACAATGATATTTTGTAACAAAAAGGAATGTATGAAGTAAAAACGACAACAGTGAGTACTGGTTGATCAAAGAGCCTTCTCATAGAATGAAAATATAGGATTTCTGATAGTATATCTGAGAGCAACATTTGACTTTTGAAGTAGATCACTTCTTTCTCTCAGAATTTAGAATTTTAGAGAGAAAACACATCATTTTTCTTCATATGTTTTAGCAGCCCTTAGTATAAAGAAATAAAATAACCAATTTCCTCTAAAACGATTTTGAGTTTTAACACTTTCTAAAAGAAATGAATATGGAGAGAATAACTTTGTGTGTTTTATTGCTGATGTGAAAGGACAAGCATTTGTAGATATTCTCAAATAGATATATCATACAATCACACAACTACCTGCTGAAATCTGACAGAAAACATGGCAAAAAAAGGAAAACAATTCTAAAAATTAGAAAGGGATGCTTTTCTGTCCCTAAAATTGCAAATTCCTCCTAACGGCATCATCAGCTGACAATCTGACATAAAATAATTCTTTCAACGGTGCAATAAAAGTTTTCAAGCAGAAAGTGATAAGGAGTTTTCCTAAGAAAGACAGTAACAATGCTTCCTATACAATTACCTCTGTGGGCAGAAGGATTTGTGAAATGATCTGACAATCATCTCTTTAACGCTAATTAGCGCAAACTGAAATGGGTCGAATCGGAATATGGCTCTGTTTCCGGAGAAATCGTTGCACGTCTCAATTAGATGTTTTGAGAGGAAGTGTGACAAGTTTTGACTAGCAAGTGGCATTAAACGTGCAGTTGGACAAGGGTAATCTAATTGCATGAGCTGGGTGCTAAATTATCAGTGTCTGTTAACATTTAATTGGGCAGTAATGGTCAACATCAATTATCACCGAGTAGTACAGACCGTCTAAAAACAAGGGGGGGGGGGGGGGAGGGGAAGAGATGGAGAGAATCCTAATGTAAAAATGGCCTTGTAAAGGATAGGTGTCATGTACATGTAAATGATGAGTTTAAAGTACAATGAGTTGAACATTTTTTTCTCTATCTTTATAAAAAAAAAGACTACCCAGCTGCTAACAGCAGATATGCACCCTTTTTCACTGGATGTTTTAGAAAACATCACAAAACTTGGAGGTAAAAGGGCATGAGTTAACGCCCTTCTGGCTTCAAACAGACGATATGATCTCTATGATGTCCCATCAGACCACGAAATGTCTTATCTAACTAAAATATGCGAAATAAAGAGAGGAATACCAGGGGGGGGGGCCGTAAAATTTTAGATATGACTGAAGAGACAGAGAGACAGATAGACAGAGAGAGCACAAGAGAGTAATTATTTGTCTTTTTATCACATATTTAAATTGAGGAAAACAAATCATGGGTCTGGTGATAGACTACTTTGCGCTCTGGAGTTAATTATCAAGTTAACTAATTTCCCTTTGTATTTAGCAATCATTTCTAGGTTAATGCTGCTTATCAGCGGCATCAAATGATTTGATGATAGCTAACAAATGATTGACAGCCACAATTGATCAATTAAAAAGCTTACAAATACAGTTTTGAAATAGAAAAGTATATATCATGTGGAATCAATTACAACAGATAAGAAATAATTGATTATCACATAACATAATGCCACATTACCGAATGCAAATAATTTTGATAAATCCAAATTAAAGTTACATCATTCCATTAACTTTGTTAAAAAGTTGAATCCATTCCTTCTATAATATGTCTTCATCAGTTCGTTTTTAGGCTGTAATGTTGGCAAGCTTGTAGGCCTGCATAAGTCAGGTTCACACGCAGGGAGGTGAACTTTAAGTTTTGCTTGCAGTTTCAAAACTTAAAGTTGTCTTGTAGTTTCAGACCATATGAACGAACTTGTAGTTTCGAAACTTTAAGTTTACTTGAAGTTCAGAACCACAAGCGAGCTTGTAGTAACGCCTAAACCACAAGCAGTGGGGGGGGGGGGGGGGGGGGGGGGTCCTCCCTCATAGTTATGGACCGTAGCTATAGAAACATAGATAAAATAGTGCATAAATCACTCCAACTTCTATGATGTCTGAAACCTTTTTTTAGTTGAACTTTAAAGAGTTTTGATAGCCATGTTCGGCCTTTTGTGTATTGGCCCACATGCTGGCAATTAAATTCCTTTGAATTTTATTTTATGGATTATTCAATGCAGTTGAATATAAGCACACTCACACAAAAAGCATGTGGAAACTGGAATACTTTTAAGTTTTCAACAGAATTTGCCAGCTGGGGTGGAATGTTCTTTTGTTTCTCAACGAAGACGTTTCACTTTCTGCCCCAACTATGGCAGCTGATTGGATACGTCTGCAGGGGGTTTGTAGGAGAGGGACTAAAAATACATCTCACGTTTGGTATATTCCACAAGATGAACATTTATAGTGATGGCTGGATACAACTTGATAAAACGGTGCAGACATCATAATTGGTTAAGTGGCCCAATGCCAACTCAAACTTTTTTCCACACAAAATGGGAGATTTTATTGGAATGTATTAGACATTGGAAGGATGAAAGGATCGAGCTTCTATCTCTGCCCTGATACTGGCATAAGATTTTACAAAATATTGTCATAATATAGAAAATACATGTTCTTGTAAACATCTAGCATAAAAATATTGAGACGGTGAGATGGTACAGCGATGCATTATAACAGTTTGTATACACGTTTTTTTTCTACCTTATTTTTCATGCAAAAGAAAAAAAATTGAAGAAAAAACATTATGCTCCAAGCGATCCTTTTAATGGATTTTGGAGGGGTTCACTATTCAATTTGTCTTGTCTCAATCTTATGATTGCTAAAACTATTCAATGAAATCATAGAAATCCATCTCAATTCAATATTTCTAGTCGATTCCCATTTCTTTAAATTCCTAAATTCAACATTTTCTAGCCGATTCCCGCTTCTATGAATTTCTCAATTTAACATTTTCTAGCCGATTCCTGCTTCTATGAATTTCTCAATTTAACATTTTCTAGCCGTTTCCTGCTTCTATGAATTTCTCAATTTAACATTTTCTAGCCGATTCCTGCTTCTATGAATTTCTCAATTTAACATTTTCTAGCCGATTCCTGCTTCTATGAATTTCTCAATTCAACATTTTCTAGCCGATTCCTGCTTCTATGAATTTCTCAATTTAACATTTTCTAGCCGTTTCCTGCTTCTATGAATTCCTAAATTTAACATTTTCTAGCCGATTCCTGCTTCTATGAATTCCTAAATTCAACATTTTCTAGCCGATTCCTGCTTCTATGAATTTCTCAATTTAACATTTTCTAGCCGTTTCCTACTTCTATGAATTTCTCAATTTAACATTTTCTAGCCGTTTCCTGCTTCTATGAATTTCTCAATTTAACATTTTCTAGCCGTTTCCTACTTCTATGAATTTCTCAATTTAACATTTTCTAGCCGATTCCTGCTTCTATGAATTTCTCAATTCAACATTTTCTAGCCGTTTCCTACTTCTATGAATTTCTCAATTTAACATTTTCTAGCCGTTTGCTGCTTCTATGAATTTCTAAATTCAACATTTTCTAGCCGATTCCTGCTTCTATGAATTTCTCAATTTAACATTTTCTAGCCGTTTCCTGCTTCTATGAATTTCTCAATTTAACATTTTCTAGCCGTTTCCTGCTTCTATGAATTTCTCAATTTAACATTTTCTAGCCGATTCCTGCTTCTATGAATTTCTCAATTTAACATTTTCTAGCCGATTCCCGCTTCTATGAATTTCTCAATTCAACATTTTCTAGCCGATTCCTGCTTCTATGAATTTCTCAATTTAACATTTTCTAGCCGATTCCTGCTTCTATGAATTTCTCAATTTAACATTTTCTAGCCGATTCCTGCTTCTATGAATTTCTCAATTTAACATTTTCTAGCCGATTCCCGCTTCTATGAATTTCTCAATTTAACATTTTCTAGCCGATTCCTGCTTCTATGAATTTCTCAATTTAACATTTTCTAGCCGATTCCTGCTTCTATGAATTTCTCAATTTAACATTTTCTAGCCGATTCCCGCTTCTATGAATTTCTCAATTTAACATTTTCTAGCCGATTCCTGCTTCTATGAATTTCTCAATTTAACATTTTCTAGCCGATTCCTGCTTCTATGAATTTCTCAATTTAACATTTTCTAGCCGATTCCCGCTTCTATGAATTCCTCAATTTAACATTTTCTAGCCGATTCCCGCTTCTATGAATTTCTCAATTTAACATTTTCTAGCCGTTTCCTGCTTCTATGAATTTCTCAATTTAACATTTTCTAGCCGATTCCCGCTTCTATGAATTTCTCAATTCAACATTTTCTAGCCGATTCCTGCTTCTATGAATTTCTCAATTCAACATTTTCTAGCCGATTCCTGCTTCTATGAATTTCTCAATTTAACATTTTCTAGCCGATTCCTGCTTCTATGAATTTCTCAATTCAACATTTTCTAGCCGATTCCCGCTTCTATGAATTTCTCAATTCAACATTTTCTAGCCGTTTCCTGCTTCTATGAATTTCTCAATTTAACATTTTCTAGCCGTTTGCTGCTTCTATGAATTTCTCAATTCAACATTTTCTAGCCGATTCCCGCTTCTATGAATTTCTCAATTTAACATTTTCTAGCCGTTTCCTGCTTCTATGAATTTCTCAATTCAACATTTTCTAGCCGATTCCCGCTTCTATGAATTTCTCAATTTAACATTTTCTAGCCGATTCCCGCTTCTATGAATTCCTAAATTCAACATTTTCTAGCCGATTCCTGCTTCTATGAATTTCTCAATTTAACATTTTCTAGCCGTTTCCTGCTTCTATGAATTTCTCAATTTAACATTTTCTAGCCGATTCCTGCTTCTATGAATTTCTCAATTTAACATTTTCTAGCCGTTTCCTGCTTCTATGAATTTCTCAATTTAACATTTTCTAGCCGTTTCCTGCTTCTATGAATTTCTAAATTCAACATTTTCTAGCCGATTCCCGCTTCTATGAATTTCTCAATTTAACATTTTCTAGCCGTTTCCTGCTTCTATGAATTTCTCAATTCAACATTTTCTAGCCGATTCCCGCTTCTATGAATTTCTCAATTTAACATTTTCTAGCCGATTCCCGCTTCTATGAATTCCTAAATTCAACATTTTCTAGCCGATTCCTGCTTCTATGAATTTCTCAATTTAACATTTTCTAGCCGTTTCCTGCTTCTATGAATTTCTCAATTTAACATTTTCTAGCCGATTCCCGCTTCTATGAATTTCTCAATTCAACATTTTCTAGCCGATTCCCGCTTCTATGAATTTCTCAATTCAACATTTTCTAGCCGATTCCTGCTTCTATGAATTTCTCAATTTAACATTTTCTAGCCGATTCCCGCTTCTATGAATTTCTCAATTCAACATTTTCTAGCCGATTCCTGCTTTTATAAATTCAGAACACATACACCTCATAAAGTCATGCTTTTATTATACATGTTAGTAGAAGCAGGGAAGTGTCTCTCTAACACTTCCCTGGTAGAAGTAACTTCTTCAGGCCATAGGCATTTACAATACATTTTCCCACAAGAGAATGATTAGCTAAATTTGGAAAGTGTAAAGAAGGAATGAACAGTTACACCATCATAACATAGTTCAACTGAAAAATAAGAAAAGTTGTATTTTTCAATGCAAGCTAAACAAGAGGAAAAGCATGGAGATCAGAAATAAAAAAGTATGACACAAGTCGTTGATAAGACGAAAAATAAAATAAGGGGGGGGGGGTCATGTACTGAGGGGCAATGGCAATTACCCTAGGAGAGAGGATTTAGATTGGTGATAAGTAGAAACAAAGATGAAACACAGAAAATTAATTATGGTACAATAGAGAGGAGCTCATCGTCACGCAAGACAGGCTAAATATGCGTCAAAGGTCTATCCTAAAACCTTGGTATCCCTTTTCACAACAAAAGTACAAAATATGCAATGACAAATTCATTTTGAAATTAACTAAAAAGAATGAAATCTTCCAATGACTACATAGAGTCATAGAAGAGACACTTATCTATTCATGCTCTACATGATTTATTGCCAAATGCTACTTATTAAAATCCCATCTTGTATGTGCTCAGGTTCCAGAAATATGCGCCCGCGCGAGTTTTAATAATCGCAATCAACCCGCTAATCGTTTGTCGTCATTTGCGCGGCACCGCGTTAATGCAGGCTTGGCACCGTTGCTGAACTTATGCACTAATCAAAATACGCAGGGCTGTTTACGCAAGAGACACTATCAACACACTGAGCAGGTTCTCCTGTGCCAGAGCTGTTTTCCAAATCTGCTTTAATAGCTAGCATTAAGTAATAGGGGAAGTGTTTCCAGATCTTGCAAGATATATTCCAAGCATGTGTCATTTGTCTTTAGTCTGTTGACTTGCAATTCAACTTCCATAACTACAGTTGTATGCTGTAATTAAAATTGGAAAAAAATTAAATGTAGCGTAAATAAAAATGAGTAGGGGTGGTATTGCAAATAGATACAACGGCATCTCGAGAAAAATTTTGGCACTTTATATTTGAAATTATAAAGTGTTAGTATGTTTGGTCATTTTGTTCTTAATACTCACATAAAAATAGATTCTATTCTTAAAGATATTTGTCAAAACAGGCAACGTTTGGAGCTACAATATCAGATCCAAAATCTTATAATCCTTTTCATAATAGGAGAGAAATGCTTTTTAAAGCATATAAGCAGGTGTAGATGTAAAGTGAATATCTCTGTCTCTTACTTGCTATTTCAATTTAATATTCATGGCAAGTATTTACAATTGCTCAGAATGCTAAACAGTAAGTCAATATTATTGATCTTCATTAAATCATTAAAAAATCTATTTTGCTTGGATAAAAATATTCTGACCACAACTGAATGGGGGCGGAAGAGCAATGGTAACATTAGAATAAATGAAAAAACAAACCCAGGCTTATTACTTAAATAAGCTAAATTTATAGTTTTTTTAATCATTCCATCCATGCATTCCAAGTTTCCAAATCAATAATTGCATAGATTTCTCCATTTTTGATTTGTTAAAAAATACAACAACATTCAACAGAACACAAACCTGAGGCTCATATATACGCCTACATTCTAATAATTTGATTTTAAAATCAATTTTTGAATTTAAAATCGTAAATTAAAATACCCTTAATAAATCATTCAGGAAATAATAAAACCTGTCCAGAGTTTATTATGTTGCCAAATTTCCAGTCCACTTTTATTTTAAGGGTACATATCTTCTAACCTTTTCGGACAATTGCTTATAGATCCTGGGTCTGCACAGTATTTTTTTATCAAATGTTTTAATTATCAGAAAAGTTTTGCACTAGAAAAAAACCCAAACCAGTGCTGCCAATTTTAAGAAAAGGTGATCAATTTACCCTCACATTTCCTGAATAAATTTGTAATAAAAAAATAAAAATATATATTAATAATTTTATCAAAAGTAAAAAGAGAGATGTTCAAGTACCAAATACGATCTTCCTATTACAAATGGAGATTGAATAAGCAATGAGGCATGTGAGTTTTTCACACATTTCATAATCCTCTTTCAAAAATCATTTCAAAACCGACTTTCACATCAGACCTCTACAGATCATGATTTACCTTCAACATACGATACATTCCATGTTCAAAAGCAAGAAGGACGTAAGTCATGTTCTCCCCAATGCCCTTCTTGCAAGGACAGTTTTGCATAAATGCCTACAATTTCAGGCAGCAGTCTTAAGACTTGTGATTTCTGGCATGTCTCCGTGGGAATTGCATAAAACCAATAAAATCAATCCCATTGATTTTTCTGGCTCTCATTCGAAATTGCTTATTCAGATGGCGCAAAAAATTGTGTAAAATTAACGGAAAGACGTCAAATGCTGACAGATCAAGGACATTATGAAGATAAAGACTGGGAAAAAAATACAAAAATACTTTGGGAACACCAGAATTGGAGAGGATAAACAGTTAGATAAGACATCTCATAGATGATTTGACATAAATTCTCACTCCCTATATATGCTCCAGTACACTCTATGCACACTTTGTAGCTTTTTCATGTAAATAGATGTAGAAGTCAATACAAAACAAGACGATAAACAAACAAAACTATAACAAAGCTTCATAACATGCAGAACCTGTACATGTATGTAATCTTACACTTGAAATATGGTATACTCAACTTTCAGAAGGGCACATGGATTTTGAAACTGCAAGCTGGCAGTCCACAGAACAACAAAATAATTAATAGACAATCTTTACGGGAGATTACACCTTGAACAAATTCGTCAAGAGAGGAAACAAGAAGTCTCAGAAAAAATAATGTTGGGATAAATGAGACGAACCAATGGAAAGTTTATGTATATGCTGAGATTACCAAAGATATAAAGAGCCTGTATTTGCAAAATATCTGATGTCACACATAAACTAAATTTACTTCTGCATTCATACTAAAATTACTAAAAAAATACAACTTTCCTTGATTTTTTTAACGATGGAACAGACATAATAGAGGTGTTTTGGTCTAGTGGATAAGTCTCCGGACTGTGAACCACAAGGTATGGGGTTCGAATCCCTGCTGCAGCAGCAACGTCCTTTGGCAAGACATTAATCTACATTTGCCACACTCGACCCAGGTGTAGTAAGTGGGTACCTAGTAGGATTTTTTCCTTGAATGCACTGAGCGCTACGATTGCCACGATTGCCAGAGCTAAAGCCAGGGTAATAATATCCAAAGTCCTTTGGAAGCGCATAGAGACATCATATCATAATGTGATATGCGCTATACAAGAACAGAATATTATTATTATAATTTTCCTGGTATTATATGTCTTCCCATGAAAATTATGTTTGTTTAAACATGAACGATAGCTCAGTGGTAGAGCAGTGGTCTTGTAACTGGAGGACCCTGGTTCAAAACCAAGTGGATGCGCTATATAGTGCCCTTTGGTCAGGCATTAATCCTCATTACAAAGTCCCTCGGAAAGGACTTAAAGCTGTCTGTTTTTTAAAGCATATATCTTATATTTCAACAGAAAATACAATATGGTGTAAAATCATGAATTCCTCTTGGTCATGAAACAATTATTTCTTCACGCCTTTTTTCAACTGATTTTATGGAGTGAGGGAGGGGTGGTGCAATAATTAGTTCTGAAGAGTGATAAGTCAATTCTTACAATTGTCCTTTTTCCGGAAATGTTCCTTTGAAAATGTCTTGAAAATCAACATGATACTGGATGGATGTTTTCAAACAAAGAAAATTTCAATTCATACATGCAAAAGATGTAAAATACTTGGAACGTTTTTGAGAAATAATTTGACAGGTCAGATTAGTATCAAATGTATTCCACTTCAAGCAATTACTAGTATTTCTGTCATTTTCTATCACCCCTTTTTTAATTATTTTGTCGAAGAAAAAGATGAGTAATTGATCGTGTGGACGTTAGGATCTATTTCCAAAGAGAAGACAACAACATACAGTAATATGAAAGAAGAAAATGGTCAAATATGTAACATAAAACAGGTAGACAAAGTAAAGAAAAATCATGGAAAATGTCATGGAAGATCAAAAACAAGCCTGTATGAACTGCAATTATTTTTCTCCCACAATAACAAAATCCATCATTAGCCAAAATCAGCAAACATACTTTATCCTAAAGCAGGTGAATATGATAAATTATCTTCAAAATACTATATATTCTTTTTATGTTAGATAACATTTTGTACATCAAAAGGCTTTCAATATAGACAAAATTTTATAGAAATATTCTATGCTATAATTTCAATAGTGTAAGTACCATCATTTGCAAAAGTTTATGACCACCTCGGGATTTGTGGGTATTTCAATAATTTGGAATACTTTCTTTTGTCTCATTGAATGAATCATAATTAAAATCACCATAGCAAATGAACTTGATGTAAACCTACTGTTTTTAATTGTGATGATTAAAAAACATCAAAAACAATGATCAGAGCCAATACAAAAATGCTCCTCCAAATAACAATAACAAAAAAAGTTATGTAGAATGATTACAAATATCAAACATGAATTTGCATCCACAAAGAGTGAATAGAAAGGGAACATCTTTTAGCATATAAAGTACTGAAAATATGAAAGCACATGACTTAAATCAAGAAGTGATATAAATTATGTCAAGATTTTTCCTTATCAAGTATTAAAGAAAAAAAAAAGAAAAAAGCCTTATTCTGACAATGATTGAATTTTACTGGATGTGTATACACAGTATAATAAAAACAGAAGAGGTAACACATATTATTAGAATGTTCAAAAAGAAATGAAACTATTTTTGTGCATGAAACCAATTAAAGAATGCCATAGAGAATTTAAGGAAGCATTACATAGACAATGACAAAATTGATAGGAAATGTGGGAAGTATGATATCAACAAAGGGTATATTATCAGAATTGTTCACAAAGAGAAGAAAAAGCTATTTCTGTTGATGAAATTCTATTTCTGTGATTAAATCTGTCAAAGAAAGAAAGAGAGAGAGAGAATGTCAAAAAGTGCAAAGAGAAGTCACCTGGAGAGAGATGCGCTGCTGTCAAACGCCGCTCCTGTCAGCGGCTAGAGGTGCGTGGGTTAGCTAGGGCAACCGAGGCTCTGCCGGCTGGCCGCTAGGCGCTGCACAACAAAACAATGCCTTTCCAGCTAGCTCCGATGGGGCTTGCAGCGGTAGCATGCCGTGTCGGCTTCCCCCATCCAATCCAGAGGCTCAACCAATGCCTAATGAATCACACTCACTTTTAATTAATCTCAACTGGCGCTGATGTCGCTAAATGACTCTCTTTTTGCTCCCATCGACAAGAGGGGGAGAGAGGCAATGAGACTGCATACATAAATACATGCGTGAGTGAGAGGGAATAAAAACTCAGCTAGTCCATGTGACTTCTTCCCAACTCTCTAAATAATCAAGCGTTCAAGAAATTGGTGAGCTATGACCTTGCCCGACATCAAAGCGCAAAGTCTCCCCTCAGTCTCTCACATATATTTTTAGCCCTTTCCCCTCTTGATGCTTTCTCACCCATGACTATTACATAACCTGCAGCCTAAAAGAGATAAACTACAAACAGCCCTGTACCTCACACGCTCTACGTCACTTTAAAAAGAAAGCTCCTCGTGAGATAAGGATAACGTGTGATGTATTTTTTCCCTGCTAATCCACGAGAAGTAGCATGAACTTGAAATAAGTAAATCACAGGAGAGGAAATGTGAATCTATATTTGAGGATCGGTTTATTATATTTTGGCTGGGCTACGCCAGGCTAGAGTTAAGAGCACCTTGGGTGAGGTGAGTGTGTCGATCAAGATAAAAGACAGAGCCATCTTCAAAACTGGCAAGACAGGACTATATCAAGACCTAAACTCTATCCAGAAATACATGCAGGCCTGTACAGAATGGTCAATTCTAAAGATGTCTAATTGCAATCCAACCTTGTCACAGATGTAACAATTAGTCAGCCCATATTTCAATGACAACTGAGTTCATTTACCTAAGACTGAACTGGAAATAATATATCTACATGTAAATGAACAGTAAATATAGTTGTTTTATTCATCAATAACCCCCCCCCCCCCCCCCCCCAAAAAAAAAACCCCCACAGATTGGAGTTTATATTCATAAACTTTGCAAAGTTGTACACAGAAATAATAGTAATAGTAATAGTAGTAGTAATAATAATAATAATAATAATATTGGGATAATAGTAATAATAATAAATAAATAATAAATAAATAAATAATAAATAATAATAATAATAATAATGTCTTGTTTACCCAGGGTAACCTCATCAGTACAGTAGGATACAGATGATTCAATTCCGAGTTACAGACAATGGGCAAGCTTGTTGATTCTATATCTTTTATCTTTTTTTTTTAAAGTGGTGTATTTGGTGGTACCTGCAAAATTAAGACTTTATCTTTTAGCTTTTTTTTAAGGGGGGGGGGGGGGGAGGGTCATTTACATTTTCACAAAAAATATGAAATATAATATATTTTTTTAAATGAACATTTAAACAATGAGATTACTAAATGATATGGGTGATTTCCCATTGGCAATGCAGTCATGATTTGTAATGTCAAACATGGACAACTCTCCCAGTTGTTTTGAACCCATATTACTTGAGTATCCCTTTTCTCAATTCTTATGGTGCAAATGGTGCGGCAGACCATTTCTCGTGAGATGAAAAGGTGGGGGGGGGGGGGGGGGGTGCATGTCAAGATCGTTATCCAACCTGTATATTAGGGTCCCATGATCTACTTATAATCAGGTTTGACTAGATACTTTGACAACAATCACATGCCTATACAGTTTATACAGGTTATCAGAAAATGAAGCACTCTCAATTGGTTTTAAACATCGGTTCAGTGACTCAACATGTCTTTAAAGGCCACTTACATGTACATCATGTGGGTGACCACTATGGACAAGACTGACAACAATATACCTATCTACATTAATATGCATAGATCTACAATCACATGCCTGTTAAAGTTGTATAAGAGAAATAAAGCCCTCCAAATAGAAATCCAAATGTACAGTGAAACATGAAACAACCCGTTTGTCAAGGTTACTTGACCATCAATGGCCTTTAAGAACAGGTTTGACCTGTATGAAGGCACATGCTAGATACAAATTCACTATCTTCCACACACTATACACATTCCACCAGTCACTCTCCATCTCTGTCTTTCTCTCTTTTCTGAAAGTACTGAGGGAAAGACGCGACTTCAAACCATCGCTTCCATTTGTGCCTGGTAATCTAGTACAGAGCCAGCCAAATCAAGCCCTAAACTAAACGGAGCCACTCCGCTAAATCACCAATTCCTGTTCTTCTCCCATCCCTCTGCCTGTGATAATTGCAATCTCTGAACCCATCGGTAATAAAGGCAAAACAAACAATAATAATAAAATTATTAGATGAATATTGAACATATTGAGAGCGGCTTCGAAGCATTTCTTGAGGGAACCTTGTTTATAATATTTGATAAATCTCTGATTGTAATGATTAAAGTAATTAGCCTATAACAGGTTTCATCGCAATATGACCGGCTACAACTACAAACACATTCTTAAATGTTGGTGAGTTTACAGTACTTACTAAGGAAAAAAAAGGAAGATTTTAAACATTTTGGCTTAGTATCTTAAAGATAAAGTTGAGTTCTGGTCAATTACATTGTGAAAGAAATTGTCTCCAAGCAACAGACCGCTTGTGTAATGTATACAAATTTATGCACATATATTCTCTGAGCACCTAGTGACGAGCTATTCCATGAACATGCTTTTTTTATAAATGAGCCTCAATGATTGGAATCCAGTTTGCATACATTATTTGTTGCTATGCCCGGCAAGCCTTCAGGTTGTCAAGAACAACCTTTGTTTGAAAGGTATGCATAAAATTTGCATACATTACTGAAGCGGTCTATTGGGAAAGGTTGATCATGTGTCTACGTAAGAATTGGTGTATACTGTGAGGTTTTCGAATCATCAAAATGATAAGAAATTGACCCAATTCTCACTGAAACGACATGCACTGCACACAGAAATGGGTATGTGGGACTGTATGAACACAGTTGTGGCATGAATGTTCGGCCTGAACACTTCAGCTATTTCTTGTCATAGTTCAAAGAGCAATTCTTTTCATTTCTAGTGTGATGTTCTTCCAAACTGACATGAAAGAAATGAGAAAGCTCACATATTATTTTTCACCTTTCCCAGAGCTCAACCTTCTCTTAATAAGTGAAAGGGGTTCAAAATTCCATCACCATCAAAACAAGAATACTGAGAGCCAGAAGGGCGTTAATTCTTTGTTAAAGTATATGGCCCATATTCTGAACTCCGGTTTAACTTAAACCATGGTCTAAATGTGTGGTTTAACTATGGGTAGCCAAATGTGACACAAACCTTTAACAGTAGATATTCAATTTATCAGCATTTTTGGTACTCATAACTTTTAAAAAATTTCTGGGAATGATAGTAGAATAGTTTTCTTGATCATTAAAGCACGAGACCAAAAACCAGTAAACATAAGGAAAATACAGTGAGCAGATTTTTGACATTTTTGGCTACCCATAGTTAAACCACACATCTAGACCATGGTTTAAGTTAAACTGGAGTTCAGAATACGGGCCTATGAGTCAACGGCCTTCTGGATCTCAGCAGTCCATATGTACATGCATAGATTTACAAAACCTTTGCCTTTATAATCTACTACAGTAGGATAAGAAAGAAAAGCAACTCTGTCCTAAAATACTAACATTTTGGTATCAACTACATTATTCATGTGACTGATAGGTTTAGACGCAAAGGGAATGAAAATATGGTAGATAGAGAATAATTGGTGTCAATGATATGAAAAATAAAAGATGTATTAAAGTGTGAGAAAAACAAATCATGTTCCCCATTTACCAGAGCATGCAAATAGCAAATATTACTATAAAGAAACATACAATGTAGTTCAGATATATATGAAACACACAAGTTTGAGAACCAATGATTAATTAATGATCAAATGTCAATAGTATACAAAATCATAATTTGAAAAATTCCCACAAGCTTTTTAATTCTTTAATCAATGGAACATTATGGGCAGGGGTGTTTTTGTCTGCCAAAATAATAAACATTGTTTTACAGAGGTGATTGTCCCCCCCCCCCCCTTTAAAGTTTCACCAACAGTAATTTGATCAAGACAATGTTCTATTACACTCCTGGAGGTACTTTTCTGCATACCTTGACTAACAAAGCAACAAAAAGACCACAGAATTTGATTCGAACATACAGGCAGAACATCTAGGATATTACCAGTATGTTACATGTAGAGTTCAAGCTGGAAAATGCATGTTAAAATGAAACCATTAACAATTTTACTAATCCCCTCTAGAAATTTGTTTTATCAATTGGCTAAATATTTTTTTGTCTCATTTCAAATTGAAATGATGTTCTCTTAACCATGAAATATTTAACAATTTCATGTTTTATGTTTTGCTCACAAAATGAAACATATATTCAAAGTTCACATATCAAATCATTATTATCATTCAGTATTCAGAGTCATCTCTGGCTGGGAGGGGAAAGGCGAACATAACCATTATGGCTCATATTAAACCTGGTTTAACTTAGTCCATTGATTTATTGAGCACCATGTTTGAAGTTCTTTATTCTTTACAAATAACTGCAAATCTGTAACAAAATGACTGAATGAACTGATATCAGTCAGGAAATAAAAATAAGAAATGTGTTTGTTTGTTCATTTAGTACTGTAGTTTAATGAGATGATGTACATGTAGTTGACATGCTCTTTAAAGGATTTATTAACTTTGTGAACAATTGTGAAATCATCTCAAATGCCAGTGAATTGTGTGCAATCCTCTATAAACTACATATAATCAATGATCTGTGAAAAGATGAGAGAAGCGGTGCATTAAATCTGCTCACTTAAACCTGGACTAAAGTTAGTATGCTTTTATGTATACAGGTCTATTAAAATCTCTTGGGTCTTTCCTCACGGTACAGGTGATTGGGATGTGAAGGTGGGCCACCACACCTGGGTTTTCCCCCTTGTATATGACAAAAAGTACAATGGGTTCTTAACGCGCACAGGTGGTATTCTCCTACACAAGAAGCCTCTATTGCAAGGGACAGTGTTTTGCACTGTAACCTAGCCTGTGTTTCTGGAACAGGGGAAGGGGAGGGTTAACACACAACATAGGGCTTCAGTCATCTGCCTAGGCTGAATTTGAACCCACAATTCTTGGTTCGACAGGCAGATGCTTTATCGACGGATCAAGCCATGCTGCTTCCATATCTACAACTGGTTAAGGGAGGGAAGGGAGGGTTGGGAGGGGGCTTTTCAAGCGACTTACCTTTAAAAACTAGTTCAAGCACTCCCAATATATAATTCCCAAGTTGATGCTTGCATGGCGTTTTAAGAACAGTTTAAAGTTGATATTCTATGCTGCTGTCTTTATTTAATTCCAAACTTATGCTGAATGCTCCTGTGTCATGCTCTGTGATAGGTTGAAACTTTACCCACAGGTGAGGAAAAAGAAATACAGGTCCCGAAGAAGTTTTGTCTGTCCCGTCTTAATAATGGTGAACCATTCTAATCTTTGGTTTGAATACTGAATGATCTCCTTGAATCATACACCAATAGGATCCTCAAACCTAGATACAAATTCTTTTGTTGAATATCCACACCACCGTCCCAACAATGGCTCGACCTACATTTTTTTGCAAGTCGGGAAGTCCTCTTCACACACGGAGAAAATATATTATAGTGCTTTCATACATGATCAATCACAAATACAAAACACCATTAGATTTCATGTGTGTAATACATGACACCTCATATCAATTCTAGGATACATGGAGAGCAAGAACAAGTCATTGTGTTATCTCCTGCATGCACTTCCATTCTCTTCTGTCTCCGTTGACAGGGCCACCCTGTACTCCCCATTCGTGCTGCTGGAGGAAGCGGAATTACTCTTTGCCTCGAATAATCAATACCAAAAAGATTTCCATAAAATTGGCAGGAAAGGGAGAAGGCAATTCAAGTCCTGTTATACCCTCTCTCGCTCATTTCATAAACCGGGGAAATTATTTGCTAAACGCAACGCTCTGGCAAGAAAGAGAAGCGTTCGGTCGGCAGCGGTGGAGGAGAAACAGAGCGGAGGGCCAGAGGCAACTCAAGAAGGGGAAGCTTGACATTACACTCGATTTGTTGAGTCAATTTGCTCCAAAAAATTTGATATTTATTGGGGGGAAATCTGTTGGACTGAGAGGAAGGGAAAACGGTTTCGCTTGCCTGCACTTTGGCTGGCTAATGTTGAATAATTGCGTGCGATTCTTGCACATGGGCTTTTTTTGTTCTTCAGAAGGCGCATTGATTCAACTCCGGCAAACTTGCTCCCAGGGAATTGATTTACGATACATTTGCGAGCGGCCGTTGCGCCTGATTGCGGATGACTTGTTGTGCCTGGTAATCGTTGGTCTTTTGATTGGTCAAATCGTCTAGATGATGACTAGGGAAATGAAAACAAGCATCCATTATTTGATTGTTTTGCTCCAATCTGACCCGGAGATTGACATTTCTATACCGTCAATTGGTCTGCTTGCTCGGATTTGGGAGTTAATTAATGATTGGGCGGCGTACTTAGTATCAATGGAATACTTTAAATTGAACTTTAAAATGGTGTCTCAGGTCCTCAAAAATCAGTTCATATTTAATAGAAACATACAATAGAGTCACCTACTTCCTAGAGTGACACTAAGCTGGACATACTTGTTCAGCATACCTCTTATTTATTTATTCTTTTTTTTTTTGGATCCAAATATTTACTGAATTAACTTCCAGGAAGTTTTGTACCAGATTTAGAAAGTCTAGCATCCAAACTTCTTATAAAATGCAGCGGCTGTGTTGTTCTATGATTTTTGATCATAAAATAAGCAAGTGTCTAAATACTGCCTACTACAACATTTTCCTCTTCAGACTTACATGTACAACATGTAGGTCTACACCAGAAGTTGTAATTTTTCCTTAATCATCAAAAGAGCCGATACAACACAATTAATAAAAATCCACTGGCATTTTACATTTAGTCCTTTAGACTGATCTACATAATCAAAAAGTCCCTTGAGTTGAGAGTCAAAAGGGATTCAATACCAGCATTTGTGAGAGCTGACACCTATTGTCTCTCAGCAAACAACATCATCTTCTAATAATAGTCACAGTTGTAAAAACAAAAGAAATGACTTCTAAATGGTGACTCTTCCCTTTAAGCCTAGTCTGGGGTCTTTTGTGTTTGACAGGTCTTCAAAAACAATGAGCTAGGACACCTCAGGGGAACGTGTGTACAACTATGAGTCAAAGCACTGCTTTCGCACTGGAACAATGAAGGCTGTATTCACACACTAGTACCAAGTAATCTTGGTGTGAATGTGTCAAAGAACCATGTTCACACATAAAACAGCATTAAGTGCACACAGGCAGCATTTTGATACGACATTTTTCCTGCTTTCTCTTTTTTCTTCATTTTCCAAGGGATTTGTATCAATTGCATTTCTCTATGCACCCAGTTATTTTTTGTTCGAAATGAAGTGGAACTATCAATTTAACACATTTTCATGTGACAATAATGAAGGCTGTATTCATACTCTTCTGAATAATCCTTGTTTTGACAGATGGGAAGTAAATCCAGTCAACAAAATTATGAAGCACTGTGGAAGGATGCACTCATACTATTACAATCAATCATGTGCTATTAAAGGATGTTGGAGGCACTACTTTTTTTTACAATGACATGCAAAATGCAATCAAATTATTAACGTCGGTCTTGATAAACAGACGAAAGAGATATCAAATGAAGTACTTCGGCAAGTGTAAGAAGAAAAAAAAGAGATTGCAAGAAAAACTGTTTTTTCACCTTTTGGTAAGTTATCAATCCTGCATTACTAAATCTCTTGAAAGTCCTTTGGATAGGATTTAAAAGCTGCAGGTCCATTGCTGCATATCACTCACTTTTCATAACAGTCAAATAAATCAAGAATACATCATCAAGTCGGCTACACTCTGTGAAGAAGACCCTTGTGTCTTCTGCTGTTTGCTGCCCTCACCTGTCACATTACCTCCTAACTTTAAAATCCATGTCCATCTTCTTCATTCCATTGCCTCCCTCCCCTAATCTGTGTCTGCCCCCTGCCCCTGCCCCTGCCCTCCCCCCTGCAAGGTTGCAGCAGTAGGATAGATTCAATAATTGTTGACAGGGATTTTAATTCATCGTAATCTGTTTCGACAATCACCCTGGCTCCGGCACTCCCTCAGGTGGGGAAGTCTTACAACGCTCCTACACCAAATAGCGAAGACATTGCTAATAATCAGGGCAACTACTCGGCTCATTACAGTATTGAAAGAGTCTCATTATGGGATTAAAACCTCTCAAAAGGCTGAGAATTTCTTGTTCTAAAGAAAATTACACGTCACTTCTAATCAAGTGACATTACCCCTTGTTTCTACTTTTTAGAACAAAAGAAGAAAATGACATGACAAAAGTTTCTGACTCAATATGAAATACTTAATTAGGAATTACTTCTTCCCTGAAGAGTTGATAATGATCTGTTTTCTTGAAAACTAGTTGTCATCATGAAGGAAATGACATGTCCACAGGAGTCCAGGTTTTGCATGGGATGATTAAAAAAATTATGAGGGTTAGATAAAAATTGAAATAATGATATAATAAAGGAACAAACAAGAAAGACAGAATTAAAGGGCAGCACTACTACAGCAGTTACATGTCTTGGAAAATAATTCTAAATGTAAGGCAACATAGGGCTGGAAAAGAATAGAGAAAGCTTGAAGAATTTCATTATATCAGTTAAACTTAAAAAAAAAAAGATTTAAGTTATCATTTGTAAAATATCATCTACTAGAATATATTAATGACAAAAACATTGACTTGCAATCGTCTGCAGTATTGTATCAATTCTAGATATACCAACTTAATTATTGAATACCATATCAATTTTTAATATTTGGCCTTTTCATAGATTGTATGATTTTCTTTCACAGAGACCCTGGCACAGTTTTTATCAGGCTTAGTTATAAACAAGATGATATTTGTCCCAGTATTCTAATTTCTATAATAATTTGATATTTCTGCGCAGACTAAGAGGGGATCATATTACATCTGCCTTTCTGGAACAGTACCGCAAACATACAAATATAAATGATCTTCTGGAATTTGCGAATATATTGCACTTTTGTTCAAAATTTTCAATAAAACATCACAGATTAAAAGTAAAAAAATCTTTTTGTTGTATTTCAATGTATACAATTCAAATTTGCACTGTCCTTTGTTTCGCATTATCATGGTTAAATCCTTGATCATCCTGGAGCTAAAATCAATAAAATGTCCCTCCATAATAATTATTTATAGGACAGAATCTTCAAACACCATCCCCAGCCCATAAAAAAAGATAAAAGATAAAATAAAAAAAAAAGAGGCTAGTGGAGGGTGATTAACTCCAGAAAAATAAGGAAATATAAAGATAAACTTCTTGAACAAAATGACCTTTTCTATAGAATTCTATAAGGAGATCCTTTCAAAGAAAAAATACACTGCATCTAACTGCTATAAATCCCATGGTTCTAAGCACCCACAGTTGTGAAATAATCATCGAATCAATCAGATTAGCCTTGCTTAAAAATCATAAAAGAAGAGCTTTTAGCTGAGTGATACTGTACTCTGAGCTCTTCTACTAAATCAAGTGAGCATTGGTGACAGGTTGACAACAGAGCGAGGGAGTCCTACTGGTGACGCACCCCAATAAAAACATTACCCATGCCTGCTCAACAGTGAGTCATATTTCATGTTAAAGGTTAATGTGTAGTTTCTGCCATGTGATCTTGAAATTAATGGTAATAGGAATAATTTAATGCATTAATTGAAAGCGTAGCATGGGGTATCTGACAATGAAGTTTAAAACCAAAGACAAGTGTAGATATGGAGATTATATATTTTTCTCAAGAAATCCCCACCCTAAAATTTTTCAAAGAGCCAAAATTTTACATTCAGATTGTTATTATACACAATGTTGAGAGATATATATATATATATATGTGTGTGTGTGTGTGTAAAATCTGTTGAGAGCTAGATAGGTGTTAACTCTAAGTATGTGAGTTAACACCCTTCAGGCTCGCAGCAGGCGATATATACATACATGTACAGGTTTATCAAAGGAATTATAGGTTATCATTAGACATGCTACTAATGAACACACTAACTAAAAGGATATATTCTTTGTTTTATTCAAACCAATGTGTCCTCTGGCAAAAAATATTTTGATTTGTAGGTTTGCTGTAATTTCTTTTCTAAAATGTAGTCTGCATGTTGTGTGTTCCAGTTTATAGGAAGAAATGTCAATATACTAATATTTAAGGGAGATTAATCCTCTGGCTATTTTCCATTTGGACCTAAAACAAATGTATATAGCATAGACTGCATAGAATAAAGACCCTGAGAGTACACAGCTTGTCAGAATGACTTTCTAAATCTGACCAAGAGTATAAACATTCTACTGGTGTCTGATAAGAACAGCTTTGCCCTTGGTGTCAGATCCAGATTACATCATATACAGACAACACCTTTGGTGCAAGATAACACCTTTGGTATTAGATATAGACTACACCTTTGGTATACATCATATACAGACAACACCTTTGGTGCAAGATAACACCTTTGGTATTAGATATAGACTACACCTTTGGTATACATCATATACAGACAACACCTTTGGTGCAAGATATACATGTATGTAGATCACACCTTTGGTATTAGATATAGACTACATCTTTGACACTGGATACAGGCCACAGCTCTGGTGTCAGATCCAGACAACACCTTTGGCATTAGATACACACCACACTTCTGTTGTCTAGTACAGACACGCCTTTGGTGTGCAAACAGCCATACCCTTGGTGCCAGATAGTGACCACATCTTTAGTATCAGACAAGGACTACACCCAAGCTACAATATAAGGTGCTTGATAATGACACCTTTGGTGTCTGGTACAGACCACAGCTTCACCCTAGTGCAATACTTTCACTGTACATGCACGTCAATTACAGTAAGGCTTATATAATGCATGTATACGTATGAAAGCGTATGCCTGCCAATCAAGGCTTCCAAAGTAATTGGCTTAAACCCTTCCATGCCACCAGATTTTTGAGGAATTGTCAAAAATGAATTTTGAAGAGTTGAAATATTAACTTTCAATGAGTTTTTTCTTGATTAAACTGGGAAAAGATATACTGCATAGGAATAAATATTATACTGAAGGCGCAGGTTTCTGTATGAGGAATAATTTCAAGCCATTCTGAGCCTAAACAAAATGTTCAACACTCAAATTTGGGGGCGGGATTCCCCCCCCCCCCCCCCCCATAGCATGGTAGGGGTTAAGTATTCTTGGGTGCTGTCTTAGACTTATAGGGTACAATACTTAGCCAAAAGATTAAAATGAATACTAAAGTTTTATCTCAGCCAAAAAATAGGTAAATTACTCATATTTCATACTAATGTATTGAATTGAATACGGGCCCATTATCTTTAAGAGGCAATCAAAACTTTGAATGATGATTTGTGTGGAAGCAGAAAAAGAAGAGAAACAGGATGGTGAAAGTTTGAAAGAAATCGGACAAAGATTATGTTATGAATGATTGAAATAAGATCACTACATCTATGCGAATCTCAAATTGGCAGTTTGGTGAATTGATTGTGACGTATTCACTGTCAATTCTGCCATTTGTTCTACACCAAAATATAATTAAATGCCATTTTTCGGGGCAGTATATCCTACAAAGTTATACCTGATTCGAACAGACTAGTGCGAGATTCGGTCGGCTTTGTGCAGTCCAAAATATAATCCCAGTAGTCCAACGGACGCGTTTGGCGCACAAACTTTGTGTACGAGTGAATGGGGCTTACGCAATCCTGACTTTCCCACGGCCGCCTGGTGGCGTATCCCTTTAAGGATGGGATACATGAATGGAGGAGGGGATGTCAAGGAAACCACAGAGAAACCTCAAACCACAACTTGTTCCCAGGCAAAAAATGTGAAAGGTCCTTTAAATATAAAGATGGTATCAAGGGTTTGCATTTAAGCTTCGGGATTTCCTAAATTCACATTTTATAAAGGAGAACCTGACTTTGAAATCCTACAATGTGTAGTTGTCAAATTGAAACGAAAAAAATCCAGAAATTCTTCATACTACTGAAACAAACTAACATTTTTTTTTCCCAAAATGGTGACAGAAAGCAAATTTTCACAGATTCAAACAGAAATACAAGAAAAATGAAAGAAAAAAAAAAATATTTGACAGTGCAATTACCATATAAACTGTATTATACAGTTTTTCTGAATCAAAATAAAAGGAATTCACGCTACAAGTCTTAAATATAAACTTGAGTTCTGGTCATGCAATTTACATTGTCAAAGCAATTGGGAAAGGTTGATCATGTCTACAGAAGAATGATGTATACTGTGAAGTTTTGGAATGATCAAAACAATCTCGTTGAAAAGCACATACGCATAACACACAGCCTCAGTACTTTCCAATGAAAGATAATTTCCAGCAAGTTTTCATGAATTTAATCTATCTAGTGTACATCTTGCTGGCCCAAACTACAGTACATGATATAATACAGGTTTATTTCCATTAGGTAAGTTCTTTCAAAGTACAATTCCATTACTAGAACTAAAGATTAACTCGAAGTAAAATTACGAGAGATATTTCTTACGTTTGTTCTCCTCGCTACGAGACATATTCCTCCCCATTTCTCAAAACCAATGACACAAGTTTCCAAGAATGACTGAAATGTGGACAGTTCACAATAATTTCTCAATATTGCTCTCATGCAGAGGCCTATATCATAAGTCAGAGAGTAATTTTGCTTCCTAAACACTTTAATAAAGAGTTTCAGATTTTTTTCTCATTCAACCAGCTGTAATATATAAAATTAAAATCATGATTGCAGTTGCCCTAATGTTTATCACACCTTCAGTTTAACTTTGGGTGTGGAATAAAAAGATGCAGTCATAGAAATTCAGTGAACTATAAGAAGGGCAATCAAAGATCATCCGGTGAGATGGAGAAAAGTACACAAACATGGAGAAAGGACAGTTCCCACTTTGAACTCTAAATCTCAGAATATATGCAGGAAATAGATCATAATGGCCTTGAACATGACGTTTCTCGGCAGACCCCCCACGCCTAACGAGGATGTCCATTACAGTTCACACCAAGTAGAGTACACGTAGGCCTACTTCTCCCGAAGCAGAGCAGACACAGCCCCTTCCAACGTGTGAAACTAATAGCGAATTGCCCTTCACCTTTAAATCCCAATAAGCCTTTTACCTGTACGTTCCATCAAACCTCATCAACACTTTCCCTTGGATTATGACAACATTTTAAGAGGGGAGATCACAAAGATTATCTCCGCCGATTATCTCGCTCAGGCCCTCTCCCGGGGCGCGCTGCTCGCGACAATTGTGGTTTTTGACAGCTTCCGCAGGATTAGAGCTGACACAGGCGGTCACAAGGGGAATGCAGAGTGTTCGGTTACGACATGTGTAACATGAGTACAGCATTCATGTTTTTTTCGGGTCGAGATACTGGAATGACACACAGTTAGTCGGCGAAACAGTAGCGCAAAAAATATGGTTTGTGTTAAAGATAAAGACCTAATTGTGGTTGAACTCTGTTCAAGTAAGACATTAAAAAAAAACACTACCTCTTCCCCTCCCATATCTCAAAAGGAAAGCACAAGCAACAACCACCAAAAGAAAAGGAGAAGAAAATCAGAAATTTTGCAATGAAAAATGAGTTTGCATCCAAACTTGCAGAATAAAGCTGCAGACATTGGTTCATTTGAAATATGCCAGTCAAAAAATCAAAAAAAATCAAACAATTAAAGGTTGTTAAAAGAAATCTGCAAGAAGTGATGAGTGTATCAACTTCAAAGGGCACTGACCTCCTTTTCCGAAGCGATGACATACACATGTATTTAAGAAAATGAAACGATAAGGAAAGAGACATGACGGCTAGGCTCAGTGGATAAAACAATGGTCTAGGTAGCGGAACGTGATGGATTCAAAACCAAGTCAGTGTGCTTGTGCCCTTTCATCAGTCATTAATCTTAAGTTACCAATACCGTTGTCATATTCACTGTCAGAGTGTGCTTAGTCGGCGCTTAGTTGGGGTCAATAGAAGCTGATTCTATAAGGCGATAGCTTTCACATTACAGTAGCAATTTAAGGCCGCATCGCATCTGCTATGCACATTTGTTGCTATGGTTTCTGCTGCCCCCTCCCCCCCCCCCGCGTATTTATAAAGTTCTTTGTCTCGATCTTCTGTCTTTCTTTGTTATTCTTTGTTTTATCCTTTTTATCTTTTCTTTTATCTTATGTTATTCTTTGCTTTTTCTACGATCTTCTTCTTATTCTATCTTCCCTTTATGTTAATCTTTGTTTTCCTTCTATCTTTCTCTGTTATTCTCTGTTTTTCATTCTATCTTCTTTTCTATCATTCCTTATGTTATTCTTTGTTTTTCAATCTATCTTTTCTTTCTATCATTCCTTATGTTATTCTTTGTTTTTATCCTTCCATCATTTCCTTTTTCTATCTTCTTTATTTTATTCTTTGTTTTTATCCTTCTATCTTAATTATACTTACTTTCCATATGCTGGTCGGCTTCAACTAGTGTGGTTACCATTCATATTAACAAAATTTAGAGTCAACCCACTTCCAATAAGGGCTTACTTTGGACTTAACCATGCTCGAGAAGTGGTTTGAGAAGTCTGACTAAAAGCGGGTTTATTGAAGCCGATACCTTTCATATTAGCTTTGGTATCACGGCTTTAATAGTCACGGTTAAGTCCGGACTAAGCCCACTTCTACCCCTAATATGAAAAGGGTACAAGTCATATGTAGGGAACCTACAAATCCATAGCTCCACTGGTATTGTTCTTGAAAGCATGCACTTGATTTTGTAGCAGTCAACAGTCATCAACATCAGCAAGCTAAAAAGTTAGAGTATGTTGAGGGAAAAAGAAGAGAAAAAGAGAATTATGATACAGTACCTTGTATAGTAATCTAAACGGGTCTGGTTCGATCTTGTAGGGCACACGAGGGGCAACAAAAGGTCCAAACTGGGTACGTTGCTGGATCAGTTTTCTAGCAAATACTCCAAGCACTGCAACAATAGATAAAAATCAAAGACAAAATAGAAATTCATAAATTAATCAATATGCATTCTTTTCCTTTTCACCTCTTACATGACACAGATTTAGGGAAGAGTTCCTTTTGCGACAGCCACCCAAAATGAAAAAAAAAATATATAAAGGTGCAAAAGGTTTATAGATATAGGGTTCGTGCTAGGGTTAGGGTTAGGGTTAGGGTTAGGGTTAGGGTATATATATATGTTTTGAACACCTTCGTCAACTCGTTCTTGCAGGTACATCGTTAAGTCGGAGGACTGGCAAATATCAAGGACCCAGGTTCGATACCCAGCTTTGTCATTTGCCGTTTGTTTCATTTGTTACTAACCCATGTTTTCTCTCTACAGAATTACAGAGGCTGAGGAGACAGAGAAACAGAGAGAGATTTTTACTCAAACCCCATCAAAAATATCGCCCTCTTTTAGAATGTTTGCTATAGTTGGATTTGAGCAATTTTAGGTGGCTTCGCAAAAGCAACTCTTTCCTAGATTTAATGCTAACTAAATTTCTTCAAAAATTATCAAATTATTAGTCTGCAATTTATTAATATTAATCAACACAAGAAAAGAGAATAATTTAGCTCTGAAAGTAAAAATGAGTTTGTGAGAAAAGAAACTCTAGAAAAAGGGAGGAAAAATGTCCTTCACAGAAATCTAACTTTTTTTAAGGCAGAACTACTAGAAATGCTCACTTTCAAGACCTAAAAATAGTACATAGTATTTTAAACTTGCGTTGCACCTTGCTTCCCGTAATTAAGAAAACACTGGTTGTGGCACACCATAATTTTCGTTTATTCATCTCATCTCCAATGTCAATTGGAGAAAATCATAATCTTGCTAAAAAGCACATGCACTGCACACAGAAATGGGCACATGGGATGGCACACACATGTGACATGAATGTTCAGGCCAAACACTTCAGCAACATCTTGTCATATTTCAAATATGAGGGCATATGAACAGGAAGCCTTATCAGGTGGCATTTCTTCAAGGATGTTCGGCTATATTAGCTAATATGCCCAGTAATCCTCAAATTGGCAATAATCCTACCTAGGATATCGAAAAAACAGTGAGCAGAACAGAGGTACTGAATTTCTATAGAGTGGAGGTATAAAGCCTTAAGAGCAACGAGCTGTACCGTCAACTGCTCGTGGTCTAGTGGTAAAGAAATCTGCATGGTCGAAGTACCTTATTCTACACTGCACATTCTATAATGTTGCTGGTTCAAATCCCGCTCTTCTTGACTGATATCTTTTTCAGTTATGAATTAACAATAGCGTTTATTCCGTTGAAAATGATCAGAATTTCAATAATAAAAACACAAGAAACTTGACTAAATATTCACTTGGTCAGGCGGATTTAATGGTGGCTGGGCATAATAACGAATTTGGCCGGATGTTCTTCCACACCAACATAAAAGGAATGAGAAAGCTCATAAATTATTTTTCACATTTACCTGAACTTAAAAGCTAGCCAAAGCAGAAATTCCAAGTATGCTTATAAAAAAAAGTTAAACAAAGTCCTATTACATCTTATCATATAGGACTACTCATTACATTGGCATACTTACAAATTAACATAGAATGTAGTATGCAGCATGACTGTATTGATACGGTTATAGGTCCCTCACAGTAGAAAACATATACAACACATACATGTATATATAGATGGACAAACATCCCAGACTGGAAATACTTGATGCATGAGATCTTTAAACTGCTTTCTATACCTTCATACACCACCAGTCACTTCAACCATTGAATAGCCCATATCTCACAATCAAACAGCATCTATAGAATTCCAGAGCCAAGTATATGAGAGCAAGTCTTTTCAATACTGTATAATACTATTACACTGAACATAGTCAGTCAGTCCTTTTGTACCCCCACAAACCACTTTTGGTAGACTGAATGAATGCCATACACTTACTTTTACCAGGGTGACTGGTTTGTTGCAAACTCTGTCTAGTGGCAGATGTGGGGGGGGGGGGGGGGGGGGGGGGGCTTGATAAGTGCTAAAGGACTCCACACAAACTTTTCCTTGCCCTGCATGCAAATGCTCACCCTCCCCCCCCCCCCCAAAAAAAAAACAAAACAAAAAAACAAAAAAAACCAAAACAAAACAAAAAAAAACAAAAAATATATTGTTTTTCTTTGCTTTTTTGACATATTATTGCAACCTACATATTTCTTTCTGAGCTGTGAAATTAACAGACTCTTCTGAAAAAAAAAAAATTATGAGTGCCTTTTTTTTTGTCAGAGATTTGTGATAGTTCCACCCCCCCCCCCCATTAGACAATCCTAAATCCATCACCATGTACATGTAGTTGATTTTGTTCCCAAACATCAACCATCCTGAAGTTTGGGTAGAATACAGTAATATGATATGGTATGATAAGAACCACTGCAATTCTTGCTACCTCAAATATGCAATTTTCGACGTAGAGGGCAATATTATGCATGGAAATGGTCCGCATCTTCGTCAACTTCACTTCCGGTCCATATTGAAATACTATGGCTTATGAATAAAATGAGTGCCAAAAT
This sequence comes from Heliocidaris erythrogramma, assembly GCA_025617745.1. Classification (NCBI taxonomy): domain Eukaryota; kingdom Metazoa; phylum Echinodermata; class Echinoidea; order Camarodonta; family Echinometridae; genus Heliocidaris; species Heliocidaris erythrogramma. The sequence goes on along the minus strand of CM046862.1, from coordinate 33,973,580 downwards.
GCTTAATTTATGGATCTCATGACATAAACCACTCATATTTTGAAAGTGCAACCAATTGTCTCAATAAATCATTGTCTCTTTTCAAACATGTCGGTTAATTTATACTCAAACTCGAGGATTTTTGTAATACCAGTGTACATTTTCAATGCAAAAAGACAAACACTTGTCGACCCAATCGGGATATTGTCAGCACTGCGCATGCGTGGTTTGCATGACAAACGCCATCTGTTGGCGAAATTGCGTATTCGGGGTAGCGAGAATTAACTAGCATTATAAACTTAGTCACAATGTGGGACTCAGTGAGGGACTGTTCATATACTTGACTTGCGTGTAGGGTGCTAACGTGTAATTATTTCCCCATAGGCTCATGTGTTAAAAATGAGAAATAAAAAAAAAAACATGAAAAATTAATGCTACATATATAGCAATGGCACTATTCAAAATTGTGTCTTGAATAGTTCATACAATTTACTTACTTCCTGAAAATATGAAGGGGTGTTTTTCGACATTTTTTCTCTTTACAGGGGCTGCAACTTAGACTACGCACAAGCCTGGTCTAAGCTACAGCGGGAATATGAGGTTTCTTGGGCTACTAAGAAAGTCCTCATAAAATCCCCTGCTCTCTAATATGGGACTGATATGAACCAGTAATTATCCCTCTTTAAGCAGTAGGCACATATGAAAAAAAGTGTGGAAATATGTATCACTGATTTTATATGAAATTTGTTTCAACAATGACATCATCTTTGGTACGGTCGAAGGTGAATTATCAAAAATGTCTGAATTTATGCTCAAACAGCCTGCCCAAACTTGGTGTAGTAGACAGTTGCTTAGAGATTTTTTCTTGAGAAAGGATGAAATAACTAGTTTATTATTAGATTACTTTGTACATGATCATGTACATATTATGTATCTAACAATATACTTCTGATTGCTGCCAATTCAACTAATAATAATAATAAAAAAATAATAAAAAAAATATATAAGTATTAAATAGCACAACTGTTTAGTATCTATGTTCTGAGTAATGAAAGAATTTTCTGTTTCTAAAACTTAAAAAAAAAAAAATGAAGACGGTGCCAAATAAGCTGCAACAAGAATCCTGTATCATTACACCACTTGTTCTTATGCTTCTCAAGGGTAGAGTATGACCCCGTTCTCATCACATTTCCTAAACTGGTTTCCACTAAACCAGTTTTCAAAACCAGTTTAGAAGATCACTTCGTTAGCAATCACATTACGCTCCCCTGAACTGGTTTCCAAAACCACTTCACCGAAAGTGATCTTGTTGCTATGGGAACACTCTAAGCGGGGTCAAATGTTTCGCGCGGAATTTGAAACCGTCGAGCGTTACATACATTAGCGCGGGATCGCGATCGCAGCTGCATGCATGCAGCGCATGCACGCAATCCGTACAAGTGTCTATATATATAGCGTATAAAGCTTCAGTTGCTATTGTATGATTCAGATCGTATACCGCGCGCACAATAGTACTTCCGGGTGAAGATCGGTTTCCGAAGAACGGTTGTGTCCACATTACACGTAAAACCAGTTTAACAACGAAAGCGGTCTTGAAAACCACATCGAGAGGTGGTTTTCAAAACTGGTTTCCAAGACCACTTTGAGCGTTCTCATTACACCCCAAACTGGTTTCCACTAAACTAGTTTAAGGATGTAGATGAGAACGGGGTCTACCTTTATATAGAGAGTAGCCTAGACCTCTGACTTTTCGTGAAACAAAATGGCGTTTGAATTCTTTCTACTGAGAACACCCAGGTGCTCATCAGAATTGTGAATAGAAATGTTGCTCAGCAGAGGAAACAAAATGGCGTTCAAATCATGAGTTGTCGCTACTCTCTTTATGTAGGTACTCTATCAAGGCTGTGATAAGGGCTCCCCTCTCTGTCAAACCAGGTTGAAACAAATCCTACCGGTTTTCACCTTTTTTTTTAGTTTCTATTTTTAGCGGGCATATTTGGTAAAACAAAGAAAGAAAGAGAAAGAAAGAAAGAAAGAAAGAAAAAAAGAGAGAAAATAGCTTATTATTGTCACTAACAAGACACCCTGAGATATAGTTTTAAAGTTTTAAACATTCTTAAATTTAAACGAACAAGATGAACATGTACATTGGAAAATGGATTTCCTCACTGATGCGAATATATATACTGTGGTTCTTTACTACAGATTTGAATTTAAATCAAACACTACTGAGGTTCTCTCGGCCGCTGTACTCTTGGCCTGGTGACACTCTTATACCCCTTTCACATCAAGCTTTGGTCCGAACCAGGTCCGAACCAGGTCCGAACCAGGTCCGGACCTGGTCCGGACCAAATCTTGATGTGAAAGCATTTGGTCCGGACCAAAAAGTTAGTGCGGACCAAGAGGTGTTTCACGTCCGGACCAAATTTGGTGTGAAAAGCACAAAGAATTTGGTCCGGACCAAATGCTTCTGCTTACAGTTTGGGTCCAAAATAACACAATCAAAACACAAACATACGTACACGTACATACGTGATCGTGAGTGAGCGAGGGTTTCGTGCGAAGCTAGCTAGCTAGCCAGTTCCAAATGTCGCGCGCTTCATGAGGGGGGCAAGTGGTTTCCGTGGCAACTGCGATGGATATATTTGGTCCGGCCCAGGTTCGGCCTAAATGTTCACGGCAGTGTGAAAGCACTTGCGACGGACATAATTTGGTGCGGACCTGGTGCGGACCAAATTTGGATGGCAGTGGGAAAGGGGTATTAGTCGCTCTGCTAGTTTGGACTGGTGTTGGTGGGGTGCTTTAGGTGGCCTCTCGCGGGACGCTGCGGCGCTTCTTTTTTAAACCAAATTATACCCGTTTTAGATACTGAACTGCAATTTTATACACTTTCAAGAGTATTACCTTTTTGTAAAACTTTTTCTGCTACCTTTATTTATGTTTTTGTATACGTATTAATTTATTTTTTCCCTCAACATGGTAATCATGTTAATTACTTGTAAATGTTGAAATTTCTATTGATTTCATAAAACATACACATTAAAACAATATAGCATGAGTTCCAACATCCTTTCCAAATTGGCAGTATATTCACTATAATAAATGGAAAGAGCATAAGAGGAATATGAACTTTTTTCACAGAGTATACTATGAGGAAGCTTAGCAAATAAATCATATCCATGAGTAAAATGTCTTTGCAACCTTTTAATCGAAAACCAGCAGACCAAATCCCCAATTCAATCAACTCAACATGAACTTTTCGTAGTGCTTTTCGTAGTGCTTTAAAACTCTCTATAAATCGGCATAAATAAACCCTGTGTACATGTACATTTACCCACTGACCTGTAACGATATGGTCCACATGCCGCTTTAGTTAACCCATATTTGCCTTGTAGATAAGAGCACAACACCATGGGATAATCAAAAAGAATCAAAGAAATCACACAATGAAAGAGGAGTATGTAGAAGTATTCATGCCAGTGAAATTTCCAGACTTTCTATTCAAGTACACAATATGTATAGACTCATACCGGTAGGCATTTTACACTTGATTTTTTTTTTAACCCTGTACTAGCCTTAATCCCGGACTACCGTATTTTCGGGCGTACAGGCCGCACCCTAATTTGACAACTCATTTGGAAAAAAAAATATGGGGAAAAATCTCAAGCATAAGAAATTTTGCCCCCCAAATATCATACAATGAAAAAACAAGTGCCAAACTTTTTATTGTATTGACTATTTGAAGACGATTATTCCTAGATGTCTTTGCTTTTATGTCATTAAGAATTTAAAAATGATGAAGAGAATCTGACGAAGTGTAGTACTCGCAAACATGTATCTTTGTAGACTAGTAATATACGGTACGTGCAGTCTCCCTACTATAAAAGTTTGACAACGAACAGGACTATCAACCGTGAATGCAACTCGCAAATTGAGGCACAATCACAACGAAATTGGAAAGGAAATGTTTCCACCACTCTAAAAAATAGTGAAGAGATATCTTACATGGGTGCATATTCCATCAAAAGTTCCCTAAGTGATATCCAAAGACAGAAGAATACATAAACAGCATGATGGTGTCGAAAAGGAAATTTAAAAAGTTGTCACAACGATTTGCAAGCTGAAACATGTCCTTGCCATGACCAAAGATCGTGAAAAGGAAGATGGGACACTCTCCCGATTGTGTACAGGGTCCGATGTAACGGCCAGGGGAAGGGCGCCCTTCCCCATATGAGGCCACTTCCGTTACATAAAAGTAGGGGGAGACGGGAGTGTCCTATCTTATCTTTTAAGATCTTTGCCATGACCTACAATGTAGGATAATGCGCACGCCACATGCGCTATGAAATTCCACTGCGATAGCTGTCTGTTCTCCATACAAAATACACACATATCCGCGAAGGATCCTGCAAGGATATACCACCGCGCTGAAACAGCGCGGAGGTGGAGGGGTGCCATCGATCTCTACACATACGAGGGGTGTGCTCAAAAGACAAATTAAAACTTACAAAGCGTCTACGTAGTGCTGTAACGTCCACTACAATAGCTCATAGGACAGAAAATACTTTTGCCTCTTTGATACTATCATAAAATCTACCCGGGAATAAAATTCAGGTATTTTTTTGTGGCTGATTTCAGCACGTTACTTGAGCTCAATAAAAAGCTTCGTAGGAGTGCTTTGTCAACCTCGGAAGGCCATACAAGGCCGTGTTTATAACTATATTAATAAGATGTGTAGTTATTAGTTCTGAAGTATATATTTATGACTGAAAATATTTCAGTACACATGTACTTGAAAGATAATTAGATTTATATTCCACATACTAAGAATCTTGCTGTTAGATTGGTCAAAAGGTAATCACGTGATAAAAAGTAGTTTTCCCCATATCAATCGACCCGAGAAGAAAAGTTCGTGACCTCGACGGAATAGTACTTATGTGTTTCGCTGATCTCTTCAGTCCATTACAGAGTCACAATGCGTTATCAATATCTGGGTACGCGCGAAATGAAAGTGCGTGACCTCTACGAATAGTCAATTGAAAAGTGCATGACCTCTACGAATAGTCAAAATGAAAAGTGCGTGACCTTTACGAATAGCTCCATAGGCGTACTAAAATAAGCGCGCATTGCATAATCGCGCGCTTAAAATGATAAAACAATTGTGCGCACCCAGGTAGGGGTACGGTTTATGGGGGTTAATGGTGGTTTTAACATCTTTTGTTAATTTATTCGGTCCTAAATCATAAATGTCTTTTTTGAGAAGTAGAGAATAATTGTCTTTCTCGTACCATTTAAATGTTTCAGATGCAGAATATAAAGCAAATAATCACCTTTTGATTTCAGGCGATGAGACGTACTATCACTTCCTCGGCGATCTGAATGTATACGCTATCTTTCCTCAGCTTCGCTTCGGAAAGATAGCTACATCCAAATCGCCTCGGAAGTGATAGTTTGTCCCAATCACCTTCACCAACGATAATTATTTGCTTACTACATCGTTAGAGATAGAGCACAGGCTTACTTTTGATACACATGAGACTATATTTAACACATTTCTTTCCAATTTCCTTTTGGCTACCAAAACTGTACATGAGCTTTAAACACAAATTCAGGATTCAGACCTGCACGAAGTATACATGTACATATCTAGCATTTCAAAGCAGAAAAAAATATCATGCTTAATGTTACAGCTGTACCTTTTGAGACATAGAACAACTTTCCTAGCTTGAAAGAACAAAAGGGTTGCTTGTCTACCTCATAATGGGTTATAACACTGTCACCTGTTAGATGGGATTAAAATCCATAATCCATTAATCCCAGGTGGATTACTGCCCTGTCAATATGTCTGTGGTAAAAGAAATGTAACACACTGCACTTGGCTCACCATGCTCTCTCTCTCTCTCTCATGCACTCTCTCTCTCTCAAGCACTTTTGTTTACTTTCTGTCATCTTTCTCTCGGAATCATTGGGAAATATTCAAACAGTAACAGAATATAGCTTGTGTAGTTGTCTTACAATATGTTTGCATGTTATAATTTTGATTGTCATAGCCATTGAAAAGTCATGTAATATACTAGTTTTCAAATGAAAAATAAAGCACAATTTCTTACACATGGAGGGCTCAAGAATATTTTGCGCATCAGTAAACGTTATGGGAGGGGGTGGGGGGTCCCTAAATATGAAATGTGATGTAATTTCTTTCGATCTAACTTCAGATGCGTTGCAGCAGAGACAATCAAGGCAATGTGAATAGCCTCTGTCATTTACATAGTGTACAACTAAATTCGGAAACACTTTAATACAGATCAATAAAATTCAGGGAAGTATCACCGTTAGTCCTGCATCGAGCGGCAGCTGGGGGTTTGGAACAACGTTTTCGTACACCACTGTATGCGTGTATGATAGATAAAGGAGTGTAAATGTCCTATCAAGTATCATATTTGGCAGGGAATAAAGCGGTTACATATAATCTTCATATTATAAGATGTGACAAGGTGACCTTGATTCCTTATCGCCATTGAGTTCTCATCTGAAACAATGCTTAAACGTCAGTTTTCCTTCATTGTACAATGACTCTGCATAACATTCACATCACACAGAAAAATAACATCATCACACGGCTTTCTAGTGTACGGTTTTCTATGTCTGAAAGAGGGTCAAACCACACCACTTCCCTACTCTAGTAAACCGTACAGACTTCCAAGTCTGCATGAGGGAAGGGGGGTGCATCCACACAACTTTGCTACTCTAGTGACACACTAACAACGGATATGTGAACAGCTTCCATCTAGCTATACCAAGGTATAGTTACTACGTTCAATGTTATCCGATGCAGCTTCCCAGCAGATGTTCAATGGAGCATTGCAAATTTTTTGAGTGAAGAGTCATTTATTACACCTACAGTAGGCATCCCGACCTATCCTTGAACTTGGAAGCGTATTTTGGAGGGCAAGACGGAGGAATGACCTTCAATTTCAAAGATGGCTGGATTAAGGATGGATACAAGATAATTATTGGGAACGGCTATGGAGGGGGAAGGAAGGTGAGAGGGTGGGGGTATGGGGGTGGGGGAATGGGGGTGGGGGTATGGGCAAGTGGGTGGGGATGGCAAGGAATGACCTTCAATTTCAAAGATGACTGGACTGAGGATGGATATGTGGATAATCATAGAAAATCGTAGATAATCATGGGAAGTACAAGGGTGGGCTGGGATCTCTAAAAATAAGTGGTTGGGTAGGGAGCAGGGTGGGGTAGGTTAGTAATACAAAGAATGACCTTCAATTTCAAAGATAACTGGATTAAAAGGGGGATTGATGGATAATCTTTGGAAAGCAGAAAGGAGGGTTGGAGTCGCTAGACAGAAGGTGAGAGGATAAGGAGGGAGAAAGGGAAGAGAGGGGAAGAGAGGGAGGAAGAGAGGGAGGAAGAGAGGGAGGGAGAGAGGGGGGAGGGAGGGAGAGGGGAGGGAGGGAGAGGGGGAGGGAGGGAGAGGGGGAGGGAGGGAGAGGGAGGGAGAGGGGGAGGGAGGGAGAGGGGGAGGGAGGGAGAGAGGGAGGGACTGGTTAGCAAGAAGGGTAATGACCCTGAATTTCAAAGGAGGGTGGATTAAAGGTGGATACATAGATGTTCATTGCAAAGCACTGCGGAGGGGTACGACCACTAAGACAGAGACAAGAGTGAGAGAGTGATGGAGAAGGGTACAGCGATGGCTTAATCATGCCTGCAATAGAAAGTGATACATGTAAATCTCCCTTTCAACCTCGTCATCGACGAGAAAATGGATACAGTCTGAAATTCCAGAAAGTATCACATTATAATCCAATGTGCAGATAGCCGAACGGTCCTCTCTTCATTCTGTGAAAGAGCTTCTATACATGTACTCATTCGCTTCGACGCTGCGGTCTGTATCAATCAAGAAAGTCAAGGAATGACATCTAATCTTAACCGGTTGACAACTGAATTTTCTTATTCCCATGGGCTTGGTAGAGTTAACACCCAATTCCCATATGCAATGGGTTAATGATGACTAGACCAGCATGGTATATTCCATAGAGTGCAACTTATAATATGACAATACAGATGTATCATGTATGACAGGAGATGTCCATGCATTGCATAGTTCAGAAAGAAACTACACATAAACAAATCTAGGCCAACAGGTAATGCTACAGAAAAAGTGAGTGAAATCAAAGTTACATGACTGATAAATTGATCTTATTACTGTAATGATGACAGCACACAGAGAACTGAGAGACAGGTGCTGTGCTATGCTATGGAGGAACATGCAGTTGTACACTAAGTACTGGCACTGCACTAGTCTTGCTTCCAGGTTTAGGGGTTATTCTTATATCGATCAATGTTCAATAATCTAATGTCACTTAATTTCATTAATGTTAAGCCCAGTTCGAAGAAAGACGCATACATAAGAAGAAAAAAATATATATTCACAAATATTATAATGCTTACAGTTAGTATATTGCATTCTAAATCAACATATCAAACATCCTTGGGCAACAAAATTTCCTGGTGGGGTATCTACATGAAAATTCATCTGAGGCAAGTTGACAACAAATCTTCATGTAATAAATTCTCTATATTTAGGAAAAAAAAATCAACCTAGTGAAAATAAATCCATGATTATATTTGAGCAGAGGGTTTACAAATAAGTTGATTTATCAAAACATGCTTCATATGAGAAACTTGAAGTAAGATAATTTAGTTTCTAGGGAAGTAATCTTGCAATTCACATGAAAAATAAATCAGAGGATAGTGCATGTTTTAGTAGAACCCGGTTAGCTTATACGGCAGTTTCATTCTTTATTAAAATCTAAGCATATTTAGAATATTTATGAAGCAATGTCAAAATACAAATTTTATTTTTCATCTGATCGGCAATGTCCTTTATTGTAAAACAAAATATTGAAGTACACTGTCAATGATGATGTTTCATAACAAATACATATACCAAACTTTGAGAAAGTTGAGATGGCATTGTGGAGATGGGAAATTACCATGAGTGCCTGGATACGAGGCTAGTGAAACCAAGATGCCCTCCTAACCAGCTGCTGTGAATCATCATCAGATGAGCCACATCATTACACTGGATGACAAATAAAACAACATCATCCTAACTCTAATGATGCATTAAGAGCTAGAGGTGGGAGCATCAGGCTTTCTGATCAACAAATTACAGCTATAAATTGTCTTCTTTAGATGTGGAACAACTGGAGTCACGGTAGCTGGAGCTGATGCTCACCTGTTGCTTATGGGCTGCACAGTACATTAATTCCTAGTTTCCCTTCCCGATTTGTTGAAAATGAAAAAGGCGTTCCATGCTATTTTGTATTTGACATTTGATACTTTTAATATACACAAAAATGCTATAGGGTCACTTTCTATTATTTTGGGTAATACTTATCCAATAATAAATAGTGAAAATTGATTAATAATGCATTGGGTTCTCAGGGGAGCATTTCATCAAGCGTTTTGTCAGTGATATTTACTGACAAATTTGTTCTCAGCCAATCAGATGCAAGGATTTCAGTAGCTTATAAACATGAAACGCTCCCTAGGTTTCATATAAAGTGACAATCTTATTTGTATTTCAGCAAGTCACTGTGTAACCTGCAGAAGAGAATGAACTGATACACGACCAGAGAATAAACATTTTGTTGACGACATCTACACAACACATTTCATTCCTAATTGTGCATCACTTCTTTTTCCTTCAAAATTCATGACAGTTGATAACTTCTGTCAGGGCTCGACACAAACTGAAAACTTTGGTGGTCCAGTTGGTCCACCAAATTTGACTTATTTTCATTTTTGGTAGACCACAATCAATTTTGGTGGTACACATTAAATTATACAATAAATAAGGTTTTTTTTCCCAGATATTTAGGATTATTGTTTGCGGTATTGTTTTCAATTTATGATATACGCTTGACCTTTCATTTCACTTTTAGCACTTAATATGTACCGGTACATAAGATTTACTATGTAAAAGTTGGCTTGAATTTCACTTACAGTTTTATTCTAGCTCAAAGCTAAGATCACATGCCTCAATTCATTCTCCAGTAAAAGACATTTATAATCTTTCATTTAATATGATTTATTGGATTCCTTTTGCAAAATTAAGTTTTGGTGTCAAATGATTGAATTTCTCTGATTATTCTTCCTAACTGAAACATGTAGTCACATGACTCATGATCGCGATTGTAAAATCTGCTATCGCGATCGCGAACAGGAGTCACGTGACAAATACGTGTTTGAGAAGGAAGGATATTTGGAGAAATTCAATATTGTAGTGTTGAGCCCTGCTTCTGTACATGCTTCCTTTATCCTTTAATAACAAGACTAAATCAATCACTTGTAAAAATAGAGCATTCAGTTAAAATAGTAAGGCTTACTTTCTCTTTTCTACCATTTGTTATTCATTCTTTTTTCTATTCATATACCTTTTGTTTTCATGTTCTTTTGTAAATAGTGTTATGTTTCAACAAGTTTGTTGTTAGTGTCATAAGTCATTTGTTAGTTTTCTTTTTAAAATATAAAGTGAAAAGGTGTTGCAATGCCTTAAGCTTGAATGTTTTATTGCCATACCTTTGAATGTTATTATATTATCCATATATTGTACCTGTAGTATGATCATATTTGCCTTTTCTTTCTGTTACTGTTTACTTGTACTTATTCTCATTTTTGCCATATGATGACCATACTATGTAATGCCATGGCCCATGCAAAAATGAATGAATGAATAAATAAATAGATAAATAAATAGATAAATTGGGAAAACTGATAAAACTTGGGGTCTGTGCCTTCTGCCTGGCACAAAAACAATGCCTACATGAAGGTGAAACAGAAAATGAATGTAATATACCGGGATACAGCAGGGATGCCACTTAGAATTGATAAAAAAGTAGGAAAAATCATCTAGAATGGGCCCTTGTGTACATAAAAGGTGGTTTTCTATGGCTAAAAATATGTTGAAAAAGTAGGAATTCCTAATTTTGTCTGAAAAGTGGCATCCCTGCTACAGAGAATGTGATATGTGCAGAAAGGTAGCAGTTACATCAGATTTAGAAAATTATCTTGCCATATCACATAAGCGCTATATAATGTGCTCTCATGTGGTTTCTAGCTATATGTATGCCCACGGAATGGATTCATATCATTCTTGTGGTCATGTTTGATAACGTTCCATTTGGAATGGTTTGAAGAAGAGGAGAACAAGATGGAGAGAAAGAGAAGAGAGAAAGAGAAAGTAAGAGAAAGAGAGAGAGAGGGAGAGAGAGGGAGGGAGAAGAAGGAGGAGGACGACTGTCTATTAATTTGCAGGCACCGACTCTATTGTGACACTTGAACAAAATTCTATAAAGCCTTGACCCTAGCCTAACTTTGCCATTCTCTAGCACTAGCAGGAGCAGCTACAATACAATACAGGGTGTATGAGATGCAAAGTAGTCTTGCAGTCCAGATCCAATTATATATGCTTTATGACGGATGATGGCGTGTTCCTGCAAATGAGGGGTTTCCAATGAGGACCATGTGTGTAGATCTAATCTTGCACTCATTCATTTATCTCCAGTATCAATGTCTGGATATAATTGGAAGTAAGTGAATGTGACCTAGAATGAGGTCTTCTCGCCTAATCTAAATACTTGCCCTAAAATGCTGCTGCCAAGCACACTTTCCCTTTCATACTCCCAAAATGATACAGAGATAAGGGACGGGGAGTGAGAGGAGGGATGGAGGGATGGAGGGATGGAGGGAGGATGGAGGAAGGGAGGGAGGAAGGGAGGGAGGAAGGGAGGGAGGAAGGGAGGGAGGAAGGGAGGGAGGAAGGGAGGGAGGAAGGGAGGGAGGAAGGAAGGGAGGGAGGAAGGAAGGAAGGGAGGAAGGAAGGAAGGGAGGGAGGGAGGAAGGGAGGGAGGGAGGAAGGAAGGGAGGGAGGAAGGAAGGGAGGGAGGGAGGAAGGAAGGGAGGGAGGGAGGAAGGAAGGGAGGGAGGGAGGAAGGAAGGGAGGGAGGAAGGAAGGGAGGGAGGGAGGAAGGAAGGGAGGGAGGGAGAAGGAAGGGAGGGAGGGAGGAAGGGAAGGATGGAAGGAAGGATGGAAGGAGGGTTGGAAGGAGGGATGGAAGGAAGGATGGAAGAAGGATGGAGGAAGGATGACAGGGGAGGAGGAAGCACAGAGGAGGGAGGAGAGGGTAGGAGGGAGGGACAGACTGAAAGAGAAAGGAGATAGAGGGACAGAGGGAAATGAGGGAAAGGAGGGAGGGGGAGAGAGAGAGAGAGAAGAGGACGGAGATATGAAAGAGAAGTAGAGCAAAATGGAAGCAGATCTAGGATGACTGAGATGGTGACGAAAAAGAGGTTAGAGATATCGATGAGTAGAAGAGTTGAAAGTGACGGAAGGTCAGTGAAAGAGAGAGGAGTCAGAGGGAGACAGTGAGATGGCAATTGAAAAATAGTGAGGTAGAAGAGAGAAAGAGAGAGAGTGGGGGGGGGGGGAAGTATTTTACAATGAAGGCAAAATGCATTGCACTGATTTATATACCATTATAGTGACAGTCACATTGCCTAATCACTGAAATGCTCTCATCATTCATGTTAGGGAATGTGATGCGACACACAGCTCAATCACATGACTCATATTTTAAGCCTAATAAAGATTTTTTCTTCATCCGATTATAATCGCATGGAAAAAAGAAAAAAGTGGAAAGAAGAGAATAATATAATGGTTTGATTATCATGTACGATGCATCATCCCTCGAAATACCCCAAATTTGAGGTCAGCAATATGTCTAACCTTTCAAAGTAAAAAAGAACGTGAATGAATTGTGCATTAAAAAGAAAAAGAAAAACTGCTTGAACTATATTGGAATGTTTCAAGCAAACCTTTTATCATAAAGTATGAAATAAAATTTCACTTATTGTATTATTTAATGTGCATTGGTAGACAAAGACAATTTAATCTTAAACATTAAAGGGTACCTATCACCAAAAAATATTTTGCTCTGTATGTTTTGAGGATCCATGTCGTTATACTATATTCAAAATATGAGCTTCAAATATTAATTCTATAAAGAGATATTGCAATTTTAATTACACTCTCTATAAACGTAAAAGCGACTCGCGAGTAGCCTAACGTGCAATTCCACGGTAACGGAAGGACAGTCAGACATAAACCGTATCTGAATATCCTTCCGTGACCATCGAATTGCCCTAATCGGCGCACCCATATGCGATCGCCAAGATAAAGACTAGCGCAGAACCAAATTCGGAGTTCGGTTAATTAGCGCGAGCATATTCATGTTATCCTTTATTTCCTTCATACTCCTTAACTGTTGACTATAGAATGCCAGATAAAGTTCTTTGAGGTTGATTTTATACTTTCTAGCTGTACATATATAATTTTTTCAGGTGATTGGGACATTTTAAAATGTCATTAAACTGGCAAAACCTGAACAGCGCCACCTTACAGCAACTGCTAAATTGAGATTATAATTTGAAAATTAATTGCATTTTATTTTGAATTTCGACAAAGAGCTGTTAGGCAAATAGGCACATTTTGTGTTTCAAAATATGCACATACATGTGGAAAACTAAGCTTCTGCAACCTAAAATGGGGCATGATGGGAAAATTAGAGGCACAGACACTTTACAAATCCTGTTGAAAGATGGCGCCAATTAGGAGCTTCAATTTACTGTCACTTTAACACATTTTATATTAAAAGAGGATTGAATTTGTCCCTCTATGGGAACTTTTAGGGCTATCAATTGCACTTTGGGTACCTTTTGGACATACAATTCTTCTGCATCCAGACATACATGTATAGAAATGGAAACTCTTAATTTCTCTTTTTCAAATTAATTCAACCTTAAAATAAATATTCAAATGGAAAGATGGATGACAGGGCAATGAAGGACAGAAAAGGGGTAATGACTATGGAACATGGTCAAGAACAGAATGGGCAAAGAAAGGGGAAAAGAGAAAAAGAGTGAAAAACAGGAATACACAGTATTGATTAAAGCAAATGGGTCATAAATAGGTTATTTTTGTTTTATTTAATTAAAAAAAAAATTATACGACTTTAAGGGTAGAATATCGCGCCCCCCCCCCAAAAAAAAAAAAAAAAAAATTCCTGTTGGACTTTGGACTGCCAAAATTTTTGTTGAATCAAACATTAATTTTGAGAAGTTATCTGTCACCAATGAAATTAACATCGGATTCACTCAAATGGGAATGATTTGAAGAGTTTCCCAACTCACAGATATAGTTCTACTCATGATAAATTAATCTCAAATTAAGGACAAATTTGGAATTCCCAAAGGAGAACAGCCTGTCTAACTGGGGTTGTCCTCTTGAATTGTTCAAGAAATGACTTTAAAAAAAAATATACAGTATGCTTCATTTTAAACCTATTTGCAAAAGGAAATTCAGAGCTGTAAGCCCCTAAATCAAACTATATGTACGATGACAATGGGTAAAGACCAAATGCATCACTTCAAAATGTATAAAATGCATGTACTACCATATACATGTATGTATACACAATGCATATCAGAGTACAAAATATACTTTACCACGTCTGTAATTTTTGGATCTTATACTTGTATGTCCTTGAAAAATTTACAGGTATCCATCCATTTCACAAAGCTGAAAGATCCTTTCCCTATGAGGCTCCAGTAACCATGTGTTGCGATAGTTGAAGAAACAATTCTTCCGAGTAAAACTTTACACGGTTGGAAGATAAACGGGAGGTATACTGTATCAAGTCTTTCATCCCATGCACTGACACTCCAACAACCCAATAACATCTGAGTTATCTGGCGCTCCCATAATGTGAATTAATGAGACCAGGTCGAGAACACATTATGACCCTGGTCTGGGAGAGTGATCCAGGTGACATGATTAGCCGCTGGTCTTATGGAATCCTTGCCATTGGGGTGGGGTACAGGTCGATGGGAGAGGCTGGCTTGTGGCCAGAGATCAAAGAATGAGGGAGGGGGCATGGGGAAGGGGTGACAGTGCTGGTATAATGACTACCTACATCAGGGGTGGGGTGAAGGTTAATGGTTGGGCTGGTGGAAGATGGGGGGGGGGGGGGGGGGAGAGAGAGAGAGAGAGAGAGGGTGTGGCACTGGTCTCACATCACTGCATCCAGGGTGGGGTACATATCATTGGTAAACAGTCTGGTGGAGATGGAGGGGGTGGAGATGGAGGGGGGGGGGCAGAGGGAGGGTGTGGTGCTGATCTCACATTTCTGCGTCAAGGGTGGGGGTACATATCACTGGTAAACAGTCTGGTGGAGATGGGGGACAGAGGGAGGGTGTGGTGCTGATCTCACATCTCTGCGTCAAGGGTGGGGGTACATATCATTGTAAACAGTCTGGTGGGGATGGAGGGACAGAGGGAGGGTGTGGTGCTGATCTCACATCTCTGCATCAAGGGTGTGGGTACATATCATTGGTATAAAGACAGGCTGGTGGAGATGGTGGGTGTGGCACTGGTCTCACAAAATCTCTACATCAAGGGTGGGTAACAAATCAGTGATATCTGCAGGCTGGTGGAAAGTGAGGGGGAGGGGGTGCAGAGAAAGAGAGAGAGATAGAGAGAGAGAGAGAGGGCACTGATCTCACAAACTCACTACATGTACATCAGTGATAGGGTGCGCCTACATATTGATGGTTGATCAGGCTTGTAGTCGAGGGAAACAATCCCATAGAATGCATTCATCTTGGGTGGGGTAAGAGTCAATAAGGATTGGGTAGTCTGGTACAAGATTTGGGTGGGGGAAGAGGGAAAAATGGTGAAGTCTCCCACCTAGAAGTCTCATAAAATCCCTTCCACTAGGCCTGGTGCTCACAAGGATGTATTTCAATTGCACCATTCAAGAACATTCCGGAAGGCCTACATGTACAGAAATGCACCGAACAGGTCCAGGCTCAATCTCAAGCCACAGATGCAACCCCTTTGGAGCAAGATGCGATGGCAAGGGTCAGGTTTCAGGTTTGTATGAAAATCGCCTCTTAAACACTAGCATAACAATCTCCACAAACCAATGAGTGAGTATATATACACGGAACATTTGCGTGACAACTTGTAGAGTCGTCTTGATCTGAAGGTACCTATTGTTCACTGTTTCCTGTGGCATGGATTCTACTGAACTGAACACTCGTTTGGCATAATCGGTGTTCGTGGAATATGGTTAACACCTCGTATGCACCGTTTTAAGTGGTAACATGAAGGTCATTGATCAAGGTTTGTGTTATAACATGTATGGTGTGACTGTGACCAAGGGTATGAGATGGTGGTGGGAGGGGGTTGCAGGACAGACACATGGAGAACCATTGGTACTCCCTATGTGATAACTTTTAATCAGGGCGGGCTAGTGTCATGACTAGGTAAGGAAGCAAGCTTATGGAAGATGGTTGGAAAATGAAAGGGGTAAGGTGGTGCAGATGTTGGTGCTGGTCTTGTAGAATTCTTTCCTTGGTGGGGTCAAGGTTCATCGCTGGAAGGTGGAGAGATGTTAACTGATGAAAGAGAATGGCAAGGCGGTAAAGTGAAGGGGTTTTTCGATAGTTACAGAAATTTCTTCCTTTTTGGTGTGATGCTGATCCATATTTATGGATACCGATATATGTGATACCAGTATAATAACCCCGATGAGACAGGGGAACAGAGATTATCCTCAGGGAGAAATGCCTCCATAAATTTGAATTCAGGAATACCGGTACAGGGAAATGTATATTTGCACTATATGCAAAATAAATGTGGTTAATATACATTTGCATGCATACATATCTGCATGAAAGGGACATTTCTGGGAAGTGTTTATTTACTTTATGTATTTGTGGTTTATTCAATTTGTGAATGGCAGCCAAGCATGGAATCAATTGAAATTAAATGCGCACAGATATAGTACCCACAAGTATTACTTGATCAAAACAGATAAATGCTACTAAACTTTAGCAAAATAAACATTCAAATTAATAGGGAAAATGCAAATATACAAACTATTTGAGCATTTCTTTATCTGGCTGATCTACTGAACAGATACTACAAAATTTGTGAATTAATAAATAAAGCTTTGATCATGTTCCAGATCACATCTTTATGCCCTGCTGAAGAAATAGGTAGAATACTGGGTGAATATTTCCCTTTAATTACGGAAAAATTGTCAATAATTATGTTTTTTTTTTTTGTATATAAAATGTGTTGTAATTAATTTCTACATGTATAGTAAACAAATCATCACACCAAATGATTAATTTTTCCGATATTTTAAACTAGAGTTCTGTACAATTAATACAGAAGGAGACTAAAAATAAAATTGATTAAAAACTATTTTGAAGAACTAGTTGAACAACTTAGTGCTTGCCAAACAAAGTCATATCTTTGTTGTTAATGCAGAATACAATTAACAAGTACAAGATTCTTGTGTGTAAATTCCCTATATTGTTTGTTGCTATAGTGCTAACTTTTTGCGTGAAGTGAAGCAGGAAAAGATGCAAATGGATCTTCATTAATTCATTTTGAAGATGTAGGTCAAATCCATGACCAGTGTCCTGTCATCAGACACTGTGATTGGAGTGCGATGACAGATGCATTACGCCAACACACACACAAACCGCTTAGTTTGAAGAATCAGACCTCTAGCGCACATTGCATTCAAGCCATTAGTCACCACCATCCTACTAAAAAAAAGAAGGTAGATACAATACACTATAAAGTATAGGCTTACTCCCAAACTTTGTTATTTCAAGTATACATTAGGGTTTAACCCCCCCACAAACAACAGTCTACATGTGTGTAGAAGTTTGATGTTCAGAAAATAAGACATCATAGTAGAAATGTGAGCTTAAGAGGATTGCTCTTCAAATGCTCTCATATTTGAAATATGACAAGAAATAGCTTAAGTGTTTGGGCTGAACATTCATGCCACTGTAAACACCAATTCTTATGTAGACATGATGATCTACCTTTCCCAATTGCTTTGAGTTTCTTTCACAATGGAATTGAATGACCAGAACTCAACTTTATCTTTAAAGTTAAATTGCTCTCAAACCATGATCATATCACAATGGCTGATCCATCAAAGATACATGTATATCCAAACAAATGGATCTATAGATGTTAAATGCAGCATGTGAAAAGATGTACAAGAAACACATCCTCAAAAAACTTTCTTGCTCAAAACTTGAATTTGCTTTGACATTTAATTTGTATGATGAAGAAAGTGGGCCTATTTAACCCTTAGTTGGCTTTGGTTGACCTATGGAACAAACAGCGGGACTGCCACAGTCGACTTTTGGCACATGTACAGTGTACTGTAAAAGTTGAAATTTTCATGTGATTAACTTTTTCGCGCTCGGCCAAGTAAGGTAAATTTCACGTTTTTAATTTCGACGACGTGCTAGATTCATTGCCAAAGGAATACATAAACAAGAATATTCGCGTGTTTATATTTTCGCGTAAATTTCACGCCGCGCGAAACGTGTGAACATTTCCACACTGCGGAATATTCCACGTTTACATAATATACTCCATACAATGTGGCAGTCCAGTGTTTTGGTCTGTGGTGCTTAAAGAGTTAGTGAAATAATTTGGCACATTTCTCTAATCAAAACTCTGTATTCTTTAGTTTTTCATGTTGATAAATTTGGGGGGGAAATATGTTTTACAAAGAATAGAGAAAAAGAAAGAAAGAGTGTAATGGAAAGAGCAAAAAAGAGAGAGAGAGAGAGAGAGAGAGAATACATGTTACTAATCTGTTCTAAAAATATGACACCCAATACACTGTATGACTAACATTAAACAGTACCTGGAAGGTAGATTAACCATTTATTGTGGTTAAATATAGTGCTAGTGGAAACAAAGAACATTAAGATATATAAAGTCTGAAGACTCTAAACCTTGAGATGGAATAAATATAGGCTACACATAGGCTACATACTTAATATCACTGGGATAAACATTAATCTCTACTTTGCAACCAAGTTATTTGAAAATTAAAGTGCCATACATACACTTCCAGGTGTTAAGTTATGACTTAAAATGCTTGTTTCATATTAAATTTGGGATAAGATGTATATCATGGTAATAAATTGCACAATAAGGATTTTTTAAAGCTAAAATTGTTGTGCAGGCTTTGCCACCCATGGCATGGAGAGGGTTAAGATTTAGATTTTTAAAATTCCATGTCACATTTAAAACCTACAGGTAAAGATAGGAAGTATTGATATCTTTGCAGTGTGTTAATTTTCACACATTTTGCATTGTGTTTCGCATGCCTAAAATCCAAAACAAAACAACAAATATATGCATACTTTTATTTAAAATTGATTGAAGGGCGTTACAAGAATGTACGAATGAGGAACTGAGCAGAGAAAAGTTTTTAAAACTCATGAAATCTTAGAACAAAATGTGCAGTCCAAATATCAAATGTTTTAATATTGGATGCTTAAAGTGGGAAAAATTTATTGTTGTTTGTTCAGCTTGTAACGAATCTCCATTTCAGGTTAAATAATTTGCATACATGTATCAAAGTTTCTGATTTGATAGTATAACCACAAAAATAAGCTATGTTAATGATGTATATATTATACAACCATTATCTTGAAGATAAAACTCCCAAAATCCCATGTCTCCAGCTACATAATTGACAGTGGGGTCTGTCTTGAAGCACCAAGGTAAGATTGTATGATAGACATTGTAAGCCTGTTTTCTTGGCTACCATCCCAATATGCTTTGCATACGCAAGGTCTTTTTGAAGACATGTGTCTCCAAATTAATCGCGAGAGAGATTTGACGGACAAATTGAGGGGCAACCCCTGCACTGGAAAAGTGTTAGTTTCAATTTTTAGCCCAAGAGAAGGTCACTTCTGAACTTTGGTGTTGGTGTGACTGGCTATGCCACATGACAGGCTTTTTGGAATAATCAGAAACATATTTAATAAGCAGATTGTTTTGAAGTTTGGTAGAAGCTGTAGACCTGTGTCTGTTCATCACTTTATAATTCAACTGAAAAGCAAAAAGTAACAAAAGCGAAGTCATAACCTTGCTTTGTGTTTCTTAAGGCCGGATGCACTCTTATTACACACATGAAGATACATGTTTCCTTCTAAATTCTATTTTAAATTGTATGCTTCGTAATTGTACATCATCCTTTAACGTGATGACAAATTTATCTAATGCCCCTTCTCCCTTTTCTTCATTTTCATATTTGAAAAAAATTGTCCTATTTTTAATTTTTCTGCCCTCTCCCCCATCTCTACCTCCCTTCCCCCTCTCTCTCTCCCCTTCAATCTCTCTCTCTCTCCAATTTACATACTGGTCTCAGGTATTACAAATGCCATAAAAAAAATATTAAAAAAATTGTCTGCTGAGAGGTAACAGGCTGATCAATGTTGTGGCATGAGTTAAGGTCCTTCTGACTCTCCACAGGCTCAAACTCCAGTCTGGTCATAAATGGAATAGCATGGCTATACGCACATGCAGAATTCTCTGTCTTGTCTATGTTAACATATAGATCACAGTGCGTTTGACCTCTTCAGCCAATCACAACAATCAGCTTGGGCCAAGAAAATTTCAGCTTTCTAAAAATAGCAATCGAACTTGGACTCGTTACAGCACCCCTTCAAGAATCTGGAAGCCATTCCATTCAAAATCAACGCAATGCTGCGATTTTGTTTGCCATTTTGGCACAATGTTAAATCCTCTCTCGTTCATCCGATGGCTCTAAATTTCTCTCGGCTGCGGTTCAAGTTTTAAAATACTGGCTATGCAGCGGGTTTGTAAAATTTGAAGCATTCAGACGTAGATTTTGGCGGTCAATCAAACATGTGGACATGTTGTAGTAAAAAGCTTATCATTAATAGTATTTGGCCTTGCTGAATGAACTTGATATTCACACTAAAGAATGCAATTGACAAAGTTGCCAAATATTAGCACATGACAGGTGTATAGACTGCCAATAGTGGCTGCTGAAATCTTGGGGAGTTGTTTTCACTATACACAGAGTGCATAATGCCATTGGCTCATATGATACAGAAAAGGGTAAAATACCTGTATAAGCCATATATTTTGCAGGGGTTTTATTTTCACGAATTTTGCGGATCGCAAATTTAACAACATGCTATAATATTGAATTTGTTGTCTTCTTGACAGAAATTCACCGCTTAGCTTTGTGAAAGATCATCATCATTGCTGTTTGTAGATCTGAGAATTTCCTGATCGAGAATTCAACCACTCGCAAAATAGCCTGTGTAGTCATATTCGTGAAAATTTATGGCAGCGAAATTCATGGCATATACAGTAATAAAAAATCTTTGCTTCTTGTATAGCACTCATATCCACGACACAAGTAAGGTGCTCAGGCCAAGGTACTCCAATATGGCTTTAGCTGGGCTACCGCTTCCCGATACCCATACCATTCAAGGAATTCCTTCGTAATAGGTGCTATCTATTAAATGCACACCTGGGTGAAGGGCGGCAAATTTAGATCAGAGTCTTGCAATGTAAATGACGTATGAAAATATGTATGCGGCAAACTATCAAAACAACTTGGAGCAAAGTGAAAACTCGGTTATATCGTCACCATTGTGCGGGCAGAGTATCCTGTACAAGAGCTGATATGTCTGGGATGAATATATGATTTTGGACTGATTAATTTTGGATTGCTTCTAAAGCAAACTAGGGCAGATTAGAGTTAAATTAATTTGTAAATCCCTCGTTTTAATCCAGTAAATTGATTTGGTCCATTTGGTAGATGACAAACCTGTGTCAGCAGTTCCTATAAACCAATAAAAAGAGACTGACTTTATGAAAGCAAGGTGAAAAGCACTCATTATTTGGTTCAGCGCTTACCTTCTAAAACTTGTAAACTTGCTTAGAATATCCAGAAGAAAAAATCCAGAGATCCCAGGATTTTAAAGCGAATCAGATTCAGGACAGTTGTACACATGGACCCTTAATTTTCCTAACAGGGTTTCACTGATGTCTTCATGCAGGTGAATTTTTATGAGGTACAAAGATGAAAGAAAACAAAAACAGGAGATGGAAAAAGAGAAATCGAGGAAGAGAAAAGGAAGTGGGGGGGGGGGGGGGTTCGTGGTAGATGACTTTTTTTTTGCAAAAAGAAGGCAAGATGAAGAGAAGGGCAAAACAGAGCACTTGCTAACCTATGCTTTGCATGCGCACCTGTCTATTAGCATTTCAATTGATAGGTAGCCATTTCTACCATTTAGAGGAGACAACAGATTGGATTTCTGGTGCACGAAGAAGCAAATATGCATCCACGCATTTTGCGTAAACTTTGCAATTTAGCTTGTCGCAGCCAGGTAAGCTGTCGTGTCTAAAAGAGACGGCCGTGCCTGCCTGTAACGAGAGATGCTGGGCTTGATAGAGTGGAGAATCGCCTTAGAACGTGAATGTCCAACGACTTGATGTCAATTCTGATGGTGCTGTAATTCACAATTGATTCCAAACAATCGAAGTACAGTTGGGCCCCCCGGCCCTGTGAAGGTTTCAATAAACACTAGGATATCCTGCCTTTATGTAGGAACTAAAACCTAGATAAAACCTGTATTTCTCAAATTTTTCTGTCTATGTCTGTCTGTCTGTCTCTCTCTCTCCTTTTTCTTTCTCCCATCTCTCTCTCAGTCTCTTCTTTGTAGATTATTCTTGATTTGCTTGAGTCAGATGTACCTGTAAGTAGTTTGTCAACATTAAAAAATATCTACAATAACTGGGCAATAATGTGTCCACTTTGGAAGTAAATAGAGTCAAATCAAATGTGTGCCCACTCTCATTACTATCATGTGTGATAACTAAACAAAAATATGCATTCATAATGTATTTGCCAAAGGCTATGAAAGATCCCCCAAATTTTTCATCAGAAACATATTTTACAATATGCAATGAACTGAAAAACTTTTATTTTCAAATTTCTTCTTTACTTTTTATTTTTCTTTTGTCAACACTTCTTTCACACAGTAAGTTCCTCAAAATTAATCAAGCACTCGCATCAGTATAATACTCCCCAACCTTATTATTTATTTTTTAAATATTTTGAAGTCATCATAACAATAACAGGGGAAAAAAAGAAACATTAATCAATAGTCATAAAAAGTTTGAATTTGAATTTTTGGATGAAATAAGGAGGTAGAAAAAGTTTTTTGCAGGACACATTTCACAGAATCGCTCTCTACTGCTCTGTATATTCTTTATTCATGTCGCCCTTCCAATCATCTCTCAACCCCTCCCCCAATCCCCACCCCCATTCACCCTTACACAAAAGAATGCACCACTCTTCAATTGGAGCATACAAATTCCAGACTTTTCTCTCTCCGGTCAACTGGCACACAAGTTTTGAATACAAATTCTGCCCAAAAATTGTATTTGTGCTCACAGCTCAAGTTTCAAACTGGCTCTCAATCGCTCTGCGCAACCGTTGCAAAACAATAATGGACATGGATATATCTACTCCTGGCTGAAACATGCACGAGAACCGCTCAAGGGCAAAAGCGTTAATTTGGACTAATGCATTTGCGTTGGATACTGTGTCAACCCCTGATACGGTTGTAAGGCTGGGAGCGAAAGTTTTTGGTAATGGAGTGCTCTATCTACATTTCCATACCACCCTGTTAACGGGTTAAGTGTGTTAATGTATATTGCCATGCAGGAAAGTGTGCTGAATGGTCTACATTTAGAGGAGAAACTACATGTGATTTCTTTATTTTTTCCCTTTTTTTTTTACACTCTTGTTGAACTGTTAACAAATGTAACATAAAAGTAATTTTAAAATGTGTGGAATATCAGAGGAACTGTAAGGAATCTGGGCACTTGTTCTATGTTACACATGAAATAATTAGCATGTTTACCATGTAAGTCAAAAGGATAACTGAAAATATGGAGTGTGACTTCGTTTTCATTTTAACAGCATGGAAATAAAGAAGTAGGTGCAAAAAATCATATTCCTGAAAATGTCACCCATTCCCTCCCTCCCTCCCCCAACTTCATGGCTCATCTTCCTACAAGAAGCCCTCCCCCTCCCCCCCCCCCCCCCCCCACTCAGCCCCAACTGCCCCCTCCTCCAACCCTCTCTGCCTATCTCACCTCAAGAGAGGAAGGTGACAGTATAGTGTAAATAGTCCAGTATACTTAGAACCCAAGAGAAAGGTGTGTTGTGGGGGGGGGGTGGAGGGGGGGGGAGGGGTAAATTCTATGATTCATGAAAGTAAAATACAAGAGTAAAATACAAGAGTGAACAGCCAGTATAAAAAAAACAACTCTTCATTTCTTCATATCTCTTGTTAGATTTCCTATAAGAAGAAACTTTCCTCTGCACTAATTACATATTTTATCCCTCTAATAATCAAGATGGTTTCTTAGTGAGTTTACAGAGCTACATGACATGAATAAAGCTCTTTCACTCAAACCTTTTTTTCTTCTCACTGAAAATTTCAACAATATCTACAAAGCTTTTTGTCTTCACGCTTCCCTTCCTAATTAGGCTTCATGGGTGATTGAATGAGCTTTGTTTTCTCATACACATGTATATTTTGATCAACATTTGTATTTTCTCAGCTTTGAGGGATGCTGCCATGCAACCCTGCCGGACCCTCTCCTAGAAAGTCAGTGTTGACCAAACCATCCCGGACGTCATCATCGGCCCCACCGAAAATCAATGACTTGAAAATTAATCTGACTCGAGCTAGCATCCAATTCAAACGCCCGGCATGGATACCGAGGGTGGTGGATAGCGTGAACGACCTCCTCCAAATTTCATAACTTTTTAAGCTGCTATGTGCCTCTTGTCATACGTGTGGAAAACTGATCTGGGTCAAAATATAAGTTTGTAAGGCAGTCGCTTGGGACGGAAAGCATTATCTGAGCCTAAATTTGAAAATGCATTCCTTTTCTGTTTTTCATTCCAGCACAACTGTAAAGTTTTCTTGGGTGACAGGCAATTTGTATTTATAAACACAAATAACATATCTTTTTAAATGCTTTCAGTGGTGAAAATATTGATGGCAAAAAACCCCCATTAAATCTAATCCGCAAATAATATCTCCCTACATTTTCTTCCAGATGTCAATTTACAGTTTCCAACGCATTGATTACTACATGGAATGTATTTTCAACAGTGGAGAAACTATTCATGAACTAAAATTCCTTATATGGTCACACAAATGTTTTACTAAATAATCATAATTCTAATCCAAGTTGAAATAGGAACAAAATAACCACTACTGTCTTGACCAAGCAGCCTACATCCAGTCAGTGCAATTGTTTTGACATTTGTTTTCTAATGGATTGCGAATCCTAATGCCTAGCGATATTGGCAGCATAACACCACATTCTATATATCGCTGGAGTATATATTGCAAGCTAAAGAAAACACGGATCTGTTTTCCTTTTTCATCCAAATACTTGCCATCGGGGGAGGGAGAGACAGGGAAACAACTCATTGCATGATACTTTTCTGATACAATACAATGTAAGTATTTACATGATATCATGGTGCTACACGCCTTATTTCCTAGTGATTTTGGGCAACCAATATTAGCTGAGGGGCTAGAAGATTTAATACTCACGCTTGCAATAAAGCATGCAATGTATCTCATTTTCTTATAGATTTATCATAAAGTCTTCAGGATAATTATGTTCTTAATATAAAGGTATAAATAATAGTCTAAATGTCCAAATTGTAATAGTCCAAATGTCTAACAAACCCTGCATCTAGGAACTTTTAACACTCAAGTGCCATAATCAAATCAAAATCCTGGCAATTTTTGGTAAAAGAAGAAAATGAAAAATATGTGTCACATAATGATGAACCTGTTCTTTAGATATATTTAAAAAAATAAATGCACGCTTTGAAATAGTTTTGCTTAAAGTTTTTAAAAATAATATCAGTGCTCACAGTACCTTTTTGATTTCCATTCCTTGCCTCCAATTCCATTTCCTTGAGGACGAGATAGTGAGGTAGAGTAAGTCTGGCCCGACTCGGTATATTCTTGTCCTGGACCCGTAGCAGTGGTCCTCGCACAGGACAGTCCCCCATGTGCGTCTGGCCACAGTCTTCACACCCTGAGAGAAACAATAAGATAAAGGATTCACAAAATAAGTTGCAGCCATTTCTAAAAGCATTCAGACTTCTGAAAATGGAACTGCGATATTAAGAGAAGGTGGACAAGAGTAAACCAATATAAGTTTTTGTTTATTTGTTTGCTTGCTTTTTTTTTTCTTTCTTTTTTTGTGGTTCTGGACCCTTCTGGACTGTGTCTTGCCACAGTCTTCACACTCTGAGAGAAACAACAAGATAAAGGATACAAAAAGTTGCAGCCATTTCTCAAAGCATTCAGACTTCTGAAAATGGAACTGCGATATTAAAAGAAGGTGGACAAGAGTACAACACAATATATGTTTGTTTGTTTTTCTTTTTCTTTCTTTTTTTTGTTGTTGTTCTGGACCCTTTGAAGTGGGCCTCGCACAAGACAGCCCCCCTGTGAGTGTCTGGCAATAGTCTTCACACCGTGAAAGAAACATCAAAATGAAAGATTCACAATAAATTTGACAGCCATGTAGCTAACAAATAAAATAAAATTTATAAAGGTCCACTTGCACCTTTATTCTGATTTCTGGTTGTAGATCTTCATTTTCAAGAGAAGGATGGCAAATAATTACACTTGAATACATTTTTGTCCTGGAATGCAAATTTTTAAAATTAATTATTTTTTTTTGGCGGGGGAGGGCAGGGCACAAGTGCAACAAAACAAAAACAAAACAAAACAAAACCGCCTTATGTGCTGATACTGATGCATATGGTTTTCAACCATAAAACAATCATATGTTCTAAAGAACTGAAACTAGAATGTCATCAATTCTAATCTAGTAAATTTAAAGTTTCTTCCTTGGTATGTGGTATTCCAATTTCTTTTTATTAGGTGGTCTGTCGGTATCGACAGATCACCTTTTAATTTTGTCAGAATTTTCTTCTTTATTTATTTCTTTTTATTACAAAATGTTGTTCCCATCAAATCTCAAAATCGGCCAGGTCAATATCTTCGAGTTTCATGTCATGTATGAGGTCAATCATGGACATGGTCAACTAAGCTTTTGAAGGTCATCAGGTCATCGTGACGTCATCAAGACGCCATTTTGTAAATTTACAACATCGATTATATCTTCATAATCGATAATCAAAAATCAACTATATTCACATAACATAAGCTTCACATGACGGGTCATCAAGTCATGTCCTCACAGGTCATCTAGAGGTCAGGACGTGCGCGTACGCGCGCGTCAAAATTTAAAAATGCTCAAAATCACGTAGGATCAAGTCTGCACACGTTTCAGGTCATTTTGAGCATTTCAAAAATTTCTGTGCGTAAGCGTCCGCGCGCGTGTTTTACGCGCACGCAAGTCGTAAATAACGTTAAAACGCTGTTTTTTCGATTGATTTGCAATCCTGACACTTTTCTTCATCATTTCCATCAACTTGGATTCAATTTCAATCAATAATAAGGTCATACGGGCGCGTCAAAGTTTAAAATCCGTGCGCGCATCTATGGCGAAAATAACGTAAAAACGTGCAAAAACATGCCTCTACAAAATTAACTCTAGCTCTTTAAATAGCCCACAAACCCCCCAATTTTTTGTCATCATCAGGTAGGGTATGAATCACAGATTTCATTTCATGTATCATTTGACCCTTATAAACATTATGATGTCATCAAAATGGCGCCAGAAATCAAAATTTCCATTTTTCATGTTTTGACGTCATCACATTTATGCAAATTTGGCTCTAGATTCGTAATTATTGGTCGTTTTTCGCCCAGATTTTGGTATGTTATAGCTGAGACAATTCTCTACAAGATTAGTTGCCACCGTTTTCCATTTTGATGACGTAATCATATTGAAATTTTCAATTAAAAACGACATGTCAGATTTTCCCCTTTTTGCGTGTTATGTCTATGGAAGATGATTTTTTTTCGAATCATGAATCTACATGACATCGTTCTCTGAGCAGTATCTCAGTTATTTTTGGTCAATTTCCTTCCAGATTTTAATATGTTGTAGCTGAGACTATAAGCTTTTATTAGTAAGCCCTCCAATTTTTGATCAGATGTCGGGATCATGCCCAATTTTGAACTACCAAATGGGATTTGAGAATCCCGTTTTTCGTTTACGTGTTATCTCTATGGGAAATATTTTGGTCTATTGGTCAAAGCACTTGCCTCCCATGCAGGTGACCCAGGTTCGATCCCCGGTGGGTCCATAACAATTTTTTTTTTTGCTTTTTTTTGCCTGTCATTTTACCATCCTCTTCGGCTATTGGAACATAAAAAATCACAAATCATGTAATAAACTGCCATATTTTCCGTATTATGTCTATTAGAAAGTAGTCTACAGTAGTTTGTGTACAACCCTTCAGAAATTGTGATTTCCTGTCCTGTATTAGAGCTATATGGTTAATCTCCCAAGTATCCTGTATCATCATCATTATTATCATCACCATCATGATCATCATCGCTATTATTATATCATCATCATCATCATTCTATCATTATAATCATCATAATCACCATTATCATCATCACCATAAACATTTTACAATGACCGTTACACATTTTGCTACATTCCTGTCGTCACGAAACATGTCCATTCATGGTATTCTTGACATCCTATCTTCAGTTTACCATTTCCCCATTATTATGATCATCCTGATTACAATCATGATCGTACAAATTGAAAGACAGATCACCTAATTCGTCCTCATGACGAATTAAATTCTAGTTTTATTTTATTTTTTTATCTATTTTATTTATTTATATATTTATTTATTTACTTTTTTTTTTTGGGGGGGAGGTCTTCATCGAGAGAGAGAGAGAAAGAGAGAGAGAATGAGAGAGAGAAAGAGAGAGAAAGAGAGAGAGAGGGAGAAAGAGGGAAAGAGAGAGACAGAGAGAGAGACAGAGAGAGAGAGACAGAGAGAGACAGAGAGAGACAGAGAGAGTGAGAGAGAGAGGCAGACAGAGAGAGAACAAAAAGTCACAAAATTGGGGGGGGGGGGGGGGGTGTTACAAGACTGGAAGTTCCTCTGAACTGCTGACACAATACAATTGTTGTCTATCTTTGGACGAAGGATGGATGACACTAAAAAACAGCCATCTCTTGAGTCCTTCATGAGTAAGGCACACTGGGGATTATTGTCCACATCATCAGTCTACCGGCTCCAACGAAAAATATGAATAAGATATAAGGAATATTGAGAGTATCCTCAAATGATGGGGCTTTTGTCTGACCTTTGCTACAGAAAAAGAAAGAAATAATCCACTGCAAAAGAATACAGGACTTCACAGTAAAGTAACGTAAAGATCAAGGATGGGAAGTCTCTGGTAAATGCTGAAAACAATTACTTTATTTAGAAAGACTGAATCAACTATATTGAACTGAAAACTGGATTGCCTGGCATTCATTCATATTGCCTTCCATACAAGCTGTAGATTTTTTGTTTGTACAATTCCAAGTTGTAGTATTCTTCAGGTTTGGTACACCCCCTCCCACCCCTCCTTCCACAAAATGGCAACAAAATAATCTTGCAGCATAATTCTAAAAAATGGCTTAAGTTGCATTTTTAAAGTGTGTAAAAAGTGGAAATGACAATGAGAGATGAAAATGGGAAAGAGAAGCAGACAGATGAACAGAGAAAAGAGAGAAAAAACCCAAAACTTGATGGAATAATCGAATGAGTGGATGACAACAAACACTGATCAAAGTGACTCATGGCTTTGATCAAACTCCGTCAAAACTTTCCCTTAAAAAAAACTGTGACATCCAGGACAAACAGATGAACGGATCAAAACAAATTTGGTTCACGATCGAGGGGCGCTCTTCGCCCCCCCCCCCCCTCCCATGTTAAGCTTTAGTGTCTGACATCGAGGGGGGACCACGGAGGAGGCAACAGAGGCCCCCATAACTCAATTCATAAATAGATTACCCCTACCCTGGATGTAGGAAGCCATGCCAAGAGGAGTGGGTGGTTGGGGAACCAAGAACAGTCGAGTTTTACGTCTGTTCCTACTCAAAGTTTAACCTGTTAGCACCCAGATCGCCTTTCTGGTAACTACACATATTTACATTTCCTTGAAGTAATGTGGGAACCAGGAAAAGTGGAGCTAAGTCCGCTCCTACTCTGCAGTTGGCCTATTAGAACATGAATTTTGTTTAAGATAAAATAGGAAGCAATAAGCTTACTGGAGGAAACATGGGAGTTCATTAAGTCTGTTCCTACTGGATGGTAAACCCTTGAACAGTGGAATTGAAGTGTATTCCTATGTGACACTTAAACCATTAAAACCCAATTAATTTTATGGAAACAAGTATCAATCTGCTCACTTGGAGAAAGAATAAATTACATACACAGTACATTCATGAAGACAGGAAAAAAAGTGAGGGGGGAGGGATGGTTTTATATACTGTGAGGTTTTGAAATCATCAAAATGATAAGAAATCAACCCAAACTCGCTCAAAAGCACATGCACCACATACAGAAATGGGTATATGGGACTGCACACAAATGTGGCATGAATGTCTGGCCTGAACACTTCAGCTATTTTTTCAAATATCATATTTCAAATATAAGGGAATTTGAAGAGAAATCCTTTTCAGGGGACATTTCTGACGTTCTTCCCAAACTTACATAAAGGGAACGAGAAAGCTCACAAATTATTTTTCACCTTTCCCAGAACCAACTTTCCCTTTAAAATACCAAGTAAAATGGAATATCTAACTTTTGCTATTTTCCCAGCGATCAGCTTGCATAGAGTGCATCATGTCCAGACATTAACAGTGAAAACCGATTTCTTATTACGGTTGTTGTCAGCAAATTTCTCATTATAAGTGTTGTCATTAAATGAGCTATTAAATTGGAAATATTCTCAAGAGAATTTAAAAGGGAAACTATTTTAAAGAAGTGCAACATTAAAGCAATTTAGGGTACACCTACAGAAAACATTAAAAAGTGCAACACGCAGGATAACGAGACAATGGAAAAACCAGTGCCCGATTTACTCTGAAATATTCATAGAAGCTGAAGCGGAATCTCACCGGAGGTCAGTACAACGAGAAAACAATGAGCGTGCTAACGACTCCGACGGGCCTAGGAGGACTGGGCTGGGGTCACATGGGATGACAATAGTCCATCGCTCTTGTTGGAAACGCAACACTTTTACGCTAATTGCAACCTTGCGGGTTTCCTGTGTCTCCTACACTGCAAGTTTCTGCCTGTCCTTGATCAGACATAGTGCAGATCTTTTCTGCCTTGGTCCTTTTTCTTACTTGTAAAACACTTAGTAAAGAGTTGAAAGACCTTCTGGTAATGGCTGAGTATATATTCCTAGCACCCCGCTACGTCATTCTTTTTCACAGTTTCTCGCACAACCCTTAACAAAAAGTTCAAAGAACTTCTTCCAATGGCAAACGAGCATCCCTTTGCTTCATCCTTTTTCTTCCTTGCACAATCCTCATTAAAAGTTGAAAGAACTTCTTTAAATGACTTTATTAGTACCCCATTCCTTTATTTTGGGGTCGTTTGTTTCTTCCATAACCTTAAACAAAGGTTGAAAGAACTTCTGGCAACAAGCAGACTGAAAGTACAAAAAATAATCATGAAAAAGACAAGTAAACTGGAACCTGATTGAATGCTTATCAAGATTATCTTTTAGAGCAGGATAAAAGGAAATAAAAAGAAAAAACAAAAACAACAAAATAAAAAACAATCAAACAAAAACAAGAAAAGGAAAAATAATTTCTTAAAGAGGGCTACAAATTATCATGTGCAGAGATTTCACACTTTACAACCTACTGACTTTTGTTTAGGACCAAATTCAGACCAACACTTCATTTGACAATAGTTTACTTTTGGCCAAATATACATTCTTGTGGAGTATCAAGATTTCGGTTCCAAGCTCTGCAAATTCTGTGACTGAAGGGGAAAAATTGAATACACGTTGAACACTGAATACAGTATGAGCTTAAGTATATGATCATGTTTTATCAGAGACTGATTTTTTGAAGCTGGATGTGACATCTTACTGCCCAAAGTTGTGAGCTTCCTGATTTATCAAGAAAATAGAAAACATGTGTTGGCTCTTTGGGCCCGTAGTAACAAATTATATGCTAATTAAAGATAGCTTCATGTACTCAATTTCTTGATCCATGATTATAGGAAATGGTTGTGATCATACTCCTCATGGTGCGAGGTACTTGATTGCTATCTTGAAGAAAAAAACAACCCCAAAATGATTCCAGACCACAACTTTTAATCTCTATCCTGGATGTTTAGTTCAGTGCACCTTCTGTTTTTCTTTATTGGTAAAACAAATTCTGGAATGCAAATAAATACATTATTTTCCTTGGAACTTGGCCAAAAACATCTGTCTTTGTATGTGAGTCTGTCTGTCTGTCCCTGTCTCTTTCTATCCTTAAAATTACTGCACAGATTTAGATTTTTTAAATGCTTGATACACATAAATATGTCCATTTTTAAGGCACATATACAAACAATATCTAACACCTTTCATATTTCTTCTTTGCCATAAAATGTTTGCAACTTGGAAAAATTATGTATTTTTCGATCAGAGAACAGAAAGTAAGTATGTAAAAATACAGACTTATAAAGACTTGTGATTGATTTGAATCGATTGCAACTTAAAATTAATTGCAACTGTGTACTTAAGAGATAGCAGTTGCGATTGATTTCAATTTGCGATCGATTCAAATCAATCACAAATCTTTATAAGACGGGGCCCAGGACTTGCTAGATTTTCAAGGCAGATATTGCCTCATCAAGATTGTATCTTGTTGAAATGACTGAAACAGGTACCACACCAGTTGCTGAGGATCCCATAACATATCAACAGGCAAGGGCACACATGCTTACGTGTCGCTATTAAGAGAACAGTCACCTGTAGATCATAATTAAGAAAAGTACTTTCTGCCAAGTTTTGCGAAAGGAAAAGAAATAAAATGGAAAGAAAGACAGGAAGGAAAAAAATACTGCACATGAAGAAGAAAGAATTGAAATTATAATTTCACACTACAATGATTTTACCCCCTTTTCATTTTAACAGAAGGAACTTATTGAGATATACATCGCCTGCGAAGAGCCAGCTTTAAGATATCTCCAAAACCCTCAAAATCAAATTCTTCAATTTTATCAATTTTAATGATAAATGACAAGGTATCACCAAATAAAAGCTTGCCTTAATTCATCTAAATAACAGAACACAAGTCTATTCTAGGTTTAATGAAGACCTTGACAATTTTTAAAAACTCATTCATAAATGTATTTCATCTTTTATAAGTGATAATTTAATGCTAATGAATGAATTTATTTAAATTTATTTTGGCCACAGTAAAAAGAGAATCATAAACACAAGGATCCAGAGATATGAATGGATGTACATGTGGCATATATACATGTATAAAGTCTACATTGAAAATTCTGACCTGTATACCAAACTGCACATTTGTGATTTGAGAATTTTATTGTCCTTGTCAGGGTCCCCATTTGACAAGGATCTATTTATTTTCTATTTATTTTCTATTTTTTTTCTTCTCTTTTTTTTGTGGGGGGGGGGGGGGGGCTGAGAAGGAATTAAGATCATCAATTATTGCACATAGTCCGTAACATTTGAGTCACATAGAGGCTTATGTTCTGCTACACATACCTGGAAGATTTCATTATTATGTCACCTAGCCCTAGACCATGAAGAAGTGTCGCCCAAAAGGAACAGACTAATTAAAAATTTGGGTTAACATACGTCTGCGCTTAATAATTAATTATGCAATTCAACAGACACACATCGAAACTGAATAATTAGTCACCACATATGTTCATTTACTGACATATAACAGACACCATAGATCTCTGCTCCTATAGTTACATCATCATTGGCTTTTCACCAAGGTTGCTGCAAGGACACCGTACACTGATGTTAGAAGCTACCCACAATGCTCCACCAAGGCTTACGCACAGGTGGTGCTGACCGAGTCCATGCAACGAGGCATAGTAATTAATTCATACGTGTA
Organism: Heliocidaris erythrogramma; assembly: GCA_025617745.1. Classification (NCBI taxonomy): domain Eukaryota; kingdom Metazoa; phylum Echinodermata; class Echinoidea; order Camarodonta; family Echinometridae; genus Heliocidaris; species Heliocidaris erythrogramma. The sequence continues at coordinate 33,939,493 of CM046862.1, read as the reverse complement.
ACTGGAAGCTTTGTAGGATGGTGACGAAAAGGATGAAAGAAGATAAAAAACATGAATGGAATGAGTTTAAAAATAGCTACAGGCATTGAGCTTCTTTGTAAAATCGTCCATTGCGAGCCAGAAGGGTGTGCAATATAACGTCCTTCTGGCTCCAAGCAGACAAAATTGCTGATAAAATAAATGACAGCAAAAGTGATGATACTATCTATAGTGGTGGTGAATGGTTATGGTGTTTTGGTATCCATGGTGGTCGTAACTAGTTTGCATCCTTTCGTGTGAAGTGGTCTTATGATATAACTGTTTTAACATTTAGATCATTTTAATGGAGAAGAATTTGAGCATTTCACTGACAGGAAAAATACAAATCTTAACCAGAAAAAAAGGAAATAAAATAAATGATTGGGAATCTAAGAGAAAAGAAAAAAAAACAACAATGGTAGTGAAAGAAGCGAAGTGCTACATATGTAGACCAACGGACAATGAACTAAATATGGTGATGATGTTGATGTTGATGTTGATGTTGGTGGTGATAATTATAATGGTGATGATGATAATGATATTGGTGATAATGTTATTGTTGATGATGATGATGATGGTAATGTCTGATGGTGGCGGTGGTGGTGATGATGGCGATGATGATGATGGCGATGATGCTGCTGATGCTGCTGCTGCTGATGGTGATGACCGCGATGATGATGATGATGATGATGATGATGATGATAATGATGATAATAATGGTACTGATGGTAACAATGATGGTGATATTAATGATAATTATTATAATGCTGATGATAATAATGATAAAACTTATAATGCTGATGATAATAATGATAAAACTTATAATGCTGATAATAATCACAGTACTGATGATTCCTAATGGAAATGATAATGCTGCTGATGATAATGTTGAGGATGACATCTTTTAATACCAAGATGAAGATGATCCCAAAATTTATCAGGAGCATTAATGAGTAAAACAGGAAAACCAGCATTGAAGAAACCATATTGCTTGGGGAATCCCAGGAAGAGACTCGAGACACATCTTTCATGAATCTCATGTGCAACACACCTGTTGATCCAGGCAGACCAAGCTAGTGTCAGAAAAACAAACCCGCCAACTCCGGACCCTGCCTGCTGGCAAATCACCTCGCAGATCGAGGCTGTGAATCCCTGCATGGGCTTGCAGGTATACACTGCATGCCTCCATAAAAAAAACCCTCTGGAAGTCATGATTTGTAAAGTCATGTACAGGATAAAACTGATTTACCCTGACATGATAATGATTTCCTGAGATGCTTGCCCATTAAAAGGTTTTCCACTGTAATTGCCAGACCGATCCTACTCAGCCTAGCATGCCCTTCTTCCCAATACTTCACACAACTTTTCTACAATTCTTCATGTAGTGAATTGTCTTCTGCAATGCTTGCAATTTTCTCTTCAAAACATATATTTCAAGTAAGATATAGTCTGCTAAAAGCCAGAAGGGCATTAATTCTATGTATAACTGTAAAATGTTGTGAACAATCTTCTGGGTCTCAGGAACTGATAAGTGCCGAGTGAAATATGAATAAATAAGAATCAAAGAGCAGGAGGTGGAGGAGGACAACAGACAATGTGGTGAAAATTATCATGAATGCATAAAATAAGTGTGAAGGTTGATGTTAATAAACTGTAATGGATATAACATGGGAGGTGATGAAGTAAGAACATTTTAAAGGGATATGCCACGAGAGGGTTCCGTGATCGTTACCCATGGAGATCCTGTCTATAATAGACAGGATCTCTATGCCGTTACCTAATCATGCCTTTGCCCTGCGGTATGCAAACTTTGGACAGACTGGTCGCCACGCAACATGCACGCTCAGCCTGAGCTCGAGATCTTGTGCGAGATTCGGTCGGCTTCGTGCAGTCCAAAATGCAATCCCAGCAGTCCGAGGAACGCGTTCGACGCACTATCCCGTTAAATTCCGAGGAAAGGGGTGAAATAAAAAATTTGTGACATGTATGAGGGTTGATATATAGAGAGAAACCACTTTATTTCATGTTAATTTCATATAACGAGATGGATACACTTGCCGTGCTTTCCTGCACTTGCATACAGAACATAAGCATTCTGTCTGATTCACTGGTTTGTGTCAGCTGAAGTAAAACTGAAACACCGTTTCTGAAGTCCATATCAGGGTTTCAGCGGACCTCAGTGTTACTACATGTAACACCATCACGCCCTAATGTGTTCATTTGATCTCTTTTAGCGATGTTGGCAGATAAAGCAAAGAAGAATTAAGAGCATGATAACTATTAAACACATTACAATGGAGTTTCCCTAAACCAGTACAATTACTTCTATGACTGTATAATCTGAAACCTTGGTACGGATAAGTGAGACCTTGCCTGGCTAAAAACCGCAACATCTGTTAGCTTCACCCAGATCTATTTACTAACAATAACCGCATAAAAATTTCTGTAATCTATTGCATCCTCAGAAGTTAGGGTCATAGAAAAAGCACTGCAACTGCTGGACCAAACTTTCAGTAAGGTTGGCAGACCTGTAAGTGAACCTTGGTGAAACAAAAGGGCTATCATGGTGAAAGAGATATTTATACTGGTATAAAGACGTAACAGAGTATCAGAAAGTTTCAAAGGGGTACAAGCAATGATTCCAATCAAGTAACAACAAAATAACTTGAAAATATATACATTGATGAGGATTATGAGGATGACAATAATTTAAAATAATATTAATAAACAACATAATTTTTAAAAAATATTAATGCTACTACTACTACTAATATTAATAATCAAAACATGGCATTGGTAGCCTGCCTTAAAATGGGGAAAACCCACTACAATATTTCAGAACCAGTTCTTCTAAAAAACCAGAACCTTTTGACCACATGAAACTTTTAGGATTTTCAAAAGAGGTCCAGATCCTCAAAACATACTAATTATCTAATAAGTAAATATAATGTTATCTAACCCATCAAATTTCTTATGTTTTGTTTTCCTTCCTAATCTTTGATTTTGTAAGCATCATGCCTGGGCACTTTATGTGTAAAATTCCCCTAAATATCTCATTATTTTATCAGTACATTGCAAAAGTTTCAGGCTGAAAGATAATTGAATAAAACAGCAAATATTTGGCACAAAGTTTTTTTGTTGTTGTTTTGTTTGTTCTTTTTTGTTTTGCTTTGTTTGTTTGTATGTTTGTTGTCGTCGTTGTTGTTTTTTTTTGGGTTTTTTTTTTTTTGGGGGGGGGGGGGGGGGGTTCGGACGACATTCTTATAATCTGTATGCAAGGGCGCCCTGTTAAAATTTTGACATTTAGGGGCCAATGAATCCCAGACACCCATTTGTATATAGAGTCCTGTGATTGGATGCATTGATATTTCATCAAACGAGACTGGCTGGAACAATTTCCAGCATTCTTAGATACACTGTAAATGATGACTAAAAAAATAAACACTAACAAGTACAGCCAAAACACAGCCACAATATCATCATCATTCCAAACACCACAATTATCAAATCAGGATCACTGATAACTTCATCCCCAGAATAGTCCCAGAATAGTCCCAGAAGAAACCCTCGAGAGAACAGCAACTGACGGCATCAGCTCGCACTTAACACAGTCATGTCACCATTCTTATGTCACCTCTAACTAGCAACATTCAAAATTACTGCCCACACGACCAACGCACCGAGAGAAAATTTAGGAACATCAGGACCGACTTCCGCAAGTGATCATGTTGTACTCCCACTTTGTTCCTGGATGTCAGCAGTCTTTATCGAGTCCTCTGCTTACGATTGACACTACGTGGTCTTCTTCTCAACTCCCACGATACACTCAACTTCCTGTCCGAATCAAGTCCAATTTGATCCTACACTTTCTCCGCCAAATGGTTAGATTCTAAAAGAATGCAGGATCATGCAACTACGCCTGAAAGTGCACATACTAACTCTATTCCCAAATATTTTTAGAATTTTTTTTAAATGCAAAATTTACCACACTATCTTTAAGACATGTAAACTTAAAGAAAACCTTAATTTTAACTTAAAATATCAAAAGGAATTAAAATGGGCATGCAAAAGTTTATAGACACTATCATGTACATCTAAAACCTGGGGCTGTATTCTGAAAACGATGATATCGTTTATGTTAGTAAAACGATGTTGTCATAACAATCAAAATCGGGACAGGTCATTGGTTAATGATTGCACAAAGATGGCTGCGTTCGCGTATTAAAAGTTAACAGAGACATATATGCGCAAGCACCAATGATTAGTGTTTACTGCACGCAATTTCAGTTTGTTATGACAATTAACATGAAGGATAACATAGTTTTCAGAATACCACCCCTGAAGAAATAGCAATAATTCTTTTGAAATTTAACCCGTTGACTGCTGAAATCTCTCATACCTGTAGGAATACATGGCCCACCCGGTTCCAGTATAGGAAAAGGGTTAATATGGCAGTAGATTTTTCACTTTACAAACAGTCAGAAATCACCTCTTCTGAGTTACAGATTCATTTACCTGAGAGCTCAAAGTCTGCTGCTACAGAAAAAAAAAAATGGTTATAAAAATATATTACATACAGCCATGGAAAAAAAAATTACCCGTATTAGACAAAGCATGGTAACTGATAGTGTTATTTTTTTTTAAATGTTTTTATTGGAACTGATAGTGTTATTTTTGTGTAAGACGTAAATAAAATTACATAAAAGCAAGGTATAATAGCTGGAATTTGGTATTCATTCAATGAAATACAAAGACAAATCATTTTTATAATTTTTTATGCATATTATGATATCCTTATTACAGAAGCTTGGTCTAATAATATTTTCCGGGGCTGTATATGTTTCATTTTATTTTTTGTCTTTGCTAGTAATATATTTGATTATTCATGATTAATTTGTTTGTTTGATATATTGATATAGGCTGTTTTCTCAATCTATCAGTCTTCAACAGTATCTGAGCAAAACTGTATAGGACTGTTCAACTTATTGTACACTGTCTTTATTGATGTTTTTTTATATAGAAATTGATAGTCTGCAACATAGAATGCATCTAGAAATAGAATTTGCATGAATAAGAATTAAACTTTCAATGAAGTTTTAATATTCTCATTGAATTTGTCAATTATTTGAATTCAATATGAATTCAGATCTTTTTTAATAATAGCTATTTTATTCATCTCCAATAGACCTGTTTACTATAAAGTGATTCAAATTTATGGATGTTTCTTTCCTGGGGACCTAGTAACGAGGTATTCCATTAACCCGTTATTTGAATGAACTACAATACTTGGAATCCAGTTTGCATACATTACTTGTTGCTATGTCTGACAAGCCTCTGACAAGCCTCTGGCAAGCTTTCAGGTTGTCAAGAACAACCTTTGTTTCAAAAGTATGCATAAAATTTGAACACTTAGTAAGCAGGTCTATTATATAGTACTGCCATATGGGGATTATTGGTTAAAAATAAATCAGATATTGGCAGCGAGTTCTCCTTTGATAGAAAGCGAAGTTCTGTATTTAAAAGAAACACACTTTTAAAAAAATGAAAAGAAACAAGAACTACTGCTTCATCACACTCAATTAGACATTTAATTCACATAAAAAAGGGTTATCAAATGAATACTTAAGGTTAAGAAATAACATATCTATAAGCTGTGTTGTTTTTTCTGTTGTTTTTTCCTGCTCTAGGTAGAAAAATACAAAAACAATTTTGATGTTTATAAATATCAGAAGGGCATAAAAAGCATGCTTTCAAACCCGATAATATCACATGCACTATAAAACTTCTCAAAATACTTCAAGAGTGCAAATACAGCTCATCCATTCAACTTTACAAAGGAATTAGGAGACAGGCCAATGATCTATTGGCAACAAAACAAATCACAGTTCTGCAATAGTGAATACATGTATCTCAAACAACTAATAAACATATTTTTTTCCGTTGGAGCATGAAAGCGTGGAAACAACAGTAGGCTACAAAAAGATCATAGGGAGATTGGTCATGCGATTGCATTATGAAATGAACTATCTACGAAATTACTAGGAAAGACACGTATATCGCACACAGGAATAATTGTGTATTGTGATGTTTTTTTTAATCATAATATTGATTCAATCTTGCTGAAAACCGCAGACAGAGAAGAGTGCTGTAAACAGATTGGTATGTGGGACTACACACAAATGTAGCATCAGAATTTGGTCTAAAGTTTTGAGCTCTTTCTTTTTATATATATATTTGGTATAGGAGGGAATTTGAAGAGAAATTATTTTCATAGAACATTGCTGCCATGACATTCTTCATAATGATAACGATTGTTAATTGTAATGGTACATGTATAAAAAGAATCAGATATTTCACAAACTATTTTATTTAAGGCTTTGCCAAAACTCCATCTTCTCTTTAAATAGTTGGCTCATTCACTATTTTACTTGGTGAGTGGAATGCAAGCATCTCTTTGAGCAACATTGGCAAAACATGCATTTCTCCAAATAGGTCAATGACCTTCCACTGGAAACCATGATATACAATTTCTATGTCTCTACTGTTCTACACGTATACATGTATGTGAATGATTGATTATAACTACTTTCAAGACATCCAGTATCCTGTACAGAAAGTAGACACAAGTTCCTTACATGAACATGTAGATGTAGGCCTATGTGAATCAATGCCAAGATGATTAATTGCTTGGTTTAATCATTGTAATGAATGTAAAATGAAACATGCAATTCATGTCAAAATGACATAACTGAAAATTTTACAATCATCAGAAAGTATAGAATATATACACTTTTTTTCCTATTCAGAATTGGGCCTAATATAGATGTAAGTTTACTATGTCTAGTGTAAGGTACTAAAAAAAATGTCCTAATCCCCCCCCCCCCCCCCCCGATAAAGAAGTGGAAGTTGTGAGGCCCACTGAGTTTCTGATTTACATGTATCATTCGTATAAAGTGGAGTGAGACATCTTCACATGCAGACTTTATATTAATCACATAGTGATCTAGTTTTATCATCACACCTTTTCTACAGCACACATGATATGCTGTGAGCAACAGCACTGTAATGAAACATAAATTATCTATGAATCACACACACACACACACACCGGACACCTTCATGCACATAGAGCATACTATTACACACATCAATTAGCCAGATAGTCACATGGACATACATACCATTCAGAAGCATACTCAGGACCACTCTTTACAATGAATCGTGAAAAACCACAAAACAAGAAGCCCCCTTCTGTCAGACGGCAAGACTCGCAGGAAGTGAAACGATTGCGACCAAATTGCCCGACCCCCTTTTTTTTCCCTGGAGCCGACGCAAGGGGTAGATAGAGCAACGCTGCGATGCCGACCTCTTCTCTAAACCACAACACGAGTACCGGTGTCAGTGAGGATAAGGACGCTTGATGCCGAATAAAATGATAACGAGGTTTGGTGTGAGCCCTGTCATAATGCTGCAAATGGTGCCGGCGTGCACGGATATTGCAGCGAGGCTGTTGTTATCATCTGTATTCGGGAGTTTTAGTGGGGGGGACGGTGAATGTCAGATGTGACACGTCGGATCGACAGAGAGACAGGCAGTTGGGGCAGGCCGGTAACGCAGCAGCTCGGTGACGGCTCACGACATCACCCTCAACATGTCAAACAGACACGATAACTCATACATGGGACTGATCCCTCGTAGCTTCTACACCCTGGGCTGTCTGTCCAAGCAGCATGTGCATTGATTCATGCAATGTGGACCAAGAGGAAGAGAAAATTGCACTAAATGTTGCCATTATTGCAAGTGCGGGGCGACGGTGGTCTCACTATCCCCTCCGAGGGGGGAAGGGTTTTCATTTGGTTTAAGGTCGCTGCAGGCTAATTCGTGTGGTGCAAATAGATGGCTCTGGAATTTGACATTGCACAAATGTTGTAATTACCATAGGCCTGAGTGTGAAGGGAAAAACTCCCAGAGGAAAAGAGAGGGGTAATTGGCCATGGCTACACACCTCCGGCTTGCATATTGTGATCATGAAAGCACAATCATCCTAACATCCTAACATACCGTTTCATCCATATTGTACAATACATTTGTGTGTGTGTGGGCTGGACTGACTGGGAAAGTTATTTGCAAAAAATTACAAAGAGCATAACATTTCATTGGATTAATAGTTAATTTCTCTGAACTATTGACCTAAATAGAATTTATGCAATTTTCAAAAAGATTTTGTCAACAAGTTTGTATCACAGCCCCCCCCCCCTCCCTTAGCTACACAGTAAGCACACAAGAACGATATCTGCCCCCTTATTGCTTCTTCAACCCCTCCCTTCCCCTCCCCTCTCTCTCTCTCCCTCTGCAGCTGTTTTAGACCACAAAAAGACACCTGAAAATGTGATAACCTTCAAACTAAGTTCAAACTTATAAGAAATTTATGGAATTTAAAAAAAATGTAAGAGTAATTGTGCTCCTACCCCGCCCTCTTTATCCTGGATCCACCACTGATTTCATGTTAGTGTTTTACTTTTTCATGTTCAGTCATTTCTAGTATATATGTATAATGGTTCTCAGTTTAATTATGGAGTACCTGGCTAACAGGATGTAGATGAGTATGTACTTGTTAGAAGCCTTTGAAATGTGCCTACAGGTACAACGTATATAGACACACTGTCAAAAGTTATTAGCAGCTAATTAATTGTTCTTTCCCCGACACCTACTCATGAATATTAGATTTTAATTGAAATAAAACAAACTTGTCATGCCTGAAATCATGTACATGCATCGTGACTCTTTGAGTTAACATAGCCAAGACTGACAATAGCAGTGGCCCATTGGCCTTGGGCCACCAAACTGCTCTGTTGGGCAACCAAATATTTTTTTTGAGAGAGAGAAATATTGTTGCCATGCAATGTCAGGCAACCTCTAAATTTAGTTTATTGAATAAACCCCTCAAAGAAAAATGTTCTGCAATTTAGGTTTGAGCTTTGATATTTCTGTTGTTACTAAATCATCATAGCTGAATTTAGTATCATGGAAATGCCTGTTTATTCCCCTTTACAATGATGCCCCATTTGTATTGATTACGTAATTATGGAATGTGCAGTACACTTGAATAAGGGGACAAGTCAAAAGTGAAAGGTTTTGAAACTGATGCATTGTTATTGCCAATTCTTTGGAAGATGGATTGTGTTTTGAGTGATGTTGAGGTGATCATTCATGAATGCAATGATGTTTTCTTTTTTTTATTTGGAAGATGAAATGTGCTTTGAGTCTGTATGAAACTCAAACACAGTGATAATCCCACTATCATTCCATTAAAACACATTCCATCTTCCAAACATTCTTTGTATTTACATGTTTATATATTTTATGTATGTTCTTATTTTTGTTATGAGTTTATTTTCATGATTTTGTTGGCTATTATTGTTACTTACTATTGCTATCAGGGCCTCATGGAAGACCACCAATATTGGTGATAATGAGTCACCCTGTATAAATATCAGAAATAAATAAATAAATAAAAACAAAAGGTGAAAACAACATTGCACTCCATGAATGATGAACATTGTTCAAAACAAAATCCATTCTCCAAATAAATAATTCACTGTTGACAATAACAATGCATTTTTCGACATTTCACGTTTGACTTGTGTTTTAATCAGTCGATTAACACGCACTTCATCTTCAAAACAAAAGAAGAAAACATCATTGCATTCCTGAATGACCACCTCAACATCACTCAAAATACAATCCATCCTCCAAACACTGCGAAGGAAAAGGAGACTTCACTTTTGACAATAACAATGCATTTTGCAACATTTCACTTTTGACTTGGCCATTCAGGTGTACTGCAAATTCCATGATTAAATAAGCAGTACAAATGGGGCATTATTGTAAAGAGGAAAAAACATGCTTTTCAATGATACCAAATTCAAGTGTGCTAATATAGTAACAAGAGATCTATATCAATGCTCAAACCTGACTCAGAACTTTTTTTCTGAGGGCATTATATGTGACCCGATGCCTCCAAACCTACAATAAGTCGCCAAAATTATTTTGTTTGTTTTATACATTTTCTGAAAGTAGAGATTCTCAGCTTTCCAATGGTATATCACTTGCCTAGTTTACTCAATGATAACACCTTTAAATATCACATTTAGAATCAGTAGGTAACCAGCAATCAATAACTCCTATTCAGAGAAAATGGCCATTTAAGTTCGGAACAAAAGAGTGCTAAAACTTCGCTCTCTGTGTGCGCCCAAGTAAAACTGGGTATTCAAATTACCATAGCAACTGGTATGAAGGGATTATCAGATTAGGCTGAATTTTGGCAAGCTGCTCCAGGAGGACCTATTCATTACTCACTCCAAAAATCAATTTAATACCTTTGGAGGTAAATTAGTAATTTGGAACTGAATGAAAGTATTACAAAAGCTCTCCAAACATTCATTAGCTCGACAGGTGAAAAAAAGGAGTCATTTTAAAATGCCCAAAAAACATATTTCTAAGTCGAATTACGACTCGCAAACTTGAGACATGATAGAATGATAATGAAACTACTCATTTCTATCAAAAACGGAAAATCGACTGATCCAAGCAAATTTACTATTTTGGGCTGTTTGCTACGTTGTGGTCCGTGCGACTTATTGTAGGTTTTGAGGCGGCGGGTCACATATGGGATACATTAGGAGAAAGTCTTGTTTTATTTTCCTTTTCACAAGATTTGTAAGACAATGAATACAGACAAAACAAAGAAGAAAAGAAAGGATATACATGTAGAAAGATATTAGAAAGACACAATGAGATTAAGAGAGAGAGAGAGAGAGAGAGAGAAAGAGAGAGAATGAGAGAGAGAAAGAGAGAGAATGAGCGAGAGAGAGAGAGAGAGAGAGAAAGAGAATGAGAGAGAGAGAAAGAGAATGAGCGAGAGAGAGAGAGAGAATGAGAGAGAGAGAGAAAGAGAGAGAGAGAGAGAGAGAGAGAGAGAAATACAGAGTTAGAGAAAGAATATAAAAGAATAAATATTTTAAGAATGTAGTAGTGCAAGTGTGCAACAATCAAAAAGTTGTTACATGCACAAGTACAACATATATGAGAAAGCTTAAACAATCTTTGAATTAAATACTGTCAATCAGGGCTGGCCACAAAATAATTGTAATTTTCAGCAAGTGTTGCTCCCTGGTTTAGTGAGCTTATGGTGTTTTTGCTCAATTCTGCAGATAATGTCAAAGCAGTAATTTTCATTCATTCTAAGTTATTGCAAATATATGTAGTAGTGTCACAAAAAGTTTTGCATGTCTTTATAATTGCAATCTACTCTTCTTTCCAATATTTGTTTGTTTTGCTTTTTGTAAAGCTCAAATCCACTCGAACTATAGCTTCTCAACTGCCTTTAACGTATGCAAATTCTTTAATCCTCAAAACTCCAAACAAGCAATATGTAATTAATATTGAAAATACATATCATTTTATCTATTTGTTTTAACCTAAAACACTAGAGTACTCTAACCGACTTCATGACAAAAGAATTATGGAAATAATAACATTGGAAATAAATTTAAACAGTATCTTATCGTCTTTTGTTTTATTTATTCTATTCTTCAAACACTAGGGGCATTTAGACCAACTCTAAGACAAGGGGGGTGGGGAGAAACAATATTTTGTTCAACCTTACTACTTGTAGGATAAAACTTATGCAATTTAATAAAGTAGAACAATCAAATACCATTACCATCGGCTTTTTAGGCATGGAAATTACAAGGGTCTTGTTTGTTTACGTATAAGTGAAGAAAATCATATAGATTTGAGCAGGACAAAATATATGAAGGACTGTTCATATTGGCTATTCCTATTAAATTCCCATCATTTACACTATGAAATTAAACTGTACATGTGGTTCGTTGACATATTACAATGTAAAGAAAATCTGATTTGAGCAGGACAACATATATAAAGGACTGTTCATATTGGCTATTCCTATTAAATACCCATCATTTACACTATGAAATTAAACTGTACATGTGGTTCGTTGACATATTACAATGTAAAGAAAATCTGATTTGAGCAGGACAACATATATAAAGGACTGTTCATATTGGCTATTCCTATTAAATACCCATCATTTACACTATGAAATTAAACTGTACATGTGGTTCGTTGACATATTACAATGTAAAGAAAATCTGATTTGAGCAGGACAACATATATAAAGGACTGTTCATATTGGCTATTCCTATTAAATACCCATCATTTACACTATGAAATTAAACTGTACATGTGGTTCGTTGACATATATTACAATGTAAAGAAAATCTGATTTGAGCAGGACAAAACGTACAAGTGACTATTCCTGCTGGCTATTCCTCTTAAATATCCATCAAGTAGGCAGACTTTCCTTTATCTGACAACCACTAATCACCAGAACCTATTAAGTCATTAACAGATTTACAACTCTAGCAGGAGATGGAACCATGCAACAGGTGGTCTAGTTCATTGCTAATTTGTCATCAAACACACACAACTGGATAGGTCCAAATGGCAGCCTATGTATGAGTGAGACCACCCAAACTGTCGCACTCACAGTTACAAAAGACCAAAACAAACCAAAACAAACAAATCAAAGTAAAGAAATAGAGTGATAAATACTTCTGGTTTTATAAAAAAAAAAGGTTTTGATAAAAACCAACTTAAGTCACTGAAAGGAAATTAGTTTGGAAATGCCAACCCCAAAAGAGCTCCTATAAACACACACACATGTACACAAAAAAAAAGTAGTACAATACACTTACATGTATTGTATTATTATTTATATTTCTGTATATAAAAAAACCCAACTCAACCACGCATGCAGAGCACATCAACAGCATAAAATCTGAATAATGAAAATTTGCGTAGTCTGATCTATTGAAAGATCACTTGCTTCTCACAACTGGCATCGAAACCTGCCCATTGAAAAACAAATACTTTATATATTTATATGCAGGCCTACATACATGTACACGTACACTACTCCTGAAAAGAAATTGCTCTTCGGTCAGGGAAACGGTCAGGGAAACGGGAGGGAAACAGGAGGCCCGATCAGTGTGCACCAAAACTTTCCAAGCTAGCGGTGCTTCCCTTATAGCGTGCGTACCGGGAAGCTACCCGCTACGAGTTTGCATCACACATGGTCACCAGCTTAGCCCAGCCAAATCAATATCAATTGTAACGTCAACTCCGAAGCACGGTTCGTGCGCTCCAGGGTAAAAAATACATGGGGTTGGCTGGCGAATTCAACCCCGAAATGAACACAAAAAAATAGCCCCCGAAAGTCTGAGAAATCATGTTTACGAGGGAGACGGTATCCAATTAAAGTAGCCCCCCAAAATGCGGCTGCACCGTAGTGACAACACTGCCGGTCAGTACTTGGATGGGAGACCAGCGTTCGATGCTGCCATGCCTTCATACATGTACATGTACGTGGAAAGCAAAGATGCATTAGGCGCAGCCGATAACTATCCCCTACCGATTGTCCGTGTCAGAAGTTCCTGCTCCTATTTTTTCTTTTGCACCCTTCTGTCTTCAATGTCATTATCTTTTACATGTACATGGTGTAGTGTAACTGTAGTTTATCACGGAATATTGTGCCTCCTCGTTGCATATTTTTCTTATTTGGCATGAATTGAGCCAAACCCAATTCTGTTTCATTTGTGCTGTGACAGTTTTCTGTGTACGATACATGTCACTGGGGCTAGTGTAACTAAAATCTAGTGTAAACAACGAAGCCATTTTCGATCAAGGGGCACGTACCGTGAAGCATTCCATTATAATGGTGCGCATGGGAAGAAAATCACGATCTTGGGGAAATGTTTTGTTCCCTTAACCGAGCACAGGGACGTGGGAAGGGAAATTTCTCCCTAACCGATGAATTTCTTTTGAGCAGTAGCGTACATCCCTTATCAAAGTAAGAGCAGAGCATAAAGTAAAGCCTGTGCATCTCTTTTGCCTTCCCTTGTTTAAAGCAGATTTAGGATGAAAAAAAAGAGAACTTCCTACCCATAACTCTCCATTTCCATCTACCTAAAAGCAACTCTGCAAGTACTGACTCTTTACCGACATGCATAAAATACATTGTGTCTTGAGACAAGCCTACTCCAGCCTCACTGTGGTTGTGGCAAACCATAGAGTACAAGTCTATGGTCAATGACAGTAATGACAGTTTAAAACCACAAACTTGGGTACACAACTCTTGCAATTTTTGGAAGTAGTTGAGATTTGAGAAGTTTAATGCCGCAAATTCATTAATAAACATGACAAGTGTTAATTTCATTGCAGTTCAAGGAAGTATCTTGCTGCCAAAAAGCGTTCTCTTACAATTTGCGACAATTTGTGTTCATTGTACTGTACATGGCCAAAGTGTACGAGTTAGTCTCCAGCCGAGATAGCTCAGACCCTATACAATATGACTGATGACTGAAAAAGGTTGTTTGCTTGCAAGATACAGTACAGGTCTGACCTTATTACTCTTTTCAATTTCTCCTTTCAAAGAGTACAGATCTCCATTGTTGCTGGTTGTGATGCTCCCCCCCCCAAAAAAAACAAAAAAACAAACAAACAAACACACAAAACAAAAAATAAACAAACAAACAAAAACAAAACCAAGCCAGAAAAGAAAATACTTCCAATTTCCATGATAAAACTTTGATGAGTTTAAATTGGAGGGTCAACCGAACAAATTGCTAGCATGGCAAACTGCATGATTCAAAGTGACGTCACATCAGCGTTACACGCTTCTATTAGATCACGGTCACTAACAGCTTATAACATGAATCATCAAATTGGATAGGAGCCTTTCCCTAAGGGGACAACATACACCACTGGTTTGCTAGCACAGGTGAGGCTAGCCCCATTCACATTCACATAAAAAGTGGTAATTGAAAGCTAAATCATTCCACCCCCCCCCCCCTCCTTTAATGTTCCCTTTCCTTGCAAATCTCACTTCTATAGATCTCTGATCAGTTAAACTGGGTGCACAGCAAATAATTGCAATTATTCACAAAATAAATTATGTTGATATTCCAATTTCCTGCAGATTCTGATGGAACATCAATGACTTTGCCTTTACACATCTCATTATCTGAGCCTAAAGCTGCAAACTTTGCTGCGAAGAAGGTGGTCAGAATAAAGACTTATAGTGTTCACATCTTTGAATTTTAACAATGTACTATCATTTTTCACTGGTACATGTATACCACTTTAATATCTCATTATGACACAGAGAAATTAAAAAAAAAAACACCTTGTAAAATATATGTTGATTCACCCTACCTTCCCCCCAGTCATAAGTATGCAACTTAATCATCTCAAACAAAAAACAACAAATAAATGGATAGATACTAACAGTAGCCACATTCAAACGGGACTTGTAGTTTCAAAACTTTAAGTTAACAAAACAACGACTCCTTGGCAACAAAAGGTGTTCACACCGGCCAGAAACGACGACGCTCGTTGTTCTGAGACTACAAGTTAAGTGGTCGCCATTTCCCATGAGCAGAGAGGTCATCGTAAACAATGAGAAAACTAAACTTCACGTTTATTCTGTCCACACAGTCTGTAACTACAAAGAGGACCCTCTGCTGCTCGTGGTTTCAGCGTTATGAAGCTCGCTTGTGCTTCTGGAACTACATGTACAAGTAAACTTAAAGTTTCTAAACTACGAATCCGTTCATACGGTCTGAAACTACAAGATAACTTAAAGTTTTGAAACTACAAGCAAAACTTAAAGTTTAGATCCTTCGTGTGAACCTTACTCCTGACTGGTGAGACCACTAACATTTGTCTAATTAAATTTGATCTATTACTATTAACTGCAAAAATATGCATCAAACAGGGAAAAAAATTCTATTGTTACGCAATCACCAACTTCCAAGTGTTTTCATGGATTACGGACCATTCCTGATCAATTTATGTAGTCTAAAAGTCTGGTTACCCTGCTATCTGATTGCCCTTGCAATCTTAATTCAATTAGACAAAATAGTAACTAATACTTCCAATGTACATTATCTTCTTACTGCCCCCTCCCCCTAAACAGTTTTTCCCTCAAAAGGTAACTAAACAGCAAGACAAGAAGATTACAACACTCAGAATTCATAAACTCATAGCTATTGACAATGATTTTTGTTATAGTATATATTTTTTTTTTAATTGAAATTTGCAACTTCTTGCTTTATTCATTCCGTTCTTAGAAGACAAATTCGTACAAGTCGTACATTCAATGTACCTCATTAATTGCTCCCACCCTATCATACCTTTTTTTTAAATTGAAGGCTAACCTTATAAAAGAATTAGTAATGACACCATGGAAACTTGTTATAAAAATCTCTGATATAACGAGATACCCGATACAACAAGGCAATTAATTTTGCTGGTCCCGGCTCTTTATGTTCTTTTGCGTGTTTTACCCTGATATAAGGATATTCCTGATATAACAAGGAAATTTTCATGGTCCCAAGGTCCTTGTAATGGTGAGTTTCCACTGTATCAAAGTTATATGACCTTTATCTTTTTTTCTTTTTTTTTAAATATATATCTCTTTCATATCAATGTTAGGAACCTTTTTTCTCCAATCTCAATTCAATTAGACAAAAAAAAAGCTAACTCCATGTAACACTTCCTACATTTATGCATCTCTTTTCCTACCTCCTGATGTTTTCCTTCCTTTTTCAAAATTTTATGACTAAGCAACATGACTAAAAAATACAGAGTACAGCAAGGTGGCGCAGACTGTGTACAATGTAACTTTATTACTCATGAAAGACATGAATAGAGTAACTGATAATTTGATTTTAGTTATAAATTTATGTCTCTCATAATGAAGAAAGACCTCATAAGTAATCAATTCCCAAAAGATCCAGTCCCAAGTCAAGTGACTGCCATAGTAGGTTGAGTCCTGAGTTGAGTCCAGCCTATCCTAGTTGCGATGTAAATCGAGTCAAGTCAGTTTCAAAGGGTGACTCAAGTAATTTCCCTGACTCAAATCATCTCAAAATTGCCATTCTTGTCATTGAGTCCCTCGGACGGGTCATAGTAACAAGTCGAATCATGTCTCTACTAGTTTTGACTTAAGTCCAGTCTCGTAATTGAGTCACCTGAGGTTTTAGCTAGAATCATTTCCAAACAATCTAAATGTTATGTTAAGTTTCTTCTAGTATGAACTTGAGTCCAGTCAGTGTTGAAATTGAGTCCCTAACGATTTTTCAGTTTGAGTAGGGTCAGAAGCACTCCACTGTAAGTATTAAGTCGAGTCAAGTCTTTATATTGTTTTGACTCGAGTCCCAAAAGATTTCTTGCTTGAGTCGAGTCAGAAGGGGCCAAGTATCAAGTCGAGTCAAGTCCCTCCTAGATTTGACTCGAGACAAGTCTTGTAATTGAGTCACTCAAGGTGCCAGCTACATGTAGAGTGGAGTCCGAAGGAGCTAAGTACGAAGCCTAGTTCAAACTTTAACATCACCATCCTGAAGATGCAACTCAATTATGTAGGTAGGTGTTGACCATACCCCTAGACCAACTCACATCTCCACCACTACGTACATGTACATGTACATGTAGTAGTGACTTAAGTAAAGTCCATTAATCAAGTCTTCTTGGGGAACCACATCTGTATGGTGTAAACATACAGTACTTTCCCTAACATTTTGCCAGAAGAAAACAAACAGGTCTAGAAAACCTCTTGAATGCAATTCTGCTTTCTGTTAATACTAAATGACTGCATACTAAAGAAGAGTACATACATATACAGTACATGTATGTATGCAGAATCTAAAATTAATATTTTATTTAATATTTTAATATATTATAATATTGAACATACATTGTACATAATTTCCAATAAAACACTGAAGGAAAAGTGGGAGGTTTATGAAATCAAAATATATTTTGCATTTTTTCAATAATTTTTTCTTCTAACTTCTTCCTTTTTTAAAAATTGTTTTCTTTTTTCGGGAGGAGAATTTGGACATAATAATGAAGGAAAACTGGCTTCATATACATGTATGTACTTGTATGTATTACTTTGCTTTTTGATTAAATATATAATGATCCATATCATTTTTCCATTTTTATGATACACAAGTCATGACTGCTTTCTACTTATATCAATATATCTGAAAGCAGTATGCTTAAATGTATGCAATAAAAGTACCGGTATATCAAATGAAACATACTGTATTTCCAATAGTTTTCCAAGCCCAAGCACAGGGCTAAAGAACAATACAGATAACACCACACACATTACCTACCTACAAAAAACGGAGGAAATGAGAAACAAAAGAAAATGATGAATCGCCATGACAACCATTAAGATTCCCCCAAACCTGACTAAAAAGTTGGCCTGCAGACGGAAACAGAGACCGGAAATTGTAATTTGACTGCAGCATTCAATTTCCTTTGGGGCTAAGTGGAAAATTGCGTGCGCACGAGAGTTGTTGTTATTGTTGTTGATGTTGTCAGGAAATCTAAACATGCAGGCTCGGGTCTCTAGTGAAAACTGGTTCATACCGTTACAGATGTTGAACTGGTAGGTGAAACTTAGTTGAGATACATCCGTTTGTGGCTTCTAGCTGGATTTAATTGGCTTTATTGAGGTGTCTCAGACTTTTCAATAATAATTTAGAGCATTCTAGCAAAATAAATTTTGAGGAACTCCATTTTGTTTTAAGGTTTCCCTTCAATGCCTGGGTCCGAGCTACACCGATGGATCAAGATGCCTTTATTGTTACTCCTAAATGCAATATTTCAACCAATTCTGGAACAAAATGATCAAAAATTATTACATATTCCTTATTTCCCCCAGTAAAATCATAATCATAAATGATTTTACACCTCACAAAGGCAACTTAACATTAGAAACAGCAAAAAATTGTTGCACATGGAGCAGGAGTATTTGCAATACACAGAACACCTTCCCCCAAGCATGCAGTCTTATATTTTCCATTCAACTCCTGAATTGAAGCATATCGGGTGGTCAAAGAGTAGTGCCCATACAGAGGCTGAAGTATTAGATTGGGGTTGACAGTATGCGTGATAACGAGGGACTTTCACCGACTCGATCTTGCCCATGACGCATCGCTACAAATATTCTCAAGACATGTGTGTGTGTGTGTAAGAAGCAACTGACAGGATCTTGTCGCTATAGGCCTACTATCCTCCATAACTTTTAGCTATGTACTAACTTGCTCATCAAGTATATCTGAACCTTGCTTGCTTCCTTTAGTGTATGCGGCATATACCTAATACATGTAGCCTATCCGTATGTGGTGGACAAGCTTACAGCATGGTGTTAGAAGTAAGCAAAATGTAGCTTTCATTGAGATTTCAGAATTTTGTCCGAGACAGTATATATACACTGTCCAAAATTCAAGCTTTGCAAAATGACATCATCATAACATAAAAAGCAAGGCTTAATATCCACTTACATGTAGAAGATAATGAAACAAAAACTGATAAAATATCAAGTAATACATTTTTAAATTTTAAAAAAGGTAACAAACCGTAATTTGTGTCTTGGGCGGTGGAGTTCTTTTCCTCTAAGGTCCCTTCCATGGCTTGGGATTCCCCTGTGATGAAAATAAAAGAAATATATTCATATCAATGGCTGTCATTTCCATGCCATTGATTTGACAAATTTTTGCGTGCCCAGCAGGTGAGTGCAAGCGGATGGATGGACAGCAGAGGAATATTTCAAGAAAAATTCATTTCTAAGTTTTGACCATATTTGACCACATTCAGATAACACAATTCAAACCATACTTTTGTCTAGCTGTTAACAGCATGTAAATGTAGGTTATTATTTCTCTATCCTATCATTACATAACTAAAGAAATGAAAACAAATTGATAATGAGTGTTTGTGGCCTCCTATCAGGTATAGCTACATGTAGGAGGGCACATTGTTTGGTACTACCATCATTTGCAAAAGTTTAAGACCACCTCGGGATTTGTGGGCATTTCAATAATTTGGAATACTTTCTTTTGTCTCATTGAATGATTACATAACATGTTTACTACAGTGATCAGTAGCACAAGAGTAATGGTATAAGCCTATAGTTCAAGTATGATACATAGGTTATGCCATGAAAATAATTGTATGTCTGAAAAATAATTTTTACAATTTGTTTTCTTTCTTTAACTTATTGCATTTTGGAATAGTTGTCTTAAACTTTTGCAAATGATGGTACTTTAGTTAAATCCTACACTCAATTTAAAGTCATGTTTAACAAAAGGAAAACTTAGACATCAGTCTATTAAACTTCCTTTGTTAAATCTTGATTTCAGACCAAGGGTTTGGGGAGCATTTCATCAATTGTTTTGTCAGTGATTTTTACCGACAAATTTGGTCTCAGCCAATCAGATGCAAGGATTTCAGTAGCTTATAAACAGTTGTCGGTAAAAAATCACAAAGCACTTGATGAAACGCTCCCCTGGTTTGAGTTTTAGAATACAGGCCATTGGGTTTTACCATTTTTATACTGTTTTTCCTAAGAATCAAGAAGTTTCAAACTTTCAAAATTTGCAGCATCTATTTAACTGATTAAAGTTCCCTTAAACATTTTCTCGGAAAAAAAAAAACAACCTATGATGAAACATTGAAGCAAGAAAACTCCAAAAAGGCAATAAAGGCTCACTGCCAGGAAGATGTCAAAAAAAATCACGCGACCCTTTTGTCTCCTCTCGCATTTGGTTGCACACTTGCACAAAGACGACAATAGACCTTTGAAATAATGACTTAAGAACACACTTTTCTTTTTATTTGACAAGGCCATGTCACATGTGGGATGATGCAGTGAACAGATATTTTAGATCTGAAATATCTTACCCCTGGATCAAAATTGCTTTCGCCCTTTTTTCCATTAAAGTACATCTACCTTTTGTAAAACTGATGCAACTATTAAGGCAGCGTCATTAAAAAAACACTGAAATTCACCAATTAATTTTATACTCCAGAAATGAGTTTTCTTTCTCCATTGAAAATTCACTATTTTCTCTTACAACTTTCGATCTCTTACTTTGAATTACATGTGTATGTCCCATTTTTTTCTAATTTGACTCATTTAAGGCTACATGGTGTACCCTCTATTTGTTGTTTGTTTGTAAATACAGGACAGAAAAAATAATAATAAAATCCCTATAGTTGAGTTTAAATAATAAAGAAGTATAATTGCTTCATAGAGTGACTATGGAGGCACAAACAAAATCAGGGACAGGATTAGAAAACTAATTTCTTTGAAGAATCGTGGGTATCTATCATATCTTTTGAACAACACAAATACATGTACACACTTAGAATTAAAGGTGCACAAATGGTGCAAACATTCGAAAAAAGGTGCAATGTGCAGCAAACTTCGTAAATGGTGCAATATTGTACCATTTTGAGTAATTTCAATGATAAATCGGAAGAGGGTGCAAACTTGTACCTTTTGTTAGTCTCAAAAGTATGCTGCGCTATAACGTGTAGTCTTTTGTTTGGTGTCCTGTTTTAGTAATTATTCAAGTTTGTCATTAAATTTAATATTTCATCGGTTATATTATGACATACTTTTGTAGTAACATGTTCATCTGCAAACTATTTAGTCTCATAAATGAACTGTACTTTCGAGACAATTTTGAACGTTTTGGCCGAAAGACTACGTCAACTTCGCCCGTCTAAACATCATTGGCCAATGAAATCGATAGACAGAAAATGTCCACGAAAATGCTGAACATGAAGTTAAACAGGGTAAGTGTTACAGTTTCTGCCATAGTATATCTTTTAGAATTGCATTTTATTTCATTATAACCCATTTTAAGCTGTATTTTATTCAAACGTAAATTATTTGTTTCATAAATTATTGAAAAAAAAAAAAAAAAAATGCCGTATTCGTATCGCTTTAATACGTGCGCCGCGATTGGCCGATCAATCTCTGAGCTGCATTGCATGCATCCGCGCTATTTAGCGCTGCGCTGCGCTTGCGATTCGCACGAAATTCAAATCAGCCGCACGATATCATTTCTCTCTGGTGAGCTTTCAGCGTTAACAGTAAGCGTAAAATATGCTTTTATGTCTTGTAGAATATAACCTCTGTGTGATCAAGTCATGGCATGACATCATGTGCATTTTAATATATATTTCACTAATTTAAACACAAAATAACAGTGTAAACAAGATCGAGCAACAATATTTACGCATGTCAATAACCCAGTCCCATCTGTTCAATTTTGTGTAACGTTTTTGTCATTGGCAGCCTTAGACCAGTTTTGATCTGATCTGTCTACCAAATTTCACGTTTTCTTGCCCATTTATTGTTATTGTACCGAAATTATTATCAGTAATAGGGCACAATATTGTTTCTGGTATACATCTAGCCAACAGGACGCATGGAAGGAGTCCCCCAAACTAAAGAAAAAAGGGTTATCTTTTTGCTTTTTCATGTTTTTGGCTGGACATGCTGATTGCTGGAATTGGAAAAGCCAAAAGGCAAGCACCACCACCATGACCACTCATACTACATCCCCGCTACATTCCTATACTTCGTGTGTAGAATCTAAGGCAGTCATACGGCTCAACTTTTTCAAACACCACTGCACAAAAGTCACCAACATTCACTCAAAATCAGCATTTAATTTACAAAAACCGACCCCAATATATTCCAAGAAATACAATAAATTCAACTCACCATGCTCACCGATGACGATGTTGGAAAAGATGATCCAAAAATGAAATCCGTAATTTACTGTCGATTCTCGCGATACGAGCTATCGGAGTCATTGTGTACATTTCCTGGTCGCTGCGTTAAAAATTTGGTCCCTATCCCGTACACGGAAAAGTCCCGATTTTCTGTGTCCGCGATCGTAGAGAACGATTTGCGCTTGCGATCCCGAGTTTCTTCATGGACAAAAATTTTATTGGCCGATTTTAGTCTAAAACATCGTCGGTATGTAAACAACACGCGGGCATGATTTTGACTTTGGATTTTGCTGGAAATATGGAAAGTTCTTCATAACGGCCATTTGATGTAGGCATGGTAGGAGTGAGATTTTTAAGGGCTGAATTTGAAAGCAAGGTATTTAAAATATTTATCTTATTTTCCCCCCATACCTTTAGTACATGTGATAGAAAATACCAACTCTTTTACAATAATGTAGCTATGAGTGGCAAGCACCAGGTCCTAGGCTAGCGCAAAGTCTAAACATGTTGTTAAAGAAGATGGCCTTTCCTGTAAAGAAGGCTTTGAGGTAATCACTTGAGGTACATTGTTTTTTGTCCATCCCATCCACACCAAGTTATTTGGTGTGGATGGGATGGACAAAAAACAATGTAAGTAATCGTGGTCGTTGACCCAGTAAGAACGAACAATGCCAAAAAAGTTTACTGCTGCATTTTCTATCGCAAGCTGTATGGGGGGGGGGGGGGAATAAGATAAATATACTTCCTTTCAAATTCAGCTCTTAAAATGTAATTCTTACCTCGAATGGCCGTTAGGTCTTAGGAAGAATTCCCTGAAGAAATCCCTGATTTTTTTTTTTTCGCCATCACATGATGTTGTTTTCATTCTGCCAATGTTTTAGACTAAACTTAGCCAATAAAATTTTGTTCACAAAGAAACTCCATATCACACCGATATCGATCTCTACAATTGCGCACACAGAAAACCGGGACTTTTACGTATGTGCAACAGGGACCAAATTTTTGCCAACTTAATGTTTTGGGGGAGATGTCGGCGCTCGCGGTGACCAAGAAATACAATGACTTCGATACCCCGTAAATTTAATTTTTTAAATAAATATTTTCCAACATCAGTGAGCTGAATTTATTGTATTTCATGGATATGTTACTTAGTGTTTATATTTGTAAATTAAATGCTGATTTTGAGTGAATTTTTGTGCAGTGGCGTTTGAAAGTGTTGAGGTGTACGACCGTCCGAGGGTATATTATAACAATAATAATAGCTACATTTATTACATGTATATTGCGCACGTATCCATCCCAGAGGATGCTCAAGGCACCTACAAAGGAGTATTATTACCCTGGCTTTAGCTCAGCTGCCCTAAGCATTCAAGGAATAAATTCCTACCAGGTACCCATTTACTACACCTGGCTGGAGAGTGGCAAATGTAAATGAATGTTTTGCCAAAGGACATTAGTGCCGCGGCGGGACTCGAACCACAAACCATGAGATCCCCAGTCCGGTGACGTATCCACTAGACCATGACACGATGCCGCTATGAGTGATCCTGTCCAATGATCAATGATCAAGGGTGTTGAATGCGGTCTTAGGCAATCGTCACTCATACTATTTGTCCCTTGCATATGTGGGACTGTGTCAAACATTCACTGTTGCAGTAGTAACAGACAACAAATTTGATCCAAGCAAGATTTGATATTCTTGAATTTGCTATTTTACCTGATTCAGGAACTTGTCAACTCGCACTATATATGCTAAAAATTTGACGTTTCAGAGTTGAAAATGAAATTTTAAATATTTTCTTCTCATGTATGAATGATCTAGAATGTACCACTTCCCACTAATACACACAAAATCTATCTTCAGATAAGCTTGTACAGTACATGCATAAGTGGGCAATGGTTTAATTCTGATCTGAACGCATCTAATCACATTGTGTGAGGTGGGCTGAATCTCCATTCTGATATCTAAGTATGCAATTAATAAAGACATTATGCACTGTACACCTAGACTATTGCTATTTGGTAAGGTAAAGTGTGGGTGATTTATTTTTGTCCACAGGAAGAATTGAGTTTCAAACTCTTAGAATTATTTTCGCATATTCTGTTTTCACTTTGAAGGATGATATCCAAGGAGAAGAAGAAAAGAGTTAAAGTGCTTGTGAGGAGGCGCAACCCAGATAAAGGTGTCATAGGAGATACATGTATCATGAGGCGCACTAGGACTCACCGAGCTCAATATAGAACCAACCAAGTTTCTTTTGAGGTGCAGGAGTTCCCCATCCTGAAGTTGGAGACTTGGAGTTTTGGGTAATTAGATGTTTATAAAAAATCTGGACTTAATTATCAGAAACAGATAATACATGTAGTTGTATACATGTACACAATTTTTCAGGCAAAAGGATGTTTTAATTTGATTCCCTCTACCTTGTTTTTATGATGTTCAAAGCATGCATACAAATTCATTATGGATGTCAGCTTTAGTAATCAGCTTTTAAAAATATTGTCCATTCTTAGGATTATTTTCGATAAATTTCATGTCTTATACTTTCTCTAACAGAACAAAACAAGAATAATGCTGTGATATATTTTTTTTGAATTTACAGATTCTGAAAGAGATGGAATCCACGTTTGGAGGAATTCGACCCTTGGTTCCACAAGCTGTCTCTTCAAGGAATACAATGCCCTCATCCAGGAGTGTATTGAGAAAGACCAAATGAAAGGTCAGTATTTGTTTAAAAGTTTTGAATGCATTTTGCAAATGGTCTTCATGTTTACCATTCCAAACAGGAGGAGGGCTTGAAGATTTTGTCTTCAAAATAAAATATTTAATTTTCTTCTTTACTTATGTAGACTCTGTCACAGAACTCTCATGTTTTATATGTCTGTACATGTGTTAATAACAGGCATGTACATCAAGTTGCTTTAAAAAGCTACTCCATATCAATTGTTTGTCATGTGAATGCCAGAACTTTCATAGATTTAATATAATTTGTCTGATTAACTTCCAGATCTGACACTCCCTTCTGGCCATACCACACCTGCTTGGCGAGAAGGACATGATGTATGTTGTAGACAAGGTAAATGACAATTTAAACCTTTTCTTCCCAAAACATGTTGCAACCACTATTCCATTCTACCATAAAGATACTATTAAGAGATGATGTAACATAAGTGGGGGGAGTGGTCTGAATCTGATGCAGGAAATTGTTCACCTAAATTACATGGGGTTAAAGTTTAGAGTATGACACTAGATTTAGCTCAATTTTTTTCTCATTTCCTCTACCCTTTTTCCTACATACATGTACTTCTGTAGTTCTAAGGAGGAATCATAAGATGATTGTACTTTATCATGCCCAGTGACCTGGTAAATTTCTTTCCTTTTACTTCTTAGGAACCTGTGACACCAACACCAGCTGCAGTGTTTAGAGGAAAGCTTGTAGCTGAAGTTTGGATTGAAGGGGGCAAGATGTGCCACTGCTCTGGAGCACTCACATGGGGTCTAGTACATTTTGGAGAGTTCACTCTGCAGCACCACTTGCGGTGGAGCCCCTGTTTACATGGCTGCTGTCCTCGAGTACATGTACTTGACTGCCGAAATCTTGGAGCTCGCTGGCAACGCTGCCCGTGACAACAAGAAATCCAAGAAGTTATCATTTCGGAAGCAGGTGGGTGTGTTGCCGGCTTCTTCTTGGGGATCTTCTTGGAGAGTTCACTTTTTGGAGTTCACTTTTTGGAGTTCACTTTTTGGAGTTCACTTTTTGGAGTTCACATTTTGGAGCGTTCACTCTGCAGCACCACTTGCCCCGGTCACTATCTAAATGATGTCTTATATTGTATGTCAAGGTACATGATGCGTGCAATATTTTTGTGGTACAATGGGTGTCAGCCCCTGTTGGGACAGGGTATTCTTCTGCAGATAATATATACTACTTGTTCCTTGACTCCTTCCTTGTTTGGCATAAAGGACACATATATATTTTACAATAGTGGCGGATTTAGGATTTCTATTGGGGGGGGGAGGTGGTGGGCAAATTGAAAAAATCAAAAAAATCAGTTGAACAAAGCAAAAAATAAACAGGAGCCCAAGTTTTTGTCAATATACTGAACCATAAACAAGGCATTTGAAGCCTGTTTTTATTACATGTAGTTGGTTATTTTAATGCCCCCCAAACAACAAAAAAGCCATGTGGTCATGAAGTGCAATTTGTGTAAAGCCTTAATTTTTTAAAATCCTGGAAATAATTATAACCCATTATATTTCAGTGTGAAGTGTGGGCCGAATTTTATTTTTTTTCATAAAATGACACAAACGGGGCATTTAAAGCCCTCTTGAAACCTCATTGCTTTTTTTTACAGGGAGGGGCTGCTCTCCCCCCCCCCCAGATCCACACCTCTTGTACAATGTATGTGTGGCTTTAATCATAACAGACCAAATATACACAGTACATGTACTATGTGTTTAGTAGTTTCGTTCCTACTGAAAATGTTATATAAGTTATGTACAACATACATGCCTCTTTACGGTACCTGAGATTACTGGCACTGCAACAACTGGACATGCACATTTGTTATTTGAATGCCGTAAAATAGAAAAAGAGACTGTAAAATAAAGGACTGCACCACCAACATGCACATCACTTACCTTTTGAATGCCTATAAATATATATTTTTACTTTCTAGGTTTGAATTTCAAGATGTGTATCAATTAACCCTAAAATGGCCAGGATATGTTGGCTATGCCACAGCCGGTGGGGTGGAATCCACCCCCCTTCCCCCCGATCGGCACGCACATCGTCCACAACGTAATCTACAAAGCTATATATAGTTTAATGCTCCGAAAAATTTCACATTCATTAATTATGCAAATTTATGCATGAAATCGAAATTTTGCTCTAAATCATTAAGTAAAGCTCAAAATATGCTAATTTTTGGTCTAGACACTCTTTACAGTATTCTTAGCAAATATACTTGAAAAAAATTTGATATCAAAATTTATTATGTATTTTATTGTATTTAAAATTTATGTATTTCTTTGTTTTTTTACTTTTTTTTTGTTTTTTGGATGAAATTTGTCGGGGACACTTTCGCAAACATAAACAGCATAAAATAAATTAATTTCAATCAGCAAATGTAAAAATATAGATTTGTAAATTTTGGCTGAAAACACATTTTGTATTGAAATTATACATGAAATCACGTTTCTGAGCAATTTTCGGTCTGACGTGCAAGTACGAATTGTTGCGTGCCCTGACATCACGAATTTGGTCTCAAAAGATGCGTGAGATTCGGGAAAAAAAGTCATGAAATTGCTTTGCGCGTTGCGGACATATCGCGAGAAACGTCTAGGGGGGGGGATTCCACCCCCGGCCCTTTTAGGGTTAAAAAGCATAATGCATTTCATAATTGTTAATGGAAGAAGTATACATGGAACAATCTGTTTTAGATTACCTTAATGACTATGTATTCATTGGTTAGAATTCTGTTTCGTAGAGTCAGTATTCACTCAATTTGTCTTCTTTTCTGAAGCAATGTACAGCTAAACACACGCAAAATATATCTTGTAAAAGAAATACACATGTACATGTATAATGAAAAGTATATCACGTGTATACACCATACATGTATGTAATATATCATACTTGCAGATATAGTACAGAAATACTGGTATGTTTTTAGAAATGGAGAGCTGAAGTTTACTGAATTTTATATACACTGTTTCTGTTATGACTGTTTTTTTCCTTTCTTAGTGCATCACTCGTTTGCGAATGTATCATAATGTGTCTGAGTGATGATTAATGATTTGTTGTACTTGGTACAATTCATATACCTTTTATTGTTAAATTTTAACTGAGATGAAGGTACAGTATGTAATCCTGCTTGCTTATGTTGTACTCACTGGCCATTATAGTGTATAGGCCACTGAGAATGATAATCTTAACAATCAATTCCTGGTGTCACATAGCAATTTGCTATGCATTTTTTATATGTGGGACTGTACAGAAATATTTATCCCATCCACCAAAAATGCTAATCAAATTTGAGAATATTATTACCTGATAATGTAGTGATGAAACAAAGCTTTTTGCTTGTCACTGTTTGTGAACTATTTTAAAGCCAGCTTACATGTATATAGAACTATTCACTTTTTTATTATTGTAAAAAAAGGGCTTGCTAAGTTGGGATTGTCATTCAAAGTGCATCTTAACCTCATGTATTGTCATTACAACTACAGTACTGCGCATGAACATGTATATAAAATATCAAAGACCAGATGCTCCAATGCATGCTTATATGCCTTATTAAATACAGCTCGTTCAGTTTTGTTTTAACTTAACATGGAAAAGTATAAATGTGTTTTTTTTCTTCAGTATCTGTGTTTGCAAACGAAATGGAAGGTTTGGAAGGGTTCAAGTTTGTGCCCAAAAGGGTCCCTGTAAGGCGCAAAATTGCACCCTTTTTTATCGGGGTAAAGGGCTTAATGTTGCACCCTGTGAGGTGCAAAACTGCACCTTCTGGAAATGTACAATATTGCACCGAAAAATGTGCTGCCAATGTTGCAATAGTTTGCACCCTTTTTATAGGTTCAATTATGGTGCAACATTGCACCTTTCTGAAATGTACAATATTGCACCCTAAAAGGTGCTCCCAGTGTTGCATTTATTTGCACCCTTTAGGGTGCAAAATTGCACCCTTTTTATCGGAAAAAAGGGTTCAATATTGAACCCTAAATGGTGCAACATTGCACCCTAAAAATGGTGCAAAATTGCACCTTTCTGAAAGGTACAATATTGCACCCAAAAAGGTGCTCCCAGTGTTGCATTTATTTGCACCCTTTAGGGTGCAAAATTGCACCCTTTTTATCGGAAAAAAGGGTTCAATATTGAACCCTAAATGGTGCAACATTGCACCCTAAAAATGGTGCAAAATTGCACCTTTCAGAAAGGTGCAATATTGCACCCAAAAAGGTGCTCCCAGTGTTGCATTTATTTGCACCCTAAAAGGTGCAACTTTGTACCTTTATTTCTAAGTGTGTACCTTGCAAAGGATATCATAACGTTGCCAATTACAACTTTGAAAATTCATAAATTATTCTTTATCAGATTTTCTAGACTTCTCAATTTTGTTGTATTTTCATTGAAAATCAACTTGATGTCGGGGTGAACGTTTCCTTTAAACTTTCCTTTCCCTCTAAAACATGTTAACCCCCTTTCATCTTTATGCCATTTGGTCTCTTAATTTTCTCCCCCCCCCCCCCCCCTCCTCCTCCGTATCAATTCTATCCTTTTCCATCTCCCCCACTTTTTCCATCTCTACTCCTCCCTCTCTTTTCATCTCACCCCTCTCTCTCTCTCCTTATCAACCTTTCCTCCCTCTCCCTTTCCATCTCCCTCCCCCTCTCTCTCCCGTTCCATCCTCTCTATCTCTCTCCCTTTCCTTCTCTCGTTATTTTCTTCCATATTCTCTCTATCTCTCACAATACTTGAATCATTCTCTCTCTCTCTCTCTCTCTCTCTCACTCTCTTCTTTCCCTTTCCATCTCTTCCTCCTCATTTTCTTCCACATTATTTCTCCCTCCCAATACCTGTTGAATCATTCTCTCTCATTTGCTCTCTCTCTGGACTCTCTCTTTCTCGCTCTCCCTATCTCTAATTCACCTCACACTGAGCATGTAGGCACGTCCTACGAAGAGGAGTTTAGGAGTAGGATGATGACGTGTGCATCTCACATGGAAACTGGTGAATCATGTTGAACATGTCTATGCCCTAATGTGATTACTACTAATTTGCCTCTCATTAAAGCTTGGCTTCAGAACAAATTCTATAAACACACTGCAAGTGGGGGCCTTCTAACAACATTTTGGCAACATGCAAAATATGAAATTGGTCTTGAGCAAAAAGCCCAATAATGTTGACATTAACCCTTTCAGGACAGGAATTATTCAAGGGCTAGATTGATCACATTTTGTTCTTCAAATTGGCAACAATAATATTTTTCTTTTAATGCTACATGGTTCTAATAAAATGTAATATCTTTGAAAACAACATACATGGTTAGGAACTTTGACCAAAAAATTAATTTTGATTAAAAACAGTGATTTTGAACCTCTCAATGTATTGCCAATTTAAGGATTTTAAAGCTTATTCTACTTTTTAAAATTCCTTGCATCAAAGGCAATATGGTCATGCAACAGAAATGGACAGTGTGTCCAGAAATATTTGATCTTCCAATGCATCTGGTACATTTTTTAGAGCTCTGAATCAAAAGTTATTGAGCCAAACCACAAAATGTGGTCAATTGTCTCAAAAGGGTTAAAGGTTAACCTTTTGTCTACCAGAATCAGGTGGTTCCTGTATTACACCTACCGGAAATAAGAGAATTCAGCAGTCACTGGTTAAAATATTAAATTACATGAACCCTGCGAATGAATACAACATAGCAGATATTGCTTACCAGATTCAACAGCTTCTCCTTATCAAACTGGAATTCAAACCCTTAAATAAATTTCTATTCCATTTAAAATAAGTTGAATATGAAATGCTTCCATTTGTACACACAATTATGCCAGTACATCGGTTGTCCAGTTTCTAAATATTGTGAAAAAGCAAAGAGTTTTACTACCTGAATAAATTAATCATTTGAAAATTCTAAGGGGGTTACAACCCCTCCCTTCCTCACATGCCTATGTATCTTTCTACATAATTCTTCTTTGTGGAGATAAAAACCTCCACGCCCTTAATAATTTATTGACTAGTCTAGTCAAAAGTTGCTTTTAGCTTTAATATGCAGAGTGGAAATTTAGTATTCAAATTTGCAATGTAAGCTGGAATTCTGAATACATACATGGAGGATACTTCATGTACTATAGACCTCAAAAAAGAAGATAAAATTGGTTGATAAGTTCCCTGTAATTTCCAGTTAAAGTTTCTTCCATCAGTCCAGTATCATCATTTGATACCATGACTAATGATTATCCATGGTTATACATGTAATACAGTCTGGAACTAAGGCCATACATGTATATCCAGACATCCTACACCATGCAGGTGCTATATAATCTAAGCGGATATAGGCTCCATGTACATCGAAGGCAGGTCGTTTAGTGCAAATGTAATTTATCCACTATTATTTCAAGTGTAATGCACACTTATCAAACAGGAAATTAAACTTGCCATCTGGGAGTAAGGCTAGTGCTGGTCATCACCCCCCCCCCCAATCTTATGAATGGATCAGTATGCACATTTGACTTCCATGAAGAGAGCTGAATGAATTCTCTGCTTTCCAAAAGAAGAAAAAAATAGGTCAGCAGTCATGTGACTTTCTTAAAAATCATAGAAATCCTTGACCAAATGTCCTATTCCCAGATATACATGTACAAAAACATACTAATGCAGAAACCTGCAATGTATTTAAAAGCTGAAATTCCTTCAGAATCTTACATAATACACCCATGTACAGCAGGGGAACGTTTCATCAAGTGTTTTGCCAGTGATTTTTACCGACGACTGTTATAAGCTACTGAAATCCTTGCATCTGATTGGTTGAGAGCAAATTTGTCAGTAGAAATCACTGACAAAACGCTTGATGAAATGCTCCCAGGGAATCATTTACCTACTGAAATTTGAATAGTGATGTCAGTCAGCAGACAAAAGATTTTCGTTCAAAATTCAGCACAGTTCAATGTAGCAAACGCCTACACATCTGTAAATTTGTGAAGCAATCATACCCAAATTGTGTAGCAAATCGCTATGCTATACCAGGTAAATTATGCACTGGACATGCAGAGCTACAAAAAGAATTCCCATGTGCCTTGTTGGGCAATTTAAAGTCTGCATGAAGTAACAGTTAAAGATAACTGAGTTCAGGTATTAATGACAGAAAAAATAAGTTACTCGAAATTGAAACCCAACTTACGTACAGATCGTTTGATATTAATTACAAATAAATATCATATAGTGCTATACAAATCTGGTAGAAAATACAGCTGAGTAACGATCAAACAAAGATAAGAAAATCAAGCCAATCATTCTGACAGCAATGTCGATGACTAAACTGGTTTCAGTAAATACGATCTCCAGCAAGTTTTGTTTTTTTTTTTTTTTTTTTACTACATTTACAGTTTGCTGATATATACATATTATGCAATGCGTATGACAAATGATTTCAGAATTGCTTTCAGCCAGTTTCTATTGAGATGCAGTTCCATCTTCAAAACTAAAAAATAAACTTTAAATTGGCATATGATGAATTCTATATGTTAAGATGATGATGTAGGACAAAGACAATCTTTACATGAAAAATTTAGTCTTCATGCCAAAGTTGCTAAGTCCGATTATCATGTTAAAAGAGAATTGAAAGACCAAGAATTACCCTCATGGGCCCTTTCCTTTACTCCTCGAGTCTACATAACCAAATTATCTATTCATCCCCGTTTTCTGGCACAAATGCAGCTTCTAAATCCCTCACAAATGTTTCAACTGGACTATATACCTCTTTCATGTTGCATAGCCTCTTAACGATTTCAACATTCAGGCTTCCAAGTTGGGGCCTTCAGTGGCTCTGACTTTGGAACCAAAAGCTAAATAATCTAGTTTAGGTTTAATCCAATCTATTCCCTTGCAGATAATTCTAAATCTTGAGCATTCCACTGTATATATGAATAACTGTGAAAAAGACAACTGTAAAAGTTTAGTCTTGCTGAAGATCCACAGGATTTGAGGGGGCAAAGGCACAAAATCACAACAAAATAGTCCAAGCAATACTACACAAACAAGTAATTCATTCAATTATGAAATACCAAAAGCAAGAACAAACAAAACAAACACAGGGATGCCACTTAGAATTGATAAAAATGTAGGAAAAATCATCTAGAATGGGCCCTTGTGTACATAAAAAGTGGTTTTCTATGGCTAAAAATATGTTGAAAAAGTAGGAATTCCTACGTTTGTCTGAAAAGTGGCATCCCTGCAAACAAGCAAAAATAATTGAAACTTAACACAATCTAAAAGACAAGGATAAACTAAAATATTTGTTTGATAGTAAAATTAAGACACAAATTTGGTGATACAGTGTGAGTCAATAAAAAGAAACCCAGATTCAATCTTATCGTTGCATGCAATCAGTTCATATCCATTTAATCTAAGACAATCACATTGTAGCCTAGCATGTTTCATTTAATTTAACACATTGATCAATAAAATTAGACCATGAACAGCTGAATAGTAACAGTTTTCCTGATTCATGTCAAATTGACTCTGCATAAGTTGAGTGACATAGATGGTCCACCCAAGGTGGTTGAATGGTCTCCATTCAAGTTAAATGCACTCACAAATAATAAGGAGTTTTCGGATGTGTCAACTAGAACGCCGACTTAGATCCTCCCAGTGACAATGGACTGCTTTGTGTTGACTGCATACAAAGTAGGTGAAGCATGAAGCTAACAATGGGTGAAGCAGGGTTCACGTTTTAGAGAAGATGGCAAAACCAAGTTTAACACGTTCTCGATCTGACTAGTGGACGAGGGAGAAGCCAGTGGACGGGTGAGCTGTTCTTGCACAAAGCATGGTATGCAGCTAACACAAAGCAGTCCATTGTAGCTTGGAAGATCTAGGACGGCGTTCAAGTCCACACATTCGAAAACTCACTATTGAAAGTAACTCCAGAACACCACTTAGCCGAAACGTGGGTAAAGATGATTTGACATGCTCTTTAAAATTGGCTAGTGTTCAGTCATTCATGACTGGACTTTGGTGAACAGCCTATCCAATAGACCTGTTTGCAAAGTTATTCAAATTTATGGATGTTTCTTTCCTGGGGACCTACAGTGTAATAACGAGGTATTCCATTATTAATGACTGAACTACAATACTTGGAATCCAGTTTGCATAAATTACTTGTTGCTATCTCTGACAAGTCCATGACAAGCTTTCTGGTTGTCAAGAACACCTTTTTTTTTAAAAGTATGCATAAAATTTGAATATATTTGGGAACAGGTCGATTGGAGAAGACATTTATCAACAGCCATAACATTATATTACATTTCAGCTATTTCACCTACATGTACCTAGAGTATTATGATATTGGGTTTCCTTTTTCTTGACTCACACTGCATGTTAACAACTTATATACATGTTAATACGACTAGTATTCATGGAGATAAGGAGGTAAAGCATACGCCATAACTGTTAACATTTAAATCTGACTCTTATGTCTAAAGTTGAGTTTTAATAAAGGAAGTTAGACCGAGGTCTAGGTTTTCCTTAGAGTTAAACATGAATTTAGAAGGAGCATTAGTGGAATATCAACCGTTTACAGGGAGTTGTATATGTATGAAGCTGAGGGAGTAATGTAGGTAGAGAATGGGAGTCCAAATGGTAACAGCATTGGGAGAGGTAGCAGTAGTGTCAACAACAAAAAAAAAAAAATTGGGGGTATCACTGGAATAGGGCAAGTTTGAATGGTTTTTGGAATTGGTATCAATGGGAGTGGTAATTGAAGTAACATGTAGAAAGGAAAGAAAGGAAAAGTATGAAAGTTAAGTGGGAAGTAATGGGAATACAAGTGAGAGTAACAGTTCTGTAATTACTATTAATGTTGGAATTACTTGTACATGTATGTAATGGCAGTGTTAGTGGAAGTGGTAGTGGTTGTGGTGGTAGTAGTGGAAGTGACAGGAAGAGGGAGTGCTAGTGCCAATTAATAATAATGGTAGGGGGGTATTGGCACTGATAACAAAATTAATTAGTGGTAGTGTGGTGGATGTACATGTAGTAGTAGTAGTAGTGCTTATAAAAGTGGTAGGGAAGCGGGTGGAAGTAGGGAAGTGCAAGTGGAAGTAGGGAAGTGCAGGTGGAAGTAGGGAAGTGCAAGTGGAAGTGGTTGATTTTGGACTAGATTGTACTGAAAGTGAGAGAGGTGATATACAAGTAAAAACAGCACTAGTGCAACTAGAGTGGATGTATATTATCATGAACATTTGAAATGATGGTAATGAATGGTAAGTAACTTACACAGAGGCTCTTTGCCCATGGCTGGAAGGACTGGCCAGTGGGGGACTTGGACCTGTGGAATGATAAAGGGAGTAGAAGAAAGAGAGAGAGAGAGAGAGAGAGAGAGAAAGAGAGAAAGAGAGAGGAGGGGAGGAAGGGAGGGAGAGGAGAGGAGAGGAGAGAGGGGAGAAAACAGAGAAGGCAGAAGAAAGAGAAGTAAAAAAAAAATAAAATGAAAAACTTATTAAAATCGTGTCATACAGATAAATATACACAAATTTATATCATAATAAGGTATCAAAAGCTTGCTCATGATACAGAAGTAAAAAAAAAAAAAAAAAAAATTCGCTATTTAAAACATTTCATCTCAACTCGCTACATCTACAATGTACATCACAAATGCATGCGAATATCCCTACGTTTTGCAAACATAAAAATGCTATATCACTGACTCAATAATCTACATGTATCTAAAGGACACATCGGTAAATGATCTCCATACATGTACACTTGAGTATTCCTATTCTTCAAGTTTTGCACGAGACACTCTACACATATACAATACATACACCTGCAATCTTTTGAAGATGTTAAAACATTACTATAAGTGTCATTTGGACAACAGTGTATGACACATTTCCTGTTACCCGAACCATGACAAGCAAAATGCTTGGGTATGGTGCGTACTCTCCCCCCAAACAGGACCTACACCCTTTACTGATACTGACCATCGCCATTGCTTGAGCAGGTATCTTTTGTAGATATTAACACACCAGACTTCAATAATGGCAAGAGAACCTCGGTTTTCATGTGCAACTCACCAGATGAAACTGCACAATTATGGGAAAGAGTTGCATTACCAGAGTGAAAAGGGGACCTTGAGATCAACAGGACATGTGTAGGATTCTACACATGCAGTCAATTTTTGGTGATTTCTTCATTACAGGTTTGTGGGATAACTATCCCTGACATTAGAATGTCCTTCACGAAAATAAACACAGTGAGTCACTGACATTCACCCACAGCAGCGGAGAGAGAGAGCAGGAGGGAGAGAGAGACAGTGGGTAAAAAAAGTTCCCTTATTACCCTAAATGTCAAGATATATACAAACTCTTCACTTTTCATCTTCATCATAATCAAGATTTTGAGCTGACACAACATGTGGCATCACCTCGCACGACTCTTTTCGCAACCCTGTGAAAGTTCTTGGTTGCGCAATGCGCTTGCGCCACAATTGCCTATTGCATTGTTTCACCCAATTAGCAGCCAGAAACAAAGAGTTTGTTCTTTAACATAAGAAGCGGTTGGGATCGAGAGAAAGAGAGAAAGAGAGCGAGAGAGAAAGAAAGAGAGAGAAAGAGAGAGAGAAAGAGATAGAAAGAGAAAAAATTGAGTGATGATTCCAGATGGTACATCAAGCTAAATGTGGACCCCATTTGATCCCCACGCAGCATTACAAGGTAATACATTCCCTTAATCCTTAGTGACAATATTAGCAGGCTAGGCTAGATCACTCAACCTTTGGAGAAACTATGACATTCGCCTTTCTCATCAAGATGCTGTGTTTTGGATGCCGGTTTTGTTTTGATCCCTTGGTGATTTGCTCTAGATTTCATCTCCATTCAAATTCAAGATAAAGCGCTAATAATAGCGTTGTCTCTGGTTAAAAAATTCAGGGGACGTTTCATCAAGCGTTTTGTCAGTGATTTTTACCCACAAATTTGCTCTCAGCCAATCAGATGCAAGGATTTCAGTAGCTTATAACAGTTGTCAGTAAAAATCACTGACAAAACGCTTGATGAAATGCTCCCCAGGTGATTGGGCAATTGCTCTGCAGTCAATTTCTAACACCAATCAAAGTTCTAACTTCAACCCTAAACCTAACACAAAACCTATAAATCGTAACCCTAAACTGAAAGTCAATGTCTTTGACCAAATACAACCTGGAGCAAATGTTGATAGAGCATGTATCATAGAACCACAAATTACAGTTGATTAATTTTTTTCTTGTAATAATTAAAAATGTAGCAATGCCCAAACAGTGTATTATCAAAAATGGACATGAACATCGATATGATTGAAAAGTTTTGAAAACTAATTTGCTATTCAATAAATTTTTGCATCATAATTTGTAAATATACAGGCAATTGGACATATTTTTGTGGTTATTGCCAATAGTTATTGCTAACAAAATCATCAAGTGGCTTTGAATATGAAGTTGAGTTACTATCAATTTTTATCAATGTGTGTGTGTGTGTAATTGGGTTTTTACAGACGTGTATCAATCAGATATGATTATTTACGTCTGGGACCGACCTTTAACGTCACCATCCGAAAGACGTGACTCAGTCTCGAACCTGGGTCCGCTGAATCAGTTTATAACTTCCACTGGTAGCTGGATTATAGGCGCATGCCACAACGTCCAAGATATTATTCTGAATAGCAATATTAAAACTGTGAAAATTTTATGAGATTTTGGAATCATCAACATTATTAAATTAATCACAACCCATACACATACATTGTATCACGGTAGGAAGAAATTCCTTAAATGCTTGTGCACCTTATCATGGTAGCCGTGCTTAAGCCAGGGTAATAATATGATTGCAGGGCCCTTAGGGAGAATAGTATTAATTACTGATGAGGTTACCTGGGTAAACAAGACATATTATTATTATTATTATTATTATTAATATTATTATCAATAGGCAGAGATATTGATACATGATGTAGCATTAGAATTTGGTCTAAATTTGTTGACTATTTCTTATAAATGTGAAAGCACTTCAGGAAGAAACCTTTTTTTAATGGGTCATTTCTACTACCGTATTTTTCTCTATGGGAATAAACTAATTAACGAGAAAGCTCAAAAATTAGCTTTCATCTTTACCAGACCTCTACTTCTCTTAAATATCTTTGGCTTATTTTCTTTTTTTTATGTCTTATGACGTAAGCTGCAAAAGGACAAGAACATTTGTTATGTCTTTGTAATGATATCCTGGGCCCTGCGAGACATACTATATAAAGGTTAGGTGTGGGAGAGAGTGACGGAGAGAGAGAGAGAGAGAGAGAGGGGCAGAAAATGAGCAAATACATAAACAATTAGTTGTCCTTTATAAAAGCCAAGCATGAACATTGAACTTTCTATCATTACATACATTCATAATTTTCATGTTTAGTATAGTTTTTTTTTCTTTGTAATCATTCAGTAACCTGCAGAAAATATATCCTTGAACATTCTTTTGATTGATGAGAGCTCAATTAAAAACAATAAGCCCTATATGAAATACTATTATAGCCTGTAATTCACGGCTAATCACATATTTCCATGAATTTCCAATTAGGAAACTTGGAAGGGAGGAGCAGGACTCCCCTCTGCTTTAATAGTGCATCAGAGTAGAATATTTAAAATAGGGTCTGATATTTAACAAGTCTGAACAAAGGCTAGAACAAATCAAGAAAATTCTGGGCAAAGATCATTCCTTTCTTCACAAGAGCTCTTTTTTTTCTATCTTCTATAGAAGAAAATAATGATAAGGGCTTTAAATTGTGTCATTTTCTTCCTTTTGTTTTATCATTTTTAGTAGCTTTCTAGAGCTAAATTGTTCTCCACTCCTGTGGTTTTCTTTTATTCCACTGCCAGATTCTTCTCTGATGTGACTTACAGATCAACCCTGAAATCTTAATTTCCTCCTGTAATAGCAAATGTACATTGTAAAATGTGCAAAAATCTAACAAAATGAACATTGAATGTGCAAAACATCAAAATGAGACATTCCAACCAGGTTGCCACAATTACCACCCTCTCATCTCAGCATAACTTGATCCCTCTTGAGCTCAGGTAGCTATGGACACTCCCGATTTGGAGTGCCTGTAATTATAGCTCACACTAGATTTAGCTGAAGTACCTCATACAAGAATGTACTGCCACTTAACTGGTAAATGTGTCCATGACTGAATGTGGCATGCAGTTACAGCATAAATGGGCGTGTATCACTGAGTTTACGACTCTAATTGATGCACAAAAATTTGACCATGATCATGGTATACATGTACATGTACATTGTAGGACTGGTACGACATAAACAAGCTTGCTATTTCTTTCTTTCTCCCTCTCTCTCTCTAACACACACACACACACACACACACACACACACACACACGCACATACACTCTTTCTCTGTCAGTCTCTTTTTAATTGTTGTACAGGGCTTTTGCCAGAAGCTGCCAAACACCCCCCCCCCCCCCAACAACAACAAAAAAGTTATTACATTTCCAAGTGCCGTTTTGGTCTAGACTTTGAAAAGGGGAGATGGGGCATGGGCTGAATGTGGGCCCCCCCCCCCTCCAATCCATTGGTGTATTCATTCATCAGTTCAGTTTTGTTTTTGCGATTGTTTTTGTTTTTTGAACAAAAGTGTTATGTTGTTATAATACCACCCTTTTAAAATATATAATCTTATTAAATTTCAATATTTTATTAAAAAAAACCCCCAAAACATGAGTAATACGTGTATGTATAATAAAATATTATCATTCTTAAGAGATCAATCAGGAAAAAAGATTATTTTTGTAGTAGTAGTATTAGTAGTAGTAGTAGTAGTAGTAATAGTAGCAGTAGTAGTAGTAGTAGTAGTAGTAGACTTTATTGGATAACTTGTTTAGCACAAGACTAATCTGCCACGAGGTATTGGTATATTATGTTATATAATTAT
The DNA here is from genome assembly GCA_025617745.1 of Heliocidaris erythrogramma. Classification (NCBI taxonomy): domain Eukaryota; kingdom Metazoa; phylum Echinodermata; class Echinoidea; order Camarodonta; family Echinometridae; genus Heliocidaris; species Heliocidaris erythrogramma. Next base: position 33,899,082 of record CM046862.1, on the reverse strand, counting down.
ATAAGATGTTGGTAAATATTTAAAAATATTGTTTTCTAAGGTATTATTTTCTGAATTGGCTTGTGGCAGTTTTTAAATTGGTAAATTTATTTTATGCTTTGAGTTGGAATTGTATGACTTTTGTTTCTGATTATTTTTCTTTGCTTATTTTTGTACATGTCTGTTATGCTTTGTAAATTGAAAATTGAGAATGATCCTGTATGTTTGGATTGTGAATCAATAAATGAATTTGAGTTTGAATTCATTTGACCATGCACCTGTCAATATTGTGTCATGCTGCCCTCTCTCAGCACATAGCATGTATCAAGGGTGTGAAAAAGTGCCACTGTGCAATACTAAGACAGAATGCCACATCAGATATCCACTCTTCATAAATTGAACAATTTAAATTATGGTTTACACAATTTTACAGATCGAGAAATTTCAACAGGCATCTGCAAAAATTCTTTCTTAAATTGTCCATACAAATCTTTAAAAATTATATACAAAAAGAATCTTCCTTTTCTTCTTTTCCAGCCATAACCATTTTGATACAAATAATCGTCTTCCCTCCTGTTGAACTCCAGAAGCTCATAAGAAATCAATACCCTCATATTCTTGTGTCGATGTTGGTTATTGATTCGAGATCTTCTGTTTTCATTCCTGCACGATTTCCAGCTGTCACATTGCTTTGCCATAGATCAAATCGTCATGGCAATAATAACTGCCTCAAGCCGATTGGCCGAGTCCCTGACCACTATCGAAGTTTGCGTGGATTTAATTTGTATGTCTGCAAGTAAACAATATTCTGTTAGCAGGGAAAATCAATCTTTTTTTTTTTTCTTCTGAGTTTTCATGAGACAGAGAACATTTGCAAATTTATGCAGGATTGTATGTTGGACTATAATGGCCAAAACACTTGGTCTACACAAGCTAAAGAGCCCCACCCCCAAAACAAACAAACAAAAAAAGAGATTCTGAATATACATGTATGTGTTCAATAAACTTAGATTCATAAACCAGATAGAAAAGAGAAGATCAATGGCAATATCCTGAACGTAATTATGCGCTTTGTATCTCGTAAAAAGACGGAAATGTAATGTAATAAAATGCTTTTGAAATAAATCGCTGAATTGCATATAGGGCAAGTACTGTGTACAAATTCAATGATCTACATGTATGTATATAAAACAAAGTTTCATGAAATGTTGTTACTCAAGATAATTATAAGATTTTTTAAGGGCATGGAGGACATTGAACAAATAGCAAAATAAGGAGACAAGGGGTAATCCCCAACAGTGTAAGTCATAGGGAGGGTATATGCACATGTACTAGTCTTTCTCAGAGGATAAAATTGGTGAGGGGGGTACGGTACAATAACATTACCTTATTTTTTTTTCTCTCACTCTCCCTAGCTTCCTGTTCCTTCTAAAAACATTTCCTGCCTCATCAATAAGGGGGGGGGGGGGGGGTCCATGCTGCCCCATGCACCTCCCTGTTCCCCCACTGACACCCATCCACAATGTAGTCACGGTAATTTATGTACTCTCTTTTTTTTTACCACAGCTCTGAAATATTTCTGAGAGCCATTTGAGCTTTTAAGATATTGCTTACAATTTGGACATATGTGTATTTTTTTTCCTCCTCCTGAGCTATATTGCAGGGGACGTAAAGAATCACTGTTTTCCTATTTATTACAAAGTCTGTCAACAAAAATTTCATGTTAGCTAAAAGTTGGAATTCAAAAGAAAATGAGCCTGCCTCATGGCCCAGGTCCTAGCCAGCACTGCTGCCACACAAGTTACAAAACATGTATTTGCTAACAAAATGGTCGATTTGGACTCAACAACAAAACTCTTTGTGGCAATATTCTTGATAGGAGTTGAAAAAATATAATGCAAACCTTCTCACTAGGTTGGACATCACAAGTATGGGTGGTGATTACTCAATACTGTCTTGAACTGGATACATGGCAAGTGCTGTGTACAGATTCAATGATCTACTTATAAAACAAGATCTCCTAATGAGCTGTTAGGCAAGATAATTACAAGACTTCTTTTTCATTTATTTATTTTTCAAGGGCATTGAGGACACTGAAGTAACAAAATAAGGATAGAGGGGGTACTCTCCCAATGCTATATGTATGTTGTAAGGAGGGAACTGACTAGTCTTTCTCACTCTATGTAATGGAGGGGGGATACAAGAACTTTATCTTTTTATCACATTTCCCCCTCTTCATTCCCCTTCCTTAACACCCCCCCCCCAAAAAAAAAAACCCAACAAACAAATCAATGCCACCTATTGGCCCGAATTCACACAGGAGGTTTGGTTTAAACCATGGTTTAAACTCCCTCCTGGGTTTTTTAAGCGTACGTGCGCACTGAATCCATCCAATCATATTTTCTTCAAAATGTGCGCTTATTTTAGTACACTTACAGAGGTTTAAACCTCCTTTGTGAATTCGGGCCTTTGAGTTCTAGTTTTGTGCCATGATTCCCAAAGCTATCTCCAAGAAAAACAAACTAAGACTTATCTCCAGCCCAGCATAAGATATTTTGGGACTAAAACATGAAGCATACAAGTCTTATTTCTATTGCCTATCCATCTTCCAAGCCATTGTGCTGTTTTTTATCACTTTAAATACATTTCAATTGAACCTTTAAAAAATATAATCAAAGAAAAAATCAGTCCGCAGTATACAGACCCATTAAGTATTTAAATGAAATTCACAATCCATGTTAATTTGTTTCCCCTCAACTTTTTTGTTCAAGCTCATTACACAAATTTGTAAAAATACTTGTAAATTGTTTTTTTTTAAATTAAACTACATGGTATCTTTATATGGTAACTTTAAATTCACTGTGACAGAAGGGATTTTTTTCATTCAGTTGGATATTATTTTGACCTAGCAAAAAAAAAAATCAAAATTCTTCCTTTCAGTCTTTAAAGAGGAGTTTTCAGCACTGAAGTTATGATTAATAATTTATACTTAATTGTATTGCACTACATCCCCACGTGAGATCCTTTTTTCAGCTCAGACATCATGACTTGCAGGAATGGGATTTTGAGGCCATTTGCGGCTTTGTTGGTGATATACATGATACAGTGGAAACTCACTAAAGCCTGTAACGAGGACCTTGGGACCATGAAAATAACCTTGTTATATCAGCAATCTCCTTATAATACATCAGGGTAAAAATACAAAGAACATAAAGACTCGTGATCAGCAAAGTTGCCTTGTTATATCAGGAATCTCATTATATCGGAGCTCTTTATTACAAGTTTCGACTGCATTGCTTTTACCCAGCATGCCCCACTTGCCTTCCATTTGTAACCAATGCTGAGGTGCAAAGCAAGCAACCACGTCATAGATACACGGAGGAGTTAATTGCAGAGGGGGGGGGGGGGCGGTTGTGAGCATGCAAAAACGTGCTCCCAAGGGGGGTATGTGCAGGGAAACGCAAAAGATTTGACGCTTTACTTTTAGCAAATTTGGGAAGATAATGGCTCGTAGTACCCTTTTAAGCGAAAAGTTAGTTCGACTCCCTGACAGCTTTTCAATTAGGCCATAAGTAAAATTGATTCCTAGTTTCATGTCCGGATTTATCGAAAATGAAGAGGGGGTACCATGTTATTTGATATTTTTCCAAAATGGCCGCCGAACATACACAATTACCATTGTACACGGCTTCCCGTCATGTTTATATATTTCTGCGGTCCTTTTAAACCCCCAAGTTATGATTTTAGGGGTTTGTGGTTTAACCCCCCCCCCCCCCAAAAAAAAAATATATATATGTACTCTATCTCCTACAGAAAGGTGAATCCTAACACTGCGGCTTATTCCGTCACAATAGAAATTCTATATAAAGCGAAGGCAAACGTGCGTTAAGGTGAATTTGAACAATAGGTTGAGATAAAAGGATTCCCTTTAACGTTGCATGTAGAGATGTATGCCTATTTCCTACTTAAGACGAATCCTAACAATGTGGTTTATTCTGTCACAATAGACTAGATATTAAAGTGAAGGCGAATGTGCGTTAAGGCGATTTTGAATTGGATGAGATAAAAAGATTCGCTTCAACGGTACATGTAGAGAAATATATGTAGAGAAATAGACTATACATATTTTTAAAATTTATTCATTTTTATTTGAAAAAAAAAAATCAAATAACACACACAAAAAAACCAGGATCAATTTTTATTTGGACTTATTTGGACGCAATACCGCTCTGAATATGTAGATGTACATGCATATATAGCAGGCAAGTTCTGCACGAATGTCTGCACTCACACTTATGCGATGTTATTGGAGATAACCTCGCACTCTGTACCTTCGTACCGCGAGGAATTGCCTCTCATAGAAAGTGTGTGATCTCTAGCACATATGTGTGCTGGAAAGGAACAAGATCGCCGGCCAAAAACAGCCTGAAAATTTCACTTTATCAAGATGATAAAGATTCTATTGAAGAATCTGGCATAAAATCAGATAGTCTATCATCCTAAAATGTAGAAGAAAGTATTTTCTCAAAATTTTGCTGATTATATTGGTGTTTTTACCTGTTTTTACCTGTTCAACTTAGAGGTTGTGACCACCACCAAAACTGACACAGCCCCACATAGACATAGTGATGATACTGTGAATGGACAATTGGCAAATTCATAACTGAACTTGTGATTTTGTAACTTGATTTCTTATTAATTAAGAAAAATAAAGGCAGTGGCTATTCTTACGACATGCACATACGCTCCATTTTCGTTCTCTGCGCACACTTCACTGGCCGGCTGTTGGCACGCACCCACCCCCCATGCATACAACCCCCCCCCCCCAGACATGACAGAAAACATGGCAATGGAGGAATCGACGGAGGAATCGACGGAGGAATGGACGGAGGAATGGACGGAGGAATGGACGGAGGAATCGACGGAGGATCGTGAGGACGTTAACCCTAACCCTATCGTAAGAATAGCCGGAAAATTATTCTTATGACGGCGCAGAGTACGAAAATGGAGCGTGTGCGCGTGTCGTAAGAATAGCCGGAAAATTATTCTTACGACTCGTCGTAAGAATAGCCACTGCGAAAAATAAAGTCTATCACGCCCCTCAATTCTTTCTCTCTTTACATCGCTTTCATTTCATCATTCATTGTCCTGTTGGTTGTCTGTACTTTTTCTCGCTTGCTTCTCTCACCATCATGACCATGCTCACTTCTTTTTCGCTTTTGGCTTTTTTTTTGCTCTTCTTTTTTTTGTTTGGGGCAGGCAACTGCCCCTACCGCCCCCTAGCTACGCCCCTGAAACTTGAGAAAGCAAGAGCTAGCCTTTGAGCTGCCCTTGCCCTTGGCCCTTGTCCTTCGAATATGATTTTTGTCGAAACCTCGTTGCCCTTGAACTGGCACTGGCACTGACACTGCACTGCGAATACACACGGTCATGAGCCAGCGCCGCACGGTACGGTACCGGCGATCTACACTACACACATTGCACTGCACTCTCGACTGTCACTTGTCATTGGCGTAAAAACGTCCATTCATTCACATGCAACACACCATAAACTGGGTGGGAACAATATTTATATCGTTACGAAATATGACATTTGCCTCAAACCAACTAGGAATAATGCTAAGGAATATATTAGAATCATACCTTGGCCCAAGCCTTTACTCAACCCACTCACTAGTTGAGCTCCTTGGCACCTACAAGTCGAAAATTCGTCTTTCATTGATTATTCTCGTCATCTGTAATTTTCGCGAATCTGTCAGCCATGTTGACAGTCCGATTTCCAATGCATTTTGGGTACCGGGAATTTGGAATACTCCATTGATAAATTGTAGGGAGTGTAAACTAATTTCAATGCATCAGAATTCAGAGATAGTTATAAAAAATTAGAAATATGTATTATTCATACAAACATGATATCTAACAGAGACATATTCACCTACTTATAATATAAATTATATGAATTATATTTAAAAGAAAGAGCATCATAATTACAGTTTCCCCTATTGGCATTGTGGTTTCATCCAAACAAACTTTATGCCAGGCATGCCGTGGGAAAAATGTATACAGGGTATTCAGTGCAGTCCCATCCATCTGGTTTTGCGTTTTCCTAAGCAGTAATTAACAAATTTTTAGATTATGGAGGAGCCTGCAGCTGTCAAAATTCCTAGTCAGGAGCAAAAGAAGAAGCAACCATTTACAAAACAAAAACGATGGACTGATGGAGACAGCAATCCATGTTTAACCGTAAGTTGTGCATGCTTGGCGGATCAGAACAGAAGAACAAGAAGGGAACAGGCTCGACCTCTAACTCTAACTCAAGTCTAAGTAGACTCTAGTCTCTCAACTCCTCTCGGCCTTGGAGCCTAGCCGGCAGCGCCGGGGCCCTTGGCCAGCAGGAGGCTGAAAGCCCCAAAAGACAGCATGTCTGAATGCTTACAGTCACATGCACAGTGACAGTGTTCAGGTGTTGTTGTTATTTGTTTTTATTTGGCAAATAGTCAAGACTGACTATTTTTGCCACAAATATTATTTTAAAATTCTAAAATTTCTAAACAATTTCTATTTTCCTTTGAATTTGATAAAGTACTGTATGATGTATTTTTTCCCCAACTATAAATTATAATTACGAAAATAAGAAAAGGAATTCATATATAACTCATTCCAAAAACATTAATTTCATCCCGCCAAACGGACACTTGGGCTTGGCCTTGGGCACTTATCCCACCTTTTCGAAGATGCCGTCTTACCAACCATCGAATTACGTCTCTTTGATTTTTGGCCAAAAGAAATTTGGCCTAGTAGAAGTAGAACACTCTGGCATAGGGTGGGGTAGACCGAAATTTTCTGTCTCTTGTTCGTTAGCCTCTTATTTGGATAGGGTCGGCCCTTCACTTTGAGACAGAAACGCTCCATTCACGCCTGTACAAACTCACTGTCAGCCGCTAGACAGTAGACATGTCGTTTTTCAAAATCGTATTATTCACATTTTAACAATATTTGTGTAAATTAAATAGATTAGGCCTAGGCTCTATACTTAAACGAACATGTTCAACTTACCAATTTGACTGTTATTCCTTTTAATGCTCCTTTTTCAGGTAATTCAGGGTCCAAGGTTTTCTCCGTTTGAAAATCTTCCAGCCGTATTCAAACTGTTATAGTGTGTAAGTCAATGTGTATTCGGTTTGCACAGGCGAGTGTATGGAGCGTTTCTGTCTCTAAGTGAAGAGCTAACGAACGAGAGACAGAATTTTCGGTCTAAGGGTGGGGGTGTCAGTGATAGGTGGTGATAAATGATATGAACGGTAATTTTGTATTAATTTGGTAAATTCAATTTACTGGTACAATATAGTGATAAGGCATAAAATGAGGCTACACTACAGTAATGAAAAGTGCAACGGTTGGTTAGTTATTTTCATAATAGTCTACCATTATACTTAGTCTTAGGTTAACTTATACATGTATGTGTAGGTCATACTAAGTACAACCAAATAAAGATGAGCCTACCCACTAGCTCTGTTTCTGATACGTATACACATATAATATATATATACTCATGTACACATACATACATAAAACACATTTTTCTCCCTTTTTTCCTTTTCATTCTTTTGTTTTTAAATATTAGACTTAGCCTGGGCTTAGGTTTTGTTTTTAAATATTAGCCTTAGCCTGGGCTTAGGTTTTATTTACTGCAGCAGCCCAAACGTGTGGCGTTCGGGCTGTGCACAGCAGTCCTTTGAAAGGTTACACGAAATCAACTATATTATACTTGATGAACCCGGACGCCGTAATTTCAGAACATTACGGCGTCCGGGTTCATCGAGTATAATATAGTTGATTTCGAGTAATTTGTTATATACCTGCGTGATAACCTGATGAGTGCAGGTCGAAAAGCTTCGTTATCATGTCTCTTTTTCGTGCCATATATTGAAATTTTGTAGTACCAAGAAATTATTTGTGCAATTACGAATGTTCTCGCTCACGAGAGACGAGAAGGAAGGATTATAATTGAGTGAAAAAAAGTGACATTTGGTCGACTCTATATATTTATGAGGAAGAGCTGATTTGCGGAAGGTCTATATAGGTAAGTGGCATTGTATATGATACTTTAATTTAAAAAATATGTACCTATGATAAACTATACATGGTCATTTGACCATGTAAATTGTGAGCCCCACGGAATAGTAGTGGTTTCACTCAGGACGGTCCCGGGGCTAAGGTTTTATCAAAATGCTTACGGTTTCTACTAAATTCTACTCTAGTAAGGCCCAGGCTGTTGCATTTTATCCCTACGAAGGCCATTGCGCAACATATGACTGATACCAAAACCCAAATGAGTTTTGAAATAGATCTCGATCTAAGTTAGATCTAGAGAGTCTAAACTAGAGAGAGAAAAAAAAAAGATTAAAAATTGAATGAGAGAAACCATGGCACACTTGCTTCAACATTTCTAAATTGTTTTCCTTTTTCTTTGCTCAATTTGCATTCCTAGTAGGAAATATTTGAAAGACAAACAATGAAACTTTTACAATTGTGACTCACTCTCATTTTGCATTACTCAATAGACTTTTGTCTTGTTTGTGTGCCAGCTTGTACGAATCTCACACTTTCGCTGAATTCTATAAAGTTCTTAGCGTTAAACAATTTGAAAAAGTGAGGTGTAATTCCATCTTGGCAGATTCCATTTCGACTTCCTAAAACTAAAACCTTGGGAATCACATAACTGTCCGAATGACTTTATATGTTTTGGCTGTATCATATGTGATGGCCTTCAACCTGTATTAAAGTGTGCTTCTAGAAGAATTAGCAAAATTCAGGGAAAATACTTGCCTTTTAGCTGTATCTTTTAGCTGTATCTTTATTACCTTGAGCAATTTTAATTTTCAGTTTTTAGTTAGCGATCTTGCTCCTTTGGAACTCTCGCACAAGTTTGGGAACACGTGCTTACCTGTGGTAGGAATTGACAGCAGTAGCCTATATGTCGTGAGAGGTTATCCTATCGATAACCTCGTACGTGTGTGAGTGATTGGGAATGGTCAGTGGTGTATGCTTATTCCATATTAGTGGCAGTAAATACTTCAGACAAAATACTTGCCACAAGAAAGTTTTTCACTCCTTTGCTTTCCTTCTCCCCCTCTCTCTCTCTCTCTCTCTGTCTCTGTCTCTCTGTCTCTGTAACGTATTTTATTCATAAAATAAAACACGAAAGCATGAAGGGGGAAGTTGTGTGAATGGAAGCAGGTAGAGAGGATAAAACAATATTTATTTTACTAAAGGACCAACATAAAGGGGTCTGCTCGCTAGTCATAAGGAGAAAAGGCTCATTATTCATAAGGGTCATTATTCAAAAGGACTGCTATTCATAATACGAGAAAAGGGTCGCTAGTCATAATACGAAATGAGGGTCACTATTCATAATTAGGAGAAGATGGTCGCTATTCATAATAGGAGAAAAGGGTTGCTATTTATAATACGAAATGAGGGTCACTATTTAGGGTCGCTATTCATAATACGGTATGAGGGTCGCTATTCATGATAAGGAATGATCGCTATTCGTTAAAATTAAATAAACAAACAATATGATAATAGCGACCCTCTTCTTTGATTATGAATAGCGACCCTCATCTTTGATTATGAATAGCGACCCTCTTCTATTATGAATAGCGACCCTCTTCTCATATTATGAATAGCGACCCTCTTCTCCTATTATGAATAGCGACCCTCTTCTCATATTATGAATAGCGACCCTCTTCTCATATTATGAATAGCGACCCTCTTCTCCTATTACAATAGCGACCCTCTTCTAATATTTTGAATAGCGATCCTCAATGCGTATTATGAATAGTGGTCCACATGAGTTTATGAATGGCGACCACCTTTCTGTTTTATGAATAGCGGATCTTCAGGTATAGGAAGTTACATGTTATGAATAGCGGTCATTGTGACTAGCGGTCATTGTGACTAGCGGTCCTTATGACTAGCGATGTTACCCCAACATGAACAGTGCCGACTTACCTCAAAGAAATTATTTTCTTTTTTTTTCTTCTTAACTTTAATTTCCCAGGAAGCAAATGCATCGTATCAGTGCCTACATGATTACAATTTTGACAGAGAGAGATGTAAAGGATATTTTGCGAACTATAAAAACTGCAAGAACTTTTGGGTAAGTATTCATGTAATGATATTGGTTTACCTAATGGGAATGCATAAACTTATGTAAAAAAATGGGGGAAAATAATCAAATCGTTCCCCTTTTTGTTTGCATCATGACTATAGGCTGGTAATTAAGAGTCTGTAAGCAGTTGTTATCACTCTAATTTTTATTGTTTTTATCCTGAGATGAACAACAATTGAACAGTAATTGATCATCAAGTCTCGGATCCTTTGGTAGTGGCACATACATGTAGTACTTGTATCCACCTTTTCTTTAATTGTGGGGGAGGGGGGACTGGAAGATAGACACTATTTGAAAAAAGGCATAGTTTGGGTAAGGGTTGTAGCCCACTTACCTCACCCATGGGCTATTGAAAGCATTTTCCTGTAAAACTTTGGTTTGGATTTGAATAGAAACAATTCATTGTTGTGGTCGAAAAGCTTGTGTTGAAAATTTATGACTTTTGACATATATATGTTAAATTAACATACCCTACAAATTTACCCAGGATCACCACTGTGTATTGAATGGTGGTAATGATTTGTCATACTCTTCTTTCTCAACTCCATTCTGAGATCTGCAGGGGCATGTCTTGCAACGTGTTTTCCAATTTATCTGAATCAATGAAAAGTCCTCCAATCAATCACAATGAGAAGTATTGCGTTTCACTTTAATTTCAGTTTCAGTTTCAATTTCCGCCTCATAGTCACTTTAACTAAAATTTGTAATTTGTTGAATACAGGGTAAGATCGTGAAAGAGCGAAGGAGACAAGGAGTTTCACCAGTGCTTCCTGGACCAGAAGAGAGAGAGAAAATCTTAGCAGGCCTCACATGATGGAAACAAAACAAACTTTGCACAAGTTGACAGTATTCTTTAAAAATGGAGCTTTTAATTGCTATTTGCAGTTTAAGGCATGATGAGATAACTTATTCTGCTGAATACCATGAAGGGGCATTTAAATTGCAAAATCTAATGCAACACAAACTGAATATCATGGACCTGTCTATAAATGGACATGTATTGCTGATAAAGGCCATAAATTTCAAGATTCAGATAAAAGGTGTCCATGGATCTATTTTTTTGTACTGAAAAACAATGAAAGGAGATGTTTACACCGGAAGAAAGTAGTATTAGTTAGAACAAGCGAAACTGCAAATCAGCTATCCTAGTTCTGTTGATGAAGCACCCTTGGTGAAGAAGAAATTTTAATAATATGAATGGTGTATAGGTCTATAACCCAGAGAGGAAGATGAGTAACAGGATTTTGTGATAAAGCTGTAAAACCACTTTTGGGAAATTAGTAACAACCATTTTACTGTCATGAAACTTACTAAACATAAATTGCAGTTCTTGGATGTGATTCAATTACTCTGTGGTATGAAACTTGTGAATCTGGATTCATGATCCCTTGCAATCTTTGCGAAAGTCTCTAATTTTCCAGAACCTATTGAAAGAGGAAAATAATGATAAATGAACCGTCCTGTACTATACAGTCACATTAATGAGCTTTCGATTTGCGACTGGGGAAATCTACATGTAGTACGGTAACTGGAGACGAAAATCGATCTGCGCATGCACGAAATCCCGAATCTCTCCATACCGCAGAATTAGACGACGGTCATCAGGCAAAATAGCGTTTGCTCCAAAATAGTATGGAGAGCGGTGAATTTCTGTGCGATGCATGTAAACAGACGTCACGCACATTCTCCCGTAGCCGTCACGTGAACGGAAACGAAATGGCTTCAGAACAGGACGGGAGCTTGGGTGCGGGAACGTTCACAGTCTGTCAAATCCCCCGTACCGTGCGTCTCTCGTCGCAGATCGAAAGCTCGCTATTAACTGATGAAGACTGATGAAGTTTTAAGGTTCTGTGAAACCAGAAAATATTGCATGCATGAAATTCATTTGGAGATATTCTAAAGTTTCATTCTGTGAATTTCTGCTAATCTCGTTTCTTGCAGTGAAAACAGCCATCAGAAACAAGTGTGTAAGTTTCTGATGATGATTTTTTTCACTTTGAGAAAGTTTCTGGTTTTCGAGCACACCACTCTATTTTCAAATTCACTCTATCAACATCTACTGATGATAACTTTTCAAAGTTCTGTAAAACGAGAAAAGTTTTTGTGCCTGCAGCTTTCGTGAATTTCACAAGAGTTTGAGATTTGTTACAAATTACAACCTGATATTCTTGCCGAAAATTTCATGTATGGGAAGTTTATGGATTTACACTATTGTCAAATTGACTTTATCAATGTCAACCGATGCTAATTTTTATTTTTGCTAATGGCAGGAAATTGCTTCTCACAGAACCAAAACATACAATAAATGTTAAACATTATGAAAAAGAAATCAATACAGTCAAACTTCATTATAACAAACTCCTTGTAACCAAGGAAATTACCTCCTAATATCGAAAGCTTATTATATCAGGGTTAAAAAACAATATAATACAAAGTGGGACCGGCAAAATTACCATGTTATAATGAGTTTGTTATAACAGTGTTCTTTATAACGAGGTTCCACTATAATTCAATAGAAAATTTATGATAGTGGAGTAATGAGCAAAGAAGATGAAGAGAATGAACTTCTTCCCTGGCTACATGCATGACACACAGTCTCTTATTTTTATTGATGGTCTAAACAACTTATCAATTGCTTAAAGCCAGTTTCTTTTGAAATGCAATTTCATTACCAGAACACATGTTTATGAGGATTTCAAAATACTTTAGAATCAAAGCTTACATTGAATTATTTTAGAAACATAAATGTTTGAAAAGGGGGAGAAATGCATATCTTGTCATCGTGTGGTCATGCAGTTCCTGGATGCAATGTGTGCCCAAATTATGACATCCTATTTTACTTAAGTTCCCCCCCCCCCGGCCCCCTATTTCTTCTTCCTTCTTCTGCAAATAGATGTGCATAATGCTCCAATGTTTTACAGGTATTTTGGGGGTTTAATTGTTGAGATTTTAAATTTCTGTTGGTCAAGTAGAAATGAAAATCTGAAGTCTTTTTAATACATGTATGTAATCAGTGTGTGAGGATAAAATTTGTATTTTTGAAAGGAAGCATCATGGCAAAAAAAAAATTCTTTGATATGGAGAAGCTTTTCAAAAGCCTTTTTCATGAATGGCTAATATTAAAGCTGCTCGGGCGTGATGTATAGATGGCGCTTCACGCAATGCTTGCGAAAATCCCACAGGGCAGCATAAGTTATGAGTCTCGACAAAGTTTTTTTTTGTTTTTTTTAACTGGTCATGTCCCAGAAAATTGATTTTTGGGGTCCCTCCAGTCAATGTATGAGTTGTGCAGATCCACTCTACCTATGTGGGCTGACGTTGCTTCCTAGCCCTTCCACCTACCTCTTCGTTCATTTTCACTAGACTTTAGTTGAATTTTGTAGAAATCATTTGATAAAGAACCAACGAGATCGTGTGTGGATGTAAAGAAACAACCGCTGAGCTGAGCTTAGTTCCCTGGGCTGGGCATGTGTGTTAGTGTGTGTAGTTATTTAACGCATTGGCTGGGAGAAAGTATGTGTCGAAAACTTAGGACAGGGCCGAACGTGCAAAAGACGTCATTTACGGAAGTTCGGCAGATCGGGATAGCGACTTCGTCATCTGTTCGCAGATTCAATCTGGACCGATAAACTGTCATGTGGGATTTTCACAAACGAAGCGCCATCTATACATCATGCCCGAGCAGCTTTAATACACACAGATTTGTAGCAATTGAAATGCATATAAATAGAGAAATGGAAATGCAACAAGAAAAATATAACCAAGGACACCAAAGACAATAAACTGTGTTATAATATAGAATTTCAAAGATTTTATTAAAAGAATGTAAATATATTGGTTCATTCAATTGCATAGAGTATTAATATTCATGAAATACTATGTTTCATAAAACTTTGTGCTTTAAACAAGAACTATTATCCTGAGTATTTCTTTGGTATTATAGTATACATTCACACACTTCTACATATTTTCTTGATCTATCTCTCAAAAGTTGGGATTTTAATCATTTCCTTTATAAAGAACAAAATTTTCTTATTTCCTCACAGTATACAATGTATACATTCATATCCAAATCACTTAAGAAATTGTCAAGAACAGTTTTACTACTGCTTTAGTACAGTGGAACCTCGTTATAACAAACTTGTCCAGACCAATGAAATTACCTCTTTATATCGAAACCTTGTTATATCAGGATTAAAAAAAGTAGAATGCAAAGAAGTTGGACCGGCAAAATTACCTTGTAATAACGAGTTTGTTATAACGGTGTTCTTATAACGAAGTTCCACTTTTCCAGAATACACATGTATTATCAAGCTACCTGTAGTAATGCTTGCTATATATTTCATGTTTCGATCTAAGACTTGTAAAAACAAAAAAATTACTGAGGAACAATAGACCATGCCTTCTTCTTGTGGAGTATAGCTAAAGTTTCATTGTAGCACAGTTAACTCTGCATAACTCAAAGTTGCATAAGTCAAACTTTCCCAAAGTTGAATCAACTTTTTGGACCAAACTATGCAAAACGTGTTATTTACATTTCCTTAGTCGAATTTTGCATAAGTCAAACTATTTTTTGGTGGTCCCAACAGATTTGGTAAAACCAGAAATTTTTGCGTGCATGAAACTTTCGCTTTTGAAACTTTCATGCTGCGAAATAATAGAATCACAATTGAAACAACATAAAATTATTGCAATTTGCGAAAGTTTCTTGCTGCCAAATCGGCTGTCAATAACAATTCGCAAAATTTTTATGTAGCAAATCTTTCTGGTTTTACAGCATGGCACACTGCAATATTTTTTAAAAAGGTACCGTAGTTATTTGTTCCTCTAATTCTGCTTATATTCTCTCAACAGGTTATTTATGTTTGGTTTCTGTCAAAAGTGGAAGATAATAAACTATTTTAAAAATATAACATATTTTTAGTACCTTGGCATTGGAAATACACATAAAGGGAAGACCATCCTTGCATTTAAATTGGTTTTAATAAACAGAGATAAAAGAAACAGATCAGTAAAAGTGTGAGGAAAAGTTGTAAAGATTTATAGTTGTAATCAATTAAATGCAAATTGGCAACTCTAAGATCTACTTTTTCGAGCACCACTCCCATTTGCTTTGCACTGTTGGTGAAGGAATAGATGTATTTCATACGGGGTTTCTTTAGAAACTATATGTACAATAATTATATCTAGGGTGCAGGGATAATCGAACTCTTTTCAGAGTTAACAAAAATTCATCAATTTTTTTGAAGAGCAAAAGTACTAAGGTACTTCACAGAGTTGCCAATTTGTGTTTGATCCATAATAACTTCAACACTTAATAACTTTCCCTTTTTAATAGATTTTTTTCGAAACTTTCACTTAACTGTTTCTCTCATTTTTCTGCTTTCATTAAAATCAAATTTATATCAGGGTAGAATTTCCCTGAACATTTGATGCACTACCAGCACTAAGTATGGTACTCTGATTGTCAAAAGATGTGTTGATTTAACTGAAGTTTCACTGAAAAGGGTGTAAAAATAGTCTTTTTTTTGTTGTTGCTCCAGTAGTAAACAATGGGCTGGCTCTTTTGTTAATAATCTTAATGATCATGAGATCCTGGAGATTAACAGTGGAAGGGCCTTCCTGGGCCAGGGGGACAGGAAGTCTGCTGTTGTGAAGGGCAAAAACAGACTATTTCACAACTAAAAACTAAACTTCACAGCTTATCAACACCTCTTTCACTGCATCACAACAAGTCACAACAAAAATGCGTGGATGAAAGAAAACCACCCCCAAACAACATGACGCCTTTTTTACACCCTGTTACAACAAATCATATATGCACAGGATACCCTGAACCTTTGGGACATTTTCACCCAAACTTCATTACGACAAAGACCATACAGCATACATGTCACAATTAACCCAAATAAGAGAAAAATATTGACTGAATCTTGAAGAGGATACAAGAATATTGCCCACTTGTAATCAAAATAGATATTTGAGGGCAGTATACATGTAGTCTCGTATCACCACATTCTTAACGTTACTTTTAGCAATGCCACATGGTCAATCCTACATTATCTTGAATAAAGAAGTACATGTACATGATTTCTACATCAAAACAAGGCACATATTCACTTTATATTACTGTGTCCTCTACTCAGTATATGAGTACACAGTCAATAAACTTATCTATTGATTTGCTGATACCACGTGGGCTGTTTGTACAAAAGGGGAAAACAAGCCAGTGCCCCCTCGCTTGAGACAACTCTCACAACCAAAAACATTCCCCCCTTGATTGTGTACTTTTTCGCCATTTTGCCCCTGTCTTTTACAACATCCTGGAGCCGCCCATGGATGTAGTGATGAGTCTAGTTTCATCTCGAGATCAATGGTATTGCAAGCTTCAAAGGATTCTAGTAGATAAACGGAATCAGAGCTTTCCTGTTGGTTGGATATTCTTTGAATTTCTTCTTGTACCTGCAGAAAAATAACAAGAATAATTGTACATTTTTTAGAATTGAAAAGAAAGATTTTGGCTAGATGGAAAATATAAGACTACAGTAGGTATGTCAAAAGAGAGAATTTTTTCCTTTTTTTTTTTCTTGAAGTGTACCAACCATACCGCTAGAAAGTATAACATTAATCTCAAATAACTTTAACTGGCATTCTAGAGGTCAACATTAAAGGAGTATGAAGGAAATAAACAATAACATTAAGGTGCTCGCGTGGAACCGAAACTCTGAGTTGGGTTCCGCGAAGGTCCTTATCTTGGCGAGCGTGTACGGGTGCGTCGAGTAGTCTACTCACGAGTCACTTTTATGCTTATAGCGAGTGTAATTAAACTTGCAATATCTCTTTATAGAAGTAATATTTGAAGTCCATATTTTGAATATAGTATAATGACATGGAAACTCTAACATACAGAGCAAAATATATTTTGGTGAATGGTACCACCCTTTAATGTGATTATGAAAAATCCCCATTATCCAAAATTTAAGACAAATCTTTTACAAAATAAGGCTTAAGGGTGTTAACTCATAGCCCTAGAGTTTTCCTCCTTGCGGCTATCAGCGTACATGTACCATTCATGATTGTCCCGTGACCGAGGGATGAATGTTGAGCAACCAAAGAGCCACCACACCAGGCCAGCCAGTGACCAGTTAGCCAGAGCCCAGCCAAACCACTCGATCAACTCCCCCAGGTAGTTGGGGCACGATACCAGCTCATAGAGACCCCCGTGGGGAATGTAGTACCCTCCACCACCTGAAAGACAAACACAGACACACCTATCTTTGCCGTCACTGGGAAACAAATTCTGAGCAATGTATCCTGTACTACATTGGTTTTTATCCATTTACATGTTTTTCATTCAAAATTAAACTAGATGAATATTCGACCGCGCGCGGTCGGAATTTATGCCTCCGCCATCGCCAGATTGGAAATGTATGGCATACATGTACACTCTAAAAAGGACTGGTCCAACAAAATGACAAATCTTTTCACTTAAAATGCACAGGAGACAGAAAAATTCATTTCATTTCATTTTCATATAAAACTAGAAATATTTGATTTGACCTCTGTGACCTCTGACCTTTGACCTACTTACCCCAAAATCTAATCAGTTCATCTTTCTATGGGGATACATACTGGTACCAAGTTTGAAGTTCTCACCTCAGATAGTTCTTGAGATATCGTGGTAACGGTGCTAAAAACCAAGAATTCTTATGTAATTTTATGTAAATTGACCTCTGTGACCTCTGACCTTTGACCTACTTACCCCAAAATCTAATCAGTTCATCTTTATATGGGTATGCATACTGGTACCAAGTTTGAAGTTCTCACCTCAGATAGTTCTTGAGATATCGCGGTAACGGTGGTAAAAACCACTAATTCCATGTAATTTCATGTAAATTGACCTCTGTGACCTTTGAACTTTGACCTACCTACCCCAAAATCTAATCAGTTCATCTTCGTATACGGTAACATACTAGTACCAAGTTTGAAGTTCTTACCTCAAACAGTTCGAGATATCGTGGTAACGGTGCTAAAAACCAAGAACTTTTATGTAATTTCAGGTAAATTGACCTCTGTGACCTCTGACCTTTGACCTACTTACCCCAAAATCTAATCAGTTCATCTTTCTATGGGGATACATACTGGTACCAAGTTTGAAGTTCTCACCTCAGATAATTCTTGAGATATCGTGGTAACGGTGCTAAAAACCAAGAATTCTTATGTAATTTCATGTAAATTGACCTCTGTGACCTCTGACCTTTGACCTACTTACCCCAAAATCTAATCAGTTCATCTTTCTATGGGGATACATACTGGTATCAAGTTTGAAGTTCTCACCTCAGATAGTTCTTGAGATATCGCGGTAACGGTGGTAAAAACCAGTAATTCCATGTAATTTCATGTAAATTGACCTCTGTGACCTCTGACCTTTGACCTACTTACCCCAAAATCTAATCAGTTCATCTTTCTATGGGGATACATACTGGTACCAAGTTTGAAGTTCTCACCTCAGATAGTTCTTGAGATATCGTGGTAACGGTGCTAAAAACCAAGAATTCTTATGTAATTTCATGTAAATTGACCTCTGTGACCTCTGACCTTTGACCTACTTACCCCAAAATCTAATCAGTTCATCTTTCTATGGGGATACATACTGGTACCAAGTTTGAAGTTCTCACCTCAGATAGTTCTTGAGATATCGTGGTAACGGTGCTAAAAACCAAGAATTCTTATGTAATTTCATGTAAATTGACCTCTGTGACCTCTGACCTTTGACCTACTTACCCCAAAATCTAATCAGTTCATCTTTCTATGGGGATACATACTGGTACCAAGTTTGAAGTTCTCACCTCAGATAGTTCTTGAGATATCGTGGTAACGGTGCTAAAAACCAAGAATTCTTATGTAATTTCATGTAAATTGACCTCTGTGACCTCTGACCTTTGACCTACTTACCCCAAAATCTAATCAGTTCATCTTCGTATGGGGATACATACTAGTACCAAGTTTGAGGTTCCTACCTCAAATGATTCTTCAGATATCGCGGTAACGAGAAGTGGGACGGACGGACACACGGACGGACGCACGGACGGACGCACGGACGGACGCACGGACGGACGGACAACCCGAAAACATAATGCCTCCGGCACCCACCTTCGGTGGGCGGAGGCATAAAAATCATGACCATTCACTAAATTGTTTCTTTTTGGTATCACTATAATTAGTCAGTGGTACATGTATATCAGAGATTTTTTTTTTTATTTTGAGAAGAAAGAAATGGAGAAATACTGTATGTTGTCTGGGACACATTGCATGGAAACACCCAAAGACATTTTCCTTGCTCTGCAGTTTTCAAAGATTAGCCCACAGAACTTGAAAGTAATAAAAGGTACACATGTATCAAGCATGAGGAGAGAACATGGGAAAGAGGAGGAAGAGCAATAGCTTTCCAAGACTCGATGGCTACTGGATCATTCATAGCAGCTAAATCTATTTAAAATGATTCTATGTAATGACCTTGAAATGACACCAATCCCTACTTGTTTCCCGTAATATCTCAACTGATAAAATATTTAAGAGAAACTTCAGTAACTAGCTGATCAGAGAAGAAACCTTACGTGTCTGAAAGTGTAACTGTTTTTGTACAGACGTACAACACATTCGGATCTTATTATTAAAGTTTGGTGATCAAACCTTGAAATAAACATCCGAAAGACGCAAATGTTTTGAACCAGGATATTTTCCTTTTTATATTTTTTGGTATCCCTTGAATGCTCACTCATGAAATAAATACTTTAGGCAAGGGCCAAAAAAGGTCAGGTGTTAGAACACCTCGGAGCATTTATAGCGGTCAAAGTCTATACTCTATACTACATCATCCAGCGTAAGAATATGATTGGACCTACCTGATGACCGTAGACTTCTGAGTTTCCAGTCTGCCCATCTGTTAATAATGAACCCAATCACATAGAGTACCACACCTATCAAAAACCTTGGGTCACTAAAAGGGGGTAAGAACAAGAGATAAATATTCAAGAAATAACAATTAAAAAAAAATAATTACCCACGCTGATGAAATCGGCAGGGTTATGTAAAGGGCTCCGTATGTTTGTTTGTTTGTTTGTTTGTTGGTTTGTGTACAAGATAACTAGAGAATGGGTGAACGGATTTGCACCAAATTTTCAGGGAATGTTCAGATAGTGACAGGAAAGAATCGATTAGATTTTGGTGATGATTGGTTGACGCCTGCAAATTCTATGTAACCTTATAGTTTTGACCCCATAGTTAGTATAGTATTGCAACTACTCTGTAGCGCCATTAAGGCGTGGGTCTGCCGCTTTTGACGGCCTTTCTAGTTACCCATTTTTTTCATTTTTAGAAAAGATTAGCCATCGGATGCAGAAACCGTAATTCTTACACATCAGTGAAAGAGTAGTGTTACATGAGGTGTCTGGAGAGCTTAGGGAATTCCACACGTTTATAAATGTGCCTTTTATCCCTATTACTTGGACTATTATGCTTCATAATGCTCCTGCTCCTGCTCCTACTACTCCTGCTCCTGCTCCTGCTCCTGCTCCTGCTCCTGCTCCTACTCCTACTCCTACTCCTACTTTTGAACTCACTAGTAATAGTTGTCATCATATTTGGCTGATCCTGCCCAGTCAGCATTCACAAAACTGAATATTGAGTTTGGAAGTACTCCTGCAACAGTGATCCTGTGGGAAAGGTAAATGAAGAGACAATGAAGGCAGAGATAGAGAGAGAGAGAGAGAAAGGAGGAAAGGGCAGTGAGGAAGAGAGAGAAATGGATACAGAGAGAGAAAGAAACAAAAATGGTGAGAGTAAATTAACTAATTGTATCATCAACTTTACCATTTCATATTTCAATTGGATTTTAATTCAATAGACAAATTTGCATGCAAAAACATTCCACTGCTCTGAAGTGGCAGATTTGAAACCAAAGTTTACATTGTGCCCCCCCCCCCCTTTTTTTTTGCTTGTCAGAGAATTTTAACGGAAAAAGATGTGTGATGACATTTATTTTATTTTATTTATTGATTTATTTTCTATTTAAAAAAAAAATTGTTTATTTATTATTATTATTTTTATTATTTATTTATGTATGTATTTATTTATTTATTTTTTTTTTTTTTTTGGGGGGGGGGGAGGTCTTGATTTTATGAAATCTTGCATCTGCCCCTACTCTGAATCCCAAGTAATGTAATTGGGACAATTAAACACCAAAATGTGGGCAATGGTCTACAATGGGTGTTTAATAGAAGACAGGTGATGAAATGTAAGGACATACCAAAGAGGGACCTTAGTCTTGCTGTATTTCATGATACAGGGATGAATGAACCCTCGATGAAAGTAATGAGCCATGAAGAGAGACAGGAACACCACGTTGACTGGGTCGGTAATGTCACCATAGAAGAAAAAGACCTGCAGTGAAGAGAAAATAGAAGGAATCATTGCTATTGTGTTTGCCACTTGCTCTGAAGGATATCTAAAGTTTGAATAATGACTGGATATTACCACTTACAAGTTTTTTTCTAGTGAAAGTACTTTATAATGACCACCCAACAATTTGTCATTATTCATATGTCAAACCAGAAACCTTTGTTGTGTCATAAAAAATCTTTACTTAGTGTTGTTTGTTCTCTTTTGTTTCTTCATGCAGGCTATAGTTACTGTGTGATCATCTGGTTACCCTGAGTAAAACATATTGGAACTGCACCATTGAGAGTGAAGAGTGATACTCATTTAGAAACTTCTGTGAATGTCAATAATTTCATGTTGTTTCCGAATTGTGATTTGATCATTTCACGGCATGAAACTTTTGCGAATCTCGACCACTCGCGAAATTCGCGAAAGTTTCATGCACGCAAAAATTTCTGTTTTTACAGTATGTAGTCAATAGGCTCAAACGTGTCTTCCTACTGTCTTCTACTACATGTACGTAAAAAAATTAGCAGATTTAAAGTGCACAACCAGCCAATGCCGCCCCACCTTTTTGTAACTCTATTGGCATAGCTCAAATACAAAATTTAAAAAATTGCCCCCTGATTATGCAATTTTTGGAACGTGCCCCCCCCTTCCTCTTTACAAAATCCTGGACCCACCCCTGTTACATAATCATTGGACTATGTGCACTTACCAGAGGGAAGAGGATGCACCCTGGGGGTCCATCAGAGAAAATATGGCCTATCCGCTGAGGGATGAGACATCCACTCCTTGTCTGATCTTGTTTCTGAAGTAAAAAGTTAATTGCAAAAATTGAAGAGAAACTATTACTTGAAAGGTTGAAATATTGTATGAAGCCTCATGATTAACTAAGCAGGAACATATGAAGCAATAGTTTATTAATCTTGCAGACAAGAAGTACAGTACAAGAAATCATACAGGAATCATATAGAATATAAATACACACAAATGTACACAAAAAACACCATAACATAAATTAGTAAATCAACATAATAAAATAACAAACATTTATTTATTTGCTTGGTAAAGAAGAAAACTGAAATAAGATAACATATTTTCTTCTCTTCCCAATACAAAAAAATATAACAATATCAGCATTTACGTGGATAGATTTTATTATGGTATTTGACCCTTAAAGTGTACCAATTAATCGCCTAAAAAGTCATTTGTGCAGCTAGAATGTGTAAAGTCAGCCTCAAAAACTTTACCTGGCTTTGGGTAAACGGTTAAGAAGAAGAAAGAAAATAAAGGACAACATAAAACCAGACATACAGGACCCAAAGTCTGACTTGGGTTCCTTGCTTGCCAAATTCTATGCGAGCTCGTATGGGAAAGTCAGCTAGTCTGCTCACTATTTGGTTTTACATGTATATTTATTGAGAGAATGTATTTGAACTCACAATATCTCTTTATGGAAGTAATATTTCGAAGCTCATACAATCCCTAACTTACACTTACACTTTTTACAGAAGAAATATTTTTGGTGATTGGTACTAAATCAAATTCATGTCCCAAACCTGCAGTTGTGTTGTTGACTGTTGTTCAGTAGCTGACACATCATCTCCCTCTGTGAGTTCAACTCGAGCAGCTCCATTATCGGTGACTTCCTTGTAAACGGTTCACCTCATCCTCGTGTTTACCGTACGTGGCAGGCTCACGGAACTGGACCAAGAAGGAGATAAACGTGAACACAGCACCAAAGATGACAAGGCCATAGTGGATCCAGAAATGGACGCGATCCACATCAAACTCCCAAGGAATGGGCTACAGAAAAACATTGAAAAATCACATTTAACAATAATAAAATGTAGCTTTCAGCGAGTTACACGGAAGACAAGTGATTAAGGGACAGAATAACTCATTTCAAAGTTGGTATGAGATCAATGGCTTCCTGAGTTAGATATGATGTCACTCACACAAGTGCAAAATTATCTGTACGATAACCTCTCTGAAATTCACACAGCGCCACATACGTATGGTTCCGCGACTTGATCTGTGATATGCATTTCATTTCTGGATTGTTGATTATTTCTAACTTTAACATGTTTAAGCACTTTCCATCTTCTCCTCCTCCACCCCCTCCTCCTTCTTCTCCCTCTCCTTCTTCCTCCTCTTCTTCTTGCTCCTCTTTTGCTGCTCCCCCTCTTCTAAGTACCGGTACTCCTCCTTTTTCTTTTCTTGTTCTTGCTCTTCTTCCCTCTCTTTCCTCTTCCTCCTCCTCCTTCTTCTTCTTCTCTTTCTACAGTACAAAGTAGGTAACTTCGATTTCAAACACAAATTTAATCAATCATCATCATCATCATCACTCATACTCACACAACATACCTGGCTTAAGAAGGCATTATAATTTAAATGATTAATTAACAAACTTTTATTTTAAAATTTTGGCTTGATGTTGATGATCGTTCAAACCTAGTTTTAATTACCTCGAAGTCGAATCGTGCAGCCGATGTATTGCTTGTCTGCCTTGAAGTCACAGTTGAATTCATACTGTTCTCTATTTCACACCCAAACTTGCATGGGGAAGTAAAGCCATATGATATATCTGGAAAAAATGAGGCGAGGTAGGCCTAGGCCTACTAGGTGTAAGGACAAAGTGCAGATGTGACCTTTTCTGTTTACATATGATATGGGTTGTCCAAGAAAGTTAATGAATTGAAGGTAGTTTTAATATAAGGCATTTACCGGGGCATTTCCTAACTATACTTGCAATATTACTCATCATATGATTTATATCTAACACTGTATTCATCCTTATACTTTAACATATATTTTTATCATAGTGTATGCTATTCCAGTCATTTTAGAATACATTTAACAAAGTAAATTCCTTGTATAATATTTATTTGACATGAAACTTCCTGGCTAGAAGACTATGATATCAACCATGGCGGTAGAGACTATTTGAGCACCAAGTCGGATACATTATTATTCATGAGCTTCATGCAACACGCGCGCGCGCCTTCTTATTACATGTGGCTATGGGGCATCGAAGTGAACAATCTTGATGACTGTTTTCAAACAAAATCGCGCTTTGGTGCTCATATGACTTGGTGCTCATGAAACGTGTGCTAAACCCTACAAGGATTGTAGGAATGATTATCTGTAAAATTTTGTTTCAAATGAACTTTATTATACGTCACAATATTGTCTTTTAACATCTAATCATCTAGACACTGACTTTGATTTTCTTAGATAACAATCTTGACTGTTTTCAAGCAAAATAGCGCATTGGTGCTCATTATATCGACTTGGTGTTCATGCAAAGTGTGCCAAGCCCCACGAGGATTGTAAGAATGATTATCTTGAAAATTTTGTTTCAAATGAACTTTATTTACGTCTCAATATTGTTTTAAACATCTAATTATCTAGACACTGACTTTGATTTCATTGATTATAATCCTGATGACTGTTTTCAAACAAAATAGCGCATTGGTGCCATAATGATTGGTGCTCATTATAGTGACTTGGTGCTCATGAAACGTGAGCTAAACCCTGGATTGTAGGAGTGATTAACTGTAAAATTTTGTTTCAAATGAACTTTATTTACGTCACAATATTGTCTTTAAAGGGGAATTAACCTCAAAAAATAAAGACGATAGTGTTCAAAGGTGTTATTTATTCCTACTTGTTAGACTATATGGCTTCGCGTCAAAATATACGAGATCGATACGAATCAAGATTTTCTGAGCAAAATTTATCATCTGCTAGCAATAGGTTTCGTCTGCTAGCAGTACATGGGGGCTGCCATTTTTTTTTGTGTGTACATGTAGCTTTTCTTAATCCAAATGCCCAATTGCCTTTTTCAAAATTAAAAACCCATTTGAGATTAAAAATATAGAATAGATATGTCAATTTATTTTTAAACTGAAGATTTCCTTATATATTTCTGTTGAAAATCGATATTCGTTTAATAGAAATCTATTTTCTCGATACTGGACGTATGGGACGGAGCAAATTAATTCAAATTTTATGGATGCTTCTTCCCTGAGCATCTATAGCGGCAAACTATGCATTCACCTGCTTTCGGATAATGGACTTGAAAAGTCAGAATGCATGCTGCATATATTATGTTCTGCTCTGTTTGGCAAACCCAAGAAAATAGATTTTTGTTAAGCAAAACCAGACAATTTAAAAGTATCATTATAAAGATTTAATTTTTATAATACATGTAAACACCCACTTTATATTTTCCGTCACATATGGGATTTTAGGTAATGAAGAAAATCAATTTAGGATTTGGATTCAAAATATCTTCCTGACTGGAACATTTCTCAATGGTTCATGTACAACTCCAAATCAGCAAGAAAATGGCAGCCCCCATGTAAATGAGAAGGAGACGATACCGGGTGTTGGAATATCTTTATTTATACCCTTTTCTGATATCTTATTAGAAAATGATTTAGGCCAATAAGTAGGAATATATTACACCTTCCAATATAAGTAAATTTGTAATCAAGGCTTAATTCTCCTTTAACATCTAATCATCTAGACACTGACTTTGATTCTCTTACAATCTTGATGACTGTTTTCAAGCAAAATGGCGCATTGGTGCTCATTATAGTGACTTGGTGCTCATGAAACGTGTGCCAAACCCTACGAGGATTGTAAGAATGATTATCTTTAAAATTTTGTTTAAAATGAACTTTATTTACGTCTCAATATTGTTTTAAACATCTAATTATCTAGACACTGACTTTGATTTCATTGATTATAATCCTGATGACTGTTTTCAAACAGAATCGCGCATTGGTGCTCATTATAGTGACTTGGTGCTCATGAAACGTGAGCTAAACCCTACGAGGATTGTAGGAGTGATTAACTGTAAAATTTTGTTTCAAATGAACTTTATTTACGTCACAATCTTGTCTTAAACATCTAATTATCTAGACATTGACTTTGATTTGCATTGATTATAATTTTGCTGACTGTTTTCAAACAAAATCGCGCATTGGTGCTCATTATAGTGACTTGGTGCTCACTAAACGAATAATTATCTTCAGTGGCGTCGGGGGGGGGGGGGGCAAGAGACATAGAACAAAGAACGAGGAAAAAACAAAACGGACAAGACATAAAAAAAGAAACAATTACAGGGGGATAGGAAGGACAGAAAAAAGAAAGAGTAATGGGTGCATCCATACCTGCGCACTGCATGAGGGCAAATGGGTCCTGATTCACTCCTGAACCCGAACACAATGAACAGTGTATGATTATGGTGAGGGGCAGTTATTGCCCCCCCCCCCCCTCCATCTCAATATTGTCTCTAACATCACCTCATCCAAACACTAACTTTGATTTGCATTGATCATAACCTTATGACTGTTTTTCAACAACTTCGTGCGTCGGTGCCTGATAGAGCCTTGCATGGAGTTTGAGCTCAAGAAACGGTGCTTATAATCTCATATGTAAGCACGATAACGTGCCTTGTAGCTAAATAAACGCGTGCATAATCTTTATAGTAGGGTATCAAAGAGGGGTCCCCCTAGGATAACCACCCTCTAGAAATTATGCTAAAGGCCATATTAATTCTATTTTGACGAGCGAGCGTAGCAAACGAGCACAAAAGAGGGCGGATCCTCTATGGTCAAAATGCATACTTTTCTTCCAGGGGGGGGGGGGGGGCACGGGCCTGAAGTGCCCCCCTGGATCCGCCAATGGACGTTATTATTGTTCTTGGTGCTTCGTGATACCTTCATTCTTTCCAACTGGAGCAACCAATTTTTAATTTAAGTTGAATGGGCACTTATAAGAAATGAAAATTGTAATATAGGATTTCTCGTTCAAATTCGTAAGCTGGCCACGTAGCTGTGTTTTATCATTCAAATTTGTTTTTTAGCATTCGATTTCATAAACCTGTCATTCAAAAACATTTTGTTTGCATTCGAATTAAAACGCGTTTCGTCTTCGGAGAATTTTCGTTCAAATTAATGCGAGACGATTCGCGATAACGTAATAAAGTTCCTTGAATTCAAATTCATTTCTTTGCATACAACTTCACACGCTTTGCAGACAAAATAAACACTTAATTGATCATGTTAATCTCACCCAATCTTCATATAAATCCGCTAGCTTCGTTCCGTGCTATATTTATTTTAAATTATACGGTATAGTGAGCAACAAACATTTCACTTGCTCCCACTAGGGTTGTATCCCTTCAACACTATTTAGCAACTGAACGATCATATATAATTTTTTTTTTTTATACCTAGTCACATCACCGACATGTAGAATTAACAAAGTGAGTGGTGTGGGACATTACATGCTGGGTCATCGCTTTATTTTCATGTTTGTTTATTTGTTCAGTTTGTTGTTTTTTTTGGAAAATTTATTCGGCGGTCATGATCTCTTTTGGCCATTTATATTTGTGTACATTATGTAGTCTTTCTACCACAGTCATAATCACAATCACCATCCTAATCGTGGGGGTGGTGGGGGCATGTTGATACCCATGACCCTTAGGTGGTATATGCAAGGAGTTATTTCTTAAACACATCACCGGACATTGATAACGAATAAAGCTCACTTATGTTAGATGAGAAAAATGTGCATATACCATGTTTGTAACGATAGGCGAATTTGAATGAAAACTTTGTTATGTTGAATGACCAGGTGTGAAATTGAATGATCCGGACGTCCGCTTTGCCAGCGTTGGCGAATTTGAATGCAAACTGCGCATTTGTAACCGGTTGTTAAATTGAATGATACAAGTGCAAATTCCATTGACCAAAGAAGTAATTCAAATGAACGAAGTGCCATTTTGAATGACATTCTCAAGCCTACATCCGATTCGGTATTTCGCGAATTTGAATGACCCATGTATCAAAACGAATGAAAAGCTTACGAAGTTGGCCGAGAAAACCTATATTAGAACGGAAAATTGGCACTAATCAGACGATAAAGAAAGGCACAAATTTCAAAAGATACATTAATGTCTGAAGTTAAAGGGGTCACTTATCAGAAGGTGAAAAGGGCATTTATCATAAAGAAGAAGGGGCGCAGTTATACGAAGGAAATGGGGGCACTTATCAGAAGTGAAAAGGGACACTTATCAGAAGGAAGAATTACACTATTAGAACGGGAAATGGGCACTAATTAGACAAAAAGGTGTTATGATCCAAAATCCACAAAAGATAAGAATCAAACAAAAGATATTAACTTTAGATGATGTATGGTTTAATTTAAAGGACAAGTAACCCCACGTGATATTCTAGATGCACCTATTGTCTGCTACGTCTTTCCATGGAGGCTGCCATTTTGTGCATGACACGGATCATTAGGTACCATATGCATTGATAATAGCCTACCTTTACAACAGATACGTCGCTTTGTTCTGATTGTATTACGATTGTTATTGGCCATGGGCCTAGATAATTGACGACCCATGAGTTCTAATAGCCATCCTGTAAAGCAGATTCCTCGCTTTGTTTTGGTACTGTTACGATTGTCTCCGTCCTTGACGTCAATTCTCCGTCCTTGACGTATATTTTTTATGAAGTATATTTTTTATGAACAAATTAAGACCTTTTAAAAAATATATAAAACTAAACTTACATTTCAGAATATGTGACTTTATCTAATATATATTTGTCCTCTAAAAATCAATTACAAGTTAACGATGAAGGAAATTTTACTTGGGATGAAAAATATGTTCGTGTACACATAAAGTAATGGCAGCCCCCTTATTATTGCTAGCAGACGATAACTTGGCTGGAAAATAGTGATTTATATCTATATCCTGTGTTTTTACATGAAATTGCATGTATCAAATAAGAGGCATATACTACACCATTCAAAATAAGCTAATTCATACGCTGAGGTTAATTTCCCTTTAAATATTTACCAACATCAGATATAACAGAATTACAGATTCTAGGTACAAATACACTACATGTACTTAAACTGGTAAAGACTTACAATTTCTCAGCTGGGAAATTCCTATTAGTCCAGAATGTTCTTGAAGGGTAGAGTAAGTTGGCTGCTAATCCACAAATATTGAATCCAAACGGTATGTTGTCCAACTGGCAAAAGAAGATTCCAGATCCAGCCGAAGAATGTCCAAAATAATTCAGGAGGTCATCGATGTCGATAATGATGTCGATGACGATGTCCAAGACGATGGCAATCACAATGTCGATAACAGTGTCAACTGCAATCTCGATAATCAATGTCAATGACGATGTTGACCACAATGTCAATAACGATGTCGAACACGACGTCAAATATGTCAAGGATGAGGTCCAAGATGAAGTCCAAGATGAGGTCCAAGATGATCTCCACAGGTTGATATCAATATCAGATGGTGTTAACTGAGAACTTATGCAATATATGCTCCACGATGTATTCAGGGTATAAATTCTGAAATTTCTGTGCAAGCTCCCAGCTTATATACAATCTCAACACTTAATTAGAATTTTCTACATTCTACTACAATATTCATGAAGATGTGGAACTCTCTTGTAAGTTCTATATAGTTCTAGTTGTAACAAACAAAGAAAGGGGATTCCCCTTTTCTATAAATAGACTCATTGCAATGTTACACTCTTACTAAAAGGTTCATGTAAAGGTCAGGATACATGTAATCAACACATTCCAACATGTACATTATACATTGCAATTATCTTATAGTACATCACACACAATGTAAAGATCTAGAATGTTCTCTCTACTGGATGTGCATTCTGATTATTTCACTGCTACACATTATATTCCCTTTTCACAAATGAATAATACTCTCTCTTCTGGAAATTTCTGTGTTCATAAAATCATATAGAAAACTGGAAAAATAACTTCTTTCTAGAAGATTCCTTAATTATATGACACCTCCCCCACCGGGAAAAAGAAAGCTTTACCGTAGTAAAGGTTTCTTTAAGATTCAACCTGTTTCAAATTATCCAGATAAGCCTTTCATCCTGTACAAAGGCATTACATATCACACATGTATTTAAGGACCATCAAAAAAGAAAAATGCAATTATAAATGACAAACTTTGTCCAAAAAAGAGTAATTTCTCTCTTTACATCCTTGAAAGAGCATCAGCAATCACATTATTCTTTCCACGAATATGTACAATTTTCAAGGGGAAAGGTTGGAGCATAAGGCTCCACCTGTACAGTCTTTGGTTCTTTGTTTTGAATTTCTCCAAGAACACAAGAGGGTTATGGTCTGTGTAGACCATGATATCACCATTACTGTTGGTTAGGTACACCTCAAACTGCTGGAGAGCGAGTACAAGACTCAGAGCCTCTTTTTCGATAGTTGAATACTTCTTCTGATATTGGTTGAGTTTCTTTGAGAAGTAACAGACTGATTTTTCAAAGCCTTCTTCATCCTCTTGGAGCAACACTGCTCCCACTCCAACATCACTGGCATCAATAGCCACCTTGAATGGCTTTGTGAAGTTTGGAGCTGCCAAAACAGGCTCATTCACCAAAATGGCCTTCAACTTCTCAAATGATCTCTGACATGCATCAGACCATACATACTTCACTTTTGCTTTCAGCAAGTTTGTCAGTGGACTAACCACAGTACTGTAATTTGGAACGAACTTCCTGTAGAAACCACTCATACCTAGGAATCTAAGTAACTCTTTCTTAGTTGTGGGAATGGGGAAGTCTAAGATTGCCTGAATCTTTGCTTCTCTCGGTAGCACTTGCCCCTGACCAACCACATGACCAAGATAAGTGACCTTTGCCTTGCCAAATTCACTCTTCATCAGATTAACTACTAAGTTGGCTTCATCTAGTCTGTCAAACAGTAATCTCAAATGATTGAGATGGTCATTCCATGTATCGCTGTACACTAAGATGTCATCTATGTACACAACACAATTGTCAAGCCCAGCAATCACCTGATTTGTCAGTCTTTGAAAGGTTGCTGGTGCATTTTTCATTCCAAACGGCATGACTTTGCATTGAAATAAGCCATCCGGTGTGACAAAGGCTGATATTTCCTTGGCTCGGTCAGTCAGTGGCACCTGCCAATATCCCTTCAGCAAGTCTATCTTAGTGACAAAGGCAGAGTTCCCAACCCTATCGATACAATCTTCCAACCTAGGAATTGGATATGAGTCGGTCTTAGTGACTGCATTTACCTTGCGGTAATCTATACAAAATCTCTGAGAGCCATCCGGCTTTGGGACCATTACAATAGGGGAACTCCAACTACTCTGACTTGGTTCGATTATGTCATTATCTAACATGAACCGGATTTCCTCATTCACTTTTTCCAACTTGCTTGGATTAAGTCTATATGGATGTTGTTTGATAGGTTTTACATCACCTACATCTACATCATGTACAGTCAAGGCAGTACGACCTGGTCTATCTTTACACACATGCTTATAATCTTTCAACAAGCCAGATATGTCAATTCTCTGTTCATCAGAGAGATGCTTCAGTGCATCATCCAAATTTTCTAACATTTCTGAGTTAGACAATTTCACTCCACATGGTTCATTTGTAGACACATCTGTGTGAGACAATTCACTCTCTGTCTCTACATTGCCTTTATTTACATCTTCTAGCTTCTCTTGTTTTACAACATGTGCTACACCTACTGGCTGATTAGCCTCACGTTCAAAGTATTCTTTCAGCATGTTTACATGACATACTCTTTGACTCTTTCTTCTGTCAGGGGTACTGATCACATAGTTGACATCATTCAGTTTCTTTTTGACAGTGTAGGGACCACTGAACCTAGCTTTCAAGGGCTCACCTAGCAAAGGCAACAACACTAACACCCTATCTCCAGGCTTGAAGTTGCGCTCTTTTGCCTTCTTGTCTGCCTGTGTTTTCATTTTAGCTTGCGACACTTTCAAGTGTTCTTTGGCTACCTCACAAGCCTTTGAGAGCCTTTCTCGAAACTTTGACACATAGTCAAGAAGGTTTACCTCATCATTCTGACCCATGAACTTTTCTTTGATCAGCTTAAGGGGACCCCTAACCTCGTGACCATAGACCAGCTCAAATGGACTGAAACCCGTCGACTCATTTGGGGAATCCCTGGTCGCGAACAGCAAGAATGGGATACCTTTATCCCAGTCATCAGGATACTCTTCACCATAAGCCCTAAGCATGGTCTTCAGGGTCTGGTGATAGCGTTCTAATGCACCTAGGGACTGTGGATGATAAGCGGATGACTTGATCTGCTTTATCCCTAACTCATGCATCACTTGCTGAAACACTCCTGACATGAAATTCGATCCTTGGTCTGACTGAACTTCCTTGGGCAAACCATACCTAGTGAAAAACTGCACTAGCGCCTGTACTACTGTCTTTGCAGTGATACTTCTCAACGGTATTGCCTCTGGAAAACGTGTAGACAAATCCATAATCGTAAGAAGATACTTGTGACCCGACCTAGTTCTGGGTAAGGGTCCAACACAGTCAACAAGAACCCGAGTAAAAGGTTCATCAAATGCAGGTATCGGTATCAAGGGAGCAGGCTTGATAGAAGGCTGTGCCTTCCCAACCACCTGACATGTATGACATGTCTTACAGAACTGCACAACATCCTTGTGCATCTTCGGCCAATAAAAATGCCTCATGACCCTATCCTCCGTCTTCCGAATACCTAAATGACCTGCCATAGGCAACTCGTGAGCCATCCTCAGAATCTCTGAGCGGTAACAGGGAGGAACAACAACTTGGTGAACTACACACCACTCTTCATTAGCTGGTCTCCGGGGAGGTCTCCACTTCCTCATCAATATGTCACCTTTGACATAATAGCACTCAGGAACCTTATCAGCCTCAGCCTCAGAACATGCCTTCTGTGACAAGCCTCTCAATTCTGGGTCCGCCTGTTGTGCCTGTACAAGGGAAGATTTGCTAAACAACCCATCATTGTCTGCAACAGAGCCTTCAACATTATCCCCATCCAAATCCTTGAAAAAGGTTTCAGCTAACCAGACATCAGTACTCTCCTCCACATCAATAGAATCCGCATCTTCCTGTTCAGCCCTACGAGCCTGAGACCTAGTAACAACACAATCCGGGAAAATTCCAGGAAAATCCTCCTGCAACCGTTCAGTTTCAGCTACCTCAACCGGCTTCTCTGAAACCACTGGAGATGCAACAACTTTCTCTCCAGCCAAGTCGTTACCCAACAAAAAGTCAACCCCGTCCACGGGTAATTCCGGTACGACACCAACAGTTACAGGACCACTAACTAGGTCACACTTTAAGTCGACCTTATGCAAAGGAACCGACACATAATCCGGACCAATGCCTCGAACCAAAACTTTGGCATTCTCTGAACTCTCTGGTGGGAGAGTCAAATGCCCTGACATCATCAGGGACTGAGCAGCCCCTGTATCTCGAAGGATAACCACTGGCTTACCTACAGCACCAGTCGAACAGGGGGATACCTCACCATCATGCAAAAAGCTTCTAAAGCTCTCATCAACCTTCTTGACCTTATCGGCAAATACTAGAGAAACACTCTCAACATCTTGGACTGATTCCAACTGGACAGACTCCTTGGGTAGAACACTTGATTGCTTGACTAAGCCCACATCTTTCTTACTTTTGGTTGGTTTCCCAATCAATTCCCAACAGGACTTTTTCAAATGTCCTGGCTTATTACAATGAAAACAGACTTTGGAACTTTGACCAGCAGATCTTTCACTTGATTTCGCGCCTCTATCTGCCTGAGACTTGTCAGTGTCATTCTCCTTGCTAGCATGTTTTCCCTCACCAAATTTCTTGTGGGATTCAAATGCCCCTTTTCCCTTCTTATTCTGAAAGTTTTTGAAAGGAAGCCTATCCCCACTACCTCTGTGTGTGACCTCAAATTCATCAGCTACCACAGCTGCCTTACTCAATTGAGTAATTCTTTGGTCATCTAGGTGAGACTTAACGCCAAAAGGAACACCCTTTTTGAATTCCTCTAAGAGGACAACTTCTCTCAGTTGGGCAAAATCTTTGTCAACTTTCAATGATCTGTACCACTTGTCAAACATCATTTCTTGTTCCCTAGCAAACTCAACATAGGTCTGGCCTGATTGTCTTTGCATATTCCTAAATTTACGTCTGTATGCTTCTGGGACCAACTCATATGCATTAAGAATAGTATTCTTCACTGTAGCATAGTCACATGATTGCTCTTCAGAGAGAGATGAGTAGACTTTTGCAGCCTTTCCCACAAAAACGCTTTGAAGAAGCAGAGTCCAGTATTTCTGAGGCCATTCCAACCTCTTGGCCACTTTTTCAAATGATACAAAATATGCATCAACTCCCTCTTCATCAAATTTTGGCACAAGGCGAATGTTCTTCGCTACATCAAAACCTTGGGGAGATTTCTCTTTGGTAGAGTTAGTATTTGCATGTGCTAACTCCATTTCTCTCAATTTCAACTGGTACTCCCTTTCTTCTCTTTCTCTTTCCATCTCGATTTCTCTCTGTTTTTGTTTTTCTTCCATTTCCATTTCTCTTTGTTTTTGTTTTTCTTCTCTCTCAAATTCTAATTTCATTCTCTCTTTTTCCATCTCAAGTTTTGCTAATTGGAGTTGAACATCACTCGAAACATTAGAAGGAACCTCACTTTCTTTACTGAGCTTCATGTGACTAGCTAGCAGATCAATAATCTCTGCCTTCTTTAACCCAGGGGTAAGAACTACTCCCAAATGCTGACAAACAGCTCTCAAGTCATCTTTTCTTAGTGACTTCAACTGACCAAGGGACAAATCTGTCCTCTTAACAAACACTTCAACATCTATTGTTGTCATGATGAAGCATGTAACAAACAATTACAGAATTTAAGGTCTTATCTGCAATATGTATTCTAGAAGTTTCCAGAGATTTCCAAAATTTCTCTCTAAATTTTGGTAATGTTTTTGACTTGTTATAATTGGCTACGTTTCCCGGACAAGCCCCCAGTTTGTTATGATCCAAAATCCACAAAAGATAAGAATCAAACAAAAGATATTAACTTTAGATGATGTATGGTTTAATTTAAATATTTACCAACATCAGATATAACAGAATTACAGATTCTAGGTACAAATACACTACATGTACTTAAACTGGTAAAGACTTACAATTTCTCAGCTGGGAAATTCCTATTAGTCCAGAATGTTCTTGAAGGGTAGAGTAAGTTGGCTGCTAATCCACAAATATTGAATCCAAACGGTATGTTGTCCAACTGGCAAAAGAAGATTCCAGATCCAGCCGAAGAATGTCCAAAATAATTCAGGAGGTCATCGATGTCGATAATGATGTCGATGACGATGTCCAAGACGATGGCAATCACAATGTCGATAACAGTGTCAACTGCAATCTCGATAATCAATGTCAATGACGATGTTGACCACAATGTCAATAACGATGTCGAACACGACGTCAAATATGTCAAGGATGAGGTCCAAGATGAAGTCCAAGATGAGGTCCAAGATGATCTCCACAGGTTGATATCAATATCAGATGGTGTTAACTGAGAACTTATGCAATATATGCTCCGCGATGTATTCAGGGTATAAATTCTGAAATTTCTGTGCAAGCTCCCAGCTTATATACAATCTCAACACTTAATTAGAATTTTCTACATTCTACTACAATATTCATGAAGATGTGGAACTCTCTTGTAAGTTCTATATAGTTCTAGTTGTAACAAACAAAGAAAGGGGATTCCCCTTTTCTATAAATAGACTCATTGCAATGTTACACTCTTACTAAAAGGTTCATGTAAAGGTCAGGATACATGTAATCAACACATTCCAACATGTACATTATACATTGCAATTATCTTATAGTACATCACACACAATGTAAAGATCTAGAATGTTCTCTCTACTGGATGTGCATTCTGATTATTTCACTGCTACACATTATATTCCCTTTTCACAAATGAATAATACTCTCTCTTCTGGAAATTTCTGTGTTCATAAAATCATATAGAAAACTGGAAAAATAACTTCCTTCTAGAAGATTCCTTAATTATATGACAAAGGGCAATTATTAGATTTCATAAGGGGCAGTAAAGGTAAAGGAGGCACTGATCTGAAGGTAAAAGGGCACTTATTAGAAAGAAAAAAAGGGCACTATATACCAAAAAAGGGGGCACTTTTTGGGTACTTGAAGGAGGACACAGTTGCCCCCCCCCCCCCCCCCGGAGCGCCACC
Organism: Heliocidaris erythrogramma; assembly: GCA_025617745.1. Classification (NCBI taxonomy): domain Eukaryota; kingdom Metazoa; phylum Echinodermata; class Echinoidea; order Camarodonta; family Echinometridae; genus Heliocidaris; species Heliocidaris erythrogramma. The sequence continues at coordinate 33,862,327 of CM046862.1, read as the reverse complement.
TCTGTGTGATAGGCTGCATGATCTATATAAATAAAAAAAGTAACAAACACAACACAGACAAGAAAGTAATATTTACATATCATATTAAGTATTTATACTTCTTTGTCAACTCAATAAATTTGATATCAATAACAAGTGTATGTTCTTTTCATGTATAAATGTAATTTATTCTACTTGAATATTCCACTGTCTCGACAAGCGTCATAAAAGCGACATTACTTTAATTGGTCAGAACTATTACAACTATTATTTTGTGATTCCCTTCTTCTGTTATTGTTATATTGTTTTCCTGAAAATGAAATAAAATAAAATAAAATGTCATCAAGATAGATATTTCTGTTGTTGAAAGACCGCAATATATAACCAATGATATCTAATGACCACTCCACAAAATATAACCAGCAAGATATGCATTCTAAAGTACAACGGCTACGCAATGCCTAATTTGATATAGAATATTTCATTATTGATTAAATCGGATTTCAGTTTCATCAATAATAATAATAATAATAATACCACTGTTCTTGTATAGCGCATATCACATTATGATATGCGCTTCCAAAGGGTTTTGGATATTATTACCCTGGCTTTAGCTACGGCAGTCCTAATCAGCGCACAGTGCATTTCACTTCATTTAAAAAGAAATCACATATTATCAAAATGATAGATTGTATGATTCATAAATTTGTTAAATACCTCTAAATTTATGCATCGTATATTCTAAGAAATAATTTCATTATTAGCATTTTGTCATTCAACAAAGCTAATATTGATTGTTCCAGTTAGCAAGAATAAAGAAATCTCTAGGACAATTACAGAGAAAATCGACTAAACAAAATTAATAAAGATTTCAAAACGATCATAAAGATAAAGATAAAGATTAATAATCACTGAGCTCCTGTTCTTATGGGTGTATTAGATTTACAAACAATACCATAACTGCCTGGTTATTAGGCCTATATCTAACTATTTACACTATTTGCACGGAATATAAAAATATATTTGTTTTAAAAAAATCATTAAAACTACATTTACATGAATAACAGTTACCATTGCAACGAAAATTGATAGAAATATATTTTTGTTAATATAAATCATGGAGAATATCATTATGAACAGAACATCCAAGTTTAGTTGAATTAGGATTATGAGATAAAAAGTTATGACCTCTAAGGTCACTGTGTATGTGTTCTGTTTGTTGACATTTTTCTAAAACGGAGGTTGATTGCAGCAGTGGCGGATTTAGGGGGAGGGCACATCCGGCCCGTGCCCTCTCCCCCCCCCCCTTTGGAAGAAAAGTATGCATTGTGCCCCACTGCCCGATTTTTCGATTGCGTCCCCTTCTTTTAGAACGAAAAACCTTATTTTTTTTTGCTTGTCAGAGAATTACTGAGGGAAACTGGGCCCCCATTAACACCCCCCCCCCCCCCCCCACTGAGCGAATTTTTGAAGTCTGGCGAAAAAAAAAATCGTCACTAGTTCATTTTGAAACCAAAATTCAAGATAATGATCCCTACATTCCCGTAAGGTTTAGCATGAGCACCAATGCGCTATTTTGTTTGAAAACAGTCATCAAGATTATAATCAGTACAAATCAAAGTCAGTGTTTAGATGAAATGATATTAAAAACAATACTGAGACGTAAATAAATTTCATTTAAAGCAAAATTTTACAGATAATCACTCCTACATTCCCCGTAAGGTTTAGCACACGTTTCATGAGCACCAAGTCACTATAATGAGCACCAATGCGCTATTTTGTTTGAAAACAGTCAACAGGATTATAATCAATGCAAATCAAAGTCAGTGTCTAGATAATTAGATGTTTAAGACAATATTGAGACGTAAATAAAGTTCATTTTAAACAAAATTTTACAGATAATCATTCCTACAATCCTCGTAGGGTTTATAACACACGTTTCATGAGCACCAAGTCACTATAATGAGCACCAATGCGCTATTTTGTTTGAAAACTGTCATCAGCATGGGCGCCAATCCTCACAGGAATTCTATTCAAGTGGGGGGGGGGGAGGGGGGGGGGGACACACCTGGATGCAACAATGGGGTGTCCACCCCCCCCCCCCCCACTTGAATAGAATTCCTGTGAGGATTGGCGCCCATGGTCATCAGGATTATAATCAATGCAAATCAAAGTCAGTGTCTAGATAATTAGATGTTTAAGACAATATTGAGACGTAAATAAAGTTCATTTGAAACAAAATTTTACAGATAATCACTCCTACAATCCTCGTAGCGTTTAGCACACGTTTCATGAGCACCAAGACACTATAATGAGCACCAATTCGCGATTACCGTCGCCTGGACTAGGTCATGAATATTCATTTAGTGCGTTACGCGTACGTATTGAATTAATGTGGTCGACTTGGTGCTCAAATAGTCTCTACCAACCATGGCGGCCTCCGATTCACTTTTCGACTTTGAAGCCTCCAGGCAAAAGTACTTGGTAAGATAATTTTCGTATGATCCATAAACATAATGAAACGCGTTGAATGTTATGTGTTGAATCTTTATTATTTGACTTTTACATTTTACTTTCTCTTTTGGGGGTAGAAAGAGCTAATTTTATTTCGAGAAATTTTACTAAGAATTTGTATGGGCCCATCTATTGTAGAATATGTAATGTTTTCAATTCCCTTAGTGCACTGCGGCATCACTTACTAACATACATGACTACACTTCGTGTGTAGAATCTAGGCAGTCATCACTCATACTCATAGCTACATTCCTTTACTTCGTGTGTAGAATGTAGGCAGTCATACACCTCAACTTTTTAAAACACCACTGCACAAAAGTCACAAACATTCACTCAAAATCGGCATTTAATGTAAAAAAACCGACCACAAAATATCCAATCATGCCAATTCCAAGAGGCGCTAATGTGCTTTCGTACGCCAACGTAAATCACAGTTTTCACACTTACAAATTAATCACTTCACCTAACTGGACCCTCTACAATATCATATCGCCTCTCTGGTGTCTGTCATTAGATATTTTGCCCCGAAAATCGTTATTTTGGACAATTTTTGGTTGTATTCCCCGTCAACTTCGACGTACGGCAATGAGGTCCACTGAATTTTGCGACTGCATCAGTGCATGTATTATCCAACCAATTATGGTATCCTCAATTTTTTTTTTTTTTTTAGTTCTATTTAACCGACCAGTATGTCAGTGTGGATTGTTTTTTGGTGTTCTGGAAAACCCTAACCCTAACCCTAACCCTAACCCTAACCCTAACCCTAACCCTAACCCTAACCCTAACCCTATTCATTATAGACTTGTTTAAAGTCCTCCGTAACTGTGATTTACGTTGGCGTACGAAAGCACATTAGCGCCTTCCAAGAAATACAATAAATTCAACTCAACGATGTTGGAAAAGATATTTCAAAAAATCAAATCCGTAATTTACTGTTGATTCTCGCGAAACGAGCTATCGGAGTCATTGTGTACATTTCCTGGTCGCCGCCACATCAGCAAGCAATGGTCATATTGACCATTAGGATCATATACATGTGTGTATACCACTCATAGCTACATTCCTATACTTCGTGTGTATAATTTAGGCAGTCATACACCTCATCTTTTTAAAATACCACTGCACAAAAGTCACCCATATTCACTCAAAATCGGCATTTAATTTTCAAAAACCGACCCCAAAATATCCAAGAAATACAATAAATTCAACTCACCAATGTTGGAAAAGATATTTACAAAAATGAAATCCGCAATTTACTGTTGATTCTCGCGAAACGAGCTATCGGAGTCATTGTGTACATTTCCTGGTCGCCGCGGGCGCTGACATCTCCCCAAAAGAGTTTTGTCCTTAAAAATTCGGTCCCTATGTGGCATACACGGAAAGTCCCGATTTTCTGTGTGCGCGATCGTAAAGATCGATGTGCGCTTGCGATCCCGAGTTTCTTCGTGGACAAAAATTTTATTGGCCGATTTTAGTCTAAGACATCGGCAGTATGTAAACAACACGCGATCGCGAAACAAATCGGCGGGGATTTCTCCGGTTTTGGACAAGATTTTGACTTTGGATTTTGCTGAAAATATCAAAAGTTCTTCCTAACGGCCATTTGAGGTAGGAGTGAGATTTTTAATGCCTGAATTTGAAAGCAAGTATTTAAAATATTTATCTTATTTTCCCCCCATACCTTTACTACACGCGACAGAAAATACGAACTATTTTTGCATTTTGTATTCGTAGTGGTCAATATGACCACTATTCGTGGTGTGGTGTATACTGGGTATTGGGGATACAGATGTAATTTTGTTTGAAATGGAGGTTTTTGTGGGCAAACTGATACTGAAGTATCATTCTTTAGATTTTAAGTTATCAGTTCGTTAAGATACAAAATGTAGAAAGTTATAAAAACTTACATTTACAGCCCTCTTTTTGGTACTTGTTACCCACACCTCCATACGGATGGCGACTGCTCTCAATAATGTTGCGCACTAGTGAGGCCGCTCTACATGGTTACGCACCGTAGATACGTACGCAGAATGTTACGCACACAAGCTATTCTACGAAGATCTGGAAGGGCCAAACTGACGACGTAAAAAAATAAAAAATATTACGTACGTACGTAGTAATTATTACGTACGTACGTAATATTTTTTATTTTTTTACGTCGTCAGTTTGGCCCTTCCAGGTCTTCGTAGGAGATCGCGCCGGTACTACTACGAGCGCTGAGGGCTCCCTTCATCATAATCGTGAAAAATACAAACTGGATGCTGACGCGACAGTCTCGATAGCAGTTATCGACAAAAAGGACCCAAAATTTCAGGAAACCCTCTTCAAAGGTCACAAAACAACCTGGTAAGTTTTAATCATCTATTATTCAACATAATTATTTGCATTTAAGTAAACTGCAATAGATCAGTTTCAATTAAATATAGCCAAAAATGCACAGTGATGCAGTTTAGGTATGGGATGTGTGTTGGCTGCGTTACTACACAGTCGGCAATGGCGTGTACCTATGAGTGGTCGCCGCGGGCGCTGACATCTCCCCAAAAGAGTTTTGTCCTTAAAAATTCGGTCCCTATGTGGCATACACGGAAAAGTCCCGATTTTCTGTGTGCGCGATCGTAAAGATCGATGTGCGCTTGCGATCCCGAGTTTCTTCGTGGACAAAAATTATATTGGCCGATTTTAGTCTAAGACATCGGCAGTTTGTAAACAACACGCGATCGCGAAACAAATTAACGAACTGATAACTTAAACTCTAAAGAATGATACTTAAGTATTAGTTTGCCCACAAAAACATCCATTTGAAACAAAATTACATCTGTATCCCCAATACCCAGTATACACACATGTATATGATTCTAATGGTCAATATGACCATTGCTTGCTGATGTGGTAGGAGTGAGATTTTTAAGGGCTGAATTTGAAAGCAAGTATTTAAAATATTTATCTTATTTTCCCCCATACCTTTACTACACGCGACAGAAAATACGAACTATTTTTGCATTTTGTATTCGTAGTGGTCAATATGACCACTATTCGTGGTGTGTTATTAGGTACCTTATTACCACACCACGAATAGTGGTCATATTGACCACTACGAATACAAAATGCAAAAATAGTTGAGGTGTATGACTGCCTAAATTATACACACGAAGTATAGGAATGTAGCTATGAGTGCTTATTACCTTATTACCGGATGTAGCCTACTGGAAAAGTGCATAGATCTGCAGTCGAGTTTCCATGTCCATCTTTCATCCACTCATAGGTACACGCCATTGCCGACTGTGTAGTAACGCAGCCAACACACATCCCGTACCTAAACTGCATCTAAACTGCATCATTTTTGGCTATATTTAATTGAAACTCATATATTGCAGTTTACTTAAATCCAAATACTTGAATAATAGATGATTAAAACTTACCAGGTTGTTTTGTGACCTTTGAAGAGGGTTTCCTGAAATTTTGGGTCCTTTTTGTCGATAACTGCTATCGAGACTGTCCCGTCAGCATCCAGTTTGTATTTTTCACGATTATGATGAAGGGAGCCCTCAGCGCTCGTAGCAGTACCGGCGCGATCGGTTCGTCGATCTCCTACGAAGACCTGGAAGGGCCAAACTGACGACGTAAAAAAATAAAAAATATTACGTACGTATGTAATAATTACTACGTACGTACGTAATATTTTTAATTTTTTTACGTCGTCAGTTTGGCCCTTCCAGGTCTTCGTAGAATAGCTTGTGTGCGTAACATTCTGCGTACGTATCTACGGTGCGTAACCATGTAGAGCGGCCCCACTATAGTGCGCAACATATTGAGAGCAGTCGTCATCCGTATGGAGGTGTGGGTAACAAGTACCAAAAAGAGGGCTGTAAATGTAAGTTTTTATAACTTTCTACATTTTGTATCTTAACGAACTGATAACTTAAAATCTAAAGAATGATACTTAAGTATCAGTTTGCCCACAAAAACCTCCATTTCAAACAAAATTACATCTGTATCCCCAATACCCAGTATACACACATGTATATGATCCTAATGGTCAATATGACCATTGCTTGCTGATGTGCTTTCATCCAAGTTCTATCCTCCTGCTCAAAGCTTTAATATGTACGATTACAGTGCTAGTGTTCAGTGTGCATGATTCAAATGGGTTTAAATTATCCTATCATTCCCAAGGGTGACAGTACCATTCCTTACTCCAGAACTTATCAAGTCTGGCTTTGAAAGAGTTTACGGATGGAGCAGACACAACTTCATTTGGTAGTGAGTTCCAGTCATGGACTACCCTGGCTCCAAAGGCATTTGCTCTAACATCAAGTCTGCTTCTTTTCTGGAATAGTTTGAAGGGGTGACCTCGGGTTGCCTCAACAGTGTGAGATGAGAAGAACATATCCTTGTCAAGCCAGTCTATTCCATGTACTATCTTATAGTCTGGATCATGTCACCTCTTCTCATTCTGTATTGGAGGGATGGTAGCTTGAGAGCTCGAAGTCTGTCACCATAGTCTAGCATTGTCAAGGATGGGATAAGTTTTGTTGCTCTTCTTTGCACTTTCTCAATCTCCCTCATGTCCGTTTTGTGTCTCGGATGCCAAACTGCATTCCCGTATTCCAGGATTGGTCGAACAAGACCGTTGAAGAGCTTAGGGATTGTGTCCCTATCCTTGCAGAGGAAAGTTCGCTTGATGATCGAGAGGACACGGCTTGCTTTCAAGACAGCTGAAGCAACATGGGTGTGAAATTTCAGTTCAGAATCGATTGTAATGCCAAGGTCTCTTTCATTTGACACTTCTTCTAGAGCAGTTCCATCAAGGCTGTAGTTATAATGCAAACTGTTTCTGCCAATGTGCAAGAACTTGCATTTCCCTATATTGAACTGAAGCTGCCATTCCTCAGACCATTTCATCAGCATATCGAGATCAGCTTGCAGGATTTCACAGTCAGCATTTGTTACTATTTCTCTAAAGATCTTGGTGTCATCTGCATATATTCGTACAATGCTTGTCACGATTTCTGGCAGGTCATTGATAAATATCAAAAATACTGTTGGGCCGAGAACACTTCCCTGAGGTATTCCACTCTTGACTCTACTCCACTTTGAAACCTGACCATTGATAGAGACTCTCTGCCTACGCCCTGTTAGGAAAGCACGGAACCACTCCTCTAGTTTGCCAGAGATTCCATATGCTTTCAGTTTGCTTAATAGGCGCTCATGAGGTACGGAGTCAAAAGCTTTGCGAAAGTCCAGGTATATTGTGTCAACTTCATGTCCACTGTCTAAGGCTGATGTCCAGAGCTCCATAACTTCCAATAATTGAGTTACACAAGATCGACCAGGGAGAAACCCATGCTGGGCATGACAGAGCATGTCATTTTCACACAAGTACTGAATTACAGAGCCTCGAATAACAGACTCTAGGATTTTACCGATTACAGATGTGAGACTGATTGGGCGATAGTTTTCGACAGCATTGCGACTTCCCTTCTTATGCACAGGAGTAATGTGCATAATCTCCCCAAAAATAGTTTTGTCCTTAAAAATTTGGTCCCTATCACACCACGAATAGTGGTCATATTGACCAGTACGAATACAAAATGCAAAAATAGTTGGTATTTTCTGTCGCGTGTAGTAAAGGTATGGGGGGGGGGAATAAGATAAATATTTTAAATACTTGCTTTCAAATTCAGCCCTTAAAAATCTCACTCCTACCTTAAATGGCCGTTAGAAAGAACTTTTGATATTTTCAGCAAAATCCCAAGTCAAAATCTTGTCCAAAACCGGAGAAATCCCCGCCGATTTGTTTCGCGATCGCGTGTTGTTTACATACTGCCGATGTCTTAGACTAAAATCGGCCAATAAAATTTTTGTCCACGAAGAAACTCGGGATCGCAAGCGCACATCGATCTTTACGATCGCGCACACAGAAAATCGGGACTTTCCGTGTATGCCACATAGGGACCGAATTTTTAAGGACAAAACTCTTTTGGGGAGATGTCAGCACCCCGCGGCGACCAGGAAATGTACACAATGACTCCAATAGCTCGTTTCGCGAGAATCAACAGTAAATTACGGTTTTGATTTTTTGAAATATCTTTTCCAACATCGGTGAGTTGAATTTATTGTATTTCTTGGATATTTAGTGGTCGGTTTTTGTAAATTAAATGCCGATTTTGAGTGAATGTTTGTGACTTTTGTGCAGTGGTGTTTTAAAAAGTTGAGGTGTATGACTGCCTACATTCTACACACGAAGTATAGGAATGTAGCTATGAGTGGTCCCTATGGCATACACGGAAAAGTCCTGGAATCTGGGGAGCGTTTAATGAAGCGTTTTGTTAGTGATTTTTACCGACAACTGTTATAAGCTACTGAAATCCATGCATCTGATTGGCTGAGAGCATATATTTTTGTCAGTAAAAATCACTGACAAAACGCTTGATGAAACGCTCCCCAGGTTAGTGTAGAAATGGACCACGGAGCAGTTGTCGCCAGAGCAGTTGTCACTGGGGCATGTGTCGACAGTCGTACAACCATAACGGGATACAGAATGCACCAACACCACACATGGGTGATACGGCCAATAACCAAGTTCGTAATTGGCCCTTGAGCAACTTTTCCCAAATGACCTTTCCCTTTGTTCATTAGGATAGGCATCTTTTCAAAGAAAGATAATACGTGAGCTTGCCCGACATAGCAACCTACAGAATTCAAACTCTATGAAAGAAAGACATTGTAGATTAGGTGACTAGAATAGCATGTCAATGAACACTTGGGAAAGCGCATTGTTTGCAAGTTGGCTATCATTTGGCGGACTGTCAAATACCAACCATCAATGAACACTTTGTTGCTTTTCAGTGGATATTAAATGAATTATGAATAATCATTACATCACAGTCGATGCTTATCTCAGTGAATTTTAAACGAACATGCCAGTTTATCTCAAATGACCTTTATCTGCTCATGCGCAAATCCTGATTACGAACTCGCTTATTGCTTTGTTACGGGGTTACCTGAATCTTTTCTTGATTTTCGTTCTTTGTTTCAGGTTAGTTTGGATGAGTCTCGCAAGAAACAGTCTGTTTCCAGTCTTCAAATATGCACAAGTTCACTTGATGGAAGGTTGGTCATTTGGTATTCTTGTCAATTTGTTAGTAAAGTACGAATGACTCTTCAGCATTGTTATAGCCTGTCACTGGTTAAACAAAATCATTAAATGGGCAGGCATCTAGAATTACCCCCTTTCAGCTGAATGTCCAAATTTAGAAAGCAAAAAATAGGGTTTCAAGGGGCTGAATTCTCATTCCGATATGATTATCACATTCATGTAAAGTGAAGAATGTTGTTGCCTGATCATAAACTTAGTTATATTTTGATTACATAAGCAAAGTTGTATTTCCATTTTTCCTGATCTTTATGTCATATGTTAGGGCAAATACAGGATTGTTAATGAAATTTTTAACCCCAGAAAGTGTACATTGTTTTGCATCGTGATTGTTGGTCCTTCATCAATTAGAACATTTTCTTTCTTCACCTTCAACTTGCTATTTCCATTATAATAATTGTTTAACCTTGAGTAATCTACCGAGTCTTGACACACATCCATTTAGGATCTTCGCTTCCCAAAATGCACTTTTTCAAATTCAGTATCAGAATTGTTTGTAACTTTAAACAGAAAGTTATTGGATGGACTCCCTTAGCCAATACATGTTTTTGGCAAGTTGCTTTGTGAAATTGATCCCAATCAGCAAGAACACATCCTAGACATTTTTATTCCCTAGTACGGTTACCACAGTTATGCCATTTTCATCATGGTATATATTGCATTCATTTGTTTCATTTGTTTTATTTTTTATGTTTTATTTGAAGTGATGCAGAGAAGAAAACTGCTTTGGATCAAGCATACAGAAACTATGTGAAAAAGCTTGTGGTAAGGGCATACATGTAGCATTGTATATTGCTTCCGAATATTAGGATTTTCCAGCACAATGGCTTGAGTACCAAAGTAGTGGCTTGTGCTCATCTCTTTTGTAAACTAGAAAGGCCGTCAAAGGCGGCAGACCCACGCCTTAGCGGCGCTACAGATCGAGTAGTTGCATTCTTTCCCTAATCGATTCTTTCCTGTCACTATATTTTATATTTTATATTTTTCTCTTTTTTTATCGCAATAAAGACTTCCAGATTTGGCATAATCTACTATTTAATACATGCATGTAAAATATTATGGTTACTTATTGTTATTATTATGTAATTTGGCACAATGATACTGCATGTGAATATATTTGTTTGTGTATTTTACCTTGATTATTGTGAAAAATGTTATTTTTAAAAAGGAAGTAATAAAATATTCTTAAAAACAAAAAAAAACTATCCGAAATGAAGTTCCTATAACCGATCATCACCAAAAATCTAATCGATTCTTTCCTGTCACTATCCGAACTGAAGTTCGGGTCAAAACTTCAAGGTCACACAGAATTTGCAGGGGTCAACCGATCATCACCAAAATCTAATCGATTCTTTCCTGTCACTATCCGAACATTCCCTGAAAATTTGGTGCAAATCCGTTCACCCGTTCTCTAGTTATCTTGTACACAAATACACAAAAAAAACAACAAACAAACAAACAAACATACGGAGCCCTTTACATAACCCTGCCGATTTTATCGGCGTGGGTAATCAAAATCAAAATAGATCAACACTAAAATTCAGCAGTAGTGTCACTGCCTCGATGGCATATATTCAACATGTAAATGTACCCTAGCACAAAGCCCAAGGTTTTGGGCATCACACTTGAGAGAAAGACAGCTAGAGAGAGAGAGAGAATTTAACAAAAAGGATGAGAGGGAATCTGTGGCAGAAAACCTGCCCCCAAATATTACTCCTGTTTTCTATTGGTAACATTTATTTATACTTTTAAAAGAAATATATTCATCATATTCTTGGCTTGAAAATATGACCAACAAAGACTTATCCTTAGCTCTGTGTAATGTACATGTATGTTACAATTTATTACCCACGCCGATGAAATCGGCAGGGTTATGTAAAGGGCTCCGTATGTTTGTTTGTTTTTTTTTTTTTTTTGTTTGTTTGTTTGTTTGTTTGTTTGTTTGTGTACAAGATAACAAGAGAACGGGTGAACGGATTTGCGCCAAATTTTCAGGGAATGTTCAGAAAGTGACAGGAAAGAATCGATTAGATTTTGGTGATGATTGGTTGACCCCTGCACATTCTGTGTGACCTTGAACTTTTGACCCTGTAGTAAAGTATAGGAACTTCAGTTCAGAGAGTGACAGGAAAGAAACTAGAAAGATTGATGACCCCAAACTTCGCCTGCAGATGCAGAAATATTTGGGCCAATCAAAACATTCATTACTTCTTCTCACCAAAAGTCTATTTCAGGTTTATGAATTTTAGAAGACTTTTAGACCCATTATTTGCCATTTCACTTCAAATCCGTACGAGCCTGCAATGAATATTCAAAGCAACGTATCCCAGCAACAAGGGATTTTTTGCACTCGAACTGTACTCTCGATGCGAAATCGAAAGCGGCTAGGTATACGGTATTCGTATAGCCTAGCACGTCTAATTTCTCCTCTATTTCTTATCTTCTGTGCATTTCTGTTTATTTTCCCCGGTTCTTTCCACTTTGTTGTGGAAGTTTTTGTGATTTATTTTATCCTGGTGGACGTGTAGTACGTGATTTTAATTGTTTTCGGTGAAAATCTGGTGAGTTTCTTCGACGTGAGTGTCTATCGCACTCGCGTGTGTTGATCTGAGTGAGTGGTTGATCGCTGTGTACGTATATACACAGCACTGTCGCGAAGTGCCCTGGGGTTGACTGTAGTAATGAGTGAATAAGCTCTGTTCCTCGCATGCACGTCATTTTGAAGTCGAGATCCAACTTCTTTTGTCGTCATATTTATTTTATCCAAGCCCGATGAAAACAAAACAACAACCCGAATTGCAATGTAAAGATAGAACATGAATACATTTACTAACACACTGACATGTCACTGAACACTGAATACAAATTGCTAACATTTTTTTTCTCATCACGCCACGCTCTCTGACATGTCTAATCAATTACTTTTAGGGGAGGGATGTTTCAATAATAAAATATCTTTTTCAGAAGAATTTTTTCAAGGGTGGGGACACACAAAGCTATGACCTGGATTATGGCAAATTTTTTTTTTTTTTTTTTTTTTTTTTTGGGGGGGGGGGGGGGGGGGGAGATGTGCCTCTTGTTATCCCCTTTGAATGGCTACTGCTTACAAAAATAATCGCAACAAAACAAAACCTATTGGGTTAAGGCGTGGGTCTGCCGCCTTTGACGGCCTTTCTAGTTATTATTTATTTTTTTTTTTTTGGGGGGGGGGGGGGCGTACCCTATCTCATGTCACCCAACCATCTCATACCTAACCGTCAAATATCTGTCTTCTTGTTCAGGAGAATTGTTCTAGCTGCAGTGACTTCACCTCCCTGGTCCACTTGTCTACCGAAGCTGTAGAGGCGGGTCTCTGCTCCCCTGCGACCCCATTCCTTCTCCTCACCGACATATTTGATTCTGTCACTATCAGCGTCTGCAAGGATGTTTTCCAATTCGTGGAAGACAGGGTGGCCACTTGGAAACAGGTTGGTCCACATAAATCTAACATGTTTTCTGATGACATTGACACGGGTTTTATTTACTGCTCCCCAATACAATACCTCTTTAATTCAAACTTACACCCCCGCGAGATCTTTGCACTCATCTACTTCCAGTTCTCTTGTGATCCCTAAAGTCACAAGATCTTGGGGGGAATGATCATTTTACCATGCGTGTCCTAAATGGAATAATGGAATAATCTCCATGAAGACATCAAAAAGTGCATAACATCCGATTCTTTTAAAAATGATGTAAAAACATTTCTGTTTAATTCTTAATTTCTACATGCGCTTTGAGCACTCCACAGAGTGGATTTGGCACTGTATAAGTTACATTTATTATTATTATTATTTTGTTGAAGATATAGGGTTAGGGTTAGAGTTGTGGATTGGTCAGGTTTGGAGTTAGGCGTAGTTTAATATAGTGTTGGGTTTCGGGTTGAAGTTGAAGTTGGGATTTTGACTAGTATGAGAAATTGAAATTTATGCACATATATTCTCTGAGCAGCTAGTGACAAGCTATGCTATACATTACCGAAGTTGTCTATTGGCTGGTCTTTTATTTGGTGATTCATTCCAATACACTTTTCCATGATGAATTCAATATTTGTTTTAAGGCCTAGCCACTTTTCTGCTTTGTTTATTAAAAAATGCATACATTAAAGAGAGATTTTCAAAATTCTAAAGCAGTTGGCATCTCAAAGTAATTTTGTTTTAGTATATATTTTAATGTAATACAACTGAAATCAGTGTTTCTAATTTTCTAATTGATAGTCATTTTTATTAGCTCTTTCTATTCGATTTCATCTGATTCAAAGGGATTTAATATATTTATATGTTTTTGACAGATTTAAAGACCTCTCTTCGTACTTAAATACAGTATGTTCACAGGCTTTTTGATGCATTTATCCAGTGTTTTAATTGTATCCCCCGGCAGTATGCCGGAGGATACTTTGGATTCAGCAGCGTTTTGCCGCCGCCGTCGCCGCGTCACATTCTTGTGTGCGCTCTAGCGGTAACATTTCTTGACAAATTTTTTTCAGACTTCCTGTGGACGTGTATCTTGGTAAAATCTGGACCCCTATAGTTTCTGGTGATGCTGCCCCCAGTGTTCCGTCTTTTATAGGGTAAAAGGCCATATTTTGGGGGATAGTTTGTGTGCGCTCTAGCGGTCACATTTCTCAACGGATTTTGTTCAAATTTTGTATGAAGGTGTCTCTTGGTAAAATCTGGAACCCTATAGATTTTGGTGATGCTGCCCCCAGTGTTCCGTCTTTTATAGGGTCAAAGGTCATATTTTGATAGATGTCTTGTGTGTACTCTTGTGTGCGCTCTGGCGGTCACATTTCTCAACGGATTTCGTTCAAATTTTGCATGGAGGTGTCTCTTGGTGTAATTTAAAAACCTATAGTGTTTGGTGATGCTGCCACCAGTGTTCCGTCTTTTATAGGGTCAAAGGTCATACTTCAGGGCATGGCGTGAGTGCACTCTGCAGGCCACATTTCTCAACGGATTTTGTTCAAATTTTGTATGGAGATGTATCTTGGTATCATCTACACATGTTTAATTTTTGGTGATGCTGCCCTCATTGTTCCGTCCTTTATAGGTCAAAGCGCATTTGCCCCTTTTGTGCACTCTTACTTCTGCATTTCTTGACGGATTTCATTCAAATTTTGTATGGAGATGTATCTTGGTATAATCTACACATATTTAATTTTTGGTGATGCTGCCCTCATTGTTCCGTCCTTTATAGGGTCAAAGGTCATTTTTCCATTTCTTGCACTCTTACTTCTGCATTTCTTGACGGATTTCGTTCAAATTTTGCATGAAGGTGTCTCTTGGTAAAATCTGGACCCCTATAGTTTCTGGTGATGCTGCCCCCAGTGTTCCGTCTTTTATAGGGTAAAAGGCCATATTTTGGGGGATAGTTTGTGTGCGCTCTAGCGGTCACATTTCTCAACGGATTTTGTTCAAATTTTGTATGAAGGTGTCTCTTGGTAAAATCTGGAACCCTATAGATTTTGGTGATGCTGCCCCCAGTGTTCCGTCTTTTATAGGGTCAAAGGTCATATTTTGATAGATGTCTTGTGTGTACTCTTGTGTGCGCTCTGGCGGTCACATTTCTCAACGGATTTCGTTCAAATTTTGCATGGAGGTGTCTCTTGGTGTAATTTAAAAACCTATAGTGTTTGGTGATGCTGCCACCAGTGTTCCGTCTTTTATAGGGTCAAAGGTCATACTTCAGGGCATGGCGTGAGTGCACTCTGCAGGCCACATTTCTCAACGGATTTTGTTCAAATTTTGTATGGAGATGTATCTTGGTATCATCTACACATGTTTAATTTTTGGTGATGCTGCCCTCATTGTTCCGTCCTTTATAGGGTCAAAGCTCATTTGTCCCTTTTGTGCACTCTTACTTCTGCATTTCTTGACGGATTTCATTCAAATTTTGTATGGAGATGTATCTTGGTATAATCTACACATATTTAATTTTTGGTGATGCTGCCCTCATTGTTCCGTCCTTTATAGGGTCAAAGGTCATTTTTCCATTTCTTGCACTCTTACTTCTGCATTTCTTGACGGATTTCGTTCAAATTTTGCATGAAGGTGTCTCTTGGTAAAATCTGGACCCCTATAGTTTCTGGTGATGCTGCCCCCAGTGTTCCGTCTTTTATAGGGTAAAAGGCCATATTTTGGGGGATAGTTTGTGTGCGCTCTAGCGGTCACATTTCTCAACGGATTTTGTTCAAATTTTGTATGAAGGTGTCTCTTGGTAAAATCTGGAACCCTATAGATTTTGGTGATGCTGCCCCCAGTGTTCCGTCTTTTATAGGGTCAAAGGTCATATTTTGATAGATGTCTTGTGTGTACTCTTGTGTGCGCTCTGGCGGTCACATTTCTCAACGGATTTCGTTCAAATTTTGCATGGAGGTGTCTCTTGGTGTAATTTAAAAACCTATAGTGTTTGGTGATGCTGCCACCAGTGTTCCGTCTTTTATAGGGTCAAAGGTCATACTTCAGGGCATGGCGTGAGTGCACTCTGCAGGCCACATTTCTCAACGGATTTTGTTCAAATTTTGTATGGAGATGTATCTTGGTATCATCTACACATGTTTAATTTTTGGTGATGCTGCCCTCATTGTTCCGTCCTTTATAGGGTCAAAGCTCATTTGTCCCTTTTGTGCACTCTTACTTCTGCATTTCTTGACGGATTTCATTCAAATTTTGTATGGAGATGTATCTTGGTATAATCTACACATATTTAATTTTTGGTGATGCTGCCCTCATTGTTCCGTCCTTTATAGGGTCAAAGGTCATTTTTCCATTTCTTGCACTCTTACTTCTGCATTTCTTGACAGATTTCGTTCAAATTTTGCATGAAGGTGTCTCTTGGTAAAATCTGGACCCCTATAGTTTCTGGTGATGCTACCCCAGTGTTCCGTCTTTTATAGGGTAAAAGGCCATATTTTGGGGGATAGTTTGTGTGCGCTCTAGCGGTCACATTTCTCAACGGATTTTGTTCAAATTTTGTATGAAGGTGTCTCTTGGTAAAATCTGGAACCCTATAGATTTTGGTGATGCTGCCCCCAGTGTTCCGTCTTTTATAGGGTCAAAGGTCATATTTTGATAGATGTCTTGTGTGTACTCTTGTGTGCGCTCTGGCGGTCACATTTCTCAACGGATTTCGTTCAAATTTTGCATGGAGGTGTCTCTTGGTGTAATTTAAAAACCTATAGTGTTTGGTGATGCTGCCACCAGTGTTCCGTCTTTTATAGGGTCAAAGGTCATACTTCAGGGCATGGCGTGAGTGCACTCTGCAGGCCACATTTCTCAACGGATTTTGTTCAAATTTTGTATGGAGATGTATCTTGGTATCATCTACACATGTTTAATTTTTGGTGATGCTGCCCTCATTGTTCCGTCCTTTATAGGGTCAAAGCTCATTTGTCCCTTTTGTGCACTCTTACTTCTGCATTTCTTGACGGATTTCATTCAAATTTTGTATGGAGATGTATCTTGGTATAATCTACACATATTTAATTTTTGGTGATGCTGCCCTCATTGTTCCGTCCTTTATAGGGTCAAAGGTCATTTTTCCATTTCTTGCACTCTTACTTCTGCATTTCTTGACGGATTTCGTTCAAATTTTGCATGAAGGTGTCTCTTGGTAAAATCTGGACCCCTATAGTTTCTGGTGATGCTACCCCCAGTGTTCCGTCTTTTATAGGGTAAAAGGCCATATTTTGGGGGATAGTTTGTGTGCGCTCTAGCGGTCACATTTCTCAACGGATTTTGTTCAAATTTTGTATGAAGGTGTCTCTTGGTAAAATCTGGAACCCTATAGATTTTGGTGATGCTGCCCCCAGTGTTCCGTCTTTTATAGGGTCAAAGGTCATATTTTGATAGATGTCTTGTGTGTACTCTTGTGTGCGCTCTGGCGGTCACATTTCTCAACGGATTTCGTTCAAATTTTGCATGGAGGTGTCTCTTGGTGTAATTTAAAAACCTATAGTGTTTGGTGATGCCGCCACCAGTGTTCCGTCTTTTATAGGGTCAAAGGTCATACTTCAGGGCATGGCGTGAGTGCACTCTGCAGGCCACATTTCTCAACGGATTTTGTTCAAATTTTGTATGGAGATGTATCTTGGTATCATCTACACATGTTTAATTTTTGGTGATGCTGCCCTCATTGTTCCGTCCTTTATAGGGTCAAAGCTCATTTGCCCCTTTTGTGCACTCTTACTTCTGCATTTCTTGACGGATTTCATTCAAATTTTGTATGGAGATGTATCTTGGTATAATCTACACATATTTAATTTTTGGTGATGCTGCCCTCATTGTTCCGTCCTTTATAGGGTCAAAGCTCATTTGCCCCTTTTGTGCACTCTTACTTCTGCATTTCTTGACGGATTTCATTCAAATTTTGTATGGAGATGTATCTTGGTATAATCTACACATATTTAATTTTTGGTGATGCTGCCCTCATTGTTCCGTCCTTTATAGGGTCAAAGGTCATTTTTCCATTTCTTGCACTCTTACTTCTGCATTTCTTGACAGATTTCGTTCAAATTTTGCATGAAGGTGTCTCTTGGTGTAATCTAAAAACCTATAGTTTTTGGTGATGCTGCCACCAGTGTTCCGTCTTTTATAGGGTCAAAGGTCATACTTCAGGGCATGGCGTGACTGCACTCTGCAGGCCACATTTCTTGATGGATTTCTTTCAAATTTTGTATGGAGATGTATCTTGGTATATCTCTCAACACATTTCTTTCAAATTTTATATGAAGATGTGTCTTAGTGAAACCTACACATCTAATTTCTACACCATCCTTTTGTTTGAGGGAGGGGATGGGGGAGGGTCTTTGTCCCTCCTTCAAATCGCTGCCAGTGCCGGGGGATACATTTAGCATTGCGCGGCCCCAGCAATGCACATTTCTAGTTATATTGATGAATGGCAAGGGAGACAACTTTCTGAATTATTTAGCTGTTTGTTTCATACCTGCCAACTCCTCCGTTTTAGACGGAGTTTCTCCGTTTTTAACATTTTTAAGAGGCCAAAAAACGGAGTACTCCGTTTTTCTGTTTCCCAGAAAAAAAACCCGAAACTAGTACGATAAAAAAAGTAAAATACGACAATACGATATTGCCTATAAAAAAAATATGATTTCCCGATCTTTTTCCTCCTTTTTCTTTTCTTTCTTTAACAAATAAAACAAACAAAGCCTCAGTTTGGGAGTCTATCGCACTTTTGTCACCCGGGGGAACCCTCTAAGAAAGCAATTACTGAATTAGGACAGGGGTATGTCCATTACTTTAATACTGTCGACTCATTAGAAGTCTGTGGTATTCATCTCACATTATTTTGTGATAAGTACCCCGTGGCAGTTCTAGGAGTGGTACCCACCGTACTGCGATGCATTTGTATGTGCTCCACATACACTCAAATGACTGCATGACTTGCGCTTTCGCAGAGCTCACCCCTAATTCCTAGGGTTGATTTTGGTCGGGAGTGACATTTTTCAGAACAAAAAAATGTAAGAAACTGTATTTTTGGACTTTGTTTGTCCCTATTTATTCTGTATTTAGTTCAAAACTTACGAAATTATTCTCTATTTCGCCAATACTCCGCCATGACAGCGCTGTTAGTCGGAGCTGTTCTCAACAGCCTTGGCTGCCTGAACTTCGGGGGAGGAGTCCTCAGTAAATGCCTCACTGAGCTGCTTAATTGAAGAAATTTCAGTTATGAAAACACTTTACTTATCATCATTTATTTGAATACTACATATAATACTTGATGATAAATTCATCGTACAGTATATTTGAGTAGATGATTGACACATTCTTACCAAATTTAGCCTCTCCCCAAATGAAATGTAAATTATATGTACTTCTGCGTTTTCAAAACACTTATTTTATTTCTAAGGTATGAGAAAAACTACAGTGGTGTGAGAGTGTACTATATTTGTTTGTGAATGGTATTAAAAGGCAAAGTTAGTCTATTTAATAAAACACATATGCACATCCAAGCCTACACCAAACCTTTTTTTGTTTTTTTTGTTGATCTTTTATTTTCTCTCTTTTTCAAAATAAAGAATGTACAATTATATACAAATAAACAATATGAATTAACAATATTAACACAACTTTCATAGTATCAATAATACAAATGAAAAAGAAAGTTTCATATATAACAAAGCACCCCCTCCCCACCTCCCCCCCCCCCCCCCCCCATTCCGGTGTACCTGCTCACATTCCCATTTCTCACTTACTCAAATTAAAAAGTTGGAAAACTGATGCTGTCAGGGAAGCTTCGTGGATGGGTAGACCAAAAAAACAAAACAAAACAAAACAAAACCTTACACTCACATGCACACACACCCACACCCACAATGATACAAAATATTAAAAGAGCCACTTAAAAAAAAAAAAAAAAAAAAAATGGGTTTAACTTTGTAGATTGAATGACAAGTGATAATTTAAGATAGTATAATTATAATGCAGGAGTTTTTGGGGGGCATTACCATGACTACCTTCTGAACCTCTGCCATGGCGCGGCACTTGGACACCCAGTTGTGAAACGCTGCAGACGCCGCGCTCGCATGACTCAGTTTTTTGACTTTCCAATGTTGGCAGGTATGTTGTTTCATTTAAGCAGCCTAATAAGTAAATGATAAAGAAACTTAATTATATCATCTTATTAATTTCCAACACGTTTTGCAAACAGTCATATTTTCCTTTTTGTTAGATTTTACAAATATGTTCATGATCTATTCTTTCTTTTAGAGTGACTTCTATTCTTCAGGAAAGAATTATCTGCTCAGGATGTGCAATGGTAAGTCAAGACAGAAAAGTCAAATTTATGTATTTGATGACCCTATGTGATCCCTGTAACACATTTACAGTGAATATATCAGGAGTTGTGTAGGCTAGCATATTGAACCTGTACAGTCTGTGCTGATATCAAGTTATTTTTAATAAGTTAGTAGAAAAACAGAAACACTGAGGTGAAAGTTTTCCAAAATGTAGTTTCATACATGGGTTATTCCCATTTGCACTAGTTTTGTACATATATTTATAATAATAATAATGGCCACTTATATAGCGCTCATATCCGTCACGCAGTGACGGTCATGGCGCTTAGACATTATTACCCTGGTTATAGCCGAGCCGCCAAAGTAACTAGCGCTCATGCATATCAGGGACCCATTAACACCTGGTTGGAGAGTGGCAAATGTAGATTAGAGTCTTGCCAAAGGATGTTAGTGCCATGGTGGGATTTGAACCCCGTACCTTGTGATGTACAGTCCGGTGACTTATCCACTAGACCACAACACCTCTATTTACATGGGGGTGCATGCATCTATAATTAGAGTTTGCTTATTCTATTGTTTGTCATTTTCAGATCTACTGAGGAGGTTGTCTAAGTCACAGGACATGGTGTTCTGCGGGCGAATCCAGCTCTTCTTGGCCAGGTTCTTCCCTCTGGATGAAAAGTCAGGTAAGGAAGTATATACAGTCAAACCTGCTTTAGCGACCACCTGTGTAGAAAGACCACCTATCTATAAAGACCACAATTTCCGTTTCCTTTGAAAAGTGATTCACATTGAAATGTGTGTTAAAGGAACCTATACATAAAGACCACCTGCTCATAAAGACCGCTTTTCTTGTCTCCCTTAAGCGGTCTTTATAGACAGGTTTCACTGTATATACATACAAGCAAAGTAGAACTGAATAGATACCCCAACGATATTTGAAAAATATGATAAGAATGGTGATGGTAATGGTGATGATTATGATGCCCATTAGGACAAAAATGATGATAATAGACATTAGCTTTGGGCTGGAATTCAAACCTGTAACTTGTGATCTACAGTACAGTGACTTATCCAATAGAATATGATGATGATGATGATGATGATGATGATGATGATGATGATGATGATGATGATGATGATGATGATGATGATGATGATGATGATGATGATGATGATGATGATGATGATGATGATGATTGTTAAGACATCTTTGTTTCTTTCTAAATCCTGACAGGTCTGAATCTGATGAGTAACTTTCACCTCGACAATGTAACCATCTACAACAGGACCAAGCTGGAAGGACCTCTTAGGGCAAGAGTACCCCAGGTGGGTTAGAGAATGAGGAGGTTGACACTTGGGGCACTGTTGATCACGGGGAAAAGGTCAAAGCCGTTTTCATGAATAAGGGCCGATCTGAATTTATTGATAATGTAAAATAAACTATCTGACCAACCCACTTGATCTATCATCATGTATAGTGCAGGTATCAACTCCACTGAGAGGTCATGGTGCTTGCTCTAAAATGTCTCACAACATCCAATGTTCTTTGTCAGCATATCAATTTGTAAGTAAGTTTATTTTCCGCTGTTCTCTTTGTTCTTGATGATTATTGATCATTTGTTGACAGGCCATAGACAAGCAGGACTCCATGGATTATGAGGAGGGGGAAATGGGAGCATCCACCCCAGTGGACTACAAGCTCTATCGTCAGTTTTGGGCTCTTCAAGATTTCTTCAGGGCTCCCCTGCAGTGCTACACCAAGGAGAAGTGGAAGGAGTTTTCTAACGTGAGTTAGGGCGGTCATGGTTTTCTTATGTAGATTTTGTGCTCTTTACGCTCTACAGTGTATGTGTTACTTTTATATATTCATTAGCCCGTATTCTCAACTCCGGTTTAACTTAAACCGCGGTTTAAGTGTGGTTTAAACTCAGTCTAAAACTGCCCTTTGAACAATAGTTTTAGAAAATTACATTCTGAAATCCGGTTTAACTTTGTACAGAAATTTAGACTGGATTTACGGTTTTAGTCAGTTTAGATTAAAGCTCTGGTTTAACTTAGACTGGAGTTTAAGTTAAACCGGAGTTCAGAATACGGGCCATTATGTTTTGTTGTCCATAGAAGGAAATTCATTGGCCCGTATTCTGAACTCCGGTTTAACTTAAACCATGGTCTAAATGTGTGGTTTAACTCTGGGCAGCCAAATGTGACACAAATCTCTAACAGTAGATATTCAATTTATCAGCATTTTTGGTACTCAAACTTTTAAAAACTGTCTGGGAAGGATAAGTACAATGTTTTCTTGACCATTAAAGCATGAGACCAGAATCCAGTAAACATAAGGAACATACAGTGTAAACAAGTATTGACATTTTTGGCTACCCATAGTTAAACCTCAGATTTAAACCATGGTTTAAGTTAAACCGGAGTTCAGAATACAGGCCATTGTGTTTACATGCATTACAAATGGAAATATACATACAGGTAATAATCAACCAAAATACAGAAAGATAGATGATAATATAAATAATAGATGAGGAATAATATGTAGAGCTGTTTGACTATCAAACATGTAAACGTCATTTCATAAACAGTCTTTCGTTCAGTAAGTTAAAATTTATTTTTATTAAATAAATCTCTTCTACAGCTACATGTATCATATAAAATTTAAAGGGTACCACTCACCAAAAAGACCTTTTGCTCTGTATGTTAGGGAACACAAAGTGGGGGGAGTGAACCGTCGCTCATGCTGGGCTGTCGATATGGAATACTCTCCCTCGAGGGATTAGAGATAGCAATTTTGTTGAAGTGTTAATTTGGCCTATAATTGATTACCATTACCTTTCATGTCCGTACCTCTCCTATTGCACTTTTGCTTATTTGTCATGTATTTCATCTTTTGCACAAGTTGCGCCTTGAGCATTTGATCATCAAGTGGATTCGGCGCCTTATAAATCTTATACATGTACAGTCAAACCTGTCTTAGCGGCCACCTGTCTATAGCGGCCACCTGCTTATAGCGGCCACCAAAAAATCCCCCGCAGGAAATTACTGTGTTGTAGACCCTGCATATAGCGGTCACCTGCCTAACGCGGCCAGCGGCCACCCATTATGTATCCCTCGGACAATATCTGACCGCGTATAGCGGCCACTAATATCGAGTCAAGCCGTAGCTTCATGCACAAAAAAGTAGTTTTGCCATAGGCGCAATGTGTTTACCGAGTCCTAGCTCAGTCACACTCTCACACAAACGTCGTGAATAGATTCTACAATGGCCATGAAGATCTAATAGTTTCACCACATTGCCGACTAATTAGAGATTAAAAGTCTTTTTAGTAAGAATTAAGCACTAGTCGTAGTATTGTTCGTTTACGTAATCTTCGCACCATCCAGCTGCAATCCCCTGCACTTTAGTTGTATTGTTCTCCTAAGCTATCGCGGTCGCATTGCATTGATATTGATCGCCATTGCGCAATAGCACAGGCTCGTACACTTCAATATAACTTTTTATTTTTAAAAGATTTATAAAAAAAGAA
Source organism: Heliocidaris erythrogramma (assembly GCA_025617745.1). Classification (NCBI taxonomy): domain Eukaryota; kingdom Metazoa; phylum Echinodermata; class Echinoidea; order Camarodonta; family Echinometridae; genus Heliocidaris; species Heliocidaris erythrogramma. The sequence goes on along the minus strand of CM046862.1, from coordinate 33,838,350 downwards.
TTTAAAGCGTTACAACTTTTGAAAAAAATAATAAAGGAGTGATATTTTTTAGAAAGTGAAAATAATAAAATACTACCCAAGTATTATTTTTTTTAAAGATCAATAATAACGATTTCATGTACGAGAGATTGTCCTGCTGAAAAATGGCGTGAAAACTCGACTCGGATCGTCCACCAGCGATCCAGGCCATTGTCGACGTTCGCACTTTCGACGAATGCAAGCGAGCACCTTCTATCGCCTGTTCTCAAAAACACTTAAAACTTTTAAACCATTCAAAAGGCAAATATTTATTGAATGAAAATTGATTGCACGATTTTATTCAAAAGATAAACTTATTATTGTAATTTTTTGACAGGAAGCAAAAGCATGATTAGACATCGTTTTTAGACTATAAAAATCAAGAACAGCAGTCTACCGCGGGTGGTACGTACGTGGTAATTTGAGGGAAAATTCATTTTACACAGATTGCTCGTATATCTATTGTTTTCCTCATTTATTGACAACAAAGCATATTATTTTGGCATTTATATATCATATGACATGTTATACGTCAAATCTGTTGATCTATAGCTTAATTGTTTTCCTAAGTGATATATATCGATGCATGTACGCTATAACTTTGTTGCGTGTAACAGTGTATGTGCAAAAAATTAAAAATGGCCGCCGACCTGTCTATAGCGGCCACCTGTCTATAGCGGCCACTTTTTCCGTTTCCCTTCGGTGGCCGCTATAGACAGGTTTGACTGTATATTAATATTAATTAGCCTTATGATGTCAACAATATACATTGTGAAATATCTCAATATCGCTACTTGTACAGTATAACATGTATAATATGTTACTCTTGGATAAAACTACATGTGTAAACACAAGACATGAGATTGTTCCGACGAGGGTATGATCCTAGAGTTATTCAGTTTAGATTTATGTCTCTGGTTTATAATGTGGGTTTAAAGTGGGTTAATATTTTACGGTAGTCCAAAAGGGGAAATTCGTAGTCGTTCATACTGTTAACATGGATTTCCTGCATTTATCCATGATGATATATAACTGCCACAATGCACATGTATGTGGAGCTTATTTTCACCTTTGGTCGACATCAAATTAAAGAGTTTACTTTGAATTGTTTTTATCCATGACATTCAAATCTTAGGATCTATCTAGCAGGTAATTTGGTCTGCTGTACAAATGAAGTACAGTGAAACCTGTCTATAAAGACCACTCAAGGGAGACATGAAAGTGGTCTTTATGAGCAGGTGGTCTTTGTGTACAGGTTCCTTACATACATATTTCAATGGGAAACACTTTTCAAGGGAAACAAAAATTGCGGTCTTTCTATACAGGTGGTCGCAGAAGCAGGTTTGACTGTATCAGAATCCTCATAGTATTTAAACAGTTCTGTCCGTCATGTCATACAGAATGCGCTAGGGCCCTGGTCTGCTATACAAATGAAGTATCAGGATCCTCGTAGTATTTAAACAGTTCTGTCCGTCATGTCTTACAGAATGCGCTAGCTGTCCTGGAAGCCTTCCACAGCATGAAGCTGGAGGATGTTGTTGCGGGGAAGAAGAAGAAGAAGCGACACCATCACCACCACTCCTCCAGCGAGAAACAGAAACAGGAGGAGGAGCTAGCCAGGCAACAACGGTTGATGAAGATGGAACTAGACTCCGAAGCTGACTCTGGTGATCAGGTTTCCTTTGCCAAGTACCTGACCAGTGAGAAGGTAAATTCTATACCATTGGAGCGTTTCATCAAGTGTTTTGTCTGTGATTTTTACCGACAACTGTTATAAGCTACTGAAATCCTTGCATCTGATTGGCTGAGAGCAAATTTGTCAGTAAAAATCACTGACAAAACGCTTGATGAAATGCTCCCCAGGGGTGATGTAAAGGATTAATAACAATATCTAGTTTTGGTAGCAAATATGAAATTTGAATGAAAGTTGTTGGATACGTCCTCATATTGTTTCTCTTATAACAAAAGATGCATGTGCCAGAAATGTTGATGTTCCATCCCTGATTTCGAATGAATTTTAGCTTAAATATCTGAAAGAGAAGTCAAATTAAGGCTACAACTGATCTGTCATCTGTTTAGAATGCAGCGCAAGCCAACTTCACAGAGATTCGTAAACGCTATACAGGTTTGCTTTACACTTGGTCGTCGCACAAGGGAATTTACAAGCATGTAAATCACTTTGCACCTCTCGTCTGTTAAATGATCAACAAGAGGAGGAGAAACCTCCACAGCCGCTTAGAATTGTTAGTATCTTGCTATTCATCAAATAAAGTCAAACAAATCTAGTGAAAAGCTGTAAGGCTGTGCCAAAACTGTACATTGGCTAAATGGTCTGGATATGTCACTGCTAATTCAATCATCCACGAACGTGTCCATTCTTGTATTTTCTTTTTCTTGTAGTTGTTTGATCTTCAGCTGAGTGACGCAATGTTCAGACGCTACGTCTACGTCCAGTTCCTCATTCTCTTTCAGTATCTGAATCAACAAGTCAAGTTCAAACAGTAAGTTTCCGCAAGAAGAAAAACAGAAATGACAAAGAAAATTATGCTTAAAGGTAAAGTTGAGTTCTGGTCATTGGATTATATTGCTTAAAGAAACTATCTCAAGGCAATGGGGAAAGGTTGATCATATCAGAAAAGAATTTTTGTTTACTGTGAAGTTTTGGAAACATCCAAATGACAAGAATATGAGGACATTTGAAGAGCAATCATTTCAGGGGACTTTTCTACTATGATGTTCTTCCAAACTGACGTGAAAAAATGAGAAAGCTCACATTTTATTTTTCACCTTTCCCCAGAGCTCAACCTTCCCTTAACTTGTGGATTTGTTTCTTGAAACAGAGTGACAAATTTCCAAAATTGGTTAAATCACCTTGATATGTCACTGCTAATTCAATCGTCCAAGAACGTGTTCATTCATGTATTTTCTTTTTCTCGTAGCTAGTACTTACTAATTCAGACTTGCCAAAAGGTTGAAAAGGGTTTTCTTAAACAATAGTCCAGATGATCAGGAATGTCCACCAATCTGGGCAATTTTTCTCCTGTTCTTTCGATCAGCTGACCAAAGCAGGAGTTGAATGATATGAGTCATTCTTCCACAAAAGACAAAAGTTAACTTAAAAATAATGTGGAATGCTGTTGCAAATATTTAAGATGTGATAAGATTTACCTGCAGTATGTGCAACAGGAAAAAAAATTCCTCCTGTAGCTTACGATATTCTCCACCAGACAGTTTCCCAATGCCTCGAGTCGGCTTTTTGAGCTGACTTGGCTCATGTTGATTCTCCGCTGAGACAGACTTGAGTTCGGACTCAACGCTGTCGACTTGACTCAACTTGAGCTTGAGAAAATTTATTACAAGACTATTCTAACCTATCCAAAATGCCTCCTCTGATTTCCAAATAAATTACTCGAGCATGGCCTTATTTAACAAGAGTGAAATTATATTCTTGTCATCTTGATAGTATGATTCAGATACTCATAATTAGGAGCCTTGTATTATTTTGATAATTTACTTACTCCCTTGTGACACATGGGCCCATATTCTAAACTCTGGTGGTTTAACTTAAACTGCACTCTAAGTGTGATTAAACCCAGTTTAAACCTGCCATTTAAACCGGAGTTTAAGATAAACACATTCTGAACTCCAGTTAAACTTAAACTCCCGTGAAGTCTAGACTCCAGTGTGCTTGAACTTTGTACAAAAATGTAGACTGCAGCTAGGAGTAGTTTAAATCCGGTATAACTTAGGCTGGAGTTCAGAATACAGGCTATGGAGTAACATGAAAAAAAAAGTTCAATGTTTATTGTTTAATTTTTGAAAGAGTTACCAGTATATAATGAATGTCTTGTGATATCCCAGAGCTCACCATGTTCTTACCGATGAGATGTCACAGTTCATCAAGGAAACTAAGGAGAAAGTGATTGCACTCCTCAAAGAGACACCACCTTATGGAGACAAGTTTGCTGAAGGAATAGAGGTACAGTATTATCAAAGAGTTATACTGTGTACGCCATATATCTTGCGGGGGTTTTATTTTTGCGAATTTTGAGAATCGCGACTGGGTTACGAATGTAACAATACGCTAAAATATTGCAAACATAAGTAGTCAGTTGAATTTGTTGTCTTCTTGACAGAAATTCACCACTTAGCTTTGCGAAAGGACATCCTTATTGCTGATTGTAGATCTAAGAATTTCCTGATTGCGATATCAACCAAATAGTCTGGATAGTCCTATTTGCAAAATTTATGGCATGTACAGTTAGTGTTGGTTTCTCAGTGTTTTGGATTCCATGCAAGGAGAATGTATTAAAAACATCAGCTTCAAATATTCAAAGTTGAATACTCTGCAAATGAAAGTAAATGTGACTTGTCAATCGACCCATTCGCACATGGAACCCTAGCCCACCTTGGGTTTTGTGCGTGGGTTTTTATGTTTGGGCATTGATTTTATACATACTCCTGTAGCTGTCCCCAATTTTTATTATTTTAAGGTGATTTATCCCCTTTAAAGTCAGGTTTTTATTTATTGTTTACCTATGGAAGAATGTAATTAACCAGAGAATCATTGCTAAGGGGTCCTGGGCCCTGTTTCATAAAACTTGTTCAATAACGAGTTACAATTACAACTATACAAGTTACTGTTATAAGCTACTGAAATCCTTAAATCTGATTTGTTGAGAGCAAATTTGACATAGAAATGGGGCAGTTGTTATTGATGGTTAGGGTTAGCTTCAGAGTGTTTTGGTCCAGTGTTGAAGCTTGATGAGTGTTGGAAATGACTGCAAAGCAGTAAACCTGGGGCCGTATTCTGAAAACTATGTTAACTTTTATGTTAGTAAAACGATTAATTGTCATGACAAATCAAAATCAGGACAAGTCATTGGTTAATGATTGCGCAAAGATGGCTGTGCCCGCGTAAAGTTAACAGAGACATCTGCGCAAGCACCAATGATTAATGTGTATTGCGCGCAATTTCAATTTGTTATGACAAATACTGCCCCAGTTCGTAATTACAATTTGCGCATGTCATGCACAAAGGTCATTTGCACCGAGTACAATTGACCTTCATAGGTTGTCATTTTGTATGCACCCTAATTGCGCACACCAGTATGAATTTGCTTGTTAAACAAGTTGTGGGTCCACGAAAACAAATGCGCATGCGCGTACAAATTGGAATCATTTCAGGGTCATTTGTACCGTGCACTTATTACCTACTGGCTTATTGTCACTAAACCATGCGCATACAGAAAGCCTCCTGTTGCCTTTCCCTGCTATTGTATAAACGTATGTTCTCATTATGTTATGAGTTAGCCGCTAACTATGAAGTGAAATTCTATTGTATTTACAGCATATCTTGAGCAGAGAAGAGCATTGGAACGCATGGAAGAACGAGGGATGTCCAAGCTATGTCAAGGAAAAGTAAGTTTCACTGCGGAACATGTTGCTTGCCTTGGCCCCAATCGCTCTGTGCAAAATTTCCTACATTGACTCTGGACCTAACACTACACCTAACACTACGCCTAACACTACGCCTAACACTACGCCTAACACTACGCCTAACACTACGCCTAACCCTACACCTAAGGTACAAAGACAGAGTTAGCTATGGCCTGTCAGTTTTTTTCACAGCTACCTAAACATCTTGTAAAGGCATTTGACATATTTTAATTTCACTTTCATTCATCAGGGTTGGCATTTGTTTATTTTTATATTACATCTATGATTTAATTCAAATCAAGAGGAAATTACAGATTTAAATCACCGATTCTTTTTTTTTTTAAATCATGACTAATATCAGCATGGATGATTTATGCTAACCCTTTTTTCCAATAATTTCAATAAATATAAATTAAGCAATAATGTATAATTTCAAATGCAAAGACTATCACTGTTAAAGGTGGCAATTTTTTATCACAGTCTGTTTAGATCACATGTTACCTTTCAAGCTTTGTTCACTTATCTTTTACAGAGCAAAAACGGAACAAGCAAGACCAAAGTCAAGGTGAGTTGTAAAACAATATACATGATTGTTAAACTATCTTTGCAAGATCATGTTACTCAGATGAGATTAACCAACCCTGTATCTACTGAGACATAAAGACCCCCTTCACTGAAGAGAGATTAGCACATATCAATTGAAATGATAACATGATTATTTAATTGGAAAATGTAAAGTGTAGAAATCATTTACAAATGTAATGTTTCTCAGATTGTGCTAGCGTTGTCTGTGCATCACTTTGTACATGTACTTTCTGCAAATGATAATCAAATTAAATCAACCGTCTTTGAATTTTGTATTATTGTATTATTTTGTATTTTCTTCTTCAAATGTAACGGATGTTTTCGCAGAGCAAGGAAGAGGACATTAGGAGAAGAGCTGAATCTAGCTGGAGCTGCCAAGAAGATTGACCTGGGTAGCCCAGAGCTGACCAGGCTATGGAATGTGTATCCTAGCAATCTAGAAGCATGTGCTGCTGAAGACAGGTAACCATGACGATTTGTTGATATCAGGAGTGAGAAATGGCAATTAAAGTTGTCTGTTCCCTAACCATGCTGAACATGGCTTTGCTTTTTAAAGCTTTTTTCAGTTTCACCCGAAATATTTTTTTCTCTCCCGTGCCATGGGAAAAACATACCAAAGCACATTCTTCAAAATAGATTTAAAATACAATTTGGGGACTGTTCCCTTTTAATCTGTTCTTAGCATGTTTTCTTTTTTATGCCTCCGCCCACCGAAGGTGGGTGCCGAGGCATTATGTTTTCGGGTTGTCCGTCCGTCCGTCCGTCCCACTTCTCGTTACCGCGATATCTGAAGAATCATTTGAGGTAGGAACCTCAAACTTGGTACTAGTATGTATCCCCATAGAAAGATGAACTGATTAGATTTTGGGGTCAGAGGTCAGAGGTCACAGAGGTCAATTTACATGAAATTACATGAAATTCTTGGTTTTTAGCACCGTTACCGCGATATCTCAAGAACTGTCTTGAGGTGAGAACTTCAAACTTGGTACCAGAATGCATCCCCATAGAAAGATGAACTGATTAGATTTTGGGGTAAGTAGGTCAAAGTTCAGAGGTCAATTTACATGGAATTACTGGTTTTTAGCACCGTTACCGCGATATCTCAAGAACTATCTGAGGTGAGAACTTCAAACTTGGTACCAGTATGTATCCCCATAGAAAGATGAACTGATTAGATTTTGGGGTAAGGAGGTCAAAGGTCAGAGGTCACAGAGGTCAATTTACATGAAATTCCATGAAATTCCATGAATTCTTGGTTTTTAGCACCGTTACCGCGATATCTCAAGAACTATCTTGAGGTGAGAACTTCAAACTTGGTACCAGTATGCATCCCCATAGAAAGATGAACTGATTAGATTTTGGGGTAAGTAGGTCAAAGGTCAGAGGTCACAGAGGTCAATTTACATAAAATTACATGAAATTACTGGTTTTTAGCCTCGTTATCAAATATTTATAGAACAGTTTGAGCCATCAACTGAATTTAGGCGGAGGCATATAGGAGACGCAGTCGCATTCATCTTGTTTATGCTCTCCTTTCTCTTTCAATCTCGCCTTTTCTCAGGATATTTCTTCCACAAGTTGAAGACTTCTTTCAAGATGCCATAGAGCAGGCAGACCCTGAAGCTATGATTGAAGCCGAGTACAAGTGAGTATTACCCTCCTCAGCTTAAGGATAAAGTTGAGTTCTCGTCATGCGATGACATTGTGAAAGGAAATGTCTTGAAGCAGTTGGGAAAGGTTGATCTTGTCTGCATAGGAATTGGTGTACACTGTGAGGATAAGAAGTCGACCCAATCTCGCTGAAAAGCACATGCACAGCACACAAAAATGTGTGTATGGGACTGCACACACATGTGGCATGAATGTTCGGCCCGAACACTTCAGATATTTCTCGTCATATTTCCAATATGAGGGCATTTGAAGAGCAATCCTTCTCAGGGGACATTTCTACTATGATGTTCTTCCAAACTGACATAAAAGGAATGAGAAAGCTCACAAATTATTTGTCACCTTTCCTAGAACTCGACCTTCTCTTGAAGGTCACTAGTTATTCATTTGTGTTGAACATGCCTACATGTCTTACTAATGCCTCCCATTTTAATAAGAAATGTGCAAGTGAGCAAGTGTGTCGTTGAATAACCACTGCATACAGGTTAAGGCACAATTGGGAAAGGACTTGCAGAGTTCATTTTTGCTTAAGTTGAATTAAAACAAGTGCAGTTCATTTCACCAATTTATGAGCTATAAATCATGGATAATTTTCTTTATAAAACCGGTCTACGATAAGGATAGCGAGACAGGAAATCATTACAAACCCAATCAAAAGGCTTTGAGTTGCACAGTCATGGATGTCAAGAAGCCAGTCATGCAGGATGCCTGTCATGAATTTGCCCCTCAGGAAATTCCACCTCATGCTCAGTTCTTCCTACCCATAAATTAAAAAAAAAAATAAGTGCAGCTGATTGTCTGTGAGTGTGTCTTCTTTCACTTTAAGTTGGAAGGTAGTTGATTGATTTTTAAAGAAAAGGACACTAATACATGTTTCCACCTTTTTATTATGCCTCCGCCCACCGTAGGTGGGTGCCGGAGGCATTATGTTTTCGGGTTGTCCGTCCGTCCGTGCGTCCGTCCGTCTGTCCGTCCGTCCGTCCGTCCGTCCGTGTGTCCGTGCGTCCGTCCGTCCCACTTCTCGTTACCGCGATATCTGAAGAATCATTTGAGGTAGGAACCTCAAACTTGGTACTAGTATGTATCCCCATACGAAGATGAACTGATTAGATTTTGGGGTAAGGAGGTCAAAGGTCAGAGGTCACAGAGGTCAATTTACATGAAATTACATGAAATTACATGAAATTCTTGGTTTTTAGTACCGTTACCGCGATATCTCAAGAACTGTCTGAGGTGAGAACTTCAAACTTGGTACCAGTATGTATCCCCATAGAAAGATGAACTGATTAGATTTTGGGGTAAGTAGGTCAAAGGTCAGAGGTCACAGAGGTCAATTTACATAAAATTACATGAAATTACTGGTTTTTAGCCTCGTTATCAAATATTTCTAGTTTATTTATGAAATGAAATAAATTTTCAGTCTCCTGTGCATTTTAAGTGAAAAGATTTGTAATTTTGTTGGACCAATCCTTTTTAGAGTGTACATGTATGCCATACATTTCCAATCTGGTGATGGCGGAGGCATAAATTCCGACCGCGCGCGGTCGAAAATTCATCTAGTTCCGTATGTTTTTGAATAAATCACCACAATGAGTTCATGCCCTTGTGTTTTAATCTCTTTCCTCTCGGTCAAAGCCAATTCTTTGTTCATAATTCAAACCTATACTTCTCTTATTCTCCAACAGAGTGGTCAACAACAGTAACTATGCGTGGCAGGCCATCCGTCTACTAGCCAAACGCAGTCCTCACTTCTTCCAGACAGTAACTGCCACCAACCCTCCTCTCAAGACAATCCCTGCGTACCTGGAGTACATGGTCACCAAGATTGCCAGAGAGTTGCCTGTAAGTACACCATATAATCTTAGATTGTTTAATCATATCTTGAGGCCATCTCATCGCACAGTTTCTTGCAATAAGCTGTATTATGTTGAAAGATCATGCAGCATTTATATAATATTGAGTGGCCTTGTGTGGGATACAAGGGATATATCGCACGAGCTATGAGCATATTTCATGAGTCGGCATGCCAAGTGAAATATTTTCAACACGAGTGAGATATTCCCTTGTATCCCACGAAAGTAAAGTCATTTGATATTATTATTAATTGTATGAAACATATTACCTCATTTTCACCATTACATCCTTACTTTTTTATATTAATTAGCACATTACACAAACAAGAGAGAGGAAGTGATTTTGTTCCTACCCAAGCATTTGCAAGGGCTGAGCACATACATCCTGTTAGCCTTTGCGTTTTCAATTGCATATTCCTTCTGTAAGATAATGAAAAGTTACTGCACGGTCATCCGGTCATCATGTACTTTTTCCCAAACCATGAGATATTGAAAATTACTGCCTGGTCATCCGGGTACTTTTGCGCAAACCATGAGATACACCAATTTTACTTGTAGGCTGAAAATCCTTCATACAAATAGTAAGCAAATAATTACCATTGGTGAAGGTGATGGGACAAACTATCACTTCCGAGGCGATCTGGATGTAGCTATCTTTCCGAAGCGAAGCTGAGGAAAGGTAGCGTTATACATTCAGATCGCTGAGGAAGTGATAGTACGTCTCATCGCCTGAAATCAAAAAGTGATTATTTGCTTTATATTCCACATCTGAAACATTTAAATGATACGAGAAAGACAATTATTGTCTACTTCTCGAAAAAGGCATTTATGATTTAGGCCCAAATAAATTCACAAAAGATGTTAAAACCACCATAAACCGGCCATAAACCGTACCCCTACCCGGGTGCGCACAATTGTTTTATCATTTTAAGCGCGCGATTGGGCAATGTGCGCTTATTTTAGTACGCCTATGGAGCTACATGTATTCGTAAAGGTCACAAACTATTCATTTTGACTATTCGTAGAGGTCACGCACTTTCATTTCGCGCGTACCCAAAATATTGATAACGCATTGTGACTCTGTAATGGACTGAAGAGATCAGCGAAACACATAAGTACTATTCCATCCAGGTCTCGAACTTTTCTTCTCGGGTCAATTGATATGGGGAGAACTACATTTTATCACGTGATTACCTTTTGACCAATCTAACAGCAAGATTCTTAGTATGTGGCATATAATAATTTATATTACTGTGCAGTGTACAGTTTGTTGTGCTGTGCCACATGTTCTATAAATCCTTGCAAAACCAGTGTGTCTGACTGGCTTTAAAGGAAAGGTTCTATTCAGGAATCATGTATGCAAAGATGAACTCGTAGAAAGTCGTTCATGACAAATGCTAAATAGTACCTTTAAATTGCATGTTTTTTTTGTTTTGTATTGATTTTTACATGCAGAGCTATTGTTAAATATCCAAGTAGTGTTGTGCTCTTTTTTGTTTTGTAGCAAACTGAGGAGAATAAAGCAGAAGAACTGAAAACAGAAGAAGAGACAACTGAAAATGATGAGCTCTTGAAGGCATCTGAAGAAGGTACGTGTAGAGTAAATTGATAATGCATGCTCTAGGGTATACTGTTCTAGGTTAGGAGGTCATGAACTTCAGACAATGTGACAAGTGATATTCTTGATATTTTTTGTGTCAAGTTGTGTGCTCTTCCTATTCTGGTGCCTGCATCTTTTTAAGTAAACCAAGTATGGATGCGGTGCAAGCAAAATAAGTACACATAGCGTGCTTTACTTGGTATGAATTGTCAGGCATTTTGTAAAGGGGCATAGAAGGAGCAAAGCTACATGTAGCCGAAGATTTTTGAAAAAGGGACAGATTTTTGAAAAAGGGACATATTTCCATGAAGATTCCAAATCCAATTGAGATTTTGTTATTTTCACAATTAGGGCTGAACACTTGCATGTACGCGTACATGTATGTCTGATGGGAAAACTCTCTTCAGAATCCAGCATGACCCTCTAAATTTGATCATCTCATTCCGTTTTGACATAGAGCACAACCCTCTTGTTTTAGACAATATCTATAAAGCACCTTCTTTACAGTCAATCTGTTGATTGATTGATTATTTTAATCATTAAATACTGCTTTACAGGAGAGTCATGTAATCGTGGAGGGCATATAATGATCTTGCTTTCATCTCCTATGAATAGGTATAGATAAATCACCTTCTGCTGTCGTCACTGAGGAGCAGTTTGCACTTGTGGCCTCGAAGATCGGTGACAGCTGGCAGACGCTCGCCGCAGAGCTTGGTTTCAGCGACGAGGAGGTGACAGCCATCCTCTCCGAGACAGCCGAGATCAAGGAACAGACCAAGCTGATGCTGCAGCAGTGGCGGGACAAAGAGGGGGCCGATCCCTCGCGGGAGACACTCATCGAGGGGCTGACGGAGAGCGGGCTGGATGACATTGTAGAGTCTGTGTTCATGGAGAATGCGAAGGAAGTGGCGAATGGAGAAGATGTTGCGGAATCGCAACCCATGGAAACGGACTCGTAGGGACAAGTGTGAATGATGCATAGTCAGTCAAGATGATTTAAGAGAACATCCTCAAGGAATGTTGGTCAGTTTATAGTTGCCATTAGACCTGCCAGGTTTAGCATTCCTTAAACATTTTTGTCTTAGACTTGGGCAAGTGACAATCGTGTTCAGGCAAGTGCTGATAAGGGCTAGTTGGTAAGTCTGGCAAGTAATTACCACTAACCTGAGGTAGGCAGGTTGCAGTAGAAATCATCTCACCAAATTCTAAATCTAGTGGGTATCCTGCTAAAAATAATGTATAAATATATGCAAGAAGTGTTTAGAGACAGGGAGAGAGAGAGAGCAGCATTCATGCAGAATTTTTGTAACCTTGACCAAGATGTTTTTGGACACAAGATTCAAGTACCTACATGTAGCTATTTCACTCCATACAAAATACATGAGTACTGTACAGTCAAGTTCAGGGCCTTTGTGTTAGTAGGGTGGGGAGTACATCTTCTTCTCGCACTCTTGTCCATTCCCCATATGTATTATCTTGTTATAAGGCTGATGATGATCAAACAATATGAAGTCCAAATTTATCGACGAATATCATAGGCTTGACACATCCTTTACCTGTAGATAATTTTTTTTCTGTTGGGCAAACTTGTTAGCAAATATTGGTCTGATGTGATAACCCCCTTGCAATATGCTCTACCAGTGGATCTGGTTAAATGGCACTTTTCTATGACACAAGATGAAATTTGACATAAAATGAAATATGCCCAAAAGTGTCTGGTATAAATACCATTATGGATGCTCAGATATTATTCATATTGTAACAGTAATTGTTATTGGACACACTTTTTTTAATAACAACATGTTTTTGAGGTTTATGAAAAGAGGGCATGCCTGTTAACACATTGTAAGTTCAGTTGCCTGAAAAGGTTTTGGTATTGTGACATGTATAAACGAGAGTGAAAGGTGTCAAAATTTTTGTTTCCTCTTTGCTCGGATTTTAACTCTGTGTTAAAGGATACAAGTAAATGCTCTTCTAATTTTTTGCCAGATGAATTATACACCTCTTACAGTGTGAAAAATTCTTACTTACTTGCAGGAGCTCTTTGGGAATTACTAGATATAGGTCTACATGTGTAGGAAAAGTGGATTTTCATATAACAGTTGATATATATCATCTTTGTTTTTATTTTTACTGGCTCTTTGATATTTTCCAGAGAGCTCTTGTAGAGCTTACCAAAGCTGAAACCAAAAGCTGCCTTGCTTTAAGACAGGTATAAACCCTGCCCTATAGGCTGGTCACATTTGTCCGATAACGATAATGATAACGATGACAAGATTTTTCATTAAAGGCCCACCCTATGCCCGTCCTGCTATTAACATACACATGCATACTCACACGTATGCACAACACTGTAGGGTAGTGTACCTTTAATTGAAAATATTGTTATCGTTTTCTGACATATGTGACCAGCCCTAAAGTGTGTAGAATGTGCCCTCTGTTGTATGGAGTGCCAAATGTCACCTTCCTCATCCTTTACATATCACTAGAATTCTGTAACGAAATGAGAGTCCAAACACTATGAAATTACTGTCTCATTTTTCTTTCTTTCGTGACCAAACTGATTTTCTTTATTCATCTTGTTATGTAATTTCAGTCATTTCTACATCACTTCGGGGTCATAATTTTCCTTTGTATAAATCAGTGGACTAAGTTAACCCTTCTGTGCTCTGGGTCACAAATCCTACCCAAGGATGTAAGCATTGAACGATGTACTTTGACTGACTGAAAATTGCTACATTCTTTTTCCTGACGTGAGAAGCAGGTGCATGTACATGGAACTTTTTTGAGAAGGTTTTCTTCTAATATGGAAGATATTCCAAACCAAAGTTAGCAAGGAAACAATGCACTGTAAAGCAGAGATGAACTCTTAGAAGGTCGTTTATAACAATTGCTCCAAAACTTTGCAGCATAGAAGGGGTTATTAAAGGTAGATTCAATTCAACTTAGGGTGCCTTCAAGATTGCAGGCCAATGAACTTACCGTCCGACAGTCATTGTCCTTCTGAGATCTAACCAGGCATCAACCAGAGGATGACGTAGTTGTCAAAAGTTAATGGTGATAAAAAGTACAGCTCAAGTCAGAGTCCTTGAACCTCTAATAAAGTGAGAAGCTGAAGTACTTTTTTTTTTTTGTCAGACATCTCTCAGAGAACATGTTAAAGAAGAAAAAAAAGGATTGGAAGATTTGTATGTTGAAAATGCAGGTTGGTACAGTTAAGTCAGGAAATATGGTCGTGTTAAACAGGCTGGACTACGAGATCAGTGATATTAAAGATATTCATAGTGTATAGCACATATCACAACATGATTTAACCTCCCTGTGTGCTTCCAATGTGCTTTCAGAATAAGCTGTTACGAGCACATAGTGCACATGGAATTGTCAAGGAATAAATCCTGCCAGGTACCCATTTAACACGTGGGTCGAGAGAGACAACTGTAGATGAAATGCCTGGTCTAGGTCTGAGGACGTACTTGTACCTTGTCTATAGATTAATCTTCACATATTTTAGACACCCATCTCTGCATTTAACACATCGTCAACGATTGATTCACCCTTTTAATGAGGTTGAGTTCTTATAAAGGTAAACAAATAATTTGTGAACCTTCCTAATTATTTTTGTGGAAGAGTAGTATATAAGCGATATAACATGAAAATGATTTCTCTGTAAATGTCCTCATATTCAAAAGACTTTCAAACTTTCAACCGGATTGTGATGGAACATGTTTCTGTAGTCCCCTCTACTCATATTAGTGTTCGGTGCTTTTTGTTGTTTGTAATTTTCTCAGCAAGATGTGGTCAATACACTGCCTTATCATTTTAATGGCCCCCAAAATGTCATAAAACATAGTGTTCCTATTTACTACATAATCAACCAATCACAGTGAAGACTAGTTCATTTTGCAATGGCCTGACCCGTTTTGAGTGGTAGTCTTTAAGTCTCATTGCGTGGTACCTTGTAGTCTGTAGAAGTTGGTTTTCTCGAAAAGAATGAGGATAAAGTGCGAGCCTAACTATTGTGTCAAAAGCATCTTGGAGCTGTAAATAAATAAATGGCCGTCGGTGAAGCCGATGTGGTTTACTTAGCTTGTCAATATTGTATTTCACTTTTGACATGGAAAAACAAATCTTGGGTTGACCTTAAGAATGGAATGCATGAGGGTGTTTATAAACATGTCACTCACATAATGGACTGGAGATGGTAGATACGGGATTATGTAGATAGTTGAGAAGTTTTTCCGAGTTAAAATGAAGATGAAGAGAGATTAGGAGAAAGAGGAGGACAAGTGACTGTGTGAGAGAGAGAGAGAAAGAGAGAGAGGAAGAAAGTGTGGAGTGGTACTTGGTTCACTTCAAAAAAGAGTTATAAACTTTTAGCGGAGAGTGAAAGAAAAAGAGAAAGAGAGAGAGAGAGAGCGCAACAACATTGACATGAAGATAAAACAATGCTATGCTACTCACAGCAGTAAGAATCCCACAAGGGAACTGGTTAAAATGTTTTGTCTTATCATATAGAATGAACGTAATATGTAGGAGAGAGAAATTTATGGAAACAGCTAGATGGGAGATGTGTGGACTTTCGGGAATAATTTCGTGGGGGGGGGGGGGGGGTCACCAACTTAACAGTTTTGCAAAACGAAAAAAATACAGACAGACCATCTCACTGCCCGAATTTAATTTAATTTGGTGGTTGCCCGAATATTGGTAATATCAAAATTATCGGGGGAAGGTGGGTTCCGCCCCATGATTATCAATTTCAGGATGCGCCACTGGGAGGGGATGATAACATGTCTTTTCCCAACCTCTTTATAAGACTATGACCGATGGTGAATCTAAACAGCACCAGATTATATGGGGTTGTACTACATGGCTGTATAAGAGGTCTTATGTCCCAATGAAGCAATTGAAAACGATAATTATTGTTGAGGGTGCAAAAGATTCAGGTTTCTCTCGCTTTAAATAACTTCAAGCCTCGTTATTTAAGTGATTTATTCAATAAGACTCAACGTTTCTAATTTGAAGATTTGAGAAGATATCTGCTTTTCTCATTTAGGACCTGCGCTACTAAATTCAATTTCTTTTTTTATTTGACATCAAGTTGCCACACTGCCCGGCCCTTTCTACACTCCACGTTGGCACTTTGCATCAAGATTACAAATTTCAGTGGTGAAGAAAGCGGACTTGTGCGGCAAAAGCTCTCCAAACAAAACGTCCCCAAGCGCTCAAGAGGCATAAATTTCTGGGCTGCGCTGACCTAGTATATGTAAAGTTCGGATGCATGGGTCGCTACTAAAGAACACCTTCATTTTTCTATCAATTTGATCATTTGCTTCGTTTCCCTTTTTTCTTTTTTCTTTCAGCAGATACGAAATCGTATTCCATTTTTATTCCCCCATAATCATAGGTAAAATGTTAGGATAGTACGACATCTGCTTCTAATTGTCATTTACTCTGTTAAAAAAAAAAATCACCGTATTTAGATTGTTTATTTCTTATTTGCTCCCAATAGAATAGCATTGGTCAAGACATTGAGGGGGCGTCGACATCATGGGGGCGGCGCCACTGGTCTCAATCGGTGGATGAAATGTAAATACGGGGTTGAGGGAGAGGGGCGTCTGTTTTCAAGTTCCCCCTTCTCTTTTCTCTCCTTCTCCTATTTTCTCTCTCATTTTCGCTAATTGTTGGGGGCACGTACCCCGAGCCTCCTGTAGCTACATCACTACCTACACCCCTACCATTGGGTGGAATGAACTCTGTCTTTTCTAAAGAAGGTACCTCCTTACCTTGACCTTGATCCCTATGACCTACTTTTCACCTTCCCGCTCTCCCGAGGGCTTCATCACCCTTTCAAGTTTCATGAACTTGTTATTTTGTTATTTTTTGCAGACTTTTCTCTTTTCTGTTGGTTCACAGGCTAATAGTATGAAGTACAGGGTGGTCCCGAAGTTCATTATCGACGTAGACAATTGCGATGACTATCATGGAATACAAATTATTAAATAATTGTATCGTCTTCATCACTACATTTAGTTTTTAAGTTGCCTTTAAGCCTATTCGTTCGTAAGGGGGGAGGGGGACTCGTTTTTCTGAAGGTTCGTAATTCCGAAGAGCAAATTTCCCATAGCAGCGGGTTCATAATTCCGATTTTGATGCATTACTCAGAATGTTCGTTATTCCGTCAATTCGTAATTCCGAAAATGAAATAGGGTTCAAAATTCCGAAAATGATAAAGGGTTCATAATTCCGAAGGTTTGTAATTCAGAAAAATGCAACAGAGCCCTACCTAACCTTTCGGAATTACGAACCATCGGAAATATGAACCCGTTTTCATTTTCTGAAGTATGAACCTTCGGAAAAACGACATGTAACCAATCGTCATACCACCATTTGTCGTGTAGAAGTCTGGTAACAAAACTGT
This sequence comes from Heliocidaris erythrogramma, assembly GCA_025617745.1. NCBI lineage: Eukaryota > Metazoa > Echinodermata > Echinoidea > Camarodonta > Echinometridae > Heliocidaris > Heliocidaris erythrogramma. Next base: position 33,820,769 of record CM046862.1, on the reverse strand, counting down.
TCTTGTAAATCCATTTCATTCTCTCTTTGATTACTTGTTCTTGATTATATTTTCATTCTTCATGAGATATCTTCTTTTTCACATTTCCCTCTTCAGCTTCAGGACCCCCCCCCCCCCCCCGGAATTTGAAATTACCAATTTTCGGGCCGTCACCTCATGTTCCGAAATCGAGGTGATTTCATAGAAATGAAAATTTGTGATTTTTATGTCTTTGAGAAATTTACATATTCACGCACATAAAGGTCAAACTCTTTGCTCGCTCGCTTCGCCCGATCGCCAAAGCTAGAAAATATGGTTTTGACTTCTTGTTGATTTCCGTAATATATTGTTAATTTCTTTTCCCCGGTTTTTTTTCAAACTCTCTTTACTCTTTTCATCTACTTAAATTAAAAATTAAAAAAACCTCCAAGTACCATACTTTCTTCTTTTCATCGATTTTCCTGTTTTAAAATATCTTTCCCTCCTTAGACCCCCCCCCCTTCTCGGCATCTTCTTTACCTACTTGCACTGCTAATTCCCTCCAACTATTCCAACATTTTCTCTCCTATTCTGGCTATTTCTTCTACTTTTACTCCTTCTTGTTTTTTAATATTTATTTATTTTAGCTCTTCTCGCTCTTATTCCACTTCTTTGCTTTCTTCTTTATACTTCCTTTTATTTAACTTCATCTTTTTTTGCAGATGTCTACCAAAATTTCTTTCTTTAAACATTTTTCTTCTGAGTCCCTGTGTAGGACTACCAGTAGAGTCAAGCAGAAGGCGCTATCCGCGAGCTACCGCGATACTGTTACATCCACGGTACACTAAAATAACATCAACCCTTGGGTATTCTCCCAATCCACTGTTACATAAACACTTACAAATCCCACGAAACAGCGAGGATTTCTGCATTTCAATGCACAAAACTACCGTCTTATAACAAAATACGGGCGTAAATACACAAACAATGGTGAACTGCACCAAAAGGAAAAGAAAGGGGTTTTGCACCTAACGAAAACACGACCGAATGCTTGGATTTCACTAACTTTTGAGCGCTCGGTCCCGAGCTATTCAGAGCGCGAACTTGAAATCTTTCCAAGTCCAGAAAAGATAACATAGTTTTCAACCTTGATTCTTTATTTTGCAGGATCAAGTTCTCCAAACATTTTCCTACATAGTTCCTTAAACCATTCTTGCTTTCAATGTATGCTGACAGACGCATTCCCGCGAAAAAAGGGCGCTCCGGGGAGGGGCTATACCCCGTCACTTTGTTAGACCAAACCAGGGAAATGTAACTTTGATGTCCGTATATGGACCCCAAGGCCAGGCGCAGTCTTTTCTCTACCCCTACCCCTCATTTGAAGGCCAAGTATAAAAATCAAGACCATTTTCATTATATAATGCTACTGCCCAGGTACATCCTGCTCCCCGTTATGGGGCGAAGGGGAGGGGGGGGGGGTTCCGTCCCCTCCCAACTCTTTGTTAATTTCTGGATACACCCCTGATAGATGCTCATCAAGTTGAAGAAGAAATGGTAAAAGTAAAAGAAGTAACAACAAACTTCTTAACAAAAATAAAGCACCAATTGAGATGGAAGGAACAGAGGTGCACGGAAAGAGAAGTCGACATGGAGATTGAACTCTTGACCTTTGCCAGTTACCTTTGGCTGACCCTTTCCCCCATTACGGTCAAAATGTTATTCGATTCCTTCTCCTTCTTTTGAATCTAGATTTTTTTGTGTTTCAATCTGCATTTTCACCTATTTTCAAGCCTTTCCTATATCCTCACTGACCCTTTTCCTTGCTAATTTGTATCAACATTTTTCTATGGTCTTCATTAATGTTTTGCTTTCAGTGTTCTCTTACTTATTTTTTTCTTTCCATCTCCTCATGTAAACTTTCTTTATGACGAATGAAAGAAAACATATCACAATTCCAAAAATGAAATAAAAATAGCAATAAATGTCTGAATGAACAAATATATAGATATATAAATAAATTAATGAATAAATGAATAAATAAATAAATAATTAAGTAAATTAATAAATAAAAAAAATAGATAATCAAATATTTTCAATCACCCATGTCTTACAATATGATCACTTTTTCTTCTCCACTTCAAAATAATTTCTGAAGTAAATTTTCGTCGCATCCACCCCCTTTGACACGGAGACATCATTGGAGCATTTCATCAAGTTGTTTTGTCAGTGATTTTTACCGACCACTGTTAAAAGCTACTGAAATTCTTGTATCTGATTGGCTGAGAGGAAAATTGTCTGCAAAAATCACTGACAAAACGCTTTATGAAACGCTCCCCAGGTCTAGATCTTTGAAATGGTAGAAACAGAGATTATTTTTATAGAGAGGTTTTCTCGTATACCTTTATTTATTCATTCATTTATTCACTTATTTACTTATTTATTAATTCATTTTCAGCTTAATCGTCCCCCATTCAAATGGTCTTGCGATCGACGTTCCTGCATAAACAAAATAATCTACTAGAAACTATTGGCTATTACAAAAGAATGATAAAGAAAGAGAATAATCTTATACCACTTGCCTTTCCTCTAAAAACTGAATTTCGATCTCATTTCTAAACAATCTTACTATCAATTTCTTTCTCCTATTATTCCTCGGAAACATTCTCCAATCCTCTATTTCATGGGAAATATTTTACCCCCACAGCTCAGTACACACACATGGGGTAGACGCGGCGTAGGTGACCCGTAGAAAGGGCTACCAGGTAGAGCGTGTAATTGGACCATCGTGATGTACATGATGTAGGTCTATCAACTAAAAAAAAGTGAGAAAAGAAAAGAAAATGAAGTAGGGAGAAAAAGGGGAAAGACAGAAGCATAGATGGATTTCTAAGGCATGGAAATTATGGCCTGACAGAAGTAGGCTATATCATAAGGAAGTATCATTTAGAAAGAAAGTAAGAACACGAGAACGAGATCATGGAGATAAAGAGAGAAAGAGAGAGAGAGAGAGGGGGGGGGGGGAGACAGAAAGAGAGAGAGAGAGAGAGAGAGAGGTTGATAGTACATCCACCTCTCTTCCACATTTTTAGTCCTAACTCTTGCTAGGAGAGACCCAAGATCGTGCTTAATCTACTGTGGTCAATACGATTTGGATAATTTGACCCTGGACATAGCTTCAATATCCACCTTGACCCGTCTTTACCCTTCTTAATCGGCCTTTCCTACACCCCTGCGATTAGTAACCATTATGCAGGTCGTTACCTCTGCACTTAATATTTGCCTCATCTATGCTTCCTTTGTATATTGAGGTTTTAATAGGGTTTAATGGTACCAGTTAGTATTTAAAAAAAAAATATGTCAGGGCTTTGAAAAAAGTGTTTTTAAAGACAAACAGCGAGTATATGAATTTCATAAAATTGTCTTTAAATAGTTAAAAGAATTACAATGTATAGAATCTTTTTTACAGAGAGAACATTGCTCAAACACCCGCTCTTACGTTATTTCTTCCATTTCTCACACGAATCCTCCAAATTAAGGTTATTTTTATGTAAGTATGTAACGAATCAGCCATTAATCATGTTTAATAATACGCATGTTTCCATGGTGTTACAGAGTATTTCAATTTCAACATGATCATCTAACATACCGGTAGTATTGCGTGTTGTTGCTTTGTTTTGATTTGTTTTGTTTTGATAGATATATAAAAGTCCGTTCGCACTTTTCGACATTCATTATTTCTCGTTCAACATAATTTATTTCCTCTACAATTCTAAATATATAAACAATACGTGTCACCTTCTTCCTGAAAGGTTACAGATTTGATTGCAATGGGTTGGCGCCAAGGTTTGTCCGCCCTTCCCGGCTAGACCCAAAAACTTTGTCTACGTGTCACTGACTGCTATTTTATTATTTTTGATTTTTTTTTGTGTGTGTGGGAGGGGGGTGGGCACAAACGGCCCGTGCTCCACACTTTTTAAACCCAAGTGGCATATCTGAAGTACACATCCCCCAAAAAGTGTTTCCTTTTGTTTTTGATTTTTGTTTTCATTTTGTTTGCTACTTTGTTTGCCTTGTCAGTAATTTATTTTAATAAATTAGCCCCGACAAAATGTGACAACCATTTTCCCACTCTCATTTTCCGGCAATGTGACCCCCTCCTCTCCCCCTGCCTGCACAGAATCCTGCATCCGCCCCTGCTACATTCAAATTGCAGCCTTTAACTACTAGCCCTTTAAACCCTTCTAAACGAAAAGTGCATGAACGAGTCATTGATATACAAGAAATATGTCGTCAAAAGTTGAGTGAGAAATTCCACCCAAGTCTGATTTCAAATACAAGTGCATTGACCTAGCATGTTACAGAAAACATATCAACGAAATGAATAAAAAAATGTTGGCGGGGGAACTTTTTTTTTCTTTCTCGCCAATAAGGGTAGCGAACTCTCAGGTTGATATTTTGTGTGCGACGAAAAGTTTATTCGCGAAATTATTTCTTCTGACATTCTGCTCTTATTTGTGGATATTACCAAGAAATCACGTAATCCTTTGCTCCATTTGGAACCAGAATTATGTGCCAATGCCCACGTAGTCCCGCATGCATTCAACTCGAGTAGGGTTTAGGGGTCAAATTCCCCAAAGGGGTATACCCAGACCCATGCGGAGTTTCTGTTTACTCCGTAATTGCAAACCCATCCAAAACAATTCGACCAAAATGGTTCAATTTGGTTAATATCGGGAGACAATGTTGACTTAAGAAGTACTTTTCATAAACTTTCTCCCCTACGGTTGGAATCTCTAGATATAATTGGGATATCAATACTGTTTTAAAGGCAGAATATGGACTGCAATCAGGATTTTAGCTACAAAGCAAAGAAAATATAAAAATGCATATTCACAACACGCATTGACTTTATTTTTGCTTATAATGAAAGATAGCCATGTTCGAAAATCATATAAAGCATTGCTGTTGGGAAAAGTGAGAGTTATGTAGATTTATTTATATGTTCTTTTTTCAATTAAAAAAATAAAGGATAGCTTTAATTTAAAAATTAATAAAAATCTAACTGGAAGGCGTTTTTAAGAAAGCAGATGACTTTGTAAAGAGTCACGTAAAGAGCTAAAATTTGATATAAAATGAAAGGGTTCATAGTTACGTGGTAATTAAAAATTTAAAAATAAGGGAAAAAAATCAACCCATGAATAAGTTTCCGTAAAATATTGATTACGTACAAAAGATTTGTTTACAACACTGAAAATGTAATCAGTGGCGTTGGTTCCAGAATAGGGAGGGGCTCAATGATTATCCTATGCCGTGTTCTAATTAATGCTTTGCCCTTATAATCCAGCGAAGTCGTCGCATTTGACTGTCAAATCTACCACCCCCCCCCCCCACAAAAAGAAAAAAAAGTAGTAGAAATTAAACTTTGTTTAAAAGTTTGAGTGGGTTTCATAGCAAAGCATAATGTAGGACAGTCCCGTTTGTTCATTCTCATCCTAATAAATCGATAAAGTTTTTTTGCTTAGCAAAGATGAATGATATTTGACCAAACTATATCTTTAAGACGTATGCGTTTCCGAACTACCTTGGGGGCCTGTATCATAATTTGACGAATATCAAAATCGATGTGCAATCTGTGCCCAATACATACGTCTTAATCCTTTATTTACATACCGCACATATTTGTATAATCTCTATTTGAAAAATAAAACACAACTGAGCTGCTTGGATCAATATCTTCCATTATAACTGAAAGAAATACATGAGAAGATTGAAATGTATTCGAATAAGGCTGTTAGCTGGATTTCAGGAGTTTAGATTTCTAGTTCATGCATTTTTTTTCTCTCTCTTCAAATGTACTTTTCTCTTGTATTTCTCTGTTCCAATTAATGACTTGTTTTGATTTTCTTATTCATAGTCATTTTCCTTAATTTCTTCTTTTTCTTCTCCTTCTCCTTCAATTTCAGTCTTCTCTTTTCTTCTTTTCCAATGGTAAAATCTACGACTTCCACGAGTTCCTGGCGCTGCCATCCCCGGATAAAACGTGGAAAAAGCAAGAGAAAAAAAATGACATCTCGTTTTAGTCTACTCTTCCTGCGTTTTCTTTCGAGTTTGATCTCTCTTCCATCAAATCTTTTTCGTATTGATATTCATTTTTATTATCTTTTTATTATCATTTTCTTTAGCTTCTTCTCCAACGTAAATACCATTTTACCTATTAATCTGTCTCCTCTATTTTTCAGTCCACCTTTTTGCATGTTGAGATATTTGTGTTCATCGTGAGATATTTTCCCTTTCAATTATCCCTCTATCGGTGAAAAAGGTTGAATACTTCCATTCATCATGTTCATCTTTCACAGCTTTCATCTAAACCTAACCTGGGCCCCGTTTCCTAAAACTTGTTATCAATAACAAGATGCAATAACTGTTATAAGCTACTGAAATCCTTGCATTTGAATGGCTGAGACCAACTTTGTATCATAGAAATGTAGCAGTTGTTACTGATAACAAGTTTTATGAAATGGGGCCCTGGAACTCAATCGCAAACTTAACCCCAACATATACATTATCTTTAAAAAAATATTCCAGAGCAAATTCAGTGATGTCGCCGTTCGAATCATATGTCGGGTCACCCTTTCAGCATGGTCAGAAGCCAGGTCGAAATTTCAAATCGACTCTCTAATTTTAGTGGTGATATTTTCAGGTAATGGACCTTAGTTACCAGTAGACAGAAAGATAGATAGATAATTATACAAATAACTAAAGGAAATTATTTTCCTCTGCATCATTTTCACTATACTGGAGCGATAACTTTATTCCGCGTAAATGATGGCGTATCTACCACTATTTTTCTAAGATGTATCGCAAATAAATTGTTTGGCTGCAGCTGACATAGCTGGTGTTAACATTCCTTTGTGCATATGGGGCACTAGTCTCAAGTTTAACCCTCACCGCTGCACTTTCTATACCCCCTACGACAGTCATGAAATATTGTTCGGCCGTCAGCCTCTCGTTAATCCGTCTTTACGCAGCGCACGTGAACTCTAAGGGCTGGTCGTAGGAGATGGAGCTGTCAACACCAAGAACAACTTCATCTACCTGATCTGAAGGAAGAACTGTGTCAAGATGTTGGTCTGGTTAAACTCACTGGTGGATTACTGGGATGGGTACAACCGGCCCTTGCCCTTCACTTTGAAACCCAGTTAGCACACTTTAACCCATAGGCTACTTAATTCTCACAGTGTTAATACAGGAACCACGCGGCTCCCGTTACTTAGGCCAGTGGCGGATTTAGGGGGGGGGGGACACCCCGACCCGTGCCCCCTTTTTGAAAGAAAAGTATACATTGTGACCCCTTTTTTATTGTGCCCCCCTTTTAGAACTGATAACCTTTTTTTGTTATTGTTGTCTTGTTCGAGAATTATGGAGGGAAACTGGACCCCCGATAAGCCCCCCTCACTGATCGATTTTTTTGAGGGCTGGCGATTTTTTTTTGTCGCCCCCCCCCCCCAACCACCAACTGAGCGACTTTTCGAGAGCTGGCGAGACCAAAAAAATACGGGTCTTCCTCCAAGCAGTTTCCAAAAGTTGAAAATCCGCAATTTGTGTGCCCCCCTTATACAAAATCCTGGATCCGCCCCTACCGTAGGCAGTGGGTTAATTTCACTGCCCCATCCCCCGTTCTTGACGGAGACATTTTTGACAGAAGTAGCACCGAAAGAAGCATCGATTCTCCCACCACAAAAAGCAAGTGTAATTTTAGGTGTAGGCTTATACATACTAAAATAGACTTTTCTTATTTAATTTTTAGCAAGAATAGTGAAGCCCCCCTTTCCCAATGGCAAAATCCTAAGACACTGACAGGCCACGAGACCGACATCCAACAGGACCGACCATGTCTTTCCCGGGAGCCTACTTGCACTTTCAGAGGGTTTGCAAGGCGGAGCCCCCCCCCCGAGACCGGGTCTGCATTTCCTTTTGTATGTCTTTATTTGTCGTCTCAAGTTTAGTTTGTCTAGCAGGCTATCGTTCTCGTGGGCCGTCGATCTCATGGACCTTTTTGAACTTTTAGTTTCATGGGCTTTCGGTCTACTACGATGTCCCCGCATGGCATAAAAAAGGAAAGACAAAACGACCAAGAAATAGAAACCATTGTTCTCATCTCTGGAGAGCAGACTACTCCTGGCGGCTCGCGCCAAAGCCTTCTCGAGGGGCCGATACACTTTTAGAGATCGCCTGCGCATAGGGAAAGGATCGCAAAATCACTTGGCACATGCTAAGCGTTCTTGACAAATACTTCGTTAACGTCTTAACGGCCTGGTCCGGGCAAAAAATAGGAGGATAAACCATAAGCTGGTATATCCAAGATATACATTTAGCGGTATAAATCGCCCTTCGTCAAGTGCGAACTGATAATGCACTCTCCATATTTTCTTGCACGCTGAAGTCTCAGTGCAGTGCAACAGTTGCGAAGCTGGTGCAAAGAAGAAAAAATAAATAAAATGAAATAATAATAATAATGATAATAATAATAACAATAATAATAATAATAACAATAATAATAATAATAATAACAATAATAATAATAATTATAATAATGATATCAATATTATTAGCATTATTATTATCATTACTACTGCTACTACTTCTTGTACTACTACTACTACTACTACTACTACTACTACTACTACTACTACTACTACTACTACTACTACCACTACTACTACTACTACTACTTCTAATATAGTAATAATGCTGATTGACAATTAGGGTTGACTTTGCCCTCAAATGCACAGTATACATTGTATCATGCACAAGCGGTCTGGGAGGGGAAGCACAGCATTATACCTTACGTGCTCAACCAAAGGAATGTGCCCCCATTTTATGATATCTTGTAACTTGTTTTGCTTGTCAGAAATTTTCGAAATTGTTCCACCTCCCCCTTTCAAAATCCTGAATCCATATCCCTTGTTTTATTTTGCAGTCATTTCAATAAGGACAAAACACCTACATCTCTGAGTATTGATATGAATCATTTAAATATTTAATTTATAAACTTCTATAAAAATTTTATTGACAGCAATAATGCGCACGATTTATAGCTACAGAACCCTGAGCTAGCGATATTGAGAGGCGCTCGTTTCTTTTGTGTTCGTTCGCCAAGAGGGGGCATTACACTTTTTCACGGAGATTTAGAAGCTGAGATAGGTTGGTGTCATCGGGGGAGATAGCCAGAACGATAAAAATGAGCGGAAAATTCGACGAAAATAAAGAGAGATAACACTCCCACATTCCTCTATAGACACCATCGAAAGGTCGGATATAGAACCAGGTCAGGGTTGAAAGGGATTAGTAGGGATTAATCTTGCGATTAAGATGCATTTGCGAATCACTTTGAATCGGATAATCAAGATTGATGATGGTGCTGCTACTTTTGAAACAATTTTATTTCACATCGGTTGCATGATACTGAAATTAATTGGTACTTATCAGATTTAAACTAAGGATTATACACTCCCAACGTTTGCTACATTTTCTCTTTATTTCCTTCTGTCATGACTTTTCACTGACTTTGTTTACAGTTCATCATTGTTCCAGTTACATTCAACTATTTTATACGTACAAAATGTACAAGAGTGTTTCATCAGTTTCATAATGAATGTTGATCATACAATGTTGATTCTGTTGCACAATTTCAGGCTTACGATGGCGTTCGCATGACTCCGAAACATGTACCATTCCTTCATATGCTAGGTGTTTTTTGTTGTTTTTATTTTTAAAATGTTATCATGTCGTGCTTTTGGAAATATCGTTATGAAATATTATGTTAGTATCAAGAAAAGAGAATTAAAAGAATTATAAAAACATCCTGTTTTTTAGAATTATATATTCCTCATCTAATTTATTTGTAAATTTGAATTTCTCTTCCGAGGGGATTAGGGTATTTTTTTCATTGATTAAATATTAATCATGATTCCTCTTTTTTTCAATATGTAAATGTAGAATGTATCATTCTTGGTGTAGTTCGTTCCGTATTCCTTTACAGTACGGTCAATGCATATTTTCAAATGGATTAGTGTTTTTTTCATTGTGTTTGTCCTGTAACAGTTGGCCCGATCTTGACAACGTCAGATATCATTTAAAATGAAAATGCTGTTATACCTAATGTGTTCTCTGTGCAAATAAAAATGAATAAATACAATTAAAGAAAAGGCTAAAAGGAAGTCATCAAATATCCAGCTACTTTATAACGTAGAATTTCTATGTTATATCGCTTTTAGAACAGACAATATACACAAGGTAGCCTAAATGTAACAAGAAGAAATAACTTAACAAATAAATGATTGTATAATTATACAATTCTCTATATTTCACATTCTAAAACATACATCAGAAAGATTTGGTGTAAAGAAATGTACGATATTACATTCATATCTCTCTGCTTTACACTATGCTGTCGTGATTTCGTCCATAAACAACAATTGCATACCTTGTTATCTTGTTAGATCCTAAAGTATACAGTCTTCCGTAAAAATCAGGATATTTTCTTGATTTTAATTATTAATGATGGTTTCTCGTTTTTGTGTATTCGTCTAAAGTTTGCTGATAATACATACCTTGTTATTTGTATTCTCATTAAATCCTGAAGCATACTGTCATGATTAAGAATTAATGATGACTTCTCGTTTTGGTGTATTCATCGAAGTCTGTCAGATAGTAATTACATTCCTTGTTATCTTTATTCACATCAAGTCCCGAAGCACGTTGCATGTCGCAGTCGTTAAGAGGCAGAATAGAACAACTATCTTGTATCTATGAATGACAACTACACGCCCCATCTCATTTCCATAATCGCGGACAAATTGTGCAGGCGGTCTCTTTGAACCTCGCGCCGCCATTTTCTTTCCTCGCTAATATTGGCTCAGATTATGATCATTAAGGATCATTTCATAATGAATCATGCCCTTACACGGATCATAAGGCACGATTAGTTCCCCTGATTTATCGGCGTCAATGTCGCCCCTCATACAAAGGAGGGATGTCAGCTAAAGAACTTAATGCATTTCTTTGAACTTGTGAAGAATATGTTTTTTAGTCGTTTGTCCAGTCTTTTTTTTCTTTTCATGAAAATAGTACGAGATCTAAAATAATTGAAAGGTGTTTAGAAAATGCGATCGGTATGTGGGCATTTTCCTTATCTTTATTAGAAGTACTACTAGTGTTTTAGCTATTAGATTGGGGATCGAAGGCATTTGACTGCCGTGAGCATGGTGAGAAAAACTTCCAAGAGCTTGGAAATAAACTACGAGGCGAAGTGCGTCGTCAGGCTTCCAAAAAGTACAGGTGACCTTTGAGTACATTGATGCTGCCCAAGTGAACGTTGCGGGAGAAAAATCAACGGCACGCGAATCACCTTTAAAGGTAGGATCCACAGAGGGTAAAGAACCAAGGGGGAAAAGCTAAACCAGGGGTTTTGTATTAACCCATTGAGGGAGAGGACATTTCCCTTTTGCAAGGAAGGGCGTGGTGACGGCTGCCTGTTATAATACCCTACCATAGCGACGTGGAACCATCGGCGTACGGCCACGATTCCTAGAGCACTGTTTCGCTTTGGTCGTGTCGTCTCTTGCCGGGGTATCAACTGTCCAGTTTCAAAATTTTGACAAATGATTATAATCATAAAATTTCGTCATCAAATTATGAGATATAAATATTATAAATAGACCATCTCCGTCGATCTCGCTGCCCGATGAGTTGATGGTTGCCCGAATACTTTTCCTTGAAAAAGTCAGGGAGGTGGTTCAGTCTCCAGCCTCTAAATGGAAGATAAACTATACTGGTTGTGTGTTTCATGTGTACCGTATACGTGATCATGTTGATATGTTCCTTGTACTTTTAAAGTGTTAAAACAGCTAGGGTTGGTATTTTGTAAATTGGTTGACTGAAAGGGAACAGAGAGAGTAGCAGAGTAGCAATATGTTGTTCTAATAATTTTCGCCTCTGGATAGCTAAATCGTCTCTACTTTTCAAAGGAAAGAAATGGGGGAAATTAACCTTTTAGCATCAAAGTAAACTATTTTGTAATTATCTACAGTAGAATCATCTGTACTTGGAAAACAGTAATCTACTCATTGAGGGGGAGAGGTTGTGAGGTGATAAACCAGGATTAAACTGAGATAGATTCTCATTGTACCCACAACATTGCAAACAAAGTTCTTCGGTATATATTGTCAAGGAATAACGGAAAGCACATTTTCTAAGAAGAAGGGGTAAATTTTCATTGGGGGGGGGGATTAGAATATGGGTAATTGCACTTTGCTATTCTCGTTTCGTTTGACGTAGCACTTCGTTCATAGATGTAATTTGCAAAAATATAAATAAAGTTTAAACCTGCAATTGTGAATAATATGCCTTTTTTCTAAAGGGGATGGGTAAAGTTGTCATTTTTAAGTATTGTTGTGGGGGTAGAAGCTGCGTAATTACACTTTGTTATTCTCGTTTCGTCTGACGTAACACTTCGTTCATAGGTGTCATTGCGGGGTGGTTAATTAGCCGTGGCTGCTCAGGAAGGGCAGAACAAAACCTAATTGTACACTCTTTTAATCCCAAATCACCCTTTCAAGTGAAACCAGCGAAGTGGACATAATTAATCGAACAATGATCACCGAGATTACTTCCTTTAAAATCGCTGGCATTATAGCAGATTAGTTCAGGTACATTAGCTTCCGAGTTGTACCAGATCCCTTCTTGGTCTGGGAACCCCATATGTCAAGATGGCTTGGGAAAATAGAAGGGCTTGTAAAGAATTAAAACCGCAACCAAAAGAAAAGGGGACATGCCCTATACGATTATCTCAGCTAGATTTTAGTTTCATAAACAGCTTAACATGAAACTCCGAAACACGCAAAGGAATGGGAGCAAATCAACCATGAATAATACAAAAACAAGTTGCAAAAGTGCATTGCTTTCAGATCGGAAACATTGCCATAATGTTCAAGCATTCCGACGACTCACACTCTGAATTGACATTCTGTGGCAAGAGGATTCACTAAATTTTCGAATTCTAACAAAACATGAACAGCGCTTACGTTTCAAACGTCTGCACGTAGTAAAATGTTGTGGGAATGTATTACTCTTTCTAAAGATACCAAACATGTGAACTTTGATGTACAAAAATTACTGAAAAAATAAAAATGAGTTTACTATCAGTCACGTACGTTATGTTCCTCATTTGTCTTTGGAACCTGGCATTGCCTGTTATTTGGTATTATCCGAGATGTATCAACTGTATTTCTCTGGTAAGTTGTTATATGACTGGGAGAGTTCGTAGTTGTCCCGCATCATACAACATGACTGTCCCCCAAAATATATTTACAAGGCGTATCCAGAAATTGATAAACGGGGGCGGAGGGAGGGGGGGGGGGGGGGTTCTCCCGAGCCGGGTGAATGGGCTGCCCCGCGAGCTGTATATCCATTGCAGGTTTATTGATGGGCCTCTAAACCGAAGGGGGAGGGGGATGGGGGGGGGGGGGGTTACGCCATCTACACCCTATGCTGGATACGTCAGTATAGGACTGTCCATCAACGAAAATGGTTGTACCACCCGGTGCATGACCACGCCCTAAATACCCCACGCCCTCTATACTTCTTTTTTCCCCCTTTCATAGTCTTCGGCTCTACTCATATCAGGATCATTGAACGCGTTGAAAATCACACAAACCCTTGAAATGAATTAATGACTGAACATTTGTCATAACCTGTTTTGTTACTAATTTTCTGTGTCATTTTGTGTGTCTTTTATATTTATGCTTATCCTTATGTTTCCGCTGTTTATAATTGACTAAAACGGTCTCTAAAATGCTTATGAGGCTTATGTGAAAGTTAGAAACGTCATGGATAGCTGATTTTCTAAAATATCCCCCGAAAAGAGAGTTTTAACTCATGTAAAAATACATGTATCTATGAACTACATTAGAAAATGCGAGACTGAAAGCATAACAGCGATTCCGTAGTTCTGACCGCACCTTTTTAAAGATGTTTAACAGCTCGTATTCGAATTTGAACTTTATATCCCTCTCCTGAGGCTAGGAATTCTTCAAGGTTAACACCCATTTTCCCCGCTTTTCTGTTACTATCTAGCCTCAAACAATAATACCGTAATGCTGTCAAATCTTTAGTTTTTATTTCAAATCATATACGGGTAAAAGGTTAAGACCCAGTCTCTTTCTCTCTCTCTCTCTCTCTCTCTTCCTCTTTCTCTTTGCAGGCAAGACAACATAATTACAAAATAATTATGTGGACTATCTCATCTCTTCCCCCTTTCTTGCCGCTCTCCCTCCCACACACGCCCCTCTCCCTTTTGTCTTTCTTTCTTTCTCTTGCTCTCTTTCTATCTCTGCCTCTCTCTGTCGCTGTCTCTCTCTCCATCTCCCTCTCACTCTCTGTCTCTCTGTCTCTCTCTGCCCCCCACTGTCTCTCTCTCTGTCTCCTTTTTTCTTTCTCTCTCTCTCTATCTCTGCCTCTGTCTGTCTGTCTGTCTGTCTCTCTCTCTCTCTCCCCCTCTGTCTGTCTCTCTGTCTGTTTCTGTCTCTCCCTTTCTCTCTCCTTTCTGCCTTTGTTTTTTTAAGACCAAAGAACCAGATAAGACTCTGGTATAAAGGTCATCATTTCGGCCCCCTGCGGTCGGATCGCAAATCTTCGACCAAGTTCAAACGTGTTACTTCAGGGTTAACCTACACGAGGCCCAGATATTTTCTTCATCCACACACCCTGTCTTCAATTTGTTCGACGGTCTCTCTATGCATTCATGACATGGTAGAGGATGACTGCGAAAGTCTTGAAGGTTGCTAAAAAGAGATCATGGGAGAAAAATAAGATGGAAGTATATATTCTTATGATATCTGGGGACGAGAGAGTGAAGAGCATGCGCATTTGAAACGCTTCTACACGAAACGAGAGTGATAACAGGTTGAGAAAAAAACAACAACAAAACATTACCACTTTTGTTTGAAATGTTTTATTTCTATTTAGCAAAATGTTTAAAAAATCTAACCTGAAACTTTCAAACTATCTACTTTATTTATAGGGCCAGTTGGTAGAATTAGATAACAGTTTTCACCTGGTATTATACCGTTGTGAAATATGCCTACTTTAATAATTCTGAACTATGGCTTCATATATTCATTAAAAGCTACCTCACAAAAGGGATACTTTTAAAACACTTTTTGGGTGCCGATAATCATAAGCAACAGAAAGAGGTTGCAAAGTGAGAAGAGAGACAGAGAAAGAGAAAGAGGGAGAGAGAGAGAGAGAGAGAGAGAGAGAGAGAGGGTGTTCATAACAAAAAGGGAACCGCACAATGGAAATAAAAAGAGATCATAGTCGAGGGAGAGGGAGTGAGAGAGAACGAATGAAAGAATGAGAGAAATAGATAAAAGGACAGACAGAGAGCGAGAGATAAAGAGACAGAGAGGGAGAGAGAGGCAGACAGATAGACAGACATAGGAAGAGAGAGAAAATGGTTCAAGGAGCACATTAAGAATTGAGACACATAAAGGGAATGAGCGAAGCGCGAGGAAGTGAGAAAAAAGGCACAGGAGAAACAGAAAACAAAGAGATTGTACAACGGGAGAACGAAAGAAAGGTAGAGAGTGATAGGAAATAGCGAGAGAAAGAGAGACATATAGAGAAAGAGAGAGAGGGGGAGGGGAGGTAGTTCTGAAGACATCTCCAGAAGTGTTGATGACATCATCATCAGGCATCCTTGCCGAGCGAGACTCCCGCAAATAAAAGTACATCGACTTTTGCTCTCATATCGTCGTACACATGTAAACAACGACCGCGGAAGGAACGACTGACAGCTTCCTCGGCTGGCTTTATAGTCTCCTCTCAAACCGTCTTGAGTTTCCATGGAAATAATGGCTATATGAAGATGAAACATGTTTGTCTTTTTACCACCACTACCACCACCACGATCACCATTATCATCATCATTATCCTCATCATTACCACCACCACCACCATCATCATCATCACCACCACCACCACTACCAACACCATCATCACATATAGAAATAGAAGAAGGGGTTGATTGAAATAGTAAAAGAAGAAAATAATATTTAAAAAAATAGTAGAGTAGTACAGATTGAAATAAAAAATAAATCTGACTATGTGAGCGTATACTATACTTTAAAATGGAAACCTAAATACAGGGGCAAGAACGGAGGTACATGTAGTCAAACCGAATAAAATGATTTCCGAAAATGATTTTTGTCCTCCACTAGAAGAAAAGTTTCATCGACTACCGGCTACTCGTCTTGTATCATACTCGTGGGAGAGATATGGGGATACCAGATGAGCACTTGGTCTTCTCACCTACGACTAAAATAAATCATAATGACATTGGTATCTTCTTCAAGTGCCCGCTTCCGTTATTCTCCTCACCTCCAACATCCTTCTCCTCCTCACTTTCTTGTCTTCCCTTCTCTCAATCCCTTTTTACACCATTTCTCTTTCTCTCTTCCATGTATTATAAGCGCTTATCCATAACCATGATAGCAGGCTCAATTTTTAGCATCAAAATCAATATGACAAGATATTTTCTGAAAAATGTTAGTGGCATAATTAGTGAGTGTGATCTCATTGCAAAACCCGGGAATGTTGGGACATCGTCTTCTTCTTCATTTTTTTTTTAAATACAAAAAAGGCAATTGGAGGGGGGGGGGGGGGGGGGGGGTTCGTGATTAAGAGTTAGAAGCACACGTACCGAGAAAGAAAACGGTATATAGTGCTTCATTTGATCCTGATACAACACTAAATTATTATAGTCTATATTTCTACTTCAATTTTTTTGCAGTTCTTGAAATCAGTGCTACTATTCCTGATTGTTTTCATTAGCTACTATATGCATTTTCCCTATTATCTTTTCACAATGATCATCCGTTCTTTCAAATCGACGTATCCGGAAATACGCCTCATGCATCTCTACGCCAACTTAAACGGCGGATGTCCGTTTTTTTCTTCTCAGAGCACACCTTTTAGGGTGACTATACTATTGAAAACAAAGACAGGACTTAGACAAGAAATATCGTCTGATTTCCTCTCATTATCATGATGATAGCGCCTCGTTTGATCGCAAAAGTTTAAACGATTTGTCCACGCGATGTGTTTCTATTTCTATTTATGAAGCGGTGACCGAGCATTCCGCATTAGCCGCCAATACTGGCCATTCAACGTGCCAGAAATTACACGTCTTGTATTTATATACGTCTTAGGCAGCTGAAAAGTACAGGGTACCCCTTTGCAAGAATGCCGAGACTGCTCCTCTTCGTACTTTCGGAGAATCGGCGACAGAGCGGCCATTGAGGCTCGGACCATTTTGATCTCTTTTCTCTTCTTGACGTGACGGGGTAAATGTACTTTTCGCACTCTCAAGGAGATGCGCAATTGCCATGATCATAATAGAGATGCGATTGTTTATATTCATTGACTTCTCTGGCTAAGTTCAAAGTTTCTTCAGACAAGTTCTGTTCCTTCTCTGTCTCTGTCACTGTCTCCCCCCCTCCCCCATATCGCTTCATATCGGGTGTAAAACATGACGTGAAGTTCTACAAAGAACGTGATGTAAATATATTGATATTCCATACCATGCCCGTCTAATGTCTGCGCAAAAGAAAACAAAGAGAAAGAAAGAAACAAACAAACAAAAGAACAACAACAAAATTAATGAAATAGTTCTTGACTTGTTATGTTGTAACACTTTCAAAATAAGCATGTATCTCGTGTATCTTTACATCGCATGTAACTGTAATCTGCGTCACTCACAGAAGCCTGCAGCAACACGAATGTTGATTTGATGTGATTTTATTCGTCAGGTATATTGCAATACAAACATAACCAGGTACCATGACAGGATAGCCCATGAAAGCCGAAATGGCTAATTTCCAATGGGGTACTTTAATGTTGTACCCCACAGGTCGTTGTACTATATTATATCCTGCAGATTGGTGAACATCGTGATGCATGGGTGTTGAGAGGTCTCAAAACAAAATAAACGAAAGAAAACAAAAGCAAAACAAAACAAAGCAAAACAAAAACAAACAAAACAAACACAAACACACAAAAACCCCCACTGAAATATATATTTCTCTTTATTTCCTTATGTTTTCTTTTATTCTCCTTTTTTTTCCTCATGTATATAATATATTTTTTTCTATCCTCTTCTCTTTCTACCTTTACTCATGCATTTCTCTGATTCTCTTTCGTTTATCTTCCTTTCTAAATTTCTTCTTTGTATATCTTTGTTGTGTCGGTCTCTTGGGGTGTCGGTCTTGCATGTCTTGTGGGCTTTCAAAAGGAAATAAGAAAGCGATATGAAATGAGTGAAAGTTAGTAACAAAAGTAATCTCCCCACAAATAGGAAAACACGCCCAGTTATAGAGCAAACATCATAATTACTGTTAATTGAATTAAACGTAGCAAGACGGGATTGTACTACCACTTAAAATGGATAATTATCTGTTACTTCTAACTCAGTATCATTAATAGCTCCACGGTAATTTCAAGAGAAGTTTCACGCAGTGATCATGAATGCGGCAAGGTCAATTATCACCGGGAGTTCAGGTTCGCAACTGAGATGAGGGGACATCACAGTCCGCCGTTGCAGGGAGAGAGGGGGTAACGCCCCCATTCGTACTCCCTGCACATATTCAGAATTATTCTTAGAACATCTTAAAAATCATGACCCTTTTCGGCAATATCAAATGTTTGAGGACCTATTATAGAGCTGCTTGCCGGTAGGACAATTTTCGAAAAACGCCAATGACTTCACAGTACTTTGTTCTTACGCCCTATCCCAACTCTCCCCTCCCGATTTAAATTCCCCGGTTACGCCCCTGGGGAATATTCTTACCCACATTTCATTCCCAGGACTCCAATCAATGAATTGCGGAACACAAAGCTCTACTAAATTTATTTTATTGACATATCAGGCTTAATAGTGCAGAACTTTTGTATACTTTGTTTACAAAGTTCCTGGATTTAGGGTATGACTGAAACAGACTCCAGCCGTGAAATCAGGATCAACTTACTTTGACATTAACCTCCACCCTACGTTTGTTATAACTAATATTGAAAATTCATAATATTATTCACGGGTTACTCATTATCTCAGTATTACATGTACTTGGATGGATGTTACCGACCACAGCAAAGAATTTAGCGTGCCTGATGAATTCATTAAGTTGACAGCCTTACTAGAGCTGAGAGACCTAATAACAAGCAAATAAGGGTTATAATGTTTATTATATTCTTAAGTCCATGATACATGTACTTGGTAGCGTATAAAAGGGAATAAAATGACCCAATGTTGAGGACTTGCCCGTTTATCGATATGAAACGGCAATTGGCATGTATTAGTTCTTGCGATCCTAATGGGACTTTGATTTATATTACCTCAAAATCCAACCCTACTCCCTCCCCCCCCCCCCCCCCCCCCCGAGAATTGCAAATTACCAGTCGCTATCCAATATTCATATCCTGGCTCACATAGACGACACAATTATATAGTAAGTATAATTACATTTTCAAAAATTTAGAAACTGGAATGTTGATTTGGGGCAACATACATCAGCCCCATTAAAATAATTATAGCAGTTTGCCAATATCTGCAGTCATGTTTCTCTGGATAGTCGATTTCTCTTTGTAAACGATGGCTGGGCAAAATGCAATGAAGCCCACATAAAGAGCTCTGCCACGGAAACATATATCGCCATAATTTTGTCCACATATTTATAATTAGGAATATAGGAATCCTAAGTATTTACCAAAAGAAAAACGTATTTTTTAGGGTTCTTCATTCAGGGAAACCAATTATTCACAGTTTGCATGTTAATCAATTATTCTTTTCGAATACACATACCAACAAATTAACACTTTGTCTCATCAAACCATACCAACAAATTAACACTTTGTCTCATCAAACCATTGCAACATCATAATGCATTAACCTATCAATGCATATTGTATTTCAGGGCGCTCTGGTGAAATTTAACCCGTGTCCTCAATCTAGGAGACTTATTTGTTTATCCTCTTTTTAATGTCTTGAATGTCTGCCACATTCAAACTAACAGAAAGTTGCCGAGATGGCAACGGGACGGGACTAATCTCGTTTTAAAGGTTAATTTTAGACGCGCCGTGAAAATAATTCGGCAAGTTCGTCACCCTCCAGGATCTAAAGTAGAGCGCCTCCAAAGACAGCGTGTCTCATTTCATTGCCGATTCTTAAAAATTGTGGGCAATATGGCGACTTTATGAGGTGTCATATGCCTGTCGTTCACAAAACCTAGTGTTGCATATCATAATTACGAATAAGTACAAATGGAAAATATGCCCAGTAAATGTCTTCCCAATGATGTACTTGCCCCGTAATTCATTGGTCTTCCTAACTTTTTGCTTTATACATATATATACATATATCCATAAATATAAAATATTGCGCAGTATCTTCTTTTGTGACGCCATGTATTTTTTTAATTGCGCTTTTTTTTTAAAATTTATATAGCACAAAACAATCCATACTTTCCTTCGTTGCGTCATTTATTAGCGCTCACTTTACGCGTCCAGCTCCTTTCTTTTTTTCCACTTGTGTCATGGCTACTCATGCGTCTTTTTAAATTTTTGCATCTTATTGTTTGAAATTACGCACCAACTTTTCCTTCCTCTGTGGCTTCACTACCTTGCGCTTACATCATGTGTCGAGCTTACTTTTAGTATTTTTATTATTTGTATCTTGGCAACTTATGCTTCTTCTTAATTTTTTTGCATCAGAATGTTTATTTTCAGTCTTACTTTGATAAAGGTCTTTGACCGAATCGTCAGTCCAAATTGTTGGCTCCTGCGGTGTTTTTATTTGACTCCCGAGTATTTACGCTTTCTTCGATATATATATATATATTGGATTTTTGTTCTTTCTGTCTGAGAACAATGGAGTGAATTAAATGGTCCTAAAAATGTGACGACCCCTCCTTTGTTGCTTGTTATAGAATTCATAGACTTGTGCAACACCCCCCCCCCAGCCAAAGAATACTTGATCCCCCACTATCATCTTTCGGACTTTGATCAAAGTGACCCATTTATGCATTGAAATGCATTTATGAAAATGATATTGATATATCAGGGTGGATCTGTCTTTTCACAAGCCTACTACTATTCCTTCTCTTGAAAGTGCCTTTGAGGTTTTATAGGCACGTGCTGACGACCAGGCGGTCTAGCAATGTAGGTGACGAGATCGACCTTGATCGTTAAACAATAAGGTGAACATTTGGCTTACCCTCGCCAACTTAATTTTAAAGTGTTTCATTCTTTAAAGGCGAAGCTCGTCTACCCTCGGTTCAACCATTTGAAGAAAGACAGAAATAAACAGATTTGGAAAACCACCTCAAGTTTATATTAAAGGTGTAGATCTGCTAACTGTTTGACTCTATGACTTCTGTTTTCGTTCGATCCATGACCTTTGACAGCGCACGTTCACAGGCTTATGAGGTGGGGGAGGGGTCTTAGGGGATGTAGCCCCTTATAATTTTGAATTCACCGATATTTGGGCAACGACCCACTCTATTTGGCGAAACGAATTGGTCTGTTTGTAATTCCCATACCTTATTTCTTATATTTTGATGACAGAAGTACATTCCTCATTATTATAAAGTGGCCAAAGTTTTGCTTTGTGGCTTCGTTTGCTCGCCAAAGTTAGAAACTGGAAAGTTGATATTTGATAACAAAATACGTCAGCATGGCCTCTGACGTAATTGGGCCCGTGCACCAGTGCTCACATTGCTATTCACACCTATAATCACTTTTATTAAAAGTCCCAAAGGCGAATAATTTAATGAATTTCTAACGCTAAGGCTTACATGTTTTCCAAATAACATGAATAATGCTATGTCAGTATACTTTCTTTAAAATTGACCATCAGACATCTTTCTGCGAAAGTGGTTCCAAATGTAATTGGTAATTGTTAAAAAAATGAGATCATTAAATCTATGGGAATGTCACAAGGTCAGTTTGGTAAGTTGATTGTTACATATATTGGCGACCAGCTCTCCCGTTTGTTGCGTACTAAAATATCATTAATTTGCGGTTTTTTCCCTCGAGTCAGTATATATTACATATATCATAATGTTATATGTCCTCGTAAAAGAAAAAGTTCCTACTGCGTAGTACATTAAAAACGTGACCTTTTAGTCATTTTGTGTGTTGGAGCAAATAGGGGAGTTGTCCACCAATACATCAAATTGACATTACCAATTCGGCCAATTTGAAATTCCTATATGTATAGTGACGACTTTCTTATTGCTTGTCCGATTTCCTTCAAACTTTCACCAATCTGCTTCTCTGATTTTCCACTTTTCTTTCTTCAGAACAACTTGCCATTAAGGGAGGATTTCCCTTTAAAAGTTAATCAGGGCCCTGTTTCATGAAACTTGTTATCAATAACAACTGCCTCATTTCCATGACAAATTCGCTCTCAGCCAATCAGATTCAAGGATTTCAGTAGCTTATAACAATTATTGTAACTTATTATTGAGAAAACGTATTATGAAACAGGGCCCATGCAGAACAAGTCTAGATCTTATACGTACATCGAACAACATAACCAAACAGCGTAGAAATTAAGCGTCAGATAATGATGATACACTTCGTCTTTAAGCTTCCTAACAAAGTACACCAATTGAACCCGTCATGTAACGACGTCAAGTTAGTTTATCAAACTGTCTATACAGCTGACAGTGCAAGAAGATCAAACAGAATGGGTAGTTGTTCCTCCATGTGCTAAATTTATCTGGCCTCTAGATTTCTCGAGATCAGACAATGTTTTCAGCACTTACATCTATTATCAAAGGCAAAACAGAAGAAAAAATGAGAGAAAATGAACGAGAAAGGGGGAAGGAAATTGGCGAGAAAAGGATATAGAACAGAATAGACATAGAAACCCCTCCCTCACCTTATACCCTTAATCGCTGAGCGTGTTAATTCGTATTTTATTCAACGATGAATATTGGTGCCCCCTCCCCCATGATGCCAGTACCCCCTTAATGGCTAGACCCATGATACGTCACTGTCTTTCATTGTCCTATCTGCGTGACATCACTTTTCGATAACCTTTTGCTCGATGCATAGAAATGTAGTTTCATGACAAGTAGCTCTTCTTAATAACTTAGCTATACTAACACTGAGAGGGAACGATAATTATTTTACATGTGAAAAAAAATCAGTTACCGTACCCACTAACTAAACTAGTACTATCCAACAAGTAGAACAAGTACGGTATGTTATTTAACATGGAGCGCAAAGAAATTAAAAAAAAACAACTCTTGAAACTAAATAAGCAAACAACTACTAGTGACACTTTTCGCGAGTTCCAAGGTTGTGCGCCTCAGAAAGTACGCATGCCCTACGAACAAGGGGCAGCGGAATAAAGGGGACAATAGCGGGAGAAATTAGTGGACAGAAAAAGGGCGGGTCTTTTGTGTCGTCTGCTTTCTCTTTGTGGTTTACACGCCTCTGCTAAGAAAAATCCCACGCTTTGTAGTTACTTGCAACAGTGTGCATCTATTATTTTCTCTCATCTCCGAATTCATTTTCGGGGTTTCCATAATAGAAAGGTGTGTGGCCTTACGCCTCAGCTGGCAGATAGTACTGTTACATAATCCTAAACACCTCCTTTTATGATATTCGCCACGTTGGGGGAAAAACATCATAAGGGCGAAGCACTTTTGGTCGTCGCAGCTTAGCCGAGCACAAACAGATTAATAAAATAAGCATCAAACAAAGGTTGAGAGCCATTACAGCAATGTGACCCTGTAAATAGGCCTTCTTCATTAAAAGAGAAGAAAGGAAACTTTCTTGGGGGTGGGGGGGGGGGAGGGCAGTGAAAAGATGTAAAATGTCCTTTTTGACGTCGTATTTCATTTTCCTTTCATCTTGCGGCACACCCTTCCCAGAGTCTAATCTTGAATTAGGCCTAAACTGGTTAAATAGAAAAGTATTCTAATATTTTGTATGAAATGGCATATCTTCTGAGAAGACAGGCTATGAAGTTCATTCTCCATAAAGTGGTCAAATTAATCACTGTTTGCCGACCATTCATGAACTTTGGTTATTCCATCCGAAGGCTGAGATATCATGTGCTAATTATTGCACGTCTTCTTTCTTTGCATGAAGTTGTGTACCAATCTCCATGAGAGTGCAGTGCAATGCGATAGCCTCGGTTTGGCGTTCCATAAAGACATTCACACTACAGTCATCGAAAATCCTCGACGAAACATCACCGCCACATTTAAAAGAGGCACCTTTCCTAAGTAATCTGTCAAACATTAATGGGAATCGTCTTTTTAAAAAGTCAGTACAGTAAAATCATTCTTATATGAAATTGTAAGCAAAATCTTAGTTTTTGCAAAAGTTTCACGACAAATACATGAAAATGGTGGCACTTGACAATTGGTTCATTTTGCCAAAGTAGGTCTAGGAATGTATAATCTTTTTATACAAGTACAATTATAAGCTTGGAGAAGTTTCTTTCCGATTTTATTTTCCATCTACCAAAACTAAAAAGATTGTCTTTAAATACCAAGTGTGTCCGGGGCCGGACGCGCGGTGTGTGGGCTACGTAGGTCTGACCCACAAGACCTGGTCTTGAATAGACCACGGGGCTTAGACCATGATTAGACCAAGGAGTTATCACAGACCTCCTTGATTAGACTAGATTAGATCTAAAACCACTGGGTCACTGTACTATCGTCACACTCGGCTAAAGTCCTTTTCGGATTAATCACGCGTATAAGGTAACGAGGATGGCGGTAATGACATGGGCCTATAATATCTTGCTCAAGAGGGTCCGTACATGGTACATGTGAGAGAGACAGAGAGAGAGAGAGAGAGAGAGAGAGAGAGACAGACAGACAGATAGAAAGATGGGGGGGGGGGGGTCCTATTTGAAATAATGACAAAGATATACTCACAATCCAGTGCGTTTGGAAACTAGTATTAATTAGAGATCATGACAAAATTGAGCGGAGCTATAGCATTACCAACACTCGTTTGCCAATATTTTTTTGGATACCATTTTCGATGTATATTTCCGTCTTAGAAATAGACAAACGCACACATCCACACGCACCAAAAAAGTTTAACATTCTATATTTCAGCAGCCTTTGAGGTGTAAACGCACAACAGAAAATAAGACCCTTATTTGTGTGGCTTCTAAGCAGAAAATCTCGAAAGAATAATTGCTATACAAGACAAGGTATTCTTTATTCTTCCATGAATTGCAGAAGAAAACAAGAAAGTGGAATTTAAAAAAAATGTCAGAGGAGAACCAACGTGACCACCCAGTACTACCTTTCAATGACAAAAACAATCTCAAATGGCAAGAGTTGTATACAACTTGTCGATTTGGGTACAAAATATAGTATAAGTTGATGCAATAGACCGCTTCTGTAATGTATACAAATTTATGCACATATATTCTCTGAGCACCTCGTGACGAGCTATTCCATGAACCTGCCTTTAAATTCATGAGCCTCAATACTTGGAATCCAGTTTGCATACATTATCTGTTGCTATGTCCGGCAAGACTCCGGCAAGCTTCAGGTTGTCAAGAACAACCTTTGTTTGAAAGGAATGCATAAAATATGCATACATTACCGAAGTGGTCTATTCTATAGATTATCCGGCTCTAAGGCACCATGTTCAGATTTTAAAGGTTTGTCATGCGCATAAACATTATTCTAAAATGTTAGCAAGTAGCATTTCTGAAAGATCAAAGCAAATATTATGCTTACTTTTCAATTTAAAAAAATGCAAACGCTGTATTTTAGCTATCAATAAGCATACTGACTGAGTGCAAATTTTCACTGTGTTTTGTTGTTGTTGTTGTTTGTTTTCAGGCTAATTGAAAGACTGCTCAGTGGCGTACAAGCTGCCGGGCGCAAAGGAAGGGCAGCCGCTGAGAGGGCTGAAGAGATTTTCTACTTCTATTAAGTGATATTTTGTTTTGAATATTTGCAGAGGAAATTATGTTGTTTATTAATTATTAATGATTTGGCGTCAACTGCCTGAGAGGGGGAAAAGCGTTGATTTATTTCAGGGCCTTCGAAGGGGCGGGGCATACGCCTAAACTTCAATGCTGGATAACCATGATCTTTCCATCAAATGGACAGGTATATCAAGGGAAAAGAAGATTTTTTTTTCAAGTATCTTTTCCGAGGTCCTTTCAGTTCGAGCTAATATCGAGTCAGCTGGAGCCTCCGATGTAACGGTTAAGCGGTGCAGAACCCCCGCCCATTCAACGGGGCAGCTCGGGCGTATGTTGTTATGGGTTTTACACGACCTACCATCCGAGCTGAAATCCAGGGGTGTGCCGATAGGCTTGTGTTTTCAGACACTTTTTAAATTACGATTCGGTACTTTCAATCCATATTAAACCACTTGAAATATGTACATACGTATCAATCGCTAACATTTAGGGTTCACTGGTTTTGAAATACATGTATTATAGCAGGACCTGATCCTAATACATAGGCGACAATACACAGTGGATTTGGTATTTTCACCCCTTTATCATGTAGTCCTATTACAAAAATATTGTTTTTCCCCAACAGCAGGGGAGGGGGGGGGGGGGATTCCAATCATAATCAATGATCCTACAAACCGAACAGTGATGATAAACTCATATTTGCCGACAAAATGCTGAACATGTCGACAAAATCTATGAAAATACATGCATTACTAGATACAGTAGCGCGAACTACTTTTTTGGAGGGGGGTCTTGTGATAATTGGTCTTATATGGTAAAAACTCTCAAAGTCTCAAGTATATTGGGTCTGAAAGTTGCGACTATGCGATCAGCTGATTTTGGAGGAGGTATGCCAGAGGCTCGACGCATTTCACTTTGAAAAAGGTGAATGTACTATTTTGACGTTGTACATGGAACTTGGAAGGCATGTCAGCGAGAACCACGTGGACGAAAAAAAGGTCTCAAAAAGCATGTGGGGTTTAAGAAAGGATTTGGAGCCCATCATGTAATCCTCTTTTCAAAAGAACTTCAGAGCCTTTGACAAGGTTGAACAACGTCAAGTTGATGATTGTGAACGTTTAACACCCTGTAAAAAGTCTGTTCTTTTAGGCCCATGCATGCTACATAGCAGGCAGCAGCTTGTCTCGGCTATTTTTGGCGGTTTACCATCCGTAAGTCCTTTACTCCATTTTATCCTACTTCCCATTATCAAACCTGACCCAAACCCTGAATTAGGGAGCCATGACTGTTACCTACGCGGTTATCAAAGACATCCTAATAAATGATGAAACACAACCGTGGCCCTGCCGGTCGGACATATAACGACAAGGCTGGAGGACCAAGAAATACAGGATTGTAGGCTTTTGATGAAAGTATACGGATGATCGAGCGCAAGAGTTGGGGGATAAGATATATGTGAGTAAAGTTTTAACTGCTCACCGGACGTGCCTAAAAAAAGTCCTCGGCAATTCCTTCCAATTGTTTTCAGCTGACTATTTCAGCAGATGTCGAGGGCAATCCCTATGCGTCATCGGAATAGAGAAAGAAAGGAAAAAGGAAAAAGAAAAGAAAGAAGAAGAAAAGAAAGAAGAAGAAAAGAAAGAAGAAGAAAAAAACAAGACCTCACACCTTATTGTTTGCAGCTCAAAAAACACATCATCCTTTGTTATACCGTAATTATTGGTCTATTGTTGGAGCAGCTTCATCGATCCATGCTCACCCCGCACAATCGGGTGCAAATCAGTCAATAAGTGAAGAACCTTGGTATATTCATGCTACTGTATCAAACCAGGGACGAGCAACAAGTCCGTGTTCACTCTTTCTCATTTAATCATGTAGATACTATTTTGACTTGATCCCTAAATCAGTCTAAAGTGTAACCGGACATCATATTGGTCCTTACCCCCCAAATCCGTTAACCATTTCCCTAAATCCAACACTTCTCTACCCTTACTCCAGATTCTTTCTACCAAGTCCCTCGGAGAGGAACCCAAAACCGTCAGTCCCCTTGTTGCTTATACTTACAGGCATACACGTGCTTTCTTAGCAATCAGGTAAAATAAACCACCAAACTTTACAAACCTATCCATACAATTATTCACTACCGTTTTACTTGAAAATGTTGAGTAGGTGACCTACATGGTGTTATGAACATGTCAACCACTGGGGAGCAGACCTTCAAAATGTATAACCATAATATGTTGACTAATACTATTAACTCTGAAGGGCAAGGACGTTTAACCAAATTTATTTCATTTGATATATCCGAATGGTTGTAAACAATAGTCCTACTATTACCATCATGACTATTATGGCAAATGTACTTCCACAAAAGAAGTTGATTTATATTCAAAAGAAAAGAAAAATAACTTAATATTGATATATCTAAACAAAAACTTAATTCAAACGTCGTTGTGCGTAATCTGCTCGTTTTCAAATGCATTTTTCACTATCTCTTACTTTTCCTATAACAGGCATGCTTATTATGTCCGTCTGTTTAATCGGATTCAACTCTTTATTACACTCTTCTTCAGAAGCAAACTTTAGCCGATGAAGTCGTCATACAATCCTAAAATCGATTCGCAGGGATGCTTGAGTGAATGGGAACACGGCCTTTGTTTGTTCACACACGAGTATCATACCTGAAACAAACAACCCAGTTCGTTTGAAGTTGCACCGCACGAGAAAAAGTACAGTGACCCTAAACAGCTGTTTGAGTCGCGTTCGCCCAGGGTACCGATACGTCGTTACGCTTCGGCCTTAAAGCTGCACTCTCGGTCATAATCTAGTTTTTGGGTAGCCCTACCGTTCACAGTTATGGTAGTGACTGGCTTTCGTTTAGCATCTTTCAACATAAACAAAAAAATGTTAAACTGTCTTCTTCTGTACCAGCTGATAAATAGTGATAATCATCCGATTTATAATGGGCTTTCAAAGGGCAAATCTATACTCTGAGTCGACTTTTTCCAAACTTTTGATTAAGCGAAGTGCTATATTCAAATGCAAATCGTCTACTGCAGAGGAATGATGAAACAAACAAACAAATTACCATTAGCGAATTCCTAGTGTCCGTTTAACCAAATACTATATTTTTAAAGTACTTCAACACCAATTGCAACATATGAAACTCGTTAAAGGCATATATTAATATATCAACAGACGAGTATAGAATCTGGATGGAAGCCAATTGACTTATCAGGACACGACAATATGATTGGCAATACAAAAGCCACGGATTAGAGCGATTAATTGAAATACCTGATGTAACTGTCGGTTTGAATATTGTGTAGGAGGGTGGTCTGTGGTCAACACTTCTTGCGATAGAGCCAGAATTATTGCACACACACAAAAACCCACATCCAAAACAAGGTGTCATTGAAAACTTCGAGGACTTCCAGAGAAGATTCATCCGGGGAGCGTTTCATCAAGTGTTTTGTCAGTGATTTTTACCGACAACTGTTATAAGCTACTGAAATCCTTGCATCTGATTGGCTGAGGACAAATTTGTCAGTAAAAATCACTGGCAAAACGCTTGATGAAACGCTCCCCCGGAGAAAATGTTTTTGATAATCATGTAATCATTATTGGTTGTGATGTAGTTTAGGCCTGCACCATGGAAACTACATGTCAAAACGTGCTGAAAAGCGCATACCCTGAAAATTGCCAACACGGACATGTACGCATGGGGCAATGTTGCGGGTACATAACGTACGTGTCATTAAGACAGTCCCATCTTTTCCTAGAATGCCTTGCATATTTTGCCTGTAACTGACAATTACACATTTTCTTTCAGATTTATTTACATGTTATATTTTGAGGCAATCGTCTTGGATTCGGACAGAATTTATTTTTGACCCTCATCAGAACTACATATTATCTTTAAATGAAATGAATCGTTGCTTAATTTTGTTTGTACCTTTCTTCCAGTATTTCTGTTATTAGAAGGAATTAAAGAAAATCGGTCATATTTGTCCCTTCTACGACAGATTAAGTTAAGGATGACGACAAAGCAATCACATCATCTAAACACAAATCATAGAAAACAAAACCTCGACAACCAATATGTTAAAGGATCTACGTACATATTTACATATCGTCATAAAACATGGAGTTTAATGTTTATTTTATTTACACTTTTCTTAAACCGTTTCTTGTTCATTCTCATAACTTTGAATGACTTATATTGTATTACTCTCTGGAGCTTACAACCAGCAAATGAGAGGGGGGGGGGGGGGGTGTTTGTGTGTGTGTAATTGGGTTTTTACAGACGTGTATGTTCATTTACGTCTGGAGACCGACCTTTAACTTTGATTTTGCTTTGCTTTTACCTGTAGGCTCCTTCATATCCTCATTTCAAATTTTGTTAGTCATTAATTGACAAGTAACGACAAGCAAACCAAGGTGATGTAATATATCTTTATGTACTTATGTTTATTGAAAACCCATGTAGTATTCTTACCATCATTATTTCTTGTAAAAAAACCTGACAATATCTATATAAAAAAGAACGAAATGTGAAATGTAAAATATGAAAATAAAGCGAACCTGATCCCAAAGTACCGAAATGTAAACTCGTCGTTTTGAGTAAAAATTAAATAATTATTCTATCGTTTGGGATGATATCAAGTTTATACAGTACCTCCTTTATTTTTTCATAAACCTTTTCATCTAGCCAAGATCATTCCTTTGAATTTAATGTGACGCAAAATCAACTGTGGGTTTTGAAAGTCATTTTCAGCATGCATGAAATAACATGCACATGGCTGCTTTGTATCATCTGTTCTTTCACGTTGATCAGGCAAATCATTTTTTTAGATTTTCCGCCTAGCAACACGTGGGCTATGTGGATTTAAGTTAGTAGAAATATGGGCCAATCGAATGCTAGTTTCCACCTTCACGTAACGGCTTGGTGAGTATGTGTCATACCTATTTTGCTCGACGGGTCCGTGTTTATACAGGTGTATATCTACAATTTGATTCTGATCAGGTTTTACTTTAATCTGGATTCGCTGAGCAAACGTAGATCTCGTGCACGCCGCGTTTCGTATTGCTGGTACAACGTTTTACTGAAAATATTATGACCGGAGTTCAAAGTTCAACCACTTCAAAACTCCACAATTGCATAACTTAAATGTTAAACAGAAGTAACGATTAACTCCTCGGCTTTCACTTGACACCTTCTTTGCATCATTAATATCATGCATCACTCAGTTAGGTGCTCTTAAAGGTGATAGATGCAAAACCCTCTTTTTCCAAGCTCATTGTTTAAAAAAAAAACACGAAAGTTGGGGGTATCAGTGTAAAAAAGTTATCACTTTGGTTTATAATACTATTCAGAATCTAACGGATGAGTGATATCTGCCCTTACCTTATAAGCACCAACACCTTCGACATGTCCAACTCCCATCTCGACACAAAGTCGACAACAACGTTGCATGCCCTGAACTGCTCTTCTCTCCATACAGGATTGTTACCATGGTTACGCAGAACATCCATCTCATGTCGAATACTGCACATTATCCAGATCACGTGGTGTTGATGTAAACATCATGTTCTTTAAGTTTCTCCAAAGATAAAAAGAAAAGAAAAACAGTCATAGGGCGTCGGGGGCCATTCCATCTCATGATCGAGGTCTTTCAAGAAGGGCAAGCAGAAGGTGCACTCACCGAAGGAGCCTGAATAGTCCTCGTCCATGTCTTGCAAAGTTATCCTCCCGCTGGGGCACATTGTCTCCGTTGATCATGTTTATGAACATGCGCCCTTTTCACGTTTCCGTTGAAGACAAAAGGCCTAATATTATTAGACATATTTTGTCTATTTCTGTGTACAAAAGTTGATATCATAATTAAAATCTGGTGGGTGTCATTCGTCTCAGCGATTCCATTACTTAAAACAAATGTTGGAAGGTCTAGCAAATGATGCTTGCTTACCTGAGCTTCCAGCTGGACCCAGGCTATGTTACATAACATCTATACACGATATCAGGAATGCCATTCGTCTCGACAATAGACCTGTTTACTAAGTGATTCCAATTTTATGCATACTTTTGAAACAAACGTTGTTCTTGACAACCTGAAAGCTTGCCAGAGGCTTGTCAGACATAGCAAAAAGTAATGTATGCAAACTGGATTCCAAGTATTGTAGTTCATTCATTAATAACAGGTTAATGGAATACCTCGTTACTAGGTCCCCAGGAAAGAAACATCCATAAATTTGAATCACTTAGTAAACAGGTCTATTGATTCAGTCACATATATTTGGAGAGAGGATACCATTTATGAATTATTCTTGTAGTGAGATGGGTTTTATCATTGTGTGACTGCTGTAAAATATGATTTCTGTATTGAAGGAATTCATTCAAACCAAACACCTGGAAAATGGATTTTGTACCTGTCATTTTTCACATTCAAGAGAGCCGAACTTCTAAGTAATGTGTGACAATAATGATACAAATGAGGTCTCAAATGAAAGCTGACGAGTTACTCTTTACTCCTGTTTAACATTTTAGATATGAAATTTGTATTTTTGAAATAAGTTGACCCTTTTTATTGTGTTCAGACAAGGAGGAAGCACCCGTGCCATGGGGGGGGGGGGGGGGGGTGGCTCCGGTCTGACTAGTTGGAGAAAATGGGAGAGAACCAGTGTTGGAGGGATCACATCATTTTCTTTTCATCATGGAAGGGGTGGGCACCTGCCCACTGTGCCCCCCTGTGCCCCCCTGTCTTCGCCACCACCATATCGCATGGACAGATACAAATATGGGATCTCCCTTATCCATCCTTGTGAAACACCTTGTCCTGATATTAAAGGGATACGCCACAAGGTGGCCGTGGGGAAAGTCTGGATTACGTAAGCCCCATTCACTCCTACACAAAGTTTACGCGTCGAACGTGCCCGTTGGACTACTAGGATTACAGTTCGGACTGCACGAAGCCGACCGAATCTCGCACGAGAGCTCGAGCTCAGGTGGAGCGTGAATGTCGCGCGGCGACCAGTCTGTCCGAAGTTTGCGCCCCGGCCCGGCCCGCGGGGCAACGACATGATCAGGTAACGATCACGGTGCTCTCTCGCGGCATAAAAACGTCCACAATATGCGGTTGAGTATCCCTTTAAATATCGCTGTACGACACATGCTCCGGGGCGAATTGCTCGGCGTCAATTTCGGACACTTACCGAATTCCAAACGCTATACCTAACCCAAACCCTAACCCAAACCCTAACACTAAACCTAACTTAAAGCTCAATTTCAACCCTGACTCTCACCCTATATCTTTTACAAAATAAAAGCCAGGAGCAATTTTCGCCGTAGCATATGTCGGAGCAACATTCAAAGACGTTCCTTTCTCACACCGTGTGGACAGCTATTAAAACGAGATTGAAAATGAAACTTGATTAGGATCAGGTTGAGGAGATCCGTATAAACACAGTCTGAATCACATGGGAATCACGTTTTTTATTTGCTAAAATGTCGTCATGTGGAACAGGGAGAATTGGGCTTTAAATAGACACCCACACGACACAAATGGATGGCGGCTTTCATAACTAATCCTCCCTGACTTTTGAATGACAAGCCCCCTGACATCGCTTTTATCTCATTCATATCTATACTACGACAGTCTTAGGGTAAAGCTGCCGAAATGAAGCCAATATCTACTGGAACCCCGAAATTGACCGCGAATATCACACCGGTGATAGCCCTCTCTTTGTAATTAATTTGTTCCCGAAAGTTTGAAATAAGAATTTGTCAATTCGATATCTTACACGCAACATGCAACGTCATAACTTCACCACCCTGATCATTGTTATACCAGTCACCTCTATACGTGGTGAATAACCCCTGTGTAACGCAGTCAAAAGTATGAATTTGATTTAAAATATATTTTCTTTCAAGTCTGACGAAAAATGTAATTTTATGATAAATGCTTATTGATATGAATTAAGATGAATGAATAAAAAAACAACCCAACATGCATTCATTGCAAAAATATGATTTTCGGGTGATTGATAATACGATATGTTACTCCGTTCCTGTGAAGTACTATCACAACGTCTCTATGCGCTTCCAGTTTAGGACTTTGTGGAATTATTACCCGGACCTTATCATCTCCGGCACAAGTTATCAGCGTACAGGACATTCAACATGTTAAAGGAATTATCCTACCAGATAGCCGCTTATTCCCCCTGGATCGATGCATTCATGCCGTGTAGAGGCTCGAACCCAGAACCCTCGCACCACTCGACCACTCGACTGAGACACATCTGTATAATTATTCATAACTGAGAATGTATATACTATAGATTGCTGTTCTTTATATCATTAAACATGTTAAACATTAAATATGATTTAAGATTACATTTTTTTATCGTTCTTCGTTTCTTCTGCTATAGGCTTAGCTCTCTCTTCTCGTGTCTCTCTCAGTCTCTTGATTTCTATCACCCTTCATTCTATTTTCCCATCATCACGGTTCATTTAGTTACCTCAACCAAGTGTACTTTAAATACATCAGCACGGTTGGTTTGCCCTACTGTATTCACCGTTTTGTTTCGCCGTCTCATCTTGTTTACGAACATGGCTTAAACCTTAGAATGAAAAATCAGAACAATGGTCATCAATAGTTACTAATTTCGTGTTTTACAACTCAGATCGATATTTCCTTTCGAGCCTTTCTTCGTCTCTCCGTGATCACTGCCACAGACATGACAGAAGAACGCATGAGACTTTGTGGCGAAACGTCCAGGGCCACTTAAAGGTAGCATGGGCCTCTGAAGAAATTATTTCGAGAAAATTATTTTGGATTATTCTGCACCCTAAACGTTGCATATGTGAACCTCATGGGGTTCAGTGCTGCCCCCTTCTCGTCCAAGGTGCAAGTTTACAAATAACTTTCAAATTCTGTGTCCTACTTCATGTGGTGCTGCTATCATGGCTATTGTACCGTTTACGGTGCAATTGAATCTTTTAATTCTAAGCATGATCAGATGATACCTGGTACCCCTGGTGTAACTCAGTCAATATCATTGGAGGATGCCAATCACTATCTAGGGATATCAGGGGCCAGTTTCATAACTTATTATCAATAACAACTGCCTCATTTCTATGACAAATTTGCACCCAGCCAATCAGATGCAAGGATTTCAGTAGCTTATAACAGGTATTGTGACATGTTATTGATGACAAGTTTTATGAAACAGGGCCCAGTGATCAGCCATCGTTGGTGATAAGGTCACCCTCTGGTATACATGTACATGCATATCCACATCTGCAGATACCAACCATTGGTATTACATCATGCTCAATGATGAGGCACATTGTTTGTTCATTGAAGAAAATATGACCCCATGACACACAATGTTATTTTCGAAGTTTTATTTGCCAATATCTTCATTATCAGTTTTCTTTAAAATATCAGTAATTGTTTTTTTATGATACCAGCAGCGACTTCGCATACTGATGGCATCGCGATATTTGTGCATTTCATTCTAACACAACTTCCAAAGTAATCTGGAGTTCTGGTGATTATCCCCAAATCTGACAAAATATACACAAAATCCTATAACGAAAATCAATGTGACCTGCTAAAAGAATTTGACAAAATTTGCTTTAAACAGGGATTGTGCATTTTGCTGGTCCAAATGAATCATGATCACCAATTCAGAGTTACATTTAGACTGGTTTTTCCTTTTTGGAACAGCAGCTTCGTAATCAGAGCTCCAGATTACCTTTAAAACTTTGATTGTCATATAAACAGCTCATTAACCCCAGTCAAAGCTGAATCCCCAGCAAATAAAATCGACGCGAAAAAGTACAGTCACCTTCAAACGCTTTTATATCTCCCCTGTTCTCAACAATTGACTCTCTCCCAGGTTCGCGGTTACGCACCAACACAGAAATTATTTTATCTCATGTTTTCCACAAGCTTTCACGAGCTTGTTGTTTAATCCCCTCTGTGTCTTCCTATTCATTCTGCAGACTGTAATTAAGAAAGAAACCGTCCATGGGTTAATTATGTCGCCAACTGACAACATGTGGAATGATCAGGATTTGGCTTTCAGTTGAACGGATCAGCTGATGCAAGTGATTACAACAAACGGTGGTTGGACCCATTTTTTTGCTTGTCAGAGAATTATGGAGGGGAACTGGACCCCCATAACCCCCCCCCCCCCCACTGAGCGACTTTTTCGAGAAGCTGTCAAGACCCCAAAAATACGTGTCTACCTTTTCCAAAAGTTGACAAACCTGCATTTGTGTGCCCCCCTCCCCTTTATACTAAATCCTGGATCCGCCCCTGGTTAGACCTGCAACCCTGCAAGGTTGCTATATACCAAGTTCAACCGTGACCTCGTTCGCTTGTGACATGGTGAAATATAAATGGTAATGATAAGCTGTTTTTGTATAGCGCATGTAACATTATGATTTGGCGTCCCTCGGCGCTTCTGCAGGGGTCTGGATATCATTACCCTATCTTTAGCTCCGGCAGCCGTAACCAGCGCACGATGCATGTCAAGAGTTAAATCCTGCCATGTCCCTGAGTAGAGAGAGACAACTTTATATAAAATGCCTTTGTCAGGATGCTTGCACCGGGTAGAGATTCGAACCCTCAACATTTCGATAGAGAGACAAGTGAATGACCCACAGCTATACCACGATGCTTCCACATGAAGCAAACTAACATTGGTATAATATCCCAGGCCCGTCTTACAAACAGTTGTGATTGATTTCAATGGATGGAAACTTGATATCACTCGCAACTCTGTACTAAATCTAAACATGTTAAAGGAGTTTGTGAGTAAGCGATGATTGGAGGGGCTTGCGATCAATCCAGATCAAAAGAGAGGACTCAGAGTTTGACCCTTGCTCCTTGGGCAAGGTACTTTATCTACGTTTGCCCTCTCGACCCAGGTAAATGGGTACCTCAGGGCCCTCAGAGAGAACAGTATAAATTCTGATGACGCTACCCTGGGTAAAAAGGACCATGTCATACTTATCGTACAAATATTTGCTCAGGACCAGCTTGCGTTGTCACAACAACTATCATTTTATAATGGTGGGTTTGGGATTGATTGATGTGTCACAGTTTAGTTGAATGTACTGGTATTGAGTTGGTATTGAGAATTATATTATCTCCTCAAAACACAGCATAAACTTCTTCATGTACATAGTAACGGCCAAATCATGCAAATAGGAGAAGTCAACCCATCGCAGACTAAAATTGTGCTAGGAAAGCCTGTACAAGCAAGGCAAGCAGTGATGGAGCTGGGGGGGGGGGGGGGGGGGGGGGGGGGCTCGTACCCCCAATCGTATGTAGAAGAGAGAAAGAGAGAGAGAGAGAAAGACAGAGAGATGCAGAGAGACATATAGTGTGAGCGAGAGGGGGGATAGAGGGAGAGATGGGATAGAGGGAGAGATGTGGAGAGAGAGGGAGAGATGTGGAGAGAGAGGGAGAGCGGAAAGCAAAGAAGGTACACATGCCCCCCCCCCCTCACACCCCCATTCGGTGGCCTTAGTTTTAATTTTTACATTTACATTTAATCTACATAGTACGATCGGTACCCCCCCCCCCCCCATATGCCAAAGCCTCCTCGATGCCCAGACCCTCGCTACGCCATCGTGTTGAGATAATCAATTCACTGAAGAAACGCTGTACTTTTCACCACGTTCACAATCCTATGTGTCAAATACATGTACATGTATATACTATTCAACATTTACAATGACATGACGCGAAATCGTTACAATGAAACTATCACTGAGTGAAATATATCTAAGATATCTAAAAATATACTACAATATAAATACTATATCAAGCAGCGTTTTCTATATCAAATTTACAAGAAGGTAAAATGGTCTTGATATTAGCCTGATTAAGGCAGCCAAAAGATCTTGGTACAGGTGAATGTGGCCAGGGGCGGCGGAGCGTCTTTCAAAGTGGGGGGGGGGGGGGACCAACAAAAAGGGGCACTTTTTTTAAAGGGCACCTACGAAGGGTTAAAACAAGGCGAAAATGCCACTTTGAGACATTAGCATACCGCTACATTTTGATTAATACACTATCGAGGATCATTTTCGACACATTGTCTTAACATGGTTCTGGATAAAACTACTTTGCAGTGGAGTGTAATGGTCTGAGCTTAAAATAGGGCACTTATCAGAAGGTGAAAAGAGCACTTATTAGAAAGAAGGGGCAGTCTTACGAAGAAAAGGCTCACTTATGAGAGGTGAAAAAGGGCACTTACTATTAGAACGGAAAATGGGCACCAATCAGACGAAGAACAAAGGCACAGATTTCAAAAGGGGCAGTAATGTCTGAAGTTAAATGGGACACTTATCAGGTGAAAAGGGCATATATCAGAAAGAAGAAGGGCGCAGTTATACGACGGAAAAGGGACACTTATCAGAAGTGAAAAAGGCACTTATCAGAAGGAAAAATTGCACTATTAGAACGGGAAATGGGCACTAATTAGACGAAAAAAGGGCAATTACTAGATTTCATAAGGGGCAGTAATGTCTGAGGTTAAAGGGGCACTTATTATAAAGAAAAAGGGGCGCTTTACGAAGAAAAGTGGGCACTTATCAGCTATGAAAAGGGGCACTTTTGGGGTAATAATAATAATAATAATAATATTGGGTTTTTATATAGCGCTCGTATCCACCAATGGTGCTCAAGGCGCTTCAATATTACCCTGGCTTTAGCCGAGCTGTCCTATAAGGCGCTCAAAGCATTTCAAGGAATAAATTCCTACCAGGTACCCATTCACTACACCTGGGTTGAGAGTGGCAAATGTAGATTAATGTCTTGCCAAAGGACATTAGTGCCGCAGCGGGACTCGAACCGCGAACCATGAGATCCACAGTCCGGTGACGTATCCATTAAACCACGACACCTCCACACTTGAAAAAGTGGGGGGGGGGGGGGGGGGGGCACTGTGCCCCCCGCCCCCGGGAGCGCCGCTTCTGAATGTGCCAATTGCCATGATTACCCCCGCAAAGAATGTTTTGTGGGAAGATTGATAGGCTAAAGCGAGCTCATTCATAATAGTCTCTTATACACGTTTGCTTTCGTTTGGGCTGCCACTCCAATAAAAAAGCCGACAATACGCTAATCAATCTATAGAAAGATCTATCAATCTAGAGTTGGGCCCGATAAGACCGCCCAATTGAGGAAAAACAAACATGAAATAATTATTCTATTCATAGAAACACCATGCAGCCCCCTTCGAAGCATTTGGAGGGCAACATTCCAGCGGGAAGATAAGTCAAAAAAAAAATATAAATTTCAGAAGTTGTTTTTGCTTCTACAGCCCCACCCTCCCTTACAAAGAGGATCTGAAGAGGGCCAGTGGGATTGCCCCCTCCCCAAAAGAAAAAAATAATCGAAGTCGGAAAAAATATGATCTCCCTCCCTTTCAGACAAGACACACCCCTGCAATCTATCTAATTTCATAACATTCATGCAAAATTCAACCACAGAAGGAAAAATGATTAGTACATTTGAAATGATAAATCTAGACTATCGGCAATACACAATCGCAAAAAATGTGAAGGAAAAAAATGCAGACGATTGACAATCGCAATCGTTTGGTTTGAATATCGATCGTATGACATCGTCTGAACCGTCATCCGATTTTGTCATGATTAAAGCGAGAACAGAGGACAAGTGATCTTTTCATGTTACTCTAACGCCGGTTGCATCATTCCAGGCTTGCTATAAAAAGGATAATATTCTGGTCATTAAAGCGGCGTGCTTTGATATATCTCATTCTAGCCAGGTTGGACATAAGAGAAGCTTCGCCAAGCCTTGACCATAGTACAATGTCGCCTAGGCACAAAGAGACACACGGTTCCGTAGGTTTATCGCGAAAGTACAGTAAACCCCAGACTGGTCATTTAAGTCTTTATAGGGCCACTCACCAATCATCGGAGAGGAGCCAATACGTTTCAAACTGAGTTTTCACCATTTTCCTAATGGAGAAGAAAGGGTTGTATTTTATGCATTAAGGACATCTAGAGATTATGAATTGGGAGGACAAATATGGACAAATATGTAAAAATGCGCAACAAGCGTTTCCATCCATGACTTTGTTGCCTGCTTGCAAAATTTTGCCCATCATGAAAAAAACAGTTCAAAACGGTGCTCTTAATGAAGAGGGAAAAGGGAAAATATGATTTATACGTTTTATTTACCGTGTATGGACTATGATCCTGTGACTTTTAGTAATGACAAACGAAAACGATTCACTTGCGACTCACACAAAAATAAAATCAAAATCACCATCCAATTCAAGAAATCAAACTCGTCACGAATTAAAAAAAACAGTATTAAAAGACCAACTACTTTTTTAAAGGGGTTCAATGGTTATATTATTCTCAATATCCCGCAAGAGATATAGATACATAAGATACATAGAATGAATCAATCAAGGCCGACGAAGAATGTCAAATTGTTGCTGGCCTTCTAAAATATGATTTACTAACTATAAAAAATTTGTTTAAGTAACGATTGATTAAATGTTATGCCTTTAAATATAGTGCCAATGAAATTTATAAATCATTAATGGCAATAAAATTTTAACAATTTGGAATTCCTTTTTGTATAATAAAATTTAGAATGTGCCTAACATAATTAAGCTGAACACAACTTATGAGCTGGCATGCTAAATTACGTAAAAAATAGGAAAGATGTTTAAAGACAAACTCTGGTAAATGTTGAAGTCGATGCGGGAGATGCGACGAGAAGTGATCAGGAACTCGACGTGGTGATGTCGCAGCCGATGTCACAGATAAGTCGGCGATATCTGAGAGTTCGCTGGAAATCAGATGAAACAACGATGTAAGAGGTAGGTATCGTAGTGCCCGATGAAATTCGGTGACAAGCATCGCTGTTGCTGAAAGATGGTGGTTACAAAGTTCGGTGACGAAACATCAGCACTGCTCCCCCAAAATTGATCGTTGAAGTGAAGGAGAATAGCTGAGGAAGTGTAGATTCGTAGTTCAGAATCTACGAGGCGTAGCCGAGTAGATTGGGAATAGCGAATATGCACTTCCAAGGCTTTTCTCTGACTTAAACCATTGCATACATTCGTAAAAATAATCTACAATTTATTGAATAGATTGACGTCATAGCAATGGTTTAATTATAGAATGTCCGTAGAAAACATGCAGTGACATTCGTTGAAATGTGACGAAGAAGCAGCTTGAAAAGTTGGTCAATCAAGCATTAATGTTGAACAGCGATATCGAAATCAAAGTTTTCTTGAAGGTTGCCAGTCCCAGACATGGCCCGCTGAATCTCGGTGAAGTTCACGCCGTGACGCCGGGGAAAAAATCAGTTCGATCCCCGCATGGTAAAAACACCCCCAACTTATAGCAGGATGGCAACTGTTCCTTTTTTAACGTGTTGCTATGTCAGGAACATTGCGGTAGAATGAAAATGTGCCGTGTAGCGAAAAACCCATGTGCCGAGGTGTGCTGCTATATGATTGGTCCTCGCAACGGTAACCCTCGGAAACGTAATAACAAATTACAATATCGAACTTACGTAAGGAACATGTGTTCAGCGTGCCTAAGTACCTAACATTACAATAAGAAATACAGGTTGCTCACGAGGCTTAGGAGTTTTTCTAAACCCATTCGCTACCAAGGTTTTCTTTTAATGGTTATTAAATGCAAAAAAAATCACTATATCCAAACGAGGCACTATAACCGCTATATCTGATTTATCTTCAAAGTGTACGAATGACTTAAATTTACATCGGGTTACGACGAAAATAAAACTCTTCTATAAGCTGTCATTTATCTACCTTACCTTCTATTATTTTGTGGTCACTTTTAAGAAGAAGAAGAAAATGTTGAATTACACTTGTAATTTAGATTGTCCTTTTACTACCGTGCTAGGCTAATATGATATAAGGAATAATTACAATGGACAAAGAGATACAAGCAATATAATTAAGGCAAGTGGCAAAGTGGCAATGGAGAGATTCTTCCTTTTATTACGTACTTATTCTTATTTCCTTTTTTTCTTCAATAATAATACTACTAATATTGGATATTTATATAGCGCTCGTATCCACCAATGGTGCTCAAGGCGCTCCAATATTACCCTGGCTTTAGCCGAGCTGCCCTATAAGGCGCTCAAAGCATTTCAAGGAATAAATTCCTACCAGGTACCCATTTACTACACACCTAGGTGTTTCGCGCATGTTGACAAAGCTAATAATATAGGGTGCAAGCAAATGCCATTTCCCCCTAATATTTCTCCAGCCATGGCAGCGTTTCTCCACACAACAAGTGGAACTTTAAGAGCATGATGGGGGAAAGGTACTGAGAAGGCACTGGTAACATTTTTTTTTTTTTTTTTTTTTTTTTTTTTGGGGGGGGGGGGGGGGGGGAGGCGGGGAAGGCCTAACATAAGAGATGAAATGTGAATTAACGTGGTCAAAGATTAGTGGGAAGGGTTGGGGTCCTAACATTTTTTTCACATTTCCTTTCCTTTACTCCCTTTCTTTTTCTCCTTCCCCCTTTTTTAGCCTTAAAGAGTCATGTTTGGAAAAAGCGAGCTATTTTCTATGGTAGTAAAGATAATACATCAGTCAGTCAGAATTGTCTCTAGAGAGACGCAGGGATATCGCAAGAAGGGAAGAAATTTAAGAAGTGACACCCTAATTCCAATATTTTTTTTGTGGAAAGCTTGGAATTCTGCAGTATATCGATCGCTTTGGCGGCAAAACGTAGAATCGTCAATGGATCGGACTTTGTATAGCTCACCGTAAACACCTGATTCGGCGATATTGTCATCATTGTTCGAGATCACCACACAGACAATCCCGAAGACCTTCGCATCATCCATGAGATCGAGAGCAAGCGAGAGAAGAATAACCTCTCTTTTCTTCACCATCCCTTACATAAAAGCCCATCCACAAATTGCCACGGCCTTTGTGATGTATCGACGATTATGTCGCAGTGGGGGGAGAAAATGGACCTGTTTTCTTATGGCTCTGAAAAAAAAGAGAAGAGCGTTAAATCGTTTTGAATGAAAATTACAAGAAAGAATGTTGATTGCATTTCGAAGAGCTAATATCAAATGGCATAAACTCTTATGTCCTTCACTATGTTGTCGTATTGTCCAAGCTTGCTTTCTTCCAGGTGGAGCTCGTGGGATCAAGATATAATTAAGATCACCCAAGACGATGGATGATCTCTTTACATTCTTTGTGCTCTGGAGTAAATGTATCTTTCTTGAAAGTAAATTCGATTTTGAGATTTTGGTTAAAACCTTAAAAAGGACATCGGCGGGGTCATGCTTTTAACTGCGACCTTGTTTATCCCTTCAATGACTTCCATTAAACTTTCAATGAACAAAAAGAGTAATGGAGATGTACACAACGGGTTTTTTCTTTTTAAATTAACATTTTGATGACCAAACGGAATCGAATGATGAGGGGTCATTCGACCTTCTAGGGGCAACTTTTGTTATAAATAAGAAAGTAGAGCTTTGGAGGGGGAGGTGATGTTACCCCTTCTGCGTTTTTTTAACCCTCAAGGGGCGATGGGCAGATCGAGATTTTAAGCTTAAATGACATAGTATTAAATTCTGGGGTATAGCTAAAAATAAAATATCCCCCTTTAATTTGGAAATACATTTAATAACACAAAGTGTGGAAACTCTTTACAATGCATGGATGTAATCACATATTGAATGGGAATGAATTTTAAGGAGAATGTGTAATAATTTGTAAATATGTATTTCAAAAATTGAATGTTGCGAAAATTGCTCTTCTGCAACATATTTGAAATATTGATTGCAACTTCCAGAGCGAATTACATTCTTAGCTCCATGGAAAACCATGGAAGAGATAGAAATGAATGTTCTCACAACGCATACAAAGCTC
Organism: Heliocidaris erythrogramma; assembly: GCA_025617745.1. Taxonomy (NCBI): domain Eukaryota; kingdom Metazoa; phylum Echinodermata; class Echinoidea; order Camarodonta; family Echinometridae; genus Heliocidaris; species Heliocidaris erythrogramma. The sequence continues at coordinate 33,776,854 of CM046862.1, read as the reverse complement.
TGATTATTTCAAACTATTTATTGTCAGCAATTTACAGGAAATGTAGAGAATTAGTAGAGCAAATAACTCAAGTGATAACACCATATTAACATATGAATAATCACTTCCCAAAATCAACAAAAGGGGAACATATTCGATTTTCAAATGAAATATCTCATCGCTTATGGAAATAAAGAGAAAGCTCAATAAAACTGGAGATATAAATTCAAGAAATATTTAAGGTGGTATGAATGTTACCTTTTTACATAGGTACATGTATATTGTTTTCACATCAATGAACTGAAAGACGAACTTATTAATATTTGACCAGTCCTATTCTCTTGAAGACTGCTTATTTCCTTGAACCAGGCATTCCTGGTTTTAAGCAAGTTGTCACACCTAAGTAAACTCAAGAGGACATTAACTTGTGTCTAGTAAAGATTCTCTTATTTACTAGAAAACTAGACAAATGACAATGAATTACAATTCTAATTTCATCAATGAAATAAATATGTTTATCTTTATTCCTGGTTTCATTTGTCCATTCGAGATACAATCGTGATTCACAATCAAAACTTATTGAATGTCATAACGACGAAAAATTACAGGAAATATATATAATACAATTAAATTCCAAAAAGGGGTTCTTTAACTCCCTTTCCTGAACAGTAAACCAATGGTGTGGTTAATTGTTCAACTTAGTCTTTGAAGATATAAAGGAAATAACCCACTTAAATCGATGATGCAATCACTCCCAAGCTCAAATGCTCTTTTAGAGTGATGTAACTGTAGTGGTACCATTCTTGTAAATGAAGACTACGATATCCATGATGACCGTCACGTTAACGAAGTTTGGTCTCTCCTGTTAAACAGTATAACTCTCTTAAGTCTCTTGGAAGTCCTATCCGGATGGGACAGTAACACTGCTAACAGGAACCGGTACTGGCTCGGAAACTGGAACCCGCATGGAAACTGGAACCCGCATGGAAACTGGAACCCACGTGGAAACTGGAACCATCTAAATAAAATTACCCACATTAATTAGTCTAAGGAATAATACAAAATACACATATCGCATAAATTTTGGTACATTTGCACTATAGCCACAGATTAATTCAGGTAAACTTTGTTTTCCATGACTGAATAATAGACATGATCAGTCCTTATAATACATTTCATTTAAATAGCATTTCATCAAAATAAACTCAATGTTTAGAAAGGGTTAAAGGTTCTAAATTCGTATTCTGAAACATTTCAACTTCTTCATATTTTTCAAGAAATAAAATAATCGAATACACAACACTGCTGAACTTGGATAGAAAATAAATGTCATTTCAACTTACAGTTTGACTTGAATATGAATGCCTAAATGCAAGGACTCGTCAGGAAGGCCTCATTTCGGTTCTGGTGATCTTGATCCTCTGGCATGGGCTAAAACTTGCAGCCTAAACTGCCATAAATTTGAGCTAAAACTTCAAATTTCCAACATCACCCCAAACCCATGGACCCAGAGGTCCTGCCTATATGACTTCCGTGCAGATAGTGAAGCTGAACTGCTAGATAAGGCAACCCACCCAATACAAAAATGCTTCACCATTAGAGTGCGGTCAAGCCTAACTACAATGCATTCAATCCCACATTCTAATGTACATAACAATAGTATAGCGTTGAAGGGGAAGGTTGAATCCCTAACACAAGTTATACATGTATGTATACCAAATCATGAAGAAATCTTACAAAATGAATAGACAAGGCGCAAGGACCTTGATAGAGGGGGAGGGGTTGTACGGGGTGTGAGTCACCCCTTCCCCCTTGCAAATAAACAACAACATAGGCCTAACGATTTTTTTTTTAAAATCCCTGGTTCATTTTTTTTTAACTAAAAAAAACAACATTTTCCCCCTTTTACTATTTTGTCGTCAGAATTGGTCAGACACCCATGCACATTCGAAATGGATTTTTGACGCTCCTATACGAACGCGCTAATAGTTTTGTTGACAAACAGGGGAGCGTTTCATCAAATGTTTTGTCAGTGATTTTTACCGACAACTGTTATAAGCTACTGAAATCCTTGCATCTGATTGGCTGAGAGCAAATTTGTCAGTAAAAATCACTGACAAAACGCTTGATGAAACGCTCCCCAGGTCAACCTTCAGAAAGGCACTACTTACATCAAGAACACATTTGTTATTTTTGCTGTTCTTCTATGACCTCAGCGATGTCATCAAATCAAATACTATTCCAAATAGCAAGGACGAACAAGGTTGACAAGAGGAAGGACGCGAGTGAAGAACCAGGCCAAACTCTTAAAAATACAACAACAAAAAATAGTGATATGGAATTGCCCATGAAGACAAAAAAAAATGCTAGCGAAGCGTCGTCTTTCATTCATTAAAAAAAAACCTTTTTAGAAAAACAGTGATAATAGAGTGCATCTCGAGTGCCTTTTGTATTATCATGAAGAGTTTGTTGAGGAAAGTAAAAGTGCATGATAATGTTATAGCAAAGCCTTTTAAACAAAGATTACAGTGTTATTGTACAAGATTGTGCATGAGTACATGGATAACGATGCAGCCCGCCTGTCTATTTCCATTCTTTAAAATGTTTTTGAATAAAGCCAGGCAAGAATGACTCTCAAAAGCAAAGTGATATGGTAGAATTGTCCGTGAATACAGATAGACATGCAACCGGAAATAGTACTTTCTTTCATGAGAAAAACATGAAAAATTACATAGTGATGTGACATAAGAGTGGGCATTTTATACAGATCGATCGAAAACAACCTCTAAAAATAGAACATCACCAGTTTACTTTTGGAATAGATTGATGTGACATAAGATTAGACATTATCTTGCCAAATAATTTGTTAAATATTTGGAATAAACATTACAGTTGAAAAAAGCACGCATATTGAAATGATTGTACGCATTCAAATATTTTGAATCATCATATTAAAAGAAAAAGGCAAGGGACACTAGCATTTCGTGAGTCTTTGGTCTCGCGGACCTTGCTGCAACTCATATTCCCCCCCCCCCCCACCAGTGGTTAGTTCTCAAGAGAAATTAACTTTAAACAAATACAAAATGTCATCAACCTTGCGAAGGACAGCCCCTTTCATTTACTGAGAGATGCTTAAAGAAATCGCAAAATCGGTGGGAGAGATGGAAAACATCGATTGTGCTAAAAATAAAGTACATTCTTAGGATTTTGTGATAATCCTTCGCGGCGGTAAATTAAACGTGCATGGACAAAACCAGCGCTGATTTGGAAAAGGGTCGATTTGAAGACTTGTATTTATTGTGCAGAGCGATGAATGTCATCCAAGGTCTTGAAATGTTAAAAAGGAAGTCAACAGTAAACAATATCCCATTAAATCGTCGAATAAAGATTGTTTACTTCCCCTTCCATAAAGAGAGAGAGAGGGAGATAATGGTTGATGGAAACATGCAAGGAAGATGTTGAAATTAAACCAAGATGAAGAAAAAGGGGGCGCCACAAAGAGGACAAAGACAATCTTACAGAATGTCGCTTCATGGTCATGATGTGGATGATGATTAAATAAGTGAATGAAGAACTTATTGTGAAAAGTCAGGCCGAAAAGATAAAGAGAAGAAGGAATGTGTTAGGAAAAGTAATAACTAAGAAAATTTAAAAAATGAATGACAAAGAAGGGAGCGGTATATATCTTATTTATTATTTTTTCATGTAAAAACTATAAAACTGAAATAAAGAAAACGAAGAGAAATGTATTAGTCAGAAAATGTCAGAATAAGATCAGTGTGACAGCAATAAAGTTGACGAAAAAGATGGAAAGGTTAGGACAACAAAGAATGAGAGCACATCGTTATTTACGAAAAAGCTGTCAAACTCGAAGGACAAGTGTTTCCGCATCCTTCCTTGAAGATTTTCTTGAATTCGCTTCTCATGACATTGACAAAATCCATCATTCATATTTTTCATTGTCTGCACTCTTGAAAAAAAAAACACACCAAGGTTTGACAAGATGAAGAACTCAGTCAGCTTTTTCTCCCATCACTCTTTAGATGACAGTTTAACAAGGGCGATTCAGGATATTGTAAAAGAGGGAGAAGCTCAATTGAGAATTAAAAAATGGTCTGACATGCGAAAAAGAAGGGGAGAGGGTATCAACATTTTTTAGTCATTTAGGTCGAAAATTCGAAAAGGGGCCACATAGTTTGTGTGGTTGTGTACTTAGGTTATGCCACTTCGGTTTTAACTGAGATCAGCACGGGTCGGCTGTGCCCGCCTTAAGTCTGCCACGTTGTTATGACCATCTCACCCTTAACAATCATCTGCCTACCCTGTTATGTCAAAATGAAGAAAAAAAATGTATTGATTTCAAATGTACTTTGCGACGCGTCGTTAATGTTTATCTGAAACGAGCCGGGTTATCTTCAGGGCCCCCGTTATTATCGCAATTTGGCATGACGAACACTGACGAATGTCAGAACAGGTCGAGTTTAGTAGGACAGTTTACGTTCCAGCGTACTTTTCTTTTGGCGCCAGCGCCATTCAGTGGTGAAAGTTGTGAAAGTGTTGTTTTTGAAGTCGTTTCCTTGTGACGTTGGAAACCCTGTGGAACAGTACCATGTCAAGGAACTTCTCTTTCTGGCCTCCATCTCATAAGTTATCGGTTCTTTGTTTTAATTTGATGGGTTTTTTTACTCCTTGTTGTTCATGACGATGACGTGTTTTAATCGAGATCATCGAACCAGTTGTTGTTGTTATTGTTTGCTTGGAAATCAGATAGGATATTTACGCCAAAAGTAATCATAACTTAGAAAAAGCCCCACTTTATTTAAAAAGGCGATTTTATTATCACCCTCTAACTTGGTTTCCCTTTATTTCTTCCTTACTTCTTATGAACATTTATCGTTCCTTACCTAATAACTTTTTTTTCTCTCTCTCGTTATAGACCTTATCTCTGTTTCTCTCCCTCTCCCCTTCTCTCTCTCCCACTTTCTCTGTACTGTTATATGGTTATATGTTGGTGTAACGCATCTTAATGTTATTGTATTATGATAGTTAGAAGGACGTTGACTTTATGTAAAAGTATAAGTTGATGCCCTACTGGCTGTGATTATGTCGCCTATTTTTTTGTTAGAATTTTCTCTTTCCTCTCACTCTCTCGCTCTCCCTCCTTTCCCATCTCTCTCTCTCTCTCTTTCCATTTTCTTTCTCATCTCCAGTTTCTCTTCCCATCATTGGTTGTTCACCTCTGCCTGTACTTTGTCAGTTTGACCCTTCCGTAGACAGTTCACGTAGATTCCAGTTAGTGTTGATTACTTTTCACTTTTAATAGGACTCGTCGACGGTTTTGAGACTCCATAACGATGCCGAGTTATGGACATCGGGTGACAGGAGGTCACCCCAACGCACCGGCGGATTTATTGGGGGGGGGGGGGGGGGGAGGCACAATTGGTCCTTGCCTCTTCAGAACCCTATTGACATACCTTAAGCATGTTAAGTAGGTAACAATAAAACTTCAGTTAAAATTGCGATCCAAACGGCACCTGAAATACATGATAACCATTTTTTCTTTGCTTTCCAGAATTTTTTCAAAAATGTGCCCCTTGCAAAATCCTGGATCCACCCCTGCCCTAAGGCACCCGTACCCCTCCTTTTCAAATACCTCACCAGGTTTTGTATCTATGCTAAAGATACACTCTTAACAAGGGAACGGGTCCAGGATTTGGTCCAGGATCTGAAAATTAGGTCAAAATGTCTAGGGTGGGGTTCAAGAAGACCATTAAGAAGGGCATAGTTTTACATAATGTATGCCACATTGAAGTTTAAAAGTGGAGGGTCGGTTGCCGCTGTGCTCCACCCTAAATCCGCCACTAAAGTACTTAAAACTTTGGTTAAAGCTTTTGCTAAATAAGTGCTGTAATTGCCAGACAAACTAATCATATTGCATTTTTTTATGTTCCACTACTTTATGAACAGTATTGAACAACAAATTCTTGAACGATACATAACTGAACTTGTTTTGTACCTTTTTACCCAGTTTTTGAGATACTGTTTTATAGGAAAATTTCCTTAAATTTTGAAATTTCAATTGAGTAAAATGTTTATTGTAGTGTGCATGTTTACTAGTGAATTTTGGGTACACACAAAGACGATACAACTGCACATGAAGCAAGTAATGATATTTCATAACTTTTAGGAAGTTTATTTAGTAAATAGTAGACATTTAATTCAAAATATCATGACAGATATCGTAATAATTCACATACACATATATTTATTTTGTACACTGAATACACATGCAGTAGTCACAATCTCTCAATATTGAATACATCTTTATAAGAAACAATTATAACAACATTCCTGACAAGACATTATTCAAGAATTCATCTTCGCTTTTAAACCATGGAGAAAATCCAACTTTGGTCGTTTGGGAATCCCCAGGGTTGTCCTCTCCACAGAGGAAAAAAACAGTTGGCACATTCACATAATCTTTACTGTCCTTTTAGAATAAAATAAAAAATAATAAACACGAATTACAGATAGGACAAAGTCAGAAAGACGTATGAGACACAACTCGATGGAAATAACACAATGAGTTGTCGACGTTCCAAGAAATAAAGCCCCAAAGAGGGAAATATGTTTATTTTTAATAGCTCCCATTTGAAATGTGTTAAGCAGATGTATATGTCATTGTTAACTCTGTTAAAAAAATTAATGTCCCTATTTAGGGCATTAAAAATGAATATAAAGACCAGAGCATTAAAAAAAACTGTTTTCCTAAATCTGTGCGAATAACTTGTAAATACTCTACGAAATCTTAACAAATGATCCTTACACAGGTCGATTCGTCCCATTGCAGGCTTCCCGCACAATGTAATGTTCTTATGCGTATTGTGGGGCCATGCATGCCAATAGCACTACAGAAATAATAAAATAAACCGTTTTGAAGTTTTAAAATATATTTTCTGAGGATATTTTGACTGGCCTTTTGCCATGGACAGGCTACTGTGTTCCTGTGGAATCTTGCAATGAACAAAGATTAATAGCTATAATGTGTAAATAAAACACCAAGCGGCATTTTGTCTACTAAATAATCGAAATGGGTTTTCTGTTGAACATTGCTGCGCTGAAACTTTCGTATGATTGCAAATTCCTACAATCAACAACCAGTAACAATGCATCCTTTAGAAATGCTTTGCCCTGATTGGTTCATGGTTGATTGTATACGAAATTGCAGTCAGTCTCAATTTTTACGCAACACAGCAAAGGAACGGTTTTGTACGCGAACATGGTGCAAGTAATTTTTAGAGAATTCGAAAGAAACTGTTATTTATTAAACACGCTTGCAAGTTGCAACCATCTAATATCACATTTTAGCGTCGTTACACTACAGTGACCACTTACATAAAATACCATCAATTTTTGCTCTAGACAGCAGTGACGAAAATCAAGATAAAAAGAAAGAGAAGTGGAAATAAAGAGAGAACTACTATCTACTAACATAACAGTTTTGATCAAGAATATTACCTACATATCTTTGGTATCACAGAATCTTGGTCCTCGTTCAAAGAGTGGCCAATTTAAAGAATACTGATTCTTTTTTTTAACACAGATTAATTAAAGATAACTCTTATATCTATAGTATAAGCCTAAATATCTGACCACCAATAAAATCTATATAAAGATCGTTCAGAACACATAACTATAGGAAACGTTCCGATTTGGAGGCTAACCTGACTAACTCGAATAACTAGCAATAAATAGAAAATAATCAATGAAAACAATTTAACATTTGATATCAAGAAAACGTTTAAGGAGAGGACGAGGTCTATATTTTGAAACTACGCCCATACCCATTCATATTTTCATTTGAAGCACTAGAATTCACATTTGGCAATTTTCAGAATTCACAATTTGAATACAATCATCACCTTTTACGGCCGACTTGATACGCATTTATTAGAGGATGGATATCATTAAAAACCGTACCACTCTAATCTCTTGGTAGAGAATAAAAAAGGCTGTATATTGATACAGTTGACGAAAGTGATAATATTAACAAAGGTATAAAAATCAAGATCTTGAAAGACTTAGTTTACACGCTAGACTTTTCATAAAAGCACGACAGAATATCACAGGCAAGTTAAATCCAGAAATGCAGTCCATTCATGAAAAGGTTCTCTTCCGAATCGTACCGTCGATACGATACGTAAAACGATCACGACGATATCTGCGGAACAAACTGCGCATGCTCACGATCTGCACTCTGTCTTGCATTTGACCTGGCTCCTTCGTATCCAATCGTGGATGAGGTATATAATGCGACATAAATCTCACAAGGTCCTTCGATAAAACAATTTCATGAAAATAATGTCTCTGCTTTCTTTTACAATTAGAACATGGTCCGCTTGTAGAAGCTCGACAACCGCCGAACTTCAGCGACGCTTTCTGACTGGACACAGCTTGGTGAGTCCAGTTCTGATTTCATAATGAATGTCTTTCTCCTAGATGTTTGGCCAGGTTTTACCGAACCTCTAGGCACAACGTGTAATCACAGACTGTTCTCACAAGCTCGGAGCCAGGCTCGAGGTTAGGGAGAGGCTCCCCGGCTGCTTGCCTGAGGTTGAACCTTTGTAGAAGACCCCCAAGGAGAAGTATGAGCTGCATAAGAGCCAGTTGACTACCGATGCAGGCCCGGCTACCCAGCGAGAAGGCGAGGAAGGTTCTCGGGACGGACACCCGGCCATCCTCAGTCAGGAAATGCTCTGTAAGAACACGGAGAAAGATAACATCATTGATTTAAGTGTGTCATTGACAAAAATGAGGAATTAAACTATAAACTAGATGATTCTTCGACCGCGCGCGGTCGGAATTTATGCCTCCGCCATCACCAAATTGGAAATGTATGGCATATATGTACACTCTAAAAAGGATTGGTCCAACAAAATTACAAATCTTTTCACTTAAAAGCCCTGGAGACAGAAAATTAATTTCATTTCTGAATCATTTCCATCCCGTACAAATAAAAAACTTACCATTGATGACTTACATGTACAATCATCAAATACACCAAGGAAATATTATAGCAAATAGACCACTGTCCCCTTGAAATTTCTAAAATAGGTAGGCCTAGACTCCATACATCATAAACCATTTTCATGTATATAATGAACTTTGACCTTGAGACCCTAAAATCTAAGCCGTTCATCGTCCCTCACATATGCATACATGGGCCAAGTAGGAAGCTGATCTGTCAAACAGTTCTGAGGTTATTGGGAGAACGAACCATTTTTATGTACATAATGACCTCTGTGACCTTCGACCTTTGACCTTGAGACCCCACAATCTAATCAGTTCATCGTCCCTCCCATATGCATACAGGGGCCAAGTTACAAACTGATAAAAAACTAGAAATATTTGATAACGAGGCTAAAAACCAGTAATTTCATGTAATTTTATGTAAATTGACCTCTGTGACCTCTGACCTTTGACCTACTTACCCCAAAATCTAATCAGTTCATCTTTCTATGGGTATGCATACTGGTACCAAGTCTGAAGTTCTCACCTCAGATAGTTCTTGAGATATCGCGGTAACGGTGCTAAAAACCACTAATTCCATGTAATTTCATGTAAATTGACCTCTGTGACCTTTGAACTTTGACCTACCTACCCCAAAATCTAATCAGTTCCTCTTTCTATGGGGATACATACTGGTACCAAGTTTGAAGTTCTTACCTCAAACAGTTCTTGAGATATCGCGGTAACGGTGCTAAAAACCAAGAATTTCATGTAATTTCATGTAAATTGACCTCTGTGACCTCTGACCTTTGACCTCCTTACCCCAAAATCTAATCAGTTCATCTTTCTATGGGAATACATACTGGTACCAAGTTTGAAGTTCTCACCTCAGATAGTTCTTGAGATATCGCGGTAACGGTGCTAAAAACCAGTAAATCCATGTAATTTCATGTAAATTGACCTCTGTGACCTCTGAACTTTGACCTACCTACCCCAAAATCTAATCAGTTCCTCTCTCTATGGGGATACACACTGGTACCAAGTTTGAAGTTCTCACCTCAAACAGTTCTTGAGATATCGCGGTAACGGTGCTAAAAACCAAGAATTTCATGTAATTTCATGTAAATTGACCTCTGTGACCTCTGACCTTTGACCTCCTTACCCCAAAATCTAATCAGTTCATCTTCGTATAGGGAAACATACTAGCACCAAGTTTGAAGTTCTTACCTCAAACAGTTCTTGAGATATCGTGGTAACGGTGCTAAAAACCAAGAATTTTTATGTAATTTCAGGTAAATTGACCTCTGTGACCTCTGACCTTTGACCTACTTACCCAAAATCTAATCAGTTCATCTTCGTATGGGGATACATACTAGTACCAAGTTTGAGGTTCCTACCACAAATGATTCTTCAGATATCGCGGTAACGAGAAGTGGGACGGACACACGGACGGACGGACGGACGGACAGACAGACGGACGGACGGACGGACGGACGGACGGACAACCCGAAACATAATGCCTCCGGCACCCACCTTCGGTGGGCGGAGGCATATAAATGTGTGCATCCGGGGTAGCCACAATCGGGAGTGTTTAAATGACTGTATGCTGATGGGAACTCATGGGAAGTTATTACACTGAACAATGCTTGCATCAATAATATTTTAGCAAGAGTGGGATCAACCCCAGAAGATGATCATGTAATGTGTTGACCTGATATTTAATAGTTATGCCCAACCATTGAACACGGTGAAAAACGTATCCCTTAATAAAGTTTACATACCAAACCAAATCTTCCCTTCCAAACAGGACCAAAGACTTTCCGAGCAAGCCTATAAGCCTAAGAGTTGTGTTCATACAGCATTTCATCTACAACTTGAGCCGAACTCTAAAGTGGTCTTGTGGAATCCTGATAAATAAGTTTTTGGAAGTGCTAAGTACCTGGTCTAAAGCTGCCCGGGTCTTTCCAGTTCTTGGGGTCGTGGTGAACCCACCAGAGATTGCAGAATACCGTTGTGTCTTTGGGAACATCGTAACCTTTGACCCTGTAGTGGATAAGGAGATGATAAGAAAGAAGAAAAAAATAGAAAGAAATATGGAAGAGAACAGGATGGACAAAAGGAGATGGAAGATGAAGGGGAGGAATAGGGTAGACAGGAAAAAAATGTTAAGATTATGGTAAGTAAAAACGTGTCTGGAAGGATCTTCACATATAAATCTTTGTTGGAAAACTAAACCTAAAATCTACAGTAGACAAGTCGGATAAGGATTCAGAAGACAATTCTCAAAGAATAGGGGGTTCAAAAGAGGAACACTTACGTTATATTTCTTTTTATGTTTTATTTGAAAGTTGTTTTTGTGTGTCAAAATGTTTAACAAATGATCTACGAGGTGTTCAGGAACTGCTACCAATGGACACTTTCGGATCCGATATCATTGAACATTGTTATAGAGTATTTCAAGCGTTCGTCAAGAGTAAACTCGTCACAACATATATGTTATTTGAACACTGTCCACTGTTGAATTTGGTTTGAATTGTATAAGTTACAGCCTAGTGGATTTCATCAAAGGGGTAACCTACTGTGTATCACACGTTGTCCGCCTTGGTCCATTCATGGAAGACATGGAACTCTGTCGAAGGGTTTCCAAGACTGTCGCCTCAAGGTACGGCAGCTTGGCCCGGTCTTCCCATGTTGGCATTCTGTCCCCAATACCCGCCGTCATCTCTGACTGAATTTTGGCTTGAACCTGTTCCAAGGAAAAGAGAAACGATATCATGAAAGCAAATGCCGTCGGTACAGTTCTTGAGAGTACATTTGCCATGCAGTGCGATTTCTTTGCGTCTTTGCTATTTCAAGACGAATACAATTACACTACTTGTAAGACATGTAAGAGGAGAATGCTACATGATATACTACCAAAGAAATTTAAAATAAATTCAAGAAGAATATCTTATGAAGGCCCAAAATGTTAAGTGCCACGAGGGCACTTAATGAGTCGGTTTGTAGATCGAAGCGTTTCATTATTGGAGAGAGTACTAGTATTACATATTCAAATAACTGGCAAGATACCGAAATTAATAGATATTGTTTTTACCGTCCTTATCAGGGTTAGTGCGATCACGGCAGCCTAAAGACATGCAGGGACCGACTAAAAGTCTACTGCACTAATGAACAACCCTCAGTTTTCTAAGTTCTGTTCATTTCAAACAGTATCTGATTCCAATATTAAATGAAGTTTTGAATTCAATGATATTGAACAGCAATATGAAAATTGAATTGTAAGCTATTTTCGCCAGCGTTTATGACTACATGGGGAGAAAGCTGTCTGGTTTGACCAAATGATCGATCATTGGATGACAGAGGTTTATCAACCGCAATAACCGCTACCAGTCAGATTCACTGTCGAACTTGGAGGGGGAGAAGGCGTGGAGGGCACAACCGACCCGTGCCAATTTTAAAACCCAAACTGGCATACCTTAAGAACACAAATAGAAAATGTGCCTCCTATTTTAATCTTTGTACCACCTCTCACAAATCTTAGACCCCTAAAGTAAAGGCATCTGAAAAATGGGATAACTTTTTTTTTTGCTTTTCACACATTTTTTTATTTTCACACATCGGTTTTATGCCCCCCTTCTGGAATCCTGGATGCGCACCCGGTGAAATTTATCGGTGAATAAAACTCACCTCAGGATGGTGGATGAGGAAAGCTATGGCCCACTTAATGGTCTTGTATGTCGCCTCATACCCTCCTAGGAACATATCCCACGTGGCCATGACCACGTGATCAGCAGAGAATACGTCATTTCCGTTCTGATCCTTGGATTCCTTCATAGTGGCGATCAGCGTATCTGTGATGTCCCGGATGTTCTTCGGGTCAAAGGTCGCGAGATGTTCATCGTATTTCTTCTGGAGAATGGCGTCGCGGCTACCGATCAGCTCCTGGACAAGACGAAGCTTTTTGCTTGGGAAGATCTGTGATTGAGAAAGAAAGAAAATAGACATCATGAATGTAATCGCGTTTTAATCGATTATCATGCTGATGAAATATATATTTGCGCTTGTTTCCTAGTCTGCAGGCACAAACCCTTGTCAGCCATAACAGAGTGTCCGAACTGTAAGGCTATGCAAGTGTACTGCTCCATACGCTCTGTACTGTAGAGCATCTGACAAGGACACAGCCTCAGACTGAAAAATATGTTAGGCTTATGGAATTATGTTGTTTAACTTTTAAAATTTAGTCTGCGTCTGCAGACTATAAATTGTTTTCCACATTTATTGCTTTTAATTCCACTGTAGTTGCAGTTATTGCCACTGGCCCTTCAAAGTGACATCGTCTTTGGCACCGACGTGAAGTACGTGGAGTGACTGTCATAACTCGTTTGGTTGACATTAAATGTAGGTCGTACCAATCCAGACCCTGTAAAACCCTTTCATTACTATAGATACGTAAACTTGTTGAATAATTGCCATATCACATTCTTAATATGGCCACGGAGCATTGTTCTCGACGCAAAATCCCAAACGCAATTTGACAAGTACACGTTGTGATGCTCGACTGAGACAATCAAATCATTTCATGCTTTGGCAAGTTAACGCAAATGCCAGTCGTACTTTTTTTAACAACCCCGTGTAAAGTACAACTTATAACATGAGCCAACAACTCGTAGTTCGTCTGGTATTCATGACCGAATCACCGAGTTGTGTTAAACCTCCTTAAAGCAAACTTTAAAGTGGAACCATTACAAAGCATTACATAAAACGTCAACTCGTCAATGGTCGTTCGACGGAAAGATAAGATAGACAATCATTTCCTCAAAATATCGTACCCTTGTCAAGTTTAATTACAACAACAGGGTTTTACTTATGACTGACTACTTAGGTTTATTGAATAGACATGATCAGGAAGTAGTAATAACAAGATTTGTAACAAAAATGCTTTCCACGAACATTCAAAGCATCCTGAAAGTGTATGACTTTGAAGCTTCAAACAAATGTTTTTTAAGCTCTTTGGAATGTCTAGAAAGAGCCCTTTAAAGAGGCATTAAACTGGTAAAACTTGAAAAGCGCCATCTTACTGTGCCTGCTAAATTAAGATTATAATTTGAAAATGAATTGCATTTATTTCGAATTTTGACAGACAGATTGTTGGATAATAGGGACATGTTATATTAATTTTCAAACTATTATTTTTTACTTCGCATATGTGGAAAATTACCTATGCATGTACATTTTAAGCTTCTAGAAACTAGAATGGGGCATGATAGGAAAATGGGAGGCACAGACACTTTTCAAATCCTGTTACAAGATGGCGCCCTTAGGAGTTTCAGTTTACTGTTACTTTAAAATGTTCAAAACAATGTCAGGCTAATTGGAGTATAGCCGAATCCATGGGTTCATTATTCTCTTCCATTTATTTTTGTGCACTTTTCAGGGGAAGAACCTTTGAAAAACATCACAAGGGCAAAACTTGGGCAGTGCGACACCACGGTGCCAGCCCAGTCTCCGATCAAGACACCATGACACATCTATATTTTCCCATTTTACAGTTATTCATTTTTTAAACAAAAATTATAAAACACGAAAAGTCAAATGTTCCCGAATTATAGTCTTATATGACGAACAAGCATCTCCGAGCCATGTTTCGCACTGACTACAGTATATCACAAAGCTGTAAATGTATTCCTAATTTGACCAATAAATGAATCAAGCGTCTGAAGTGGAGTCTTAAGACGGGTTTTCATACGACTCGCCTCACAGCTGATTGCACAGGGCTACACCACTGGGCCACAGCCGTCCATCAAAGTTCTGGAAATTGTTCATGGCCCTAAGCGGAAAGACCCCTACTGAGCCTGGTATACCATCTCAAAATATGTCTTTGATTTACGATGGAGACTCTTGTATCTGATGTTCCTTCTACGTATCTAATTTTTCCTTCCTCAGCCCTCTCCCTCCCTCCCTCCCTCTCTCTTTCTCAAAAGATTGAGCGCTCTTCAAATTTCCTTCCTTTTTCTAATTTACCCTCAGTACTGTACAAGCACGGAGATCTCATACCAAGGAGGTACTAGGCAAGCAGTACCTCCTTGCTCATACCTACAAATTTTCAAACCAATGCCAAGACATTTACTCCCCCGATGGTTCAGGATAGTTCTTTTCTCCAAAAATCATCTCCCTAATTCCTAACGGCTAATGGAGGTTGACCAGTAGCAAAGACATCACTGAAATATGCTTCAACCTTTATAAAAGTAGGCACTACTCACTTAACGTATCGCAATAAATTACGCGAAAGGTGATAGAAGAATACTAATAATAGTATCTCCAACATTCTAAAGTGATTGAATGTTGTGTAAATTGTATAATATACATTTTTTTTATAAAGTCAAATTCCATTAAGGAAAGGTACTAAAATCTATACTAATCCTAATTGTCCTCTTTTTCAAAAGGTATGTCGGAAACGGAAGGGAAACTTTATAGATGTGAGTTATGTGTACCTTAGGAGCTTAATTATAGACAACTTCCCACAAGAGTCGGTGTCAATATAAAAAAAAATCTAGTGTATCCATTTTCTTTGTGAAATGAATGGAGATTTAACTCCCGTTAGCATTGTGCATGAATGATTCGCCTTTTCTTAAACTTGAAAACGAACAGAAGCAAGCTGGTATTATGTTCGAACCCACTCCTGCCTCTACCACCAATCGATTTGTTTGTTTTTCAAATGTCAGTTCGCATAAAGTTCAATGCACCGTTTCTCAGTTTGTGGTATTTGATAGTCCCCAAATCATAACTTTAATAGTTACCAACAACGCGGCGACAGCGGCCCAGAAATAATAGACGCGAGCCTGCGAAAATAATGGTCACGCGCAAGTCTCCTCTCAGACGTTCTTTGATATCTTTGTGAAGTCAACGAGGTAATTTTGCCCACTGATATTTCTCACTGAGCCCCTGATTTTCATTATTGCATTTTAGTGATCTATTAAATAGATACACTTTATTTCATTTATCTTCCCCTTTTAGAGGGGGGGGGGGGTAAACCAGCAATGGAGCATATTCACCATCCGCAAGAATGATTCCGTTGTCGAGTTGCTGTTAACTTCAAGATAGGCTTGGCATTTATTTAAAATAATAAGTTTGTGACGTGTAACATCTTGTTGCGTTTGCTGCAACTAGTACACTGTGTTGTTGTTATCTTTGTGTATTCCTTGTCGTTTTCTCAATAAAAACATTGACAAAATACTGTTCAAGTACCGTATGGAGCTAGACTACATTATAAGGAGAAGCGAAAAAGACAAAAATGGAGCGAGCAAAATGACTCGGGGACGTGGAAAGGGACCGAGAAGTTTCCCGACCTTTAGTCAGAGAATCCCCGCTGGTGGCTCATAAAAAGAACCCATGGTGCAGTTGTTTTCGCCACATGAAAAAGGCAAATTTAACCCCCCCCCCCTCGTTACACCCGTCCTGCTTGTGGATTTCTGAGATTTGATTCTGTTTGTGGTCTTTCAAATATATTGTTAGGTTAGATTCGGTACCCTTTTTTCAATAGTTCGACCAAGGAGGTACTAGTACCTCCTTCCGATAACGGTCACTCCCGATTTCCCTCTATCTGTCTTCAAGAGAAGCAGGATAGTAGTTACTATTATATTGCAGGATCGATATCAAATATGGCCTTTGTGGTTAATTATGTGACAATCTAATATCACGAATATAAAATATCAAAATGATGGACAGTATAAAGTCGGAATTGTTAAGTGGTCCTTCAAACTTTCATAGCAAGTCGAAAGACATTATGTATTTGTCAGTTCCAGGGGGAACGGTGAAGCTCTAACCCCAACCGCAACAGCGAAAAGGGGCAAGAACTTGACTCATGTCGTGACATTATTTTATTTGTATGTTACTGCAACGTTAAGTCGGTTTAATCCGTTATTTGCTTTCGCGTCTACAGGTTTGTATATCTTTTCCCTCCCTTCCTCCAAAGCGCGCCAAACCTAGGGCATGCGATATTTCCGTCAGCCTTTCATCGTCTGCTTCGAGTTCACACCTCCGAAGAAAGGAAAGGAATAAAAGGGGGGTTCGCACACCGAAGGAAGGCGAGTTTCAGAAAGAAAATAAGCTTTGAGTTGTCAAGAGGAAGCGTCGTTGACAGATGGACGCACGGGGAACTCCTGGCTTGGTCATAGTTCAGGTTCTCGCTGATATTCTGTCAATGGAGGCCCCAGAGTGGCGTGTGCTTGGGAGTAGTATATACGTGGAGAGGGAAGGGAGAAGGGAATATTTTTGAAAGGGATCTGGCGGCCTGGTCCCGGTGGGATAGTTTGTGGTTGTGAGGGTTAAGCCGTTGTTGTCTATGGCGAGGAAGATGGGTGAGAGAGATCGGGAAGATGAGAGAGTGAAACGATGAGTGATCCATTACGCAGGTATTATGACACACCAAGGAGGTACCAAGCAGTCTTGCCTAATACTTGGACACACTCAGAAAAAAGAAAAAAAGTGCATGAGGCCTACTACTACTAGGACTACACAGCCATAAAAAAGTGAAAATCAAATGTAGTTCCATGGTTATTACCACAGTACACTCTACACAGGTATTTCCCGATATGTTTGATGCAGTTGATATTGTCATCTTTATTACACTTTTAAATAATTGCTAATTTTGACAAAATACATATCAAAATATAGCTTTTAATCGTTCAGAATACTGCACAAGTATAGGTCCTATATAATAACTGTGTAACGATAATAACATCTTGTAAGGATCAACATCGCTGAAAGCAAACGAGCAACAGAAATAAATAAATAATAAATAAATAAAAGATTAAAATACATAATTTCAATGCAGGTGCCTTGTGGTTATAAAATTTTGGAAGGGGGAACCAAACAGACATTTCATTTAGAATATGTTTTCTCTGTTTTGTACACAAGGTAGTGCCATGTATAGACTGCAAAGGGGGGGGGGGGGGGGGGAGGGGCGCTGGCCGGTGGTGCTTATGGTATATCCTCCCATCCTCGTTTGCATTTCTTTGGAAGAACGCGCCCCCTCGTATAAACCCAAAGCATCTATTTTTGACGAAAGATCATATTTTTCCTCGGCATTCTGACCTCTTGCCGCGCTCACGTCATCGTTACGTCGCCATAATTAGGCTAGCATCGTCATGATTGTCGGATGCTACCCATCGCGTGCGCGGCACGGGGCCCCAGCCGTCTAGTTAACCCCGCCTCACCCCGTCACCCAAACGGCAGGTTAAGATACTCTTTCATAATTTAGCTCAATCCCTTACTCGGTTATTCAATTCTTTTTGACTCTCCTGACGTTCATCCCAGTATTTCTTCCAAGAACCATGCTCCAGTAAATAGGATATAAAGAACACAAGGGTAAAAGTGCCCCGAATTTTTAAATTAATAAGAAAAATGCCAATATACACTGCTATTCCATGATTGTCATGCCCCTCCCTACAAAAGCATATTTGTATTCCCCACTTATGCTATAACTAACCAGCTTTTAAAATGTACTTACCACATGAAAATTTATTTTCATGAGTATGGGATCAATACTCAGCTTTTTTTAAATAATAATTTTCATTTTCCTAATCCATGGACTTCTACAACGTAAGAGAAATCCCCGATATTTTTTTAGTCTATTACGAAAATCACTTTTTCTTTAATACCTGCTCATTATCACAAATATTTTTCATGTCAAAATAGAAATTAATCAAGATTTGCCCACTTTATGAAAAATGCACCCTATAAAACCTCGGTTCATCGTCATCACCTCGTCAACCATACCATTGTCATTTTCATACACATTTTGCCAATTTTCACAATTTGGAAACCTCTGGGTTTTTTTTTAAAGAACCGAATGACTTGTATAAACACAAATTTTAATATAAATGTGAAGCGAATTCAAAGTGAAATGGAAGCTCTGGGGAGCGTTTCATCAAGCATATTGTCAGTGATTTTCACCGACAACTGTTATAAGCTACTGAAATCCTTGCATCTGATTGGTTGAGAGCAAATTTGTCGGTGAAAATCACTGACAAAACGCTTGATGAAACGCTCCCCTGAATTAAAGTCCCTAAACATAGCTTTGGTTAATTGAAATACTGATCATCTGTAACATATAACATGTATAGTGAATTACGATGATTTGCAAATTCTGCATCAACCCAATCTCTCAGAAGATATTCTTGTATTTGATGAATTCTAAAAAAACAATACTACGAAGTGTAGCATTATACTGACTATATTTTTCCTTTGAGTAGCGCCACATACTTAACCCGAAATATTTCAATGAATGAATGAAAAAGAATAAATCGTCTGACTTTGGATTTCACAGAATTGCCCCATGAAAGATCCTTTTTCGCTGCATTAAGGGAAGCAATTTGTGATATGCTCTAAAGCTTTAAAGCGAAATGGCGCCTATTCCGTTGTAAGGCGGCATAAAGCTATACACATTTCAGTCAATTTTCGAATATGAAATGCCCCATTTGTCCATTTTATCGCGAGAGTACGTTACTCTTTCTCTCTACACACACATCAGCGACAGCAGCGTCAACAACAGACCTCACTTCGGGAAAATTTATGCGAAAAATCGCTTCGAATCTCGAGCAGAAAGGGCAATGACTTCGAAGGCAATGTGAAAGGTCAGTGGGTCAAATTCCTCTTGTTTTTGAGCTGGCACCTGTCCCTTCCAGCAACAGTTCTTTTCTACCCTCCCTCTTCTTTTATTTCTTAGTTGAAAATCTCAAGACCTACTTTCCGCAAATCTGGCGTATTTTCGTGCTTTATGCCCCCCTTTCAGCGAGCTGTTAAATTCGTACTAAACAAGGGCGTGTGACCCGTTTTTCTGGAATAATTCCCGCCCGTTTACGGATAATTCCTAAGCAGATAACTTTCAACCCTTCGCTGACTGCCCGGTCTGTCACCCCTGCAAGACTTTTGACGTGAATCAGAGAAGCTCTCGACAGAAGGATACCGGTATCTTTGGAAGTACAGAATACCCTATACTGTTTCTGCCAAGGATGCGGTATGCACCGCTTTCGAAATTCTTACTGTGTTGTTGAATGATTATACATTATTTCCAGCAACAATCATGTGCTTCACACCGAAGAATCCAAACATGAATCAAACTGTTTTTTTAGTTTATGATTGATTTGATTTTATACATGTGGTAACCAAAACTAAAAAAGTCATCAGTAGCTTGATAATCACACAATTGTATCATACATCGAACGTTTAAGTAGAACATAATTATTTAGTGGATTGGCACTGAGAATGACGATGAACATGAATAAGAGTGGACATAGCAAAAACCAGGAATTCGACATAGACAATGTAAGCAACTTGCTTTCAAAATCCTCTGCAAATGATACTCCAAAACATCATTCAATTCGTTCTTCTTTCTCTTCTATATCACCACAAAATAATCTACTCTCTGAGCACAAAATCGTCATGATCTATTCTCTTTTTACCATCCCAATATAGAAACAGATACACTAACAGTTGTTCTGTAAGAAATAACACGCACATTATGTGATATCATCTGATCATCTCCGGCTATTATCCACATGTCAACGTTCTGTTGATATTAATCATTTATCTCGCGATGGTTTTGTGTCTTTGTGCTTTAATGGTTTTATGTATTATCTTCCATTTTCTGAACAAACAAGTCGTATTTTGGTGTTTTTTCTATGGAAAGGGCTTCACCCCCTCTCTTTTTTTTCTCACAGATGCAACTCTGTCAACAAACAAATCATATTTGGTTTGTACACTGCAAGGCCCGTGGTTTTCTAGGTTTATATTGCGTGCCCGTAAATCAAATAAGAGCCGAAACATAGCATCGCAAAACATCACCAAATATCATTCATCAGCTCCCATTTCTTTAGTCTACAGCAGCAGACTGATAATACTGCAAGAACGAACAATTTACTGTTCTACTTAATAACCAGTATTTCAAAAATCTCAATTTTTGAAAGTCATTGATGGCATTACGTTGGCATCTACAAAATAACGATAATAGGAGAGAAGGGGGGGGGGGGGGATTCTCCAATATATATTGTGCAATTTTGTTTTGAAATGAAAATCGTTTTTGGCACGGATTTCTTTTTGATTGCCGCGATATAAAAAAAATTGGCAGCTGATCAGCAAAGGTGTTTTGATAGGGAAGTCATTCATTTGGTTAATCAAAGAATTGTGATTTCTAAAGAGTAAATGTAGGTCTACGTTCAAAGATCAACTTTTGTTCACGGACTGATTAGGATACCGCTCATACACCCTCTGCGGTATAAAAATAATAAAAAAATACTTGTATACATTGTATACATAATTATTTGGCCTTTAAGCAATCTCATAAATCCATTGCTATGGTTGCAATACACTATTGTTTGTCACTATTCTCTCGATATCGTTATTGTGCTTTACTTACAACGTAACAAGAACACTACTATATATCATAATGTAATAGAGTTTTGATTGTGATTCGAATTACATGTATCTCATAATATCTAGAAAAAGAGTGATATTTACCCAGAACCAAAAGTGCTTTCGCTACAAGCATTTCCGATCAACAGCTTCATACATTATATTACGGGATGGCTCTCGAGATAGATAAATCTTCAACGAAACCTTCTGGGCATCATGTTTGAGCTATTTTGTAATATATTTTGTAATACTGAAACAAAAACAGTTTGAACTGACAGACTACTTCATGCTTCCAGCTCAACCCGGATTCCGGTTGGTTGCAGAATTCCATTCGCTAACATGTGTCGATTCGGTTCATTGCAAACCGTATTCGTTTACACATCGCGTGGGTCGTATTAAACTCAAGAGAGATAGTAAGAGTACTAGCTCGACGTTCACATGCATATATCCTCATAATAGTGATCGGATAATGCACTTGAAAGAAAAACAAGTTCGAATTTCAGATATCTCGAATAAAGAAAAAGTATGGTGGATTTCCAGGACGCTGTGAATGTTCCAAAATTCCTACCAGATGGAAAGTGACAAATGTATTACCCTAAATCATAATACATGACATGATGGAGGAACAGGCGTTAAAATTATTATTATTATCATTATTATCAATATTATTATTATCATTATTATTTTCATTATTATTATTATTATTAAAATCCCACTTAAATTAAGGTAATGTTGTGATTTTGGCCATAGTACTTGCTAAAGTAAAAATGTATTTTAAAGATTTCTAGCTTTGAATTTCCTTTTGTGTTTCTTTAACTTGTAATACATACCTTAGGCTTAGCAAAACTTTACGGTTTACACAAATATTTCAAATAAATGGCCCTTTTGGGATATATGCCCCATTTTCAACATGAATATAGGTACTGACTGCTAATCTTGTATCTGGCAGATTCCCGGAAAATATAGTACAATGAAAGGTGTAAAAGCGATTCATATAAATTGGAGAAGAAAAAAAAATACATTAGTTGTATATGGCTCAATATGGCTCAATATACATGTAGCTCCCTGTACGAAATCTGTTCTCATCATTTTACGATCAATCGGTGCTTATGGTATGACTAAAGTACAAGACAAGGGAGCGATGCAGTCCCTCCATTATTACTCGAGCTTCAAACGAGAACCGCAGCCGTATACAGTTTTTATTGATTTTTCTCTCTGTCTCTCCTCTCCTTGTTTTCTCTGTTTCTTTCCTTACTCTCTCTTTCTCTTTCTTCTTCTCTCTGCTCTCCTTCTCCCTGACCTCAATACACATAGAGTAATGGCCTATACGACATGTTTATTGTGTTGCATTTACGGTGTAGTCCAACAGAGAGAGAGAGAGAGACAGAGAGAGACAGAGAAAAAGAAAGGAAGGACGAAGGAAAAAGAGACAGTTCTGACATGAGAGGATACGAAGAAGAGAGTGTGTAGGAGAGAGATAGATAGAGAGAGAGATGAAGAGAAATTTCGAACGTTTAGAAGAAAGGCACGGATGACACAGAAAAATGAAACAAAGATGAGAAAACATGAATGGTTGACGCGACAAATGAATCATGTTTGATACCAAAGAGCTCATCAAGATGGACGAAAAATAAATCTGTGAATGAGAAATGAATGAGATGGGGATGCGCGGAAGAGAATGATGCTGCGCTGTTGCCATGGCAACGACTTGCTTGGAGCTGTGTACGTGAGAGACTAATGGTGTGAGTGTTGGCCGTCATCCAGTTACTCACATCACATCATTCATCATCCCAGTCAAGCTGTGCTAAGACGTCTTCGAAACACCTTCTATACCAGTCAGGAGTAGTAGGTCAACACATGTCGGGCAGCCGGGAAGGCATCAATGTATCCAATCTTAAACCGTCATGTGCATTCTCCATCTCTTGAATCGGCCTCGTAATAATGCTGTGTATTTTAAACACCACGCCTTGTTAAGATGATGTCTTTACCTCCCCCAGACTGTCATCCTTATCTCTTTTGATCTACTTTTCCGCCAACATCATCATCATCATCACCCTCGTCTTTCTGATCATAATCATCACCATAATCATATTTCGTTTACATATCAATTCATCTAATATCGAATCTACTTCTTTAAAACGCTCCTTCCCAGCTTTATATAATGTATTTGCGTCTTACAGCTTAAACATTTGAAAGGATTACTATCACACATCACCATTTTACAAAGTAACATTGCAGAGTAACAGTTGCTTTGTAGCTGTAGGTTATTCTCTGTGGCTTAAAGCTCAATGACAAATGTTTTTCAATTAAACTAGACTGTATTTCATGAGATGCATCCACTGGCTTCTCTGCCTTGCAGATATGGGTCATTCCCCAACGCCGTGCATAACTCAAATACAGCACACGGCCAAGCTCCGCAGTGTGCATAAATACATGGACATCGCTTGCAGGCGATAAATACAACTCAAGGTGTCGAAAATGTTATTCAACTTGTTGAATGGTGTTGTGAAGGGCCCTTCTCTTCTCTATCCCTGCGCACTGTCAGTCTATTTTAGAGTATTTAGGCACACACGTAAGTCAATATTTTAACACTCTCTTAATTAATTCTTCTATGCAGGCTTTCTGAAGTCATCTCGTTTCTTCGTAATGAAAAGGGCACCTCGGCGAGCAATGTATAGTAGGTCAACAGAACTGCATTCGGTTCAGATGCTGTAAAATTCTGTGATGCCTGATGGTGTAATATCACAGCATTTGGTGCTCTCAAAATGCTTTCTAGCCCGAGAGTGTATCATACATGTCATATTCATGAAGCTATTCCTACGAGGAAGTTTGTAGGTGCTACCTACAAAAACAATCCTCTCAAGTAATGTTACCAATAGATCAAGATTTTATTGCACTCTTATATCCATCCACCTTCCCAAATCGACAACGGATAAAGCTAATCGCACTTTTTCCAAAATGGTCAAATTCACATTTCAATCGCCTCATAACATCGGCTATATTGCATTCAGCATATAATAATATTCCAAGCGTTATGTCCTACTTACTATATAGTTCAACCATTGGACGCGTGTGTACAGTGCTGCACTGTGTCAATATTGAATTGTGAGGCTATATTTGGTATAACGCATAATATACATTTCATTTTTACCTCTCCAAGTACTCTCAGCTTCTCACGACTCTTAACCACGTTGTGCTCAGCTTTGTAAACGAAAAAAGCTGCTGGAGCAAAGAATAGTTGCCATTGGCCGTGATGGGTTTCCTTTATTTCAGCACTTTGTTTTTGTTTTTCACTCCTATATTCCCTCTCTTTAATGTTTAATTCCTTATGCGTGTACGGTTTATCGCGTCCCAACGTGCAATTTCGCTCATTACAATGAAAAATACTACCCCTAGTTCGATTTTGATTCATTTAGATTTAATCTTTGTCATATTTTCATTAAAATCAATGATCGTTGAAATGATAAAATCGCACCATCCACTCTTTTCTCAGTAAAACAAAATACCTGTATGTATGAAATACTAATCAAAAAGCAATGTATTTAGATTCACTCATTGGTTTATCATGTTCGTTGAGACCATAATTATTTGAATATCAAAATCTGATTATGCAAACTGTTTATTTTTTAAAATCTATTTAATTAATTAATTTATGTATTATTATTATTTTAAATTTATTTATTTATTTATCTTTGTGTGTGTGTGTGTGTGCATGTGGTGGTGGTGGGGGGGGGGGGGGTGATTGTTAGATTCAATTATCCCCTCAATATAATTTTTGGACACGCACAACAGGCAACAGCTACATAGGGCAGGAAAACGTAGTACTGATATTAACAGAGCAAATCCTTTATTTTTAAGAATGTAAGTGAGCAAGAATTAAAGTGGAGGCAATCAGATAAAATCAGAAAGGGTCAGTCAAAAACTGAAGGCAAACAAATTCTCTTACCTTTAATGCAGGGAAAACATCAATGGGGTCACCAGGTTTCAAGAGGCTTGAAAACTTCTGATTGCTGTCGACTAGGGCTTGGTACTCGGGATCATTCAGGGTGTATCGAGTGGCGAATGTGAGCTGGGAGATGATGTTGATGATGGCAAGGTTGAGCTCGTTCTCGATGTCGCACACAGGTCCAGCTTTCAACATCAGAAGTTTGGTGAGGTACTCCGCTTCCCGAGTGATTTTAATTCCCATTGCCTCGCAGCCCTTGCCACGGATATTCTTGTGCAGAGCCGCCGCAGTAGCCCGACGATGCAGCCTCCAGCCGGGGGTATAGTCTCCAAAAACGATGTCGCAGTTGTTTCGACTCATGAGGCTGACGGAGTAGAGACATGGTCGTCCGGCGAAGTCGACGGCGCGTTGGTGGAGGGCTTCCCTGATCGAGTCGACGTCGTTGAGTACGAGGAATGGAGTCGAGCCGATTTTGAGGGAGAAGACACTGCCGTATTTGTCAGCGAGTTCCTTCATGACGCGATAGGGGGCTTTCCCTGTCATGAAAACGGGCAGGTTGCCGATGAGGGGTAGGGCAGGAGGTCCCGGTGGCAAGCGGTATTGCTTGCCATATCTCCTGGAGATAAAAGACTTGACCATCCACAACACAAGAACAAGAATCACTAACTCCACGGCCACCATGATTCACCTATTTCGTGGTCCCATACAATTTCACAAAAAAAGTACAAATATCCAAAAGGAGTGTCTTGTCAACAGAGTCACTCTTGAAGAGAAGGAAACCAGCGAGAGAGAAGAGATGTTTTCTCGCTTTCAGCTTTAGCTACGAGTGAATCCTAAATCGCTTTCTCTCGGTTGATATTGCAGCTGATCATATGCGATGTCAAATTCCGAACAGAGACTCGGGCGCACGCGACGATTCGAGCATGCAATACAACCAGCTGATTTGAGGGAGTGATCGACTGACAGGTATGAAGTGAGCGCACGCCAGCTAGCTACAGCTCCCCGCAAAAATAACCTCAAACCACACACATACCCAAAGACGAGGAATAGAGGGCCGTTGATATGTCAGCACCCATTATCACGTTAGCTATTTTATGCGTTCGCGCAGCTCGTTTGTTTAATTATCCCATAGTCTGTCAACGGAGCTTCCCATTCGATGAATCCCGCCCTCTGATTGGTCTCCAAACTTTGTACTTATGCTAATCAGCACACGTCCGGCGACCAATCAGCGCTCGTCCTTGCTCGAGTAGGTAAGTTCAATGAACACCAATCCGTCTCATCACACGAGTGTTTTTTCTCTCCGACTGTCCCCTCATAATTTTCTTCTCTATTTTCTTCCAAAGAAATAAGTCAACACGCACTCGTTGGAGCTGGCATATATCAGTACAGTGACATGGTGCTAGGTGATTATTGTGAGGGCATGAAAAAGAGAAAAGAAAATCAACAAATAAAGTTCGAGTATTGGAATGACATAAATATAAACGGAGGTCGCTCAAGGCTCGTTCTCGTAAAAGTACAATCACCTCTTGTCTGTACTCTCGCTAGGTCGCCTCTGTATGATGTTATTAATAATAAGCTTCGCTCGTGTGACAGAAAAGTCGCAAGACGTAAGACGCCCCCTAAGACAGAGATGAGCCAGATAGCTGTCTATGAGAGATTAAGAAAAAACAACAACAAAATACACGGGGAATTCTTAGTCCCGCAACGTGTGAACATATTCCAAAGTGACATAATAAGTGGCCATTGAATAATACTACCCTTAATCAAGGAAAGGCTCCCAAAATGTTAAAATACATTCCTTTTATCTTTGATTATATTTCGTTTTTGGAAGAGAAATGGTATTATTAGAGAATGTATATGAAACATGATAGAAATAAATATTGTTTTTTTAAACATCTTTACACAAAACTTTTTCGTGACACAAGTTTATTTCTATACAAAGCAAAATCAATGTTAATATTTTGATTATGAATGTGTAAAATTTGTACTGCTTTAGTTTGTGGAAATTAAAAAGAAGGCATATATGTTTTTTCCATAATGTTTTTAAGGGAAAGTTATTTGAAGGGACAAATAGGGGAATACAAAACAAGGATTTAAAAATGTATTTGTTCCAAATACATGTAGGTAATTAACTTGGCGTGGGACTGGTCTTGAACTTGAACTTTAACATCTATCATGTTTATTTCATATGTCATGTCTTCGATGTAGCTCTTCCATAAAAAATTGCTTTAGAAAAAACTGTAAAAAAACTATAAAAAATAACTTTTTAACCAGAATCGCATATATTCTGGATTTTTTTCAATTGTTCAAACGCAACTTTTTATGCAGGAGAGCACATATTCAATTCTATATCCGTGAAAGTTAACCAACAGGTAATATCACAAGAAAGGGGAAAATAAGAAGAAGAAGAAGAAGAAGAAGAAGAAGAAGAAGAAGAAGAAGATGAAGAAGATGAAGAAGATGAAGATATCCTACAAAGGAGTCTCCTCCATTTTGATACAGACCCAGGGGCGGATCGGGGGGGGGGGGGGGGTGGTCAGAGTTTTTATGTGTTGTACACCCGCCTTTTCATGACAAAATACTTAAAATTGAGATAAGAAAAAATATGGAAGTTTGCCAAACTCTTGGTGTGAAGGTGATTTTGAGGACGATTCGGATTTCGGATTAGCCTTGATGCGCGCGCGCTGCTCGCCCCCGTGTTAAGGTCGAGGAGTTAAACGGATGAAGCCCAACACGAAACCTTGCATATCGGACTAACCTCCAGCCGATGGGCTTACCCGAAAATGTAGGGCACTGTACGCAAGCACAGATGGGGAAAGGTGAATAACATCTTGTTGTTGGGTTAAAGGTGGATGCTGGAATTTGCCTCAGGAATAAAGTCGACATATTTCATCTTTAGGCTACAAAAGATATCATGTAATGATACCATGGTTAAAAAATAAACAAATAAGAGGACTGAAAAGGTGAAAACCAAACGTGTTTTATGTCATTGACAGAAGTTTTATTATTTCTATGATATTTGGCTTACAACATTTGTTCAAAATGCTTCATATTAGAAAAAGAAAAGGGAATTATTTTCGATGTCAATCAAAATGATGAAGTAAAAGAATCATTTATGGCGCAAAGTTTAATTATATTGTTTTATTTTGCTTTGGTTTCGGGCAGGCAGCTCAGGCGCTCGTATCGACAAAATATTTTGTATTATTTATTTTTATTGAATGGTTTATTTGGATAAAAGTACAAAAAGAACAGTTCAATTTCATTCACATTGGCAGTCAAATGACTGAATTGTCGAGAATGACATGATAATATACAATATTCATAAACATACCGTTGTATTACATTGCAAAATTAACATTACATTGTAAAATATCTACCTGCTATACCCCCTTCGTTACCCTAATGGAACACATACGTTAAGAAAATATTCTTTCAACTCATCATTAAACAAAAGAGTAGTTGTCGTGGTCGAGAGGTTTAAACCCTTGTCTAGAAAAGTAGGGGTGGTGGATTTGAGCCCCGGAATCGCGCGCACCAATATAATCTATCTGAAGACTGGTTTTAACGATGATCCATTAACTTTTTGTATTGCTCAAAATTTTAAACAAACTTGAGGGAGAAATTAGTCACGCACCCCTGGAAATGCCCCTAAGCTCGAAATGTAAGCTATGACCCACACAGACGTGTATGAAACATTTCAAGGTAAAATTTAACATTTTATTTTCCCGCCAACAATCCCGAACTAGATGCGCACGGCGTCTGATCCGCGATGAAAATGTGATCCGCTGGATTTATCTTTTGGCAGGTGTGCCACGAGCCGAGAGATCATACTTGTGTTACAGGTATTCAAAGTGGCGTAGCGTAACCATTGAAGGGGCATAGAGGGTCTTACTTGTATATTGAACTGCGAATTAACATCGCCACCGATTGAGGGGGGGGGGGGGTCATATCATCTCCTTTTCTCCTTTCACTTTCCCTTTTCTCTCCCCCTCCTTTATATATTTTTCTTCGCTATTCGATGGGGGGGGGGGGGGGGGGGGGACGTGCCTCTAGCTCGTATTTACGCCACTGGGTATAGCATTGATGACAGATGTGAATGGGTGTCAAGACCTTTTGGTCTAGCTTGATGGTATTATTTTTCAATTTTTATTTCATCATTGACGTGAAAATAATAAAAAAAATGTTTATTTATTTATTTATTTAGCTAAAAATCAAAGATAGAGATAGAGAAAGAGGGAGAGAGAGAGAGAGAGAGAGGGGTTCTCGAAATGTTGAAGAAAATTATCAGTGGTCCATTTTCAATAAGAACGGAAGTGTGGAATGTATTGTAAATTGGCGGATCAATTTGTTTTTCTTAAAACATTTTGAAACTCCGAATTACTGTAAATTCAATAACCATGATAATAGATAGAATATATCAGAGCCCCTCGGACCTTTCCAAAATCGATTATCGATAAATGATAAGAAAATAAAGGTTTTAAAAGTTTCATATCGTTTCATTATGTTTATCATAATTTTTCGTTCATTATCTGATAATTAAGCTCAGAAACTGATATTTTTTTCTTTCTCATTTTTCTTCCATCATTATATTACATTTAGGAAATTAATTTTACCTTAGATTTCATTTATTAAATTTCATTATTTATGTAAGAAATTAAGGACAAGCAACTGTAACTGAACATGGACACCAACTGCGGTAGAAGAGATAGAGATAGAGAGGGGGAGGGCGAGAGAGAGAGAGAGAGAGAGAGAGGGGGGGGGGTGGGGTTAGTGTGCACAGAGGTCAAGGCCAGACAAGACCATGTGAATGACAAAGAAATGACAAAAAAGAGAGAATAAAAGAATGAAAGAGATGAGAGATAAAGAAGAGCCATGGTAACAGAGGAGGAGAAGGATCGAAAAGGGTAAAGAAGAAAGAAGAAGGAGGATGTGGAGAATGAGGAGTAGGAGGGGAGCAGGAGGGCGCAGGCTGAGGAGGAGGAGAGGAAGAAGAAAGAGGAGGTATATAAAAAGGGAATGAGGGAGGAAGAAGGGAAGGAGGCTGGGGAGGAGAGGAAGATGATGAATAAGAAGGAGGAGGGAGAAAAGAAGGGCATGAGAGAAGTAAGAGGGGAAGGAGGAGCAGAAGGAGGGGGAGAAGGGGGCGGGAGGGAAGAAGAACAGGAAGGAGGAGGTTTAAAAGAAGGGGATGAGGGAGGAAGAAGGGAAGGAGGATGGGAGGAGGAGGGGAGGAGGATAAGACTAGGAAAAAAGTATATAATTATATCAAGATCATTTTCAGTTAATAATGGGGGGGGAATGGATAATTCGAGAATCCTTCCTTAGACCACAATTTTATCGGAGAAATCAATATCAGCCCCGCCCTTGTTTTCACAACTGGACTAACGTTTGTAACATTTGGTTGCACTTTTGCAAAATTATTATTTTCAGCCAAACACTTTACGAGTTCATGACCTTTTATTATACTTTATATTCTCTTAAGGCATTCAAAACAATAATCAAATCGACCACTGTCTATATAAACAACGGTATATCAAATATAGGAATATGAAATAGATTTCGTTCCAATATTTGCACTTGCGTGTGAAGTTCATGCCATCAATAAAAAAGTGCATTATTGATTGGGTTTGGAAAAACAAAAGGTTGGATGCGTTAAGAAGGTGGTGTATAATAAATGGCCCGTCCGTGAACTAGACGGAGATGGCAGCGCTAACGCCCATATCACAGACTGGAGTAGAGAGCTGACAGACTTGATGGAACCGGTTGGGTGTGACAATAAACGATCATCTTTTTGTTCATGACGACACCTCTTCACACTCTTCCCCTCTCGCTTTAATTTTGTCTATAAATTTATGTAGATCTTTCTCTCTTTCTATCTTTCAATATCTCTATTGATCTCCAACTCGCTTTCAGTCTTTTCACCCTACCTTTCTCTATACACCATCTCTCCTCTCTCTCTCCCTCTCTCTCTCTCTCTCTCTCTCGATCTCTCTGTCTATCTGTCTCAGCATTACCCCCTCCTATCTATTTCTTACTCTGCATCTTCTCTCTCTGTCTCTCCTATAATACCAGCAACAACACAATACTGGCCATGCCTCCAATATCCATAAAAGTGATTTTCTCCGTCATTTTCAATGTCTCTGCCAATGTCTTTGTCATTGTCATTGTCATTGTCATCAGTCATCATTTCCATTGTATTTGTCATTGTCTTTGTCATTGTCATTGTCATTGTCACTGTCATTGTCAGTGGCAATTGCATTGGTAGTGGTGTTGGCATCGTAATTATCATCGTTATTATCCATGCAAATTAATCTTCCATCTGTTCCTCTGTACTTCATGGCCCGTAATAGAGCCTGCCGGACTTTTTTCTTTCACCAAATACACCAACTAGACCTCTAAAAAGGTTTTTTTTCGGGGGGGGGGGGGGGGGGGGGTGCTTTTTCTATCCACTGGATCCCGCCTATGAACACCATCCCATCCAAATAATATTATGTGCGTTAAAAATATCATTGACAAAAAGAGCGAGAACCCTTTGGAGTTTGTCTCTTGCACACCCAGTATCTGAACAACAGGATCTGCGTGGTCAATATCTTGACATCTTTTGGAAGCTGCCCCCGACACGTTGGTTATCATTACCTATAGGTATTTTGATGGTTTGAGCAAGGGTTTCCGATACTCTTTAGGGGTAAGAGAGGGGATAATTAAGAAGGGGGATGTTGCTACCATTCCTAGATTCTCGTGCTTATTTTTCTACTGACGATTAAATAATATGACTCCACAATCATGACTAAGCCCAAGACCACTACCATTGAATTCTGTTATTTGCAAAATGACTAAAACGCTTGCATTTAGTTCCATCTTCACGATGTATTGCTTAAAGGGCTGTCTTGAAATATCATCGATAACATTACAGAGGAATAAAGGGCACGGAAGGCTTATGTTAAAGAAAATTATATATTGAAAATTAGTAAACGAAGAAGCTTGACTGGGGAGGAATTTTTAATTTGTAAACAAATCTTTCGGTATATTACTCCCAGTGTTAAAGATCGTATGCTCGATCTGTAATGAAAAACACAAGTCAGAAAAAATTGGAACCAGCGGGATTCGAACCTGTCATCTACTGCTTGCCGGGCAGCGACTTAACCACCAGGCTATTCTGGTTCACGGCCAAGTCACGACGAACTAGAATCAAATACCCAAGATCCTCTTCTTTCTGACTCATTAATATTCAAACGGTCCGCCGTGGAACAATGGTTAGTAAACGAAGAAGCTTGACTGGGGAGGAATTTTTAATTTGTAAACAAATCTTTCGGCATATTACACTGGGAGTAATATGCCGAAAGATTTGTTTACAAATTAAAAATATTGAAAATTGTTTTATGTTACATTACATATGAACAATGCGGAGCTATTTGCTTTCAGTCCATCGTCCAAATCATTACCTCTTAAACTCTGTTTTTAACAACATTTCTGTTGTTCTGTAACGATGGATAATCACACACACTTTTATACCGCCCCATTTACATTATCTACGCCCACCAACACCCCCTTTGGTTCAATCTAATTTAAACCCCTCTTCTTCCACCCACTGTACTAGAGCAAATCCGTGAGCTATATTTTCAAATACATAAATAAATATACCGAATACCTGTGCTCTGAATTTTCCGCAGCCAGAGGTAACGGGCATAATATTCCTGCTATCTGTATTTTTGATTGAATTGATCAATAGTTTATACGTGTGGGAAGGAGTGAGCGTACTTGTTTGGGTCGTGAGTTTATCGAATTTTGGCGGCTCATCCCTTCCGCCTAGGTGTCACTGCTAAAGTTGGAATATTTATTTTTCAGAATAGGGGTTACTTCACACACCGAATGGTCACATGACATGAGCCAACCCTGTAATATCTTTTTGTCGATCTCGTGGGCTGTCAGACTTGTTGGCCATCGGTCTCGTGAACCATCAAGTGCTACGGGGGGGGGGGGGGGGGGGGGGGAGATCTGCTTGGGGAGATCTGAGAAGATCTTCGTGCCGTGGATAGGGCTAATAGTAAAATGACAGAATGAAATAGAACGGTAGAGTAAAAGGAAGAGAGTAAGAGAGAAAGATAGAAAGAGAGAGAGAGAGAGAGAGAGAGATGGATAGACAGGGGGAGAGAGAAAGAGAGAGAGAGAGAGATCTCTATCTGTGGATAGTTAAGCGTGTGTGGGGGGGGGGGGCGGGGGTTATAAATCAGCGCTATTTTAAAGCGTTGGTACATGTATATAAAAATGCACTATTCTAGTTATTTTTAAAAATCTTTTATGGATGTTTGGTGAATGGGGTTATATAAGCAAGTTAGCAATTTTAGCAGTGTGACGAGACCCCATGTTAAATTTATCTTGTACAAAGATGGTAGTCACAAATCATGTAGTCATTTTTCTTTTTAGCATGTGTAGATATTTCTTTGTCTTAGTTTTCCTACACATTCACAAGTTAAAATACAGTCTCTAAAATAATGTAAGCGGAATTTTTCGATTTTACATTCCCCTGTGAAAAAATCACAAAGATAAAAACATATTTCAGCAGAGAATAATTGTCAGATTTACTATGACATCATTACATAAGCTTGCACAGGTATATATTAATAAGTCTAATTATATTTGAAATCTATTTCTGATAAATTCAAATCTTAATTAAGTTTAAAATTGAAATTTATATACGAGTGGATGAAAATCCTTTTCCACGTACTGGGAGTTTCTGCTCCGTT
This sequence comes from Heliocidaris erythrogramma, assembly GCA_025617745.1. Lineage (NCBI taxonomy): Eukaryota > Metazoa > Echinodermata > Echinoidea > Camarodonta > Echinometridae > Heliocidaris > Heliocidaris erythrogramma. The sequence continues at coordinate 33,742,765 of CM046862.1, read as the reverse complement.
TCTATATCGGTTTTTGGATGAATGAGTTTTTTTTTGCTCCATTCAATTTCCAGATATGTATACAAAAATCAAACCTGAGACAATTTTTAACCTTGGAAAAGTGCACAAGACACAAATATCAGACGCCCCTATAGAGACCTCTATACAAACACCATTAACACGACATGTTTTTTCTCTGTATTATTATAGCAACATGTGAGGGGATGTGTGCATGGCGCCAGTTGATAGAATATAAAAACAAGAGCATAAACACAGACTGTCCTCATGCTAACGAATTTTTATAATTATGCATTTAAGAAATGTTTAAGAAATGTTATATGAACATTAGTCAGGGGTGGATCTAGGATTCTCTGGAAGGGGGCACTAGTCTGAAAAAAACCCCAAAACAGAAACCCTCCCCCGCTACCCCCCCCCCAAAAAAAAATGGTTGTCACCATGGTGGTCACACTTAAGATGCCTTTAGGGATCTATTTTTTCCGAGGGGGCAATTAGGGGTACTTTTTGCACTCAATGTGTATTCTAAATATGCCAAATTGGGTTTGCCGTGTGGGGGGTTGTGCCCCTTCATCCGCCACTGATAACATCATTTACATTTACCGTGAGAACGTACTTGCCCTTCAAGATTTCTCAGACTTCATTTCTTTCTGCAGGCCAAGATGACGCGTTCGTGTCGTGACATAAACAGCATAATTCATGTTATCAGAAGCTCAATTCTTTTATCACAAATATAAAAGAATGTGTGAAAATGACTGAACACCTAAATACGTTGTTATCATTTATGAAAAAAGATCGTAACTATAGTTGAGCAAATAATGTTTCACGATCGTTGCTCCGTCATTGTCAGTGAATCCATGTTGTGAGGCTAAATTTAATAACTACTGCAATTAACAGCTTGAACGACGTTTAAAAGTAATTGTTGTAAAATTGTGTTGGAAATTTTATTGAAGATATGATTCAGGGGGTATTAGCATGCCACTATGTTTACATTAATATTTGAAAGAACTCGCACATCTGGGGCTCTACAGCGGGATCGCAGGAAGTAATCGAATAATGTTCTCATAAACAATGAACGACAGACTGACCAAATTCAGAGGAAAACAACATATTTCAACGGAGAATATAATTATAAAGACATACTTTTCTTGAATCATATCTAATCTGTGATGATACTGTTCATCTTTTTTTTTAAACAATGGAATATGGCAAAGATAAAAATAGATATACAACAGGCTTAATCGGATTCATGTGTACTTTCTTATGAAAGTGGTTGATTCTCTAAGTATGCTTGCTACATTCATCCTGATATGAAGGAATTCATTGTGTACTATTTATGTTGGGTGTCTCCTTACAATTCTATTTGACAATATTTCAGTATATACAAAACACTACATTTTGACCAGATGGACGCGAATGGACTTTCCGCCCAACCAAACATTATCATAATAGGGTTATATGCCTTCTAAGAAAATCAAGATGAAATACAAAATAGAAGAAAGAAATTGAGTGTAAAATCATTATCAATATTGACTGGAAGCTATTAAAAAAATCCCAGAGGCTAGTAAAAAAAAAAAAAATTGTGCAATATGCATTCAGTTTCCATCCTGCTCGAGGATACCAGATAAATGTCATGGGTATCTTCGAAAGGTTTACACTACTTGCCTGGCAGAAATATATTCAAGGTTCTTACTCATATGAAGCAGAATGTACCTGATGTAATGTTATATGTAGGGAACTGCATATATCACTCGAATTCAAAAGGTAAAACAATATTTTTTGTGCCATAAGCAATGGATACAGTTTCACACTCAAGCTCGTTTTTATTCCGACGCGGAGTCATTCTATACAGCAATAATAATAATAAAAGGAAAGCAAAAAATATATAAGGGAATTGTATACATGTCCACTCGGAGGCTAAATTAAAGACTGGCCTGAAATCAATGCGAAATGCATACCGAGTTGGCCGGGATGTAAAATAATATTATTTCTTGGCCATACCAAGTGATAAGCAGCCCAGAGCAGCGCTGGCGCCCCGGTATTGATTCCGTCTGTATATGGTGCGCTCCTACAAATATTGCTGTTATTTTAGTATGATTTCTACGCGTGCTGAAATGATATTTGTGGCCGAGTATAGTTCTCGCACCAAGTTGGTCATGGACAGAAAGGTTAAAGTATGCTGATATGCATATGATTTTACACTACATCTTTCGATTCGATTCGAGATGAGTTGCATGTTGTACAGATAAACATCTAAGAGATGCACATGATTTTTCCTTACTGACCCAAGCGGAGAACAAAGGGGTTTTGGTACAGAGCCCATTATTTACTCAGTGAAAATGCAGTAATTATATTCAGTATCAAGTGAAAATAAAATCTAAGAAAAGAAAGAAAGACATTATCACTTAGTAAGAAACTTCTTTTATTTTTTCATTTTACACGTGCAGAACGTGCATATAAACCTGACATGTATGCAATTTAAAGAAAATAAACATAAATATGTAATCACAATCAAGAAATGAGACTTTAAATAATCTGTGACTATTTCAAAGGTTTTCCTTTCCCAGTGTCAGTGTAGTCATAATTTTCTCCTTTCTTTTCACTTGGATCCACGCTTATATCCTTACAGAATTTCCCTCATTAATTCATTCTACCATTGTAAATCATATTCATCTAATTTAATATTGTCATAAAATAACTACTTTTCAAGTCGGTAACCATTTTAAGATAATCACAGCTTTTCAGTAGGCCTCAATCCACACCAAAATCAATCATATCATTTTACAATATCATATTACATTAGTTCATACAAAACAAATATATCAAAGGTTATATAAAATTAAATGAGTAGCAAAGTACATAGATAAATAAATAAATGACCCCCGAAAACAAGCACTGGAAAGAATACTATAGTAGAAATAAATATGGAAGTTTTCACGGATGTAAAAACAGGTAAATGGACTAAAATATCGAGGAAAAAATCTCATCTCAAAAAAGACAATGATAATCTCTTTTTAGGCATTCTACAATAATTTTCTAATCCCTTTCAAATAAATTTGTTAAAAAAACAGGAGATTTCAATGAAATATATTTTGGTACCAAAAATTGGTACCAAAAAGAACCTTTCACAGTATTATTATTATCATAATGATTTATAAACAAATTCATTTTTAAAAACTATACTATCAATCCAATATGCTAGGCCCTGGTACTGCCACATTTAAGATATCACTGGAAATGTAACAAAACATTTCCTATTGAATAACTTGTATATTATATCAGTTTTTTTCAAATTCAAGTCAGCCATTTAACAAAATAAAATTTCATAATATTTCATCATTTTGGAATGTTAATACAACTACGTTTCAATTGAAATTACATCATGCTATATGACAAGAAATTTATAAAATATGATTATGGAAAGCAAAAGAACCTATAAAATTACCACAATTACGACATATTTCTCGCAAAAAAGAAGAAAATGATGAGCGTAATTCGGGCAATATTGTTTGCCAAACAGACATAGAAAATAAAGAAATACAACACATAAAAATTACCCTTATCTTATAATAATAATAATAATAATAATAACAATAACATCATTTAAAATGCCCACATATCCATCCCAAGGGATGCTCAAGAACCTAACAAACATACATGATATTATACAAGAAAGATAAGAAAATTACATAAGACAGAGGAAGTAATATTGAATAGAAATTTCCAAACATTTTTCACATTTATTCAATATCTTATGTGATATTAAAACCAAAGAAAAGAAAAGAGTTTGGGATTTCACAACATTTGATGTAGCTTTCATGAGCTGTAGATTTTCATCTGAGTTATCATTACTACTCTTACAGTATGCAGTGTATATGGGCAGTTGTAATTCCCGTAACATATTTCATTTACATATTATAATTGTGATTTCCCTATTATTCATATTGCTCATGAAGTGTAATAGCAACAAGCTTTCATTCTTTGACTGATATGAAACAATAAGAATGAGTATAACCATTTTAGTTTACATGAGATTTCATTCTGCATGCGCTTAACATGATTATGGCGCCGCAGAACGATTTTAGAAGCAGGGATACTCAAGCTTCATACACATCGGCGTATATACACATTAGATTCGTGCAAGGGCATCAAAATTTGTTTAAAAACTGGATTGCTCACCAAAGAATTTTCCTTCCGTGAGCCTTGTTAATATAATTTCCCTTAATTTTACGATTGCAAACAATGTATGCTATAATTAAAAACAAAGCTTTAATAGTGATTATATAAAATAATCGAGGAATCTGATATGTTGAATGCAACAAATAAGTGTGTTTTCTAAATATATACAAGAACGATAATGAAAGTATACACTTTATTTAAAACAATATTTATGATACAAATCATGCTGTTGAACTTTGAATGCAAAGAGATTTACACATTATTTTGTTTCATATATAGTCTAAACCTTGCTCTGTAAGAACATGACGTTCATAAAGCAAAAACCTAAATTCAGTTGCATTCATCGAAAGTGATTTATTAAAATCACTTGTAGCCTGTATCTTACAAGCATAGTTTCCACCTTATAGGCCCCTCCATATTTCAATCTTCTTTTCGCTGAGTCTTTTCACTAAACCTGATGTATACTGTAAGCAAATATAATGAGGTACACCTTCTGTACCGTCTCTGATAATGGAATAATTTCATGTTTGTACCTTTCATTTTGTGAAAACGTTGTAAAATGTGAAATATGAAATATAAAAATAATAAAATAAAAAACTGAAAATAAACGACAGATTAGTGCTTTGAAGTTAATAGATGAGATTAGAAATGGAAGGATAGGGATGAGAGCGTGAAGGGGGAATAAGTGCAAAGAAAAGTGGAGGGAGAAAAAGTGAATCCTTTTAGTAGGCGTCAATGTAAGATAGATATCATAGAAGTCATTGTAAATTGACTTTGCAGAAGTGGCTTTCATTTTAAGGTTTTTGAATTTTGTATCTGTTTATTTAAAAAAAAAAGAAGGAATGCTATAAATAAACTACATGTGAAAGAAAAAGCACCCCAAAATAATCAAAATAAAAAAAATAATAAAGTAAAAAAAAAATAACAAAACAAACATTGAAAACACAATCATCCCCATTATATCCATATACAATCAATTTGTTGTATTTATTCTTCGAATCGTGAATAAATGTATATAGAAATAAAGAGTTTGATAAAATTGAATTTTCGGTTTTCTAAACCTTTTAAATACTGGAAGATAACACATTAATTGATTTATTTCTATAACGGAGGAAATATCTTCTTAACACTAAAATAGAAGATGGATATAAATGAAATGATGACCATGTGGATCGTTTTTATCTATATACGTCGTCTTTTCCTTATAGATTCTGCTATCATCTCGAAATAATACGGACGAAGATTTGATGACCGTAGATGAGATGGACTGGATCGAGGTGTCGATGACATCGAAGGCGACAAAGAAGACGACAACGGTGAATTTGAAGAAGGGGAAACGAGATGGAGAACGGTCCACATCATAAGACCGTAATCGCAACGAGCGTGCTGAATGCCTTGCCCTCCGATCACCACCGCCAAGGGTCGGGGTAACGAGCCCTCAGCGTCTCGCTCGTGCCCGCTGGCTATCATGTTCTCGCCTGCCTCAGGCCCTGGCATCTCACATGCCCGACGCTCGGGCGTAGATGCTCCTCTGTTTTTGCCCATAGCCTCGTTGGATTTTGCGATATTCCAGCGTTATTGTTTCGATATTGTTTTTGTTTCAAACCGTATAATTTGACGTTCTGGTGATAAAATGTTTGAACCGGTACAGCTCCCGTTGGCCAAATTGAATCAGAAAATAGAATTCTAATTAACAATCTCAATCCACGATTGTCTTCATAACTAGTTTTACAGTTTTCTTCAGAAATATGCCAGATTTCGAATTGGTGCTGAAACAATTACGTTCGTCGCTCGAAAATCAACATGATCTGTTTTCTAAGCACTCAAACAATGCCATTATCTTCTTTAATCTTCAGTTTACAAAACTCGTCATAACTCGTCATAAGTATATTTCAGAGTTCTTTTCATTAAAAAAAAATCTATACAAACCGACGATTTAAAATCCGTCATCGAACAATGGCAAACATAAGCAGCAGTTGGTGGATCTATCTAGCAATTTCGCAATGGTTCAGTTATTACAATGACCAGTGTAGTTAAGACTTGGAAAGAAGAATATCTAGAAATCGGTCACAAGTGACCATCGTGATCGATAATACTTGACGACGTCGACTGAGCTCGGTAACCGTGAATGAAAAAAAATCACTGCTTCTATACTCATGGCTGTATGAAAATAAACTTGTTATGTAAATGGATAAAAATCAATATTTCACTGCATGGATCTGGATAATTGATTAATATAACATAACCTTCACTTTTGGGGTTGAAATAAATTGTAAAACTCTAGACTAACAAGTAGAGGCGTCACGGGTAATTTGTCATATTCTTTAAGGAACAGAACGTACTTTTCGCCGTTCTTTTTACTTTGTCATTAAGCGCGCCATTTTGATATTGAAAGGTTGCTCCTACTTTTTACGCGGGAAACCAAAGTACATGATGTGACATGTAGGAGCCAGCTCATTTGCATAATAGGGCGGTGCTATGTGGAAATGTACTCTTTAGAAGTTCATTGAATGAGTAGAGAAACAAGAGAGCAACATTGCACTTTTTCGAATGATTCCATTTTGTCATGGACAGACACAGTTCGATTCAATGTAAACAATTTATTCTGTTATGAGACCATACATGTATAGTGCATTTTTATGAGCGCCCATCTACGTCTCCAGTATAGATTTTATACATTGATGATTTTTCGTCACACTTATCATATCGTAGCTTGTGATTTTGATGTTTTTGCACTGTCATCTGTTTTACCCCCTCACGTTCTTTTCTGTGCTTTGTTCTTTTACGTTCCTCACATTATATAAGCTTTCACAATGCCCGATCTATCTCCTCTCTGTCTTCAGTCTCTCTCTCTCTCTCTGTCTATATGGTATAGTTCATTATACTTTTATTCTCTATGTATAATTATTTTCTATTTATGTCATCCATCGAAGTACAAGACTGAGGTTCAAGTTACTTTCTTTTCTTTCTTTTCCCTTTCTTTCCCCATCTCTTTTGTTTGGCATTTATAGGGCGTTCTGCGAAAACAAGCCTTGCTTCGGAAGATGCTGTCGCAGATATAGCTCATTTACGTCCCTGCTGACACTGTCTCTGTAACTTTTGTCTATGAAATCACAAGCAGTTGGAACTGATTTAAAAGTGCACTTCAACTAACCTGCACTTTTATGATTGATTTTTATACGCTAGTATTTGATTCACTAAATACGCTAGTATTTGATTCACTAATTCGTTCATGCATTTGTTGCACAACGTCACGATACAGTGATTTTTATAAGGTAAACATGGCGTGTAGCTATAACATGTAAAAAGCCGAGTAAATGATTAATGCTTGTCCATTTGAATACATAAAAAGAAATTTTCCTTTGTTGTTTACCGTCTATTATCACGCTTTTATGACGCGAGTCTTTTATAGAAACTGTCTTCTATTTGTCGCGCTACCTCTACAAAGACGGATCCCAGTGAATGCACGGTTATTATAAATTATATGGATACTGGTTTTATATCTTAAAATCTAACATGCGAGACGCCATGCACCTCTATATACGGACAAGTCGATAGATTATTTCTAAAAGATAATGCACTGTCAGTGTCGCAGTGTCAAAAATATATTTTAAGAATAAATTCTGATGAAATATGAAGATAGATGTACCAGAACATCTTGGTCATGCAACATATACCACTGAACAAAATTCGGTCGAACCTATGCAGGTCACCCAAGAGTAACGTGACCACGAAGATGTGGAGGTTTTTCAGATTCTACAACATATTTTTTCCTTCAAATGAACCAGTGAAGGTGGCCGCTATAGGCAGGGAACCTTTATAAAGAGATGGAATTTGAGATACGTTTGACTGTATGATAACACCTTCATCTCGTGTCCTCTAAAATATTGACGAACTGCATGTCGTATTTTTCACGTTTAAGCTCTTTAAAAAAATTCTTTGATTTTCATGTTGGGCACATTCCTCAGGGGAAAATTGTTTTTACCTAACTGAAACTAAATGTCTGGATTATACCCTTAAAGCTATCAGAAATAATGAAGAGATTGGATACATTGACACGATGTACTTACTGTCGGTAAAACAAACAAACAAAAATACACACTTACCTTAAAATCTTGCAAACATCTTCATCGGAAAACCAGCAAAACTGAGACCACTTAATTATGTCCATGTTGACTTAATTCTCCGGAGTACATCTTGATAATGTTCTTTAGATATTGTTTTATATTTTAGAATTTTGTTAAAAGCACCACGGTCTAGAATCAGTCGTTTAAGAACAGTATTTTGCAAGTCTCTGAGTTCTCGTCTTTTCAAACGAGTAGAAACATTCGTTGCTAATGTTTCACAAAGATCTGGGCTGTACATGGGTCAATAAGGGGAGACAATGCATAGCGGTATACACGGATTGGGGCCATGCCGTGAAGTAGAGAAACGAAAGAGAGAAAAATATGGAAAAGCAGCTTTTATGTCGATTTTTCTTTCTTTTTGTTCTCTGTTATTTCAGACAAAGAATCTATGGCATTACGAATGGGTATACAAGCTGCACATGCAGGTGCTGTATATTGGTAAGACCAGGCGAGAAAAGGAGAGAAAGAAGGAAACGGTAAATAGTTAACAGCTTCTGTTTTTTGGTCTAGGAGAGAGGGGGTGAAAGAATGGAGGGGTTAGGGAGAGAGAAGGTGCCCCAACAATTGCCGTGATGAGGGGCTTTGTCTTTGCGCCCCAGGATGGCGTCACTACCCACACTCCCTGCGACGCCCTCGCCTGACTCAGCGGCGTCGATGCTCACTGTACAGACCCCAACTAAATACACATCGGATCTCCAACATCGAGAAGACGAAAAAGGACGAGAAACATAGCTCTCCAACTATGTCAACATGCTAAAAGGTTTGGTTATGCATTGCTCTTTTTTCACTTTTGTCTATTTTCTAAAATTAATCTTCGAGACGTTCTTTTTTTTAGCATCGTATATGTATCTATCTTCTAGCGCTCCACAATGTAAATTTGCGGTGTCATATTTGTAAACGAAAATTAATTTTAATTAATTTTATTTGAACAATAATATTATATTATACTATAACATTATTAATTGCAATTACTCATTACAATTTGTGTTACTGCACTTTTAAAATGCTGGTATTCCTGGAAAATTTTCTCCTATTATTTTCTTGCATATATATACTGAATAATTTGAAAATATATTTTCGATCATTTTCACAAGTTATAAATAAACTTCTCACCAATATCATCTGCATTTCATATTACATGAAACGTTTCTTAGTCTCCATCTCATTAATTTGCTTGTTTGCTGGTATACCTGGTACCTGGTAAGTGGTTATTCATTAAAACTGCCATATTGTCTTTTCATTTGATTGAGGAAGAAAATTGATAGATCTGGATTTTGTAATTCTATAGCTACAGTCTAATATATTGTTTTGTGAACGAAAACATATTTGTCATTGAAAGGTAGCAATTATTCTCTTTCACAGCTGAAGAATTATTATTGTTATTCTTATGTGTTTTATGATTTACTTTTCAATTTTGAAAAAGAACACCCAAAAGGAGAATAAACATGATAAGAAACACAACCCCTATAGCTATATTAATTTCAAATTTATGGTAAAATTGAAATAATAATTTCCTCAAACCTATACCGTTAATTAAAATTTGATGCAGATTTGCGAGCGATCGTGGGTTGGGAGTACATCACTTGTTTGTAGGGCATCATTTTGTTCAGTGATCATTGTGAATGTCCATGTTTACAAATATAAAATGCAATTCGATTCATTTTATATCATTCATTCTCGTCAATATTATTAGTACAGAACACAACATGAATGAGATGATAGATTCTAAGAGAACATTTATCATGATTATACTGTACAGAAGCTTTTCGAATTTGATCTACTCATATAAGTTTATTGAAATCATTATTCTGGTGACAATGGTGTTTATTTTAAATTTCTTATGAAAATCGCATCTTGCCCGAAACAACATAGGAAGAGGGACCCAAACATATAAAAAAAATTACAAAGATTTCCCAATCTCTTCGAAAATTCTACAGATCGTGGTAATAGAGTGGGACAGAGTCGATGCAGGAATTATGTTCACATATCTTCATTGATTCAACGTTCAACAATTGTCATTTTTGTCTTAAACTATTTGAGAGAATTTAGCCCACATGATATTTCAATTTCTTTGCATAAGTTATCCGCGTCATGAAATATAAATGTACATCGAATAAAAATGAAAAGTTTGGAAATTGTTTACACCCTTATTGAAAAAAAGAAGCTCATATCATCTTGTCGTAAAAAACACAAGTGCAACATGAATAGCAACAACTCTTTGACATTTGAACTGTATATTATTATGTTATTGCTACGTGCAAGACTGGTTATGCTGCTGTCTCATTGATTTACGAGTTATTGGAGGAGAAGACTGTCCTGGTCTTGACGCTTCTTATTTCAAAATTTGATCCGAAGTTCCTGTAATGAAAGCCCACGCTCTTCTGGCACAAGTTTCCCCTATCCATCCTGCATGAGATCGAGCACACAAAACAAGTTTTCTTGACTGGCGGTGTCAGCGTACTTTTCTGTCGCGTCTATATATATCGACAAAACCAGTTCAGAGTTTGTCTTGAACTTTTTGAAAAAAAAAATGCTTTGCAAACCGTCTTTTCCTTCTCCCGAACGTCAAGCCGACAATGCAGAAAGGAGGCATTTTAGTGAATAAAAAAGACATGCAATTGAATTAAAGTGATGTGACGCGTCTTCAATTTACTCGGTCCCACGCATTGCCTTTTGCTGTTGCACTTGAATTTACTTCGAAGACGTCTTGTTATAAACTGAATATGTTTGGCAAGTTACCCATCTCTCTCTCTCTCTCTCTCTCTCTCTCTCTCTCTCTCTCCCTCTCTAGTTTCTTTCAAAAGTGCAAACCAGGGGTCGGATTCGGCTCACAGCGGTGGAAAACACCCTTTCCTTGTTGCTTCAACGCTTTCGTTGAAAAGTTCCTGACTATATTTCCATGGCGTTTTCCATTCCAAATTTAGAAGTGTCTACATGATAACTATTTCGTTTAAGCCAATCTATATACATTTTAAAGACGCGACGCATGTACCCGTGCTTCAAATCTTATAAACTAAAATTTACTGTCGCTCAGGAACTTAATATAAAATGTTATGTAAATTGCTGAACCGATATACATGTACTTGCTTATAGGCATACGAGGGGGGGGGGGGGGGGGGGCGGGGCTGCTGGGGTCGCATCCCCAATCCGGGCTTCCGTAATGAGGTAACGAGGTCGTCTAAATTATATTTTCACATTTTCATGTTTATAAAGAGTTCACAATTTTTGCTCATTTGCTCGCAAAATTTATAAACTAACATTTGAGTTTGGAACAAGAGAGGTCACCCCGCCTCCCCGATGAAATTGAGCCCTTACGCCCATATATACCTGCATAATGATGTGCAACATGTACCACATCGACAGTCATTTTTTTGACGAAAAGGCATTTTATAGACATGACAGAAATGTCTCAAATTTCTTTGTGCAAAAATCTTCACAATGCTCATTTCCCTCAACTTAATCAAAACTATACTAATTGAATAATTTTAAAACACATATTTATATCTTTACTAACATTTCTGCGGACAGTCCGTTTATAATTTTACTTCCCTTAAAGTTACAGAGGAGATTATATCCATATACCGAAATATATAGCCCTGCTGCGTTTGTATTTGATGTTTAATCAGCACAGAGTCCCTGGGTACTTTAAATACGAACAGTTCATGCCCAGCACTGCGAGAAATGACACTTCTGACATAGGTTTGTTTGTGCTATAAGATCTCTGTACTTTTTTTCTGTGCGTGACTTATTGGCAAACTTTAATGACACTGTGAATTGTTTATTAGGGCATATACAGATAGGGTAGCGTCAAAGTACTTTTCCCCTTCATTTTTTTTTGCAAGTTAGTTTGTGTTCCCAAATGTGTAAAGAGAAATGATTTATATTTTATGGTTCAAATCAGATCATTATCACAAGCTATGAAAAATAAATATGAGGTGAAAATTTGCACTATGCAATGCCCATACAGTATTATGCTTGGGTTCAAACTATACACTAAAATGGAAAAGCTTGATATTTTTATTTTCTGATATTGTTCAGGAAAAAGATTCTCGTGGTTCAAGGTCTTGTGCACTTTTTAAGAGGGGTGGGAAAACAAAAGATATACTGAAAATTGGAAATCAGTAATAAGTTTCTCGAGTAAAATTGCCTAGAAGTCCAAGAGAAACGTCATTATAAGCCAAACTGCTATTTCAGAGATATTTACACAATAATCATTTAAGCGCAATTCATATATATGCATGCATATTACACTGGTAATGTCGGGATAAACCAAGTTCCAAGTTATTATGATGCCTTTGATTTTGTTGCTTGAAATTGAAACAAATAAAAACACAGTTTATTCTGAGATGTGAATTCAAATAGCAAAAGAGATTTAGAAAATGTGTGTGTGTGTGAGAGAGAGAGAGAGGGGGTGTACAGACAGAAAGTCACTATTTAATGCACAGTAGAGAATTCAGTTTTTTTTACATAGAGGATGGAAGAGAGAGAGAGAGAGAGAGACAGAGAGAGGGAGAGAGAGAGAGAGAGAAAGAAAGAAATTTTGTGGCACGGTGGGACTGGCAATGTACTAAATGTACTAAAAAGAGGTCTCACCGCTTAGCATTGCTACTGTGTCAGATGCAGCCTCACATGCAACAGCAACAAAAAGTTCACTACGCTATTGTTGTGGTAGAACGTGTATTGAAAGCAACGTGAGCGTGTAATTAGCGTGTATGGATAACCTTTGCTCTCTGTATGGTGAGTGCGCAACTTCTAGTATATGATTGAAAACTGCAGACTTTCTTATCAAAGAAAAAATAATGAAGAAACCGAAACGCTGATATAATATTTTTAAAATATATAACTTGTATTAATACTCATTGTTCAATAGCTATAGAGACAGAATGATATAATACCAATCACTTTTATAAGTGAGAAATATAATGTAAATAATATTAATTACTTTTATAAGTAGACGGTAATCTAATAGTATTCATTGTTCAATTACTATAGAATGTAAATGATAGCAATTACTTTATAAATAGATTATATAATTACTTAACAAAGAAAAAAGATATCACGAAATTGAAACGCTAGTATAATATTTTTAAATATAACTCTGATATTCATTGTATTATGACTACAGAGACAGAAAGTAAATAACATCAATCACTTTTTAAAGTAGATTGTAGACTATATCTCATGTTAATCATGTATTCAGTTTGTAACTTAATCTTACATTTCTATGTGTATATTGTATTGAAAAAAAATGTATTCGTGTCACATTTATGAGCATGAAATGTATGTTTATGGAGATGACAACAAATCAATCAAATCAAATTAAATCAAATCAAATATTCTAATCATGCTAATAATATTCATTGTTCAATTACTACAGAGATAGATGTAAATTATATCTCTTACTTTATAAGTAGATTATATGATTACTTTATAAAGAAGTCACTTGGATGACATCTGATTTTGTTATAATCATATGATAATAAAATCATGATATTAAAAGTTAAATATTTAATAAATACATTAAATGCACGTATAAAAACAAAATGCACAATAAATACAAAAATCAACAGCAACTCTCATGGAATAACTTTCATAATACCATGCATTATTGTTTTTTGGTTGAATATTAATTCGAAAAGATGTCTTCGCATTGTGAATGTTCACTTCTTATTTCGTTTTTCATATTCGATCTGCAGTTACATGACTGTACGATCTATTCATTAAAATAGAAAAGATAAGATGATGCTTGTGCTTATGATTCATTCACAATTAATTTGAATTAATTTAATTTTAAATGTGATGATAATATTCAAGTGGATTTTCAATGCTTGGCACTTGTAATGGTCGATAAACCAAATGCCTTGAACAAATTGTTAAAGATTATGGAAGAGAAATAATGTATGTGGAACAGACAAAGTGTGAGGAATCCTGTAAAAGAAAATTCCACAATGCCTCCAAATCTGAGCGCATCCCTAAAACCTTTTAGATAGAATAGAAAAAGCTGAAATGATTCCTTTATCATTCTATCAATATGTATTGTATGCTGGACTAATTTAGTGTACTTCCTCATCATATATACTCATATTGTAATACTGAATAAACGTGGATTGAATGTGGTTTTAAATGGGTGAAACCGTGTAATGTTGAATGAATACTTCAAACCCTTACCTTCTTGTATACATCAATCAACATACAGGCATATTGAAATGCTGTGGTATGCATTCATCGCACGGCAGTAAAAATTAATGCACCAATCTGAGTTCTAGAGAAATCAATATTCGGCATATTGTTTCGTGGTATTTTGGAAGCTGGTAAAGAAATTGGGCACATCGCTGGCGCCTCCATTACTTATTTAGCAGCAGACAAAAAAAAAAATAAATGAAGATAACCTATCTTTATCATGATTCTATGAAATGCCGTTGATGAGCGAGAGGGGGTGGATGGAAAGAACGGTCTATCGTCGGAAGGTTGGCGGGGAGGTTGTGGCGCCAGTGTACGCTAGAGAGCGTATCTGTGTAGCCAGGCGCGTAACGCGCTCTTTGATTCCATCGGGTTGAGTCAGACTCTCGCCCAGCAAGCCCCCGCTGCTTACGGCGGAGCTGAGACTCGCACAAGGCTAGGCCGGAAAGATTTTCTTCTTCACTTTCTTATTTTACCATGCCAGCAGTCTGTCCATTTTCTAATTCTTCCAAGGCGGGCTAAAACACACCATGCCCTTGTCTGCAGTAAATGCATTATATTAGTCATCGGAAAATTGCAGTTTCATATATCATCGTTTTAATGCGATAGATAATACAAACTCAAAACAGGGACATACGAAGCAGCACATAGCAAACCTTCTTCCCTTTTCACTAACGCAGTAGTCTCTTAGCAGGGTGCTTGGATAAACGTGTAAAAATTAAAGCTATTACTGCACACTGCAGAGACGATAAAGTACATAAAGAGGTCAGCAAGTAACGATGGCGGCATATAGGAGGTATTTGTACTTTAAACGTATTGAATTAGAAGCTTGGAGTAACACCTTTCACTCAATAGCAAGCACAAATTACGGGTCAAGCAGTGACGTAGATGGTTAGGTCACGTGATTCCGAGCGCCGATACTCCGCCACGATACCATTCATGTCGATGTCATTGACAATTACAATGAGAAATGAAGGAAAAGAAAAGAAAGAAGAAAGCATAAAACGAGAACGAGCTCGCGTGAGAAAAGAGAACGATGCATAGGAATCATATAATTTACTAATGGATAATTAACTATTTTTTAAAAATCGTGTCATTTGTGCAATGACGAAACTTTTAAATAGATTAATTCGGATATCTTTTCTTAATACATTTTTAAGAAACACATTGTTCATTTATTGAGAAATATTCGCACTTATGAACAACCCTGTCATACACAATTTTTCTAATCATTTCTCATTTATGACCTCCTTATTGCCTTGATCTATTTCATTACACTCTTAAAAAATAAAGTGTTAAATCACCATTTAAAAGGGTCGAGGAGTGACCACTTTCTCAAAATGGTAGATTAACACTTTCAAGGTACTGGATTCAGCCTTTATCATGTGTATAGTGTAGAATTCAGCATGTCCAGCATGTTAAAAGTGTTAATCTGCCATTTTGAAAAAGGGGTCAATCCTAGGTCCTTTTAAATGGTGATTTAACACTTTAGTTTTTAGAGTGTAGGCCTTTCAATTACTATATTCTTTTCTTTGTGTAACGATCATTCGGGAAACCGAGTGAGAAGATGATTGACGTCATTTTCGGGGTTAGTATTTTTTTTCGAAGGTTCGTTACTCCGACGGTTCGTAATTCCGAAAATGAAAAAGGGTTCATATTTCCGAGGGTTCGTAAATTCCGAAAAGTTATGTAGGGCTCTATTCCACTTCATAGGAATAACGAACCTTCGGAATTATGAACCCTTTTTCACTTTCGAAATGATGAAACCTATTTCATTTTCGGAATTACGAACCATCGGAGTAAGGCATCAAATGTTCGAAATTATGAACCCCTTCTCTGGGAAATTTGTGTTTCGGAATTATGAACCTCCGGAAAAAACGAGTACCCCCCTCCTTATCCGTAGTTTCGGCACAGGTGTTCGGCTTGTATTGTAAAAGCCAATTAAGTATTCCAAAACAATTTTGTATGTTCAAAATCATGATTTCAAAATAAAATCAATGCGTACATGAATCTTAGATTGGTGTTATTCACCCGTAGACAAATCAAACACTCAATAAGAGCTGAATATGGCACAAACTAACACCCAAGTTGCAATTATTAAGGTCATTCCGAACACCCATTCAGCAACATTTCCTTCGTTCCAAATCACGATCTGAAGCAAAAAATAATACCGCAATATGTACAGGAATCTGATATTGGTATGCACTTCACCTAGCATGCAACGCTTTGAAGAGCAAGAGCCAAATATGGCCCAATCTGACACATAGTTCCAATTGTTAACACCATTTCAGAAACACCAATTCAACCTATTCCCCTTCTTTCGATTTAAAGAAATAAATAGCGTTGTATACGTATGCAGGAATCTGAGACTGGTATGTTTTTCACCTATACTTTTAAGGTTCAATAGATAACGATTGCCAAATATGGCCCTAACTGACACATAAGTTGCAATTATTAACACCATTTCAAAACCCACAAGTCAACTTATTTCCCTTCGTTCCAAATCCACGATTTAAAGAAATATGTACGGTAGTACGTACAGGAATCTGAGATTGGTGACGAGGTTGTCACGTGTCATAACGTCGAGATGACGTTATTTACATAATCAAGGTGACAATGACATACAAATAGCCGCTGGTCGTCATTTTGGAGCAGAGTATATTGTCAAATATAATATTCGACGCGTTTGTTTTGCTTCCGTCCTGGTATTCGCTCAAAGACGTGTCCATCGAGTTTAATTAAAAAATAATTTCACGAGGAGTGAAATGCCTGCAATGATGATGATGGTGATTGTGACGTTGACGTTTCTGATTGATGATGGTGCTTCTTCTAGTGCTGGTGGTGGTGGTGATTATGATAATGCTTTTAATCAGTGGTGTAGCTGCGGCCCTAAAATCGAATGGTCAAAAATGTACGAAAAATACAAACAGAGAGAAAGAGAAAGAGAGGAAGAGAAGGGGAAGAGAACGGGAATTATAAGATGACACGACCTCCTCCCATGCCATCCCTTCCCAAAGATGAACCTGGATTTTTTAAAAAGATCTCCTAGAAAAATTGTAGCATTAGGTTAATAATCCTTTGAGATTTACTGTTTGTAGATGAAAAGCCATCTAATGTGGACATCGGCATGCTGTATATGTGTGTGTTTATCATTGAGAATGGGCAAGGCCAGAAGCTATCACGTTGTTTGTTTCACATAATCTGCTAGACAGGTCGAGGAATATGGACATGTCAATCGAGAGATAGAGAGAGGGAGACGGAGAGAGAGAGAAAGAGAGTGAGGCGCAACACATAGTCCACATAGAGATAAGCAAAAACACATGTAATCTAGGGGAGATGTTGAAACAGTCAATGGATTCGTCTACGTCTGAAGCCAAGATATTCAAGGCTAAACCATGGCTCCGTATATGGTGTAAAGCTATGGCTCTGCACCCCGGGGGGGGGGGGGGGGATCTGTCACTCCGTACAGGGGCAGAAATATGGCTTTGTACAGGCTGGGGTATAACCCTTATTCGGTACAAAGATTCCGTATCTAAAGAAACCCAGTCGACTGGCATTAGATATCAAAATAAACCAAACGCACCTCACGTATAATAGCCGGGATAGTCATAGGCAATGACAGGGAAGCTTGAATCATTAAAGTTCTCCGTCGACTTTTGCGTTTGACTGAACTTGATTTTTAAAAATTGAAATTCACATTTATTTCCTTCCCATTATCCGTACAATGTATGAAACTAAGTGATCAGTTGGAATAGATTATATTATTCAGAAAATAAAAGGAGGCGAAAATCCGGAAATCATGGCTTAAGAGTATATAGTAGGCTAGATAGGTCTTTTTTATAACTAAAAAAAAGACCTTCACAAATTACTTTTCTTGAGTATTTGAGCTATCTGAAAAGACAGTTGTAAATAATCATCTCAACTGCACAAAACCACTGGAGAATCATTTCGGGGTATATAATTCATGCTGTTATGAATTGTTTTCATATTTTTTTTGTTGCTAACATAATTTTACATGTTTAACGCCTCGAGTTCTTGTTCACCTGTTAAACCCAATAACATTTCTGTCTATCCAAGAAACACATTACATTATCACTGACCGCTTATCCTTGTCACATCGCATTTTTACAAGAACTCGAAATCTACATTTCTAGGAAACGTTTATGTTTGGAAAATCCAAACACATTTTGACGAAAGTTATTCATTCCCAAGTAAAATTAATGTAAATCTCACATTAATTGCGAGATTCTGTGATAAATTCATAATTATTTTCTTTACTAGAATTTTAAACTAGGCCTAACCCCTAGGCCACATGTTGTCCTTCCATCAATAAATCACTAGGTCACCACACTTCTCTATTTATTAGAAAAGGAAATTTCATAGAAAAAGCGGTAAATATTTTGGTCGCAACCTTCTGCACCGCTTAGGTTGACGCCGTTGTTACGTAATATTTCCCTCATTTTTCTGAAATCTCCCGGGGAAATCTCTTGCAAGAAATTTTCCAGTAATAAATAGTAGGAAATAATAAGAAGCAGGCAGCTGCGTTTAATTAGCTAGCTCCGTTAACATTGAATGAACAAATTGCGAATGATATTGTGCTCAACCCCTGGTCTACAGACAGGTGTACAAATAGAACATCAAGGATCATGCATTAATTTGAGTAACATGTAGCTCATTGTTTCAAAGTCACGACAAATGACGAATATTATTGGATATCTGTATGTGGTTAAGTTGGATCTTGGCAAAGCCTCTGCAGTGGAAATGATCTTTTAGTCATGAATTTCCGTTATTACTTTTGAAGAATTGTATCAGAAAGTGGACTGTACTTTTTGTTTTTGCTCCCTCGTCCATTTCTCTCATCTTTACCCTCTCTCTCTCTCTCTCTCTTTTCCTTCCCTCTCTCTTTCTCTCTCTCACTCTCTCATTCCCTCATTCGACGGGACATTACACCAGATGTGTTTTCGGTCAGTTCACATTAAATCAACGTACCATTTCGATTAAAAGCGTTTTACACTGCGCCGATTTTATATTTAGTGAAAATATAATGATCATTTGGGCCAAATTACCATTCATTCATATTGCTTACATGCACGGGTGAACGTAATACATATACATGTACTAACAGCGAGCAACGTTCAGCAATGGGTACGAATACGGGGGTTCTCTTTCTCAGAATTTTCAATAACTCGAAATAATCGTGTTAAAAGCTATTTGGAGCTAATCTTCAGTTCTCGTAGGTGTGCGAAATAAATAGAAGAGTATAATCAGAATTACGATGTCAATTCTTTTATTGGGCTACAATCTAGATTATAGACGTAACATATAAACGATCGAGAAAAGATTCTTTGAAAGAAAAAAAGTATCCCAAATCTTAAATCTAGCTAAACCTGACTTCTGGTAGCTTTGCGAAATATAGAAGTGTATAATCAGAATAACGATATCATTGCTATTATTTTAAAGGTCTACATTATAGCAGTCTTAATTTTGTACGTCTATAATGTGGACGTATCTAAAGGTTATGAAGAGACCCTTAGAAAGAAAGAAAAAACCCAGAAAAACATACACACGCTCACAAAAAACCCCACCAGCAAATCAAAACAAAACGAAACAACATATCATTTATTTTTATTTTTCTGCATTTATAGTTTCATGAAACTAGCTAAAAAAATAAATCATGAGCTCATGCTACGAGCCTGCAACATTTTGATGAAAATAATTCGTTTAGGAAGAGAAGGATCGCATAAAAGTGAAAGCGGATGCATTCTTAACCTTAGCCGGTTCTTCCTCTATATAATCATCATTCAATTATTAGATAGAACAACACAGACAAAAAGAGACAAAAAGTATGAAAAGGGAAGATTCGAAGGGTATGTGTACTTTACGAAAGCTTGTTTATATGTAGGTTGATATCCCATACTTTTTTTAAAGGGAGTCAAGATGTGGAAGTACCTCTTTGGTTCAATTAGGATTTCAGAAGAAAAAAAAAACCATAATAAATAAAGTGAATATTTTTTGTGAATAAATAAAGCAAACAAACAAACAAAAGAAAGACAAATGTTATTATGTATCATTGTCTTTATTTGCAATAAATATGCAGTGCAAAATACAACAACAAACAAAAAGTTGAAGAAAAAAATAAATTTCATATATATAATTATATATATATATATATATATATATATATATATCAAGAGAAACCATTGAATGCAAAACAGGGAAATTGATTAATGTCAGGTAAAATAGGTCGTAAATTTCTTCGACTATGTCGGCAGAATATCTTTATCGAAGACCAACTCAAGACTTGGGGACAGAACTTAAAACTCAAACTTTGATAATGAAGGGGCAAAGGATAATACCGGAGATGAAAAAAGCTGTGAGATATATATATTTCGCATATCACGCTCATACCGTTGTACTTTTTAGGCAGAATGCATCCATGCACTATTTGCTTGGTTTGAAGTTCAATATAAATAGTATGTTTGATATTTCATCATAAAATATAAGAATATATTACATACATATTCGAGCAAAACTATATCAAGTCATAGAAATCCATAAGAATATCATCATAATTTTATGTATGATAGATTATCCAGTCTGGAACAATTTCAATTGATCCGAAACGAACGCAAGTCCTCCAGTCTATCGCGATCGCAAACTCTCATATCTCTTACGGACAAAGCTACGATCTATATCAATCCCAAATTGATCTGAGATTAGTGCAGATCAATAACATCTCTTAAGAAAACAAGACCCCGATAAAGTCTTCATGATAGGCCCTTTAACCTATCTCGGTTGTAACTGCTTCTTATCGCTGGCAATTAATTGAAAGGGAAGCGAGGGTGTCTCGACCCCTTGATCACAAATTACTGGGCGGGGACCGTAGGCAGACGACTCAAGTCCAAATGAGCCTTCACGGGTTTCCCGCCAAATTAGCAGAGACATCAGAGGAAGGGGAATATGTCAGCAACAACAGGTGACGCGCTAAGGTCATTATACTGTCAGGGAGATTAACCGATGGGGAGCGAGGAAAACAACATATATTTAGCTCATATATAAGCCAGTTCGTAATTACAATTTGCGCATGTGCAGATACGCTTTCATGATATGCGCACACCAGTATGTTTTAACGTGTAAAACAAGAACAGTACATTGTGTGCCCACCAAAACAGATGCCCGCGCGTCAAATTAGGGTCATTTCAGGGTTATTTGGGAGTTGGAGGGGAGGGGAAAGTGGGAGATGGGAGAGTGGGATGTTGGACTATAAAGAGGGGATACAGGACCGAGGAAGAGGTAGACGAAGGGGGGAAAGGAAGCTGGGGGAATAGCCAGGGGAGGGGGCGGGGGCGAGGTGATAACACAAGTACACGTTGGTTCACATTTTTTTCCATGCTTTTGCTTATCGTGTTAAAAAGTATATATATATGTCTTGGAAGTGGGCGGGGGGGGGGGGGCACTTGTGTCACCCTGGATTCGTCAACGTGTCACATAGAAAATTTTTGTTTTGCAAAGTTGCAAGGTACCTTATCCAGACCTCGGTGGCGCGGGGGAAGGGGAGGGGTAAAACATCTGAGCTTAATACTACTGCCCGCTGGTTCCTAGGAACGATGTGATGATTAGTTATTTTTAAAAATGATTTGGTATAACATATGAATTCAGGTTATTGCTTTGTTTATTTGTTTTCTTGTTGGAATTTATTTGGAGGGGGAGGGGGAGGGGGAGGGGGAGGGGGTAATTGCTCTATTGCCCCCTTCGAATACGCAAGTGGAATGCACGGTGATTGAGAGCAGACCTGTAAAACCAAAATAATTTGAAAAATAAGGGGGTAAGAAGACAAAAAATAGAAGAGGTCATGCAAAGTGAGTCAAAGAAAGTAAAACGGCATCAGGATTTACACCACATGTGGGCTAACTTCATTATACACTGTGACATCTATTTCCGCTACATTCAGCAGGGAAACCATTTTGACCTCGCCTAAAGGTCAGTCCATGTCTTGACCAAGCATAAGAGTCAGGTCATTCACTATTATACATTCTATGTTCTAATAATACTTGACGTATATAAATGACATCAAGTCAAATAAATAACAGAATCACAGCATTGTAGTTTGAGAAATATCGGTAAATTTGGACCGAACTCCACTTAACTGCCCTTTTCAAAATTATCAAGTGAGCCCTGTACAGGAGTGTTTGGAAGCTCAACGCTGTTTATTAGAATATTCAATTTCACGGCGAATTTTCTTTGGTGGTAAAATAAGCCTAATTATTACTCTTACTTCGTAGTAGAATCTGCGAATATAAGGACGAATCCGGGGGGGGGGGGGGGAGGGTGCACGGTGGTCCTTACCAACTGGCAAAACCAAATCTGGCATAACCTAGGTACACAGAGTGAAAAGAAAATGTGAAAAAATGTGTTCGTGAGCTCCAGCCATATCTGATAACCATTTCTTTTTCTTTCTTTCTTTCTTCCTGTCTGTCTTCCCAAACAGGGATTAAATAGGAGACCATTTTTCCTTCTCTCTCTCTCTCCTTTTATTTGGATTTTTACTTGTCAGAGATTCTTTAACAAAATTGTGCCACACCCTGATCTACCATATGTGTAACACCAACGTCACTGTATTGACAGGTGTGGGGGGGGGGGTAAAAAACTTCAAGAAAATAATAATGATAATAATTATGATATGTAGTTTGCCGAGGTGCTGCACAGTTGTTCAAGAGGTATCAAAAATGAATTGGACATTTCCCTCTATCTAAATATCTCTTCCTTAACATCGAATGTATATGTTATGTGGTTACATTATCTGCCACACGCAAACCGAAGTCATTGCCAGTTTTGGGATCATATTAATGGTGCAAATTCAAGAATTTAGTTAACAAACCTGTGATATCATGTATAGTGTCCTTATTGCTGCGGTCAGCGCGCTTTTCACTTTTCAAAAATGTGTTTCCTTTCGTCAATAAACTTCTATCAAAGCGGCGAGTAAGGAAATGTGAAACAATGAAAATCTAATAATCTGTGTATAATAAACTTTAACTCATCTGTTGCTAATGAACCTAGGTTTTTTTTTGTTCGATGTACAACATCATTTTGCAAAAATGAAAATGCCGCTCTATCAGAGTTAATCTATCATCGATGTTATAGCTAACGGATATTTTACAATGGTTATGTGTACTTCTGTGTTGGAGGTGAACAGTTTTTTCCTTTATATATTACTACATGCAATTATATAATTAACAGATACAAAGACGAAAAATGTATAGGCCCTATAGGTACTGTCTAAATACAATGATAAATTTCAGGTTACGGATCAATTTCAACTTAATGACATTTATTTCCAATTTTTCAATATAAGTGTACAAAGTAAATGAACAAGATAATGCACTTGTATTTTCCATGTACATGGGTATTATAAAGTAATAGCGATCGACTTGAATAGTTTATATCCACATATTCATTAAATCACTGGACATTTGTACGTAACTATCATAATTCATTTCGCCCACAATACAATGCTTAAAAGAAGAAATTAATTTTATGTAGGACCTCATGGTATGACCTATGATGTCCAAAACGACAGATGCATGCTATATACATATTATGGCCATTAAGATGTCAATCTGCATTAGATTTGACCATCACTCTCATACACGCCGTGGTCATCAAATTCAAGGCTTGGGGTTGAAGTATTCGGCCACCCAGACACTCCAAACAAACTTTAACCCATACAAAAACAAATCAGCGCAGATCATATCATGCATTATCCATCATGCCCCTGAAGGGCAGAATATTCTATTGCAAGGCACGGCGACGGAACCAGTTCTTCACGTGTATGTCATGGGTACACTGTAAAAAAAACTGTCTGTAATTTTACAGCAAATCTGGTGTCAGCAGAGTCGCCATAACTTCTGATGTAAAAATACAGATTAGTTGTAACTTTTTCCTATGCCATTGATGTACAAATAACATCAGATTAGCTGTTATGAGTAAATACAGATCTAATCTGTATTTTTTCCCCTGTAAAAATACAGATATTTTTTACAGTGTAGGCTATAGTGCATTTTGTAAAAATATCTATAGACATAAGCCTATAATTTTCATGGCTGAGGTAGACATAGACATACGGGCACATTAATTTGCGCGAGGGGGTTCACGCCTCTTGACATTGCCCAAAATATCCACTTTAACTTTTTAGTTTCTAAGTTTTGCTATAGTGATCGAAGCAAGTTTCTAAAGCAAAGAAAACCGTACATTTTATTATGCCAAACATGTTATTTCTTTAAGATAAACACTCTAAAAATTGACGGTGGCCTGGATTTCAAAATAATCGGGGGGGGGGGGGGGCGATTATGGAGGGAAATACCAGCTGACTTTTTGAAAATATTCATTCTAAATATAAGACGATACTTAACATTGCATGCTGACAGAAACATTGCCTTATATGACATCGATTCTCCAGCAATGGTGATCATGATGATGTCTATGATTTTAGGGTTATTATGAAAACAATAAAGATAACAAATAGCCCGCAAGTGATCTGGAAGTTACTCTCTTGAGGGGAAATACTGTACTCTCGTAATTATATCAAAATTTGAGATCAGTCCGGCAATCTATTTTGGGAGACATGTGACCTTTCGTAAAAACTTGTGCATTGCCGTCAAGGGTGTTAGAGTTACATACAAAATATCAGCACTACGTATAATATGTATACGCAGATGTTGCAGAGTATGCTGCCTTTTGCCATAATAATAATAAGCGATCAAGAACTTTATCCTGTCGCGGAACATCATTTTCAAAGGTTTAGAACTACATGTACATATATAATCATTACTCAAAATCGTCTGGCAAATATCATTAATTTCAAGTCTTGAACAATCAGTGTATGTTTCTCTTTTTTGTCAAGTCAAAATAACATTTAATTATTATTTATTTCACAAATTAGCACCATTTGTCCTATCTTCCAATGTCTTTTCCCGGTACTCTCCTCTTGAACGTGTTGATTAGTGGACCAAACATGGCCTAGCTCTAGATATACGTTTGACTGTAGTTGATAAATGCGGCTGTTGACCTTCCCATCTGTCAATCGTCCAGAAAACTGGAGCGGTCCCTTAGGCCCTGGCTACGCGGAGAGATCAGCGAACACAGAGCCGCGTCGGTTCGATGGACGGCTGCACTTCTCGACGGGGACGTCAATAACATACTATGGCAGGCCAAAAGGGTCATGCTTACTCTCTTATGTATCCTTATAGTATATTTCTATTATGCCCAAACAAAAGTTTGTGAGGCAGTTAGATATGGGAATACGAAATGAATAATATTTGTGTCAACTTAGAGCGAAAAAGAGGGGCTATCACATGACATATATGCAATTGCCTGTTTGATGTTTCAATAGGTGGATAGTGAGTAAAATGTGTGAGGGGGCCTCTTTTATTAGACCCCCTTTTTCCTAGTACTAGAACTACTACTAAACATCAAACGAGGGACTCGGAGACTATGAATTGGGAAATCAGAATTCCCCCATCACAATCCAAACATTTATTTCTGCACCACTATTGATTATTTATAGAGGCCTGTGACTACATGGTGATAAGACAAATATGATAAAGAAAGGGAAAAGAGATGAATAAGGAAGAGCAATAGAGGGAGTAAGCGAACGAGAGAGAAGGAGAGAGAGAGAGAGAGAGACAGAAGGGGAGAAATAGAGATAAACAGAGGAAAGAGCGTCGGAAAGAATGACAGAGATAGAGAGAGGGGGGGGGGGGGGGTTGGGGGTGCGGAGGGAGAAATAAATAGAAAGAGAGAGAGAGAGAGAGAGGGGGGGGGGGGGGGGATGTGTACATATATAGCCCAAGCAACTGAGAATGTCACGAAATCTACACATATTTAAAGTTGAATGATTACGACATCATTTGCTGTCCATATTTCATCTCTCCGCACCCGCTTGTGGTGGAGTCGTGTGCCAGGGCCCGCGGGTGGGCATTATACTGTGTACACAGGCAATATCACTCCCGCATCGGGTTACAGCACTCATTCGAAAAGGTCAATGACCAACTTATCCCTTTCTCTCCCTGAGACCCTTTCTATCATCTCTCTTCCCCCTTTCTCTTTTTCTTTCTCACTCTCCCCTTTCGGATTTCACTCCTGGATCTCTCCGTTCTGTTATGCTCCCCCACTTTTCTGCTCTCTCTTTCTCTCTATACACACTTTACCCGTTTTGCCCTATTTCAATCAGTAATATTTCTTTTTGCATTTGCTCTCCATCTAGATTATCTGCAAAATTACAACAAAATGACGGGGAGACCTAAAGCTACGCACTGTATGTCCAGCGGCTAAAAATCATTTTATTTAGTGGCTTATGCAAATTTCTTTATATATCTTTGTTCTACATATTCTGAAGTTAAACCGCTGTAAAAATTACGACGGACGAATGTCAATAACATTCATTTTCAAGTCGATATCGATGCCCGCGTCAACTTTTATTAGACAAAATGAAAGGGTCCGGAAGCTACGCACACGTAATAAATGAATGCAAATCTTGATTTTGAAGGGGACTGAATTGAAATTCACCCCGATTTCCAAATAGTGATAATATCACAAAAAATAAACAGTGTAGTAAAATCACGCGAAACCGTTATAACGCAAACGCGTAATAATTTGACGTCAAAATAGTAAATCGATCACAGTGAGAGCACCGTCCGCTCTCCACGGAGTCCCCAACTATGCACGCAAACCGTATGCGAATGGAAAGAAATGGCACCATTACGCGACACGTTCTTCATCTTTACCCTCCCAGGGACGACTTGGAAGGCGATAGGACGATCGCAAAATACGATACTTTTAACATGCAATGTATACTTGATCGAGCTATCGGCGCCGAATTAGATTTCCCCGTGGCGTTTTTGTAAAAATCAGTCACAAATATTAAACAGCTTTTTCCAGAATCTGACTAGAACAAAATTAGATGTGTGTAAAAGGCCGTTTTCGCTTAAAGTAGGTATTCAAAGAAAATCACAAATATGGCAATTAATGTATCACTAGAAACTGGGAAGCTTACAGGTGGCAATCGTATATAAGTTTTATGTCAACTGCGTATCTGATGATTATAAAAACAACACAAATAAAAGCTCTTCTCAGCATCTGGAATATCCGAGGATTCGCCAGAAATATAGCGATGTTTTGATGTCGTCACACTCGGGATCGATCCTGCTTAAGCAGACGACGTCCTATAATGAATGAACGTAATTGCAATGCAATTATTTATCAAATTATAAAGAGTTTGGTGTATTTAAACATGACCTTATTTCACACCATTATAAAGGGAAAGTGAAACTGATTCTGATAGCTAAAACCGTTTGATTTTAAATACACAGGAGAAGGGTCAATGATCAATGAAATAAACCCCACTTTTAAATTGAAAATCCCTCCGAATAATAGCAGGATGGTATTCGTTCCCTCTTGAAACGCCGAACATGCCCCGGTTGCAAGCAGCTGAAAATACAAAGGCGTCTTATTTTGTTTACAAGTGACTGATTCCTTTATTTTTTTAAAGGTCCCCAGAAATCCAAATGCAAGTTAATTTCTGTTGATGTGCGAGCATGCATACAACTCATATTTTGTTATTAAAACATCTAAAGATGTTTCATAGATTTTTAAATATTTTTTGAAATATTTTTTCCTAGCCTCTTAAGCTCCACCCCCCAAAAAGCTCCAGATCTTATTCCTGAGATGACATCATCTGCCAATCATTAGTCAGCCATACTAACATTCTACAATACAGAGTGGAATGTAACTTCCCCCAGCTCAGCACATGCTCACAATAGAATTGCATGCTTTCAAACAATACCTCCTCATTACCCTTCTTTTCTTGGTGATGCTACAGCATGTCTGGCATAGCAACTCCTATGTAGGCATTGTATGGTCTATTAGAACAGATGGTTATCTCTGGCAAAGCTACATACCACTTTCTCTCCTTAGCTCACTAATGATTGACAGATGATGTCATCTCGGGAATAAGATCTGGAGCTTTTTTGGGGGGTGGAGCTTAAGAGGCTAGGAAAAAATATTTCAAAAAATATTTAAAAATCTATGAAACATCTTTAGATGTTTTAATAACAAAATATGAGTTGTATGCATGCCCGCACATCAACATAAATTAACTTGCATTTGGATTTCTGGGGACCTTTAACGCTGCATTTTTCATCAAAATAATACCATACACGAAGTTAAGAGTGAGGCAACAGACTAACATTAAGACTGACGCTAGTGAAGGAAGAGAAATAAGTGAAGAGGAGATGACAAAATAGGCTCTGAAAAATGTGTAAGATGTTATGGGACATCGTCTGCTTAGACAGGACTGGTCCATGGTGTGTCGTCACATATCTCAGCAGCGTTCGAGGAGCTCTTCAGCTGCTATATCGGGGGCTGTATTTTACCGTTTTATAATTGATAATAATCATTACTTCAAATGTTTCCAAGCGTTGAATTTGGATAACCTTGTTTAATTTATGCCATCTATGCAATAATAAGTATTAAGCCAATATTTAAAATCATTAAAGTTCTACTTTAATTCGTTTCAAAACAAAAAACCGAGTTTGTCTGTGTGATATGCATGGGGTGTACAGGGTGTATGTATTCGAGCGCTGTATGTACTACACTGTGTAGTATGTGTATACTGCTGCTCGGCTCGGCCGTGTGTGTGTATGTGTGAGCGTGTGCTTGTGGCGAGTAGCACGAGTAGTGTAGTTTGCAAATTCGGGCGAACGACTAATAAGAGACTGTGAAAATCACTGGAGCGTAGAACCGGATTTCGAGCTTGCTGTGCGAGGGTTACGTAACTCGCAGCGAAAATAACGCTGTATCGTTATAACGGTTTCGCGTGATTTTACTACACTGATAAAGGGCAATTACTGATTCTTTTTGGAAACGTAAATGATATTATCGTTGCTCAGTCACACCAAAAGTTAGGTGTATTGAACGCGTCGCATTTGGGCGTATTTACCGGGTGAGTAAAAAAAAATCGATAACGCATATCCCCCAATCCAACTTTCCTTTTGTTGCTTGAAGGTGAAATCCCAAAATTAAGATGTGAAACAAAAACTAGTTTTGGTATCCGTATCACTATCAACTTTACGAGCAACGTGCAAGCCACCTTTGATGATGGATGTATATGTTTGGCATAACCACATCAGTCACTTAACAATTATTATTGTGCGTCAAACGAATGTGCACCATCTCCACTTACTGGCGAGCAGGAATTTCATACAATATGTGTATTAAACATTCGCCGTTCACAAACTGTAGGATCGCGAAAAACCAGTGACGAATTTTGGCTCTGATCTCTACGTAATTGTTTTCTTTTACATAGAGATCACTGAATTACAATTTCTCTTCATTGGGGGTGATGACGAGAGAGAGAGAGAGAGAAGAGAGAGAGAGAGAGATAAGATATGAGAGAAAGCGGGGGGGGGGGGGGGAGCACAGTATGGTGAGCGGGAATATAAAGGGAGAAAGAAATATAGCGTAGCCTTTAATCATGGCGGCGTGCTAGGTCTTTTCTTTGCTGCTCTACTACTCTACTAACTCTGTCGATCGATCCGAGAAGGCGACACCTTTGCTGCACGTGTGTGTTGACTTCTCGCAATCAGAGGACTTCCGTGCGTTTTGAGGATATACAGAGCTAAGAGTAGAGCAGCAAAGATAAGACCTAGCATGCCGCCTTGATGAAAGGCTAGGTAGCATCCAGCGTTTATTACTCATCATCTGATTATCATGACACAGAGATTGAAACATGCATGGCGATGAAAAACGGTTACAACTGGGGCACATCGAACCGGACATCCCCCGAGTGCCCGAGGCACTTTTGTTTTCTAATCTTCCCCTTACCCATGACAATTTTTCAACAATTCAACATTTTCCCATGTGATCATGACCGGGGGAATGACGTCCTTATGATCACGCTTGCAGCAAGAAGACAGTTTTGAACGCTTTAAATTTCAGCTACTTCAAATTCTAAATACTTATTTTATTCCCATGATTTACACACTACATGTTCGGGGTCAATGAATTTTACAGAAGGGGGGGGGGGGGGTGGCACCCGACTAATGGGGTGTTGCAAGAAAGTTGCGATTGATTGCAAGTCGCAACTGATCGGTTCTGACCAATCAAAATCATTGTTGCAAGCGCATCTTCCTGAATGGGCAGACCCTGAACCATTCAGAATGGTTGTTATAATTTGCTTTACAATTTGCAATTGATTGCAACTTTCTTGCAACACCACATATGTTTGCTAAAAAAACACCAAGATGCTATTTACTTGTGGGCATAGCTAAAACATTGATTGAGGGGGCGTCCTACGAAATGGATAAAAAATTCGCCAACATGGCAAAGCAAAAACGATATTCCCCCAGAAGGCAATATAAATACTGGAAAAGGTAAATGTTACTTTGAACTCGAAACAAAATAATGAACTGTCAACACCTTTGTTTGTTACTAAATGACTTGCTTTCATCTCTTCATATACAATAACGTAATACACATTATACAAACTACTCTAAATCCGTAAATGAAGAAGCATGCAATTGGCACCCGACCTTCACAAATATCAAAATACTTGTTATAGATCGTCTTTATGAAAATACCCTTCATACTTCTAGCACACCCCCCCCTCCCTTCACCCGCTCTCCCGCCGATCAAACACGCACTCTCAAACAATCGCTCACGTTTCGCGCTTAATTTTAACTCACAACTCCTCCAAAGATATTAATTTCGGAAATTAAAGAGTAGGGTTCCGAAAAATTCCCAATTTCCGCGAGCTGGAGAAGGCAAATGTTTTCGGAAAGAATATACGTCTGACGCAGTTTCTGATCGTTGTTAATTTCGTTTATTTCCCCAGGGAACGCCGGTTTTTCGTATGAGTAATTTCGATATTTGTCTCCCAGTGGACTTTTGTGAAAGTAAAAAAACCTAGATCGCTACTGATTAAGTAAGAGGGAAATGAGTTAAGGTAAGGCCGCTTCCAAAAAGGGATGTTCCCTTTTTACTCTGTAATATCACAACCAATACCGATATATGTTTTTAAAGAGATGATATAGATAACATAAAAATCTGGGGATCTATAACAACAGAGAGGGGGTAAGAGGGGTGGAGGTATTGATATCCCATTTTTTTTTATAACTCCCAGGGCTTTCGAAGAAGATTTAATCGATAAGAGCAGTGTGCTAATTTTCTCTGTGGAATAACTATGTTTAGCATTTATATAAACAAATTGAATTTAACAACTAAATTATATTTATGACTAATTTATCTATTAAACTAAATCTTCTCACAGTGATGACGTCGGCAAAATGATCATGACGTATTTCACCCAGTAACTCGGAATGAACAGGGAGAAAAGAGTCTATGCTGTTTTAGAATAAATGTTCGTTTCTTTATTTTCAATTTAAATTTTCATATTTCAATTTTTTTTCTTTTTAGTAAGTTATTTTGAATTGTTATTGAACGAACATATATTTTGTATTCACCTCGTCATCAGATTATCGGGAGTGATGTAGTAACAAAGTGATTGCATTAAAACTAACGAAGAAGAACAAGAATTGCTGAGGTCAGCTTGTTTATGCGGAGGGAGATTAAATGCTATTAGGAACTGAGAGATTTGTTTTCAAATTATTATTATGCTGTTGTTTATACCGAAAATGGGGGCAAGATTAAAATCAATGGTGAACCAAGGAAATTGACTTTGAAATGCACGACATTGACAATTTGGATACTGCGTTTCCACTGAGACAAAAGTATAGGGATTGGAGCGGTAGGGGAACTGGATATAGACAGACCTTTTTTTTACATGGTTGATGATAATGAGAGGAGAAGAGCGCGATGACAAAATGTGATGAATAGAAGGAGAAAGGTAGAGAAGAAGAATGATAGGTGAATAAGAAAGAAAAAAGGATAAGATAGACAGATATAATTATTATACATGTAAGCTATAATTTTCAAACTAAATATATTGACAAGTTAGACATATTAACGAGAAGTAAACTACTTACTTTTGATTGATAGATGCACAGAAAGAAAGGTACATTGATATAGGAAGGGAGGGAGAACGAGAGAGCAAAAGAGAGAGAGAACAAAAAAAATCCGAGCGGAAGATGGAGGAAAGAGAGGGAGAGAAAGAAAGAGGGAGGAAGAGAGAGAGAGAGACCTTGAAATTTTTGTGGGACTTTGGGTACATATCTTCTTTTAAAGAAAAACAACGGCGTTTTAATTAATACGAGTATTATCAGCGTGTGAACGCAGCATCAATGCGTGTGCAGTGCACACGACACTGGGCTCTTTCAAAGGCCGTGCCGCGATCAATTTAGAGCGCAATTGTTAATGTCATCTGGGCAAATGATCTATGCTTAATTAACCCTCACTACATCCAAAATGACAAAGATGAGCGGTGTTTCTTGCTCACGCTTACCGTAATTTCACCCAGTTCTGACGCGAACCATATACCTGTACACAGGTATATATACAGAAAGGTCAGAGCGCGGTCCTTCTTTTATCTTATCTCTGAAGGAATCCTATCATGAACTTTTAACAGTTCACGTATTAATCAAAATGCAATATTGCATCAAATCCCAAAGCAACAACAAACCCGCAATATGGATCGTTCTCCAGCCTCTTACCAAGGATTCCCCTGCTCTTACATAGCCTTTCTTTTAGATCATTTCCGCTCTTTCGCCTCAGCTATTCCGTAATTATAAATGTAATTGTAAAAATCGTTAACGAAATGCTTTCTTTCTACCAATATAACATGTTTTTCTTTTCCATTCACGAGTGTTCGTACTGATTGACCTTGTCCGGGTTGTTGACTTCATATTCCCCCCCTCCCCTATGTCATGCTACTTCACATCTCTCTCTCTCTCTTTCTCTTAAACCCGTTGACTACTGAATTCTCTAATGCCTATTGGCTTAATACAGTGATGACCCGGTTCCCGTAGGCAATGGCTTAGTTTCTACCTGAGAAATAACAAAGAGACGTGAAGTCTTCATTCACAGTGTCGGAAAATTGCGATTAAAAGCTCAGTACACAAATGGTTCATTGTTATGTCCGTTATCAAGACATTGTGTAAAGGGACTAGCAAGCAGCCGAAATAGCTCAGTTGGGAGAGCGTTAGACTGAAGATCTAAAGGTCCCTGGTTCGAAACCACCCGGAGAACTCGCACGAGTTCTGAACTGTCCCGGGTTTCGGCAGCATCATTTTGATAGAAATCGGCAGGGGTAAAGTTTCTTTTGTTTTCAAAAGGTTACATGTAACTTTCTGTTATGATCATCACTTAGCAAAAAAAGACAAAATAATGATCAAACTGACTGAAAGGTTGTAATGTGATATATCTCAATTTGCTTCTAGTCAAAATATAGTTCAATAATTTACACTTTAATTTCAACCCGTCAATTTTATTATCATGAAAAAGTTAACACAAATGTTGCAGTGAACAATGAATAAGTCACAAATAAATATTGTTCGTCACAATTACACAGAATCCTAAATCATCGTATTATTATTGAAAAACCCACACCCACGCAATATTTGATGATCTTTGAAGGTAGAGGTCACTCCAAACGATGAACAGTCAACCTGTCCGAAACGTCGCGTCTTATCCACTCTCAGCCTTCTCATCTGGTTTACAGTCCTTTTCAGGACTTTACACTTTCAAGAAAGATTCTACATTCTCTTACTTTCTATCTCGCCTTTCCATTTCTTTTCCTCTCAGCTTTCTCCATTTTCTTCTTCTTACTCAACAAGTCCTTTTCAGGACTAGCCACATGGTGAACCGTAAGCCTTCTCAACAATATCTTATCTTGCTTTGTGATTTTCACGCAGTTTTTTGTTTTTGTAGTGAGATAATTACACGGTAAACATCAATATCTGGTCACCAGTAGGTAGCTAAGAGGTCAGCTCTACTCGTCGTACATGTATTAGGAGTCGACGGCATCAATATGAGGTTACCATGACGACTGAGACACCGACGCCTTCCACCGTCCACCTTGCAGCATCTATGCCCAATATGATTAATGAGAATTTTGTCAATTGCAGTTCGTTTCAGAAGAACTCAGTTATCTGATGTATTGTAACTTGCAAATAGGTTAAACACGATTTTATTAAAAAGGGGCAAATATCTATGTTCATTTGTTGTGGAATATTGATAAAGAATGATGAAATGTATTTAACGTTCATTCATAAATCACTGGATGTAACTGATGCCCTCGTCGCTTTGGGTTCCACAAGATATTTTTTATATTTGAAATCTAAAAAAAAAAAAAAAATCAGAGAGAGATGAAGGGAGAGTGGGAAAATATATCAGGAATTGTCATATCAGTAAACGCCTATAATATGTTTACAGTCTGTCCTTTGAAGCCACATGATCGGATTTCAAATTTGTAGTAACTTAAAAAAAAATGCTGCCGAAACCCGGGACAGTTCAGAACTC
Source organism: Heliocidaris erythrogramma (assembly GCA_025617745.1). Lineage (NCBI taxonomy): Eukaryota > Metazoa > Echinodermata > Echinoidea > Camarodonta > Echinometridae > Heliocidaris > Heliocidaris erythrogramma. The sequence goes on along the minus strand of CM046862.1, from coordinate 33,707,816 downwards.
GTGCGAGTTCTCCGGGTGGTTTCGAACCAGGGACCTTTAGATCTTCAATCTAACGCTCTCCCAACTGAGCTATTTCGGCTGCTTGACCGCGCATTTTTAAATTGTGTTCATGACACCTAAATTCATGGGTTTAGGGTGTTGATCAGAAAAAGATAATAATTCGCCTAAATATGACCAGGGAAAATATCATTCACATTTCCCTCCGTGTGAGCATGCTGACAGCATAATAGTAGATTCATTAGGCTGTACCTTTGATTATAGGACAAAAATGTGACCATCCCTTTAAAGGGACACATCCAAGGAACTTGAACATTACACATACAATGCCTAGATATCATGGACATGAAATCATAAATTCATAAATAACGACTGGTGGCATAAATATATGCAACGAAGAGTAAGCAGAATCAAACGCCATTTAGCAATTTAGTTTATGACCCACATCGTATCTCCTGGAGCTCGTGTCAACGACTTCTTTTCTGACCTAATTCTATCTCCTCAATATTCAGACACCCCCCCCCCCTCATTTGGATATTGACCGGTCAGACAAGACTGTGATTAGATTTGTCCGGCACATGTTGGATTTAATTTCAAGAAAGTATCTTAACACTTTCCGCTTACAGCGGGCTTTTATTTTATGTTATTTTCTTGGATTGGGGATATACGGGATATAGGGCTATAAAAAAGAAATTTGTGCCGTTTTCTAGTTTCATGAAATAAAACATCAGAAAGCGACTATCATAGCCGTAACTTGGGGGGGGGGGGGGGTAATGGGCCTTGGTCATCCTACTGATCTGGAATTGAACAAAAATGCTGACAATAAAACGAAAGAAAATGAAGGAAGGTTGTTGTCCGATTAGCAATACATATCACCGACCCGTCTCTATGGTTAAAACATGAAATCATTAAACTTAATATGCAATTTGCTAGTTTGGGGGCTCCTCCTACTGGAAAATCCTGTCTACGCCACTACTGCACGTAATATTTACAGTGAAATTATTCCAGAAAATGAAAGAAGGAAGGAAGGAAGGAGGGTGGAGGGGTGAGTTTCCAAAGTTATATGAGTAGAATAAGGAAGCAACTACTGAAAAGCGAACATGCAATTAAGAAAGAGACAATTAAAAAGTAAACCTGTAATTAAAATGATGAAAACAGGAAGAGAGCATGCAGGGGTGGAAGTTGTAAAGATTGGGCGTGATTTAATTCGATCTGGTCCCCGTTTCATAATATTTGATATCTATAAAAAATTACAATAACAGTTATAAGCTACTGAAATACTTGCATCTGATTGGCTGAGAGCAAATTTGTTATAGATATATCGCAGTTGTTATTGATAATAAGTTTCATGAAACGGGGCCTTGAATGGATTTGATTGGCTCTTATTGGATGTGATTTATTTCTTTATCCGTTTTGCACACGAGATTATTAATACGATACATCAGCTTACGATTCATCGCCTCCCTCAAGCAGCCGAAATAGCTCAGTTGGGAGAGCGTTAGACTGAAGATCTAAAGGTCCCTGGTTCGAAACCACCCGGAGAACTCGCACGAGTTCTGAACTGTCCCGGGTTTCGGCAGCAATTTTTTTTCCTCTGAATCTTTGTACATCTGGCGCCATGTTAGACATAATTATTGTTTTCTTTTTCTCTATGATGCTGAAATAAAGCTGTATAAAATTTTCACTAAAAGTTCCATACATGCAATATAGCATTACAAATCGATTTCAATGACACATTAACCAGTTAACCAAAGGATTTATTCTTTAAAAACAGAGAGTATGATGTTTTTGTATTATTTGATGCGTTATTTATCCATCACCTTGCACCCTCGTGAAAGTCCAGGCAAATTGCAATATACTTTTTCAAGAGCACTGGCAATGACGTCTTGCAGATATCCGTAATCTTTGAAGACCAATAATTGCTGATATATCGCACAACGATGGGTGTGGAATCCATTTTTGTTGATGATGATCACAATACCTGCTACATCAACCCATCGCGTGAATATAGTACATCACCTGTGGAGCTATTCAAAAAGTCACATCGTCTTTCTAATAGATGCCCTTCGGGAATAGAGCAATCAGAGGAATGATTCATTAGTTGCAGCTTGCTTGACAGTTATCTATTCTTGAAGAAACTGGCAGGTTCACCGTTGGGATCATTGCCGTTGCAAGCCCTCGGCACAACACCTGCTAAATACATATATATCCTTAAAGGTAGTGTATAACTTTTGCAAAGTTTTTAAAAAAAATCATGGAATATGGCATGGGTACCACAGCAATAACGTGTATGGAGTCATATAGTGTCATCGGTTGTATTTTCATTTAAACAAGGCCAAAGAGGGGGAAAAAAGGGTGGGATGTTCATGCCCAATATGGGGCACCAAGTGTAACACTTTTTATTCTGTACAAACATCAATAAACAAATTTAATCTGATGATTTTTTCGTGGACGAAATCAGTCCCCAATACAATTTTAAGGACAAAATCAATTGGACAAGCTTAAGCATGTTAGATATAACACTCATAACCAAATAATATTGGCGACCCGCCTGAATTTGCATTAGAAATCTAACGGTCGATTATTCGGTGGAAAATCAAAAGTTTCCATTTACTATACTCGAAAATGAGTTCTTAAACTTATTTTCAGTTGCATTTTGGGCTTGCAAAAGGATATAGTACCTTTAAAGTGCCACAGAACTAGTCCTACCTGGCTTCGCCGTGTGACATATCATTCAAGGTGTATTTTGGTACAGGTGTGTAGTAATTGCTGGTAAATGAATTTAGAAGATTAATCGTTGTAGATGGTGGAGATAGATGTACAAATCAAACCATAACAAACAAACTTGAAGGAGTGGATCAATACTGGTCGAAATCTAAAAAAATCAGCCCGTCAAAAGTAGTGTGATAATAAAGAAAGATAACCTAAATAAATCGCTTTATGTGCACCCCTCTCACGGTATCAGGAAAAAAAAAAGTTGTGAAGTTCTGGAAATGTGCCATGACGCTACTCAATTCATCTTTTGTTTTATGATTTTTCACATGTTCTTACATTGGGAAATTTGAAGTATTTTCATTTTTGCCTCGTTCTCTATAAAGATGTTGAATCATTCAGATGTGCAAGATTGCAAAACAGCCCATCTATTTTCATGACCTTTAAAAAAATCCATACCTTCTCTTAAAATACCTAACATGCAAGCGATTAAGTGGTTTGGGGGATTGAACGATCGAAAACAACTTGGAAAGGAACAATTTGAGTAGAAGGTGGAGGGTAGGGTTTTGCAATTAACCTTCAAAATGTTCAACATTTTGGCTGCTTGTTTGTCAAATCTTCTTCAAAATGTTTCTTATCACAGCGAATCAACATGTATGGAAATCGATCAGGGGAGCGTTTCATCAAGTGTTTTGTCAGTGATTTTTACCGACAACTGTTATAAGCTACTGAAATCCTTGCATCTGATTGGCTGAGAACAAATTTGTCGGTAAAAATCACTGACAAAACACTTGATGAAACGCTCCTCAGAGCAAACACAGATCATCAGCATAAGAAAGTGAGGTACTTCTTTTTAATATCCATGCACACATTACATGGTATATAGATCTTTTAACATGTGGAAAGTGAGATATCTTGGCGCGATGAATACGAAGGAGCGAAAAAGACTGACACGAAGAAGCGATCATCGTGATCATGGCGATGGTTTCTCAATACAGGTTCTTGAAAAAACAAAAACAACAGGGTCAACTTCTACGTCAGGTGAGCACGTTCAAAGGTAGATAACACAGAAGCTAAATCGATGTAAACACCACCACTAGCTACAGGGGGGCATAAGGGGCACATGCCTCCCCAATCGAATCGTGCAAAGAGAGCGGAGGAAGGGGGAAGAAAAAAGAGGGAGGGGACGTGAAAGGAGATGCTACGACCCCCTATCACACATTCGCCTATTCCATGGTCTTATGAACTCTTCTCCATCGGGAGGGTGTCCCTTCCCCCGTCCATGATGTCGATGCCCCTTCTGGACCACTTTCCACCACTCACCGCACATCACCAAAACAGAGTGGAAAAGCCGTTTACATGAACACGCTATACCTCACTCGAAAACTTAAGATTTTCCAATGCTACGATGTGACGCACAAATGTCGCACAATTGCGCATTTTGAGGTTTATTAATGACTACAAAATATTTCCACACAATACCGTCATCACTTTAACAGATAAAGCAAGATACATCATTACCTGAGCTTCAAATACAAAATGCCTTCACCATAAATCATTAGTTTGCAAAAGAAAGAAAAATCAACAGAAAACTCTTACAATGATGCCAGCAGACAGAGGAAAAAGAGATAAATTCCTTTGTATGAATGAGATGCGCCCGAGAATGAATGATTGCACCAGATAAGGGATCGTTTTTAATTTTCGGCCAAGATTAATAGTTTCTTTGCTTGGAGCATAAAAACCTGTCCTGGGTTGTTTTGTGGTTTTGTTAACATGTAATCAACGATGGTAATTTCAGAAGGTTGAGGAAGATATATCAAATGGAGTTAAGTACATGCAGCAGTTAAACGTTCACAGAGATATATGTACACTGACATGAAATAAATCTTTACGGTTGCTTGGCAGCAAAATAATTTAAAGAAGTTTTTGCATTTCTCACACTCTGTTTTTTTTCTCTCTCTAACTTATAGTTTTGTGTCATCCTTTTCATCAGTAATCAATGGTATCTAAATCATCACCTATAATTCGTCTCAAAAAGGGTCCCAAATACATCATTTTCAATTATCTGTTTTGATGGAGAATTAATCATTGAAGCACAAACCATGGCCATAGAAAATCCTATACTCGTCCATGGGAATGGAAGATAAATTAGGTTAGTAGGTAATAATGAGTGGTGAAAGGATTATAGAAATAAATTCAGTTTTAAAAAATCTAAATTTAAAAGATTGAGTGAAACCATTTAAAGAAAGCATCATAGAAGAATCGCAAAGAAATATTAGATATTTTAAGGCCTCGTCACACATCGGAAAATTTAATTATCATGATTATTTTATTAATACACAGTGCTTACACGTAGAAAAGGCCTGGTTAAAGAGTTTCAGTGTAAATTATTTTCTGTGTATAATCGCATTAGTTCACCAGGAATTTGGTAATTTAAATAAAAGAAATTCGCTTGAAATAACGTGGCAACGGGGTAAACATTACCAGATTATGTTAGCTACTGGTCAGCACGGAACTCTGGTAAAGTTTAACCCATTTTGTGTTAAAATTTTACGAGGAGTTTTTTTTTTCTTCAGTGTAATATACAATATTGAGTTTTGATAGTAACTGCATTTAAAAAAGGAACTGTCTAAATGTCGTTATGATTAAAAAAAAATAATCAAAGACTGCAGTGACTGATTGTATCAGCCCCGAAAAAAACCCCGGATGGCCCATGTATATACGTAATGTATGTATTTCCATATCGACCCACTGTCCTCTGCTTACAAACTTCTAGAATATTAGAATATCATAGAATATCAGAATATATTAGAATATTATAATATATAATACAAGATTAGAATATTAGAATATTAAAATATTTATTAGATTATATGTTAGAATATCGGAAAATGGCGTGTGCATTGTGCAAAACCGAAATCGAACGATATAACCGGAAACTAAAGGACCAATTAAAGCTTGCGAAATATTAAACGGATTATTAGAATATTAGAATATCATAGAATATTAGAATATATATTAGGATATTATAATATATATTATAGAATAATAGAATATATATTAGAATATTAGAATATATATTATAAAATAAGAATATATATTAGAATATATATTAGAATATTAATTTATAATCTTGAAATATAACATAGATAAGAAACAGGGAGCTCCCCTCTCCTGAAAATACATAAAATTATTTAAACGAAACATAGACCTACGTTATTTGTCTTTTCTCATTTTGTCATTATTTTTATTTATTCTTCTCGTAACCGTAACGTTTCTTCTCTCCTTTCTCCTATTCTCTTTCTCTCTCTTCATCTCTCTCTCTCCCTCTCTCTCTTTCAATCACCAGCCCTTCCCGCGTTCATCTCTATCAAACTTACAAAAAAGTGCACACGAGCGGTCAGCGTACTCTCCAGACTTTAAATCAAGCCTGGCATTTGAAAACGTGTAGGGGCCTGGGGCAAGTTGAACTATTTCAATGCTGCGACTTCTTCTCCAGCTCTGCCCTAATACACAGCCGATCAGTAAGAGTTATAGAGAGAAGCCGAAAGCGCAGATACAACAGAGGCAAGGATTATTATCATTTCAGTGCGACGATAGACTAACACTTCTCACTCGTCAAGTAGTCAAGAGCTATCGAGTCATCTTGAATTCGCGCAGATCTACGCGTTTCCGCGCGTGCGCGAACTGCAAACTCGTTGGTCGGACTCGTTTACGAGCTGTCTTGAAAGAAACGACGAGTTGCGTGTTGACTTGACCGAAACGTTTGTTCACGAAAAAGGTACCTTATCTTGCTTTTGGAGTGGACATCAGGCGCCAAAAACCTTCATAGTGAACAAATGTCCCTACCACTAGGCTACTTTCGGTTGAATTCACTCCAGTATCGTTTTAACATTAATTGTGATTGATATCGTTGATATTGAAGCAACACGCGTACAAACCATCTCATAACAACCCTTGTTACGTGTTACTTCCCTCTCTACCCACTCAACATGCTCCTTAGCATGCTTACGAGGCCCCATTATCGGGGCTAGTCATAACCTGTCGAGGGTGTATCCGACACCCATCCAGGAACCATTTCACGCCCCTGGCTTCTCAAGAAAAAATGATTTTCACCCCTCCTGAATACTGTCATTGAGAAACTAGAAAGTCGACGAGAACTTTCAAGGCTGTAAAATAATGAAAAAGGCGAGGCTCTCTCGATCGCGGGGTCTGAGGTTCGAATGCCCGCCTCTATCTATATTCAATCGAATTTGGTCCCCTGGGAAATTCAACCGCTCCTCAGCCCTACAATATTTAATTCATTGATTCTGAAAAAGAAAATCAAGCAGTTGACGGAGCACTTAAAATTTTTGTTACTGTCATTTTCAGCTCTGCCGAACGAACACCTAATTACGTTTAACTTTCACACGTTGGGGGATGTTTTGAACAAAGCTTCTTTTTAGAACTCTTTTGAAGCAAGAACTTTTCTTTATTGTATTGCATGTCACTGGATAATTCTGAAGGAGAAAGCAAAAATAAGGGCATCACGACATTATCTTGTTAAAGCTGTTGTTCAAGAAAAAGTTTGAGACACAATTACACTAAGTTCAACCCAATACCGATTTCGTCACGTGACCGAAACGCGCATGCTTGCTGACCCCATTTCTTCTAAGCGGTTCCCCTCTGATGGTGACTAACCCCAATCTCTTATCCCTATCTCTCACCCCATATAGCCCGAACGCAAAAATATTGTGAAATAGTCAGCGCTGTAGTTTAAAGATGAATCAGTATTTTTATTATTTAAAAAATCTTTTTTAATACAGGATAACGACAGTAAGCATCGTAAGATCTGCTATATCATTTTTGAAAAAAAGATAGAATGAACACAGAAATCAAAAGAATTTCAAGAAACTAAACGAATTCAAAGAGAGTTGTGAAACAGAATTGAACAAAATTGAACCTACTGTGACATGAAGAGGTTAACTAAGAATGAGAAACGAAGCACGAAATTAAGGAAAGATGCAGAGGGAAAGTGTAATGGAGCAGAGGAAGAGGAGGAGGGAAGGGAGAGAAGGAAGATAGAGAGAGAGAGAGAGAGAGAAAGAACCAAATATCCCTTTCTGAAATATCGTTTAGGACCCCAACCCCCCAAAACAACAACAAAAAACAAAACAAAACACACACAACAACAACAACAAAAACAAACAAAAACAAAAACATCAATATAAATAAACATATAAATACAAAATATATGAAAAAATGAAATAAAATAAATGAATAAAAGATAAAAATAATGGAACTGATTGTACTGATTTAGATTTGACTAATTAAAGGGGGTCGTTCATGGCAGTGCGCTTAATCTCTATAAATGTCTTTAACTAAAGGCTATCTTCCGATCCGCGCCAAATTTACATGATCATATATACCACCTTTAAATACAAGCCGTAAACGCTGTACTTTACATTGCCGCCTCTTGTTACAAACCCGGCTCCCATCGGGTAGACCTATCTTGCCAATCGCCGGAAGCCCCCAAAGTGAAACCAGGGCTTCCCAACTCTCCCGACCAGGAAAAACCAGGGGGCAAGTCTCGTCCTCGACTCGACCACCCCTCTCCTTCTCAAACCAGAAGCCTCCCTCGACCTTAATCAAATTTCCACCTTCATTGTTTCCCTCCGACATTGCACTTTAGTGAATCTCAGATGAGAGATGTAGATGGAGATAGCAAGTGAAGTGAACCATCCTTGACTAAGACCTTCTGTAGTGGCGTAGTACTATAGGGGCGAGGGGCGCTAACCCCAATCACGTTACTACCCCTCCCCCCCAAAAAAAAAATAGGAGAGAAGGCAAAGGTACAGAGAGAGAAAAAAAGAGGAGGAAAAAACAAGTTGGAGTGAGACGGCCCCTCCCAAACCATCGCATTTTGTCAGTCGAGTGAGATCAGTGCCCCATCCCCTCCCGAATTAAAACACGAAACGCCGTCTCTCTCCTGGTTGTACAAACAAGAAATGAACGTCATGACACGGTTCGACATTGAAAGCGTGATCAAAACCATGGCTTCCGTTAATATCATTTGTTTCCAATTAATGCAACATCATCATGATCTTAGGCGTTGCTAGAAGGGGTGGGGACCATTTACAGTCTTCTATCGACAAATCCGTATTTGTTGTCGGTAAAATTGTAGTGTTTTGAGCCCTGTTCGTAAAGCTCAATATCTGAGAAGATTTGAAAAAAAATCTACTTTGTTCGTTTTTAATTTTTCTGCTAACTTTTCAGAAATTGTGTCTGACCACCCCCTCCCCCCCACAAGTCCAATTGGTCTAGCTACCCCCATTCACATCATCATGATAAACAACCGCTATGAACTCGCGACAGAAAAGGGAGACGACCATCTTCAAACAATACCGTCCTCCATGTTTCTGGGTCATAGATTGTGACAATTAATATTAAATTATAAATCACAAGAGGATTATTAATGCTTCCTTCTCCCGGGATCGTGTCATTTTCTTCTTCCCTCTTTTGTTATTGTTTCAGTTTTTGAGTGTTCAGAAATTGGAAAACAAGTGTCTTTTCATCCTATATCTACACGAAGCATTGATTTTGTCAAATCCTCTAAATTTCGTATAAGAACATGCTTCTTAATAGTAAACTGAAGCTACAAGTTCAACAACAGCTAGAAAAAGTCAACTGGCATAATGGACCAATTTTTTTTTTTTAAGTTTGAAGTTTATTTGTTCCACATTCCACATTTACATCAAAACAATTTTTCAAAAGTGATTTTACAAGCATATTTGTCAATTTCAAAACATAGGGGTAAAGAACTCAGATCAAGTACAATGTACAGTAAATAGAAAGTTTGAGAGATGCATAAACGACTGGCAAAAGTAAAAAAAAGTAAAATGTGGGGAGCCTAAATAAAAAGCATTGCTTTTATTTGACATATTCTAAATGTCGAACGTTTTGTTCCACATGTTTCCATTTTTTCATCACTTAAAACTAAATTTTGTACAATTCAAGTAAATTAAAATCAAGTATGGCGGAATACCTTCAAAAGTATTACACAGCAACATTTTAAGTAATATCTATATTTACCGGCATGTCTATATCATTAAAAAACTTTGATTTTAACTCTATCACGGATTTCAGAGTTTCCAAAATGTCTGCAATAATATAGACTGCAATCTCATCCGGGTCCCAAACTAGCTTGAGACCCAGACCAATAAAAGAACAAAAATGGAAAGAAATTCACCCAAAGGACAGATAAAGGAGGGGGAAATGGGGGTTAACAGTATCAAACGACCCTTGTTAATAAAAGAAAGGCTGTAATAGGTGGGGAAAAAACGCTCTGTAAATGTCAGTCGGTCGCCCATAATCTCATGAGAACAATATAAAGTTCTTGCGGAATGAATACTTAAAACTAGTTTTAACAGCAATCGGTGCAACATTTTAATCACACAATGGCACATAAAAATAGGCAGTTATTAATTTGTCTGGAGAATTCATAATGTTTTTTCTTGTCTGTTTATAATAAATGCTTTGAAATAAAAAATGTAGTAAAAAAACATGCCCTCTCGCCCCCCCCCGAAAAATGGGATAATCGAAGAAAGTATCAGTACAATGCAAATACATAAAATATATAAATGTGATACGAAGACATCAGTAAAAGAGTTCAGTGATGATTCGCTTCGGCAACACATCTGTCAAAGTTCAATGACATTAACTTCCTAAACAGCAGTCCTTGTATAAAGCACGCTACAGATCCTAAGCTAATTTTAACAAAATTATCCTCTGCATTATACTTAAAGTGATGTGAAATGATTTTATCCAAACCTTAATCCTAAATCATCATTGTGCAAAATTCCAATTCATCACCCGATCAATATTACACTTGTCCACTTCTATCCAAAAGTACAAATGCACTTAATATCATTCCATTCATTTAAGATTATTCAGCACGAATCTGACTTCTTCGGCCACCCATGAAAGTACAGCCTGATTTTCTAAAGGTATTGAATATTGAACTCTAAGAAAGTCCAATATATATTTTATGAGTGAGTCTGGCCTTTTCAAGACGCATCTACAAAGTACACGGACACATTAAGTCCGAATCAATTTAGCTCGTGTAAATTGTGGTTAGCCACGAGTTTGAACTTCTCCAGTGCTTACTCTGTATCACACGAGTTTCTGCCCCGGGGCCACTGTGTTTTTTTTTCTGTACCGTGCCAATAATAATATAATCCACATAAGGAGCAATAAACACCCACAAGAAAAGAGAAATGGATTTAAACAATAAAGAGAGAAAACTGCACTTTCAGTTGAACGAGAATGAAATTTGTGAAAGAGAATGAAAATATTTACAAGGCGGAACGAAGATGTCCCGATTTTTCTAGGTTTGTCAAAAGGCACCGATACGCTTCCTGGAAAAAAATTAATATTGAAGCATTTAGCTTATGCATTGTAGTTATATAACCTGATTTCACCCCTCCCCCTAGAAAGATAGGGGGGGGGACGGGTAAGGCAAAGATAAGTGAACACCATTTCGTATGTTTCAAACTAGTTTTGAACACTGGAAACCTTCTTCGTCGTGTTCATTATAATATGAAACGTTTTCTGAAGTTCATATCGAAATCAGAAGAAGGCCTATTTTCATGCATATGCTGAACAGACTCATAATCGCATCCTGTTGAAACCAAACGGAGGAAAAGACAAACGCCGGTCTTTTTCCTTTTCTCATCTCGTCTGTGTCACGTGACTAGGTACTCTCAGGTAAAGTGTCTACACGTAAAACTTATTTTATCTGAGATTAAGTATGATTGTATTTGATGATATTCATTTTTAAAATTTATTAATCATTATGTATGATAGGGATGCATTGCAATTGAGATTGCAAATAGGCCATCACTGAGCAGATTTGATTTCAGCTGCTTAAGTCGTGTATTCTGATTCTTAATTTGATTCGTATAGCTTTTAAAACGTACGTATCATGTCCCGGAAAATCAGTAGCACTCATGTTTAATAACTAGTCAATGAAAAAAAATGGTTATTGCCAGTTCCGTCTACCTGACTACTAGAGTTTGTCTAAAAAGGACGTCGAAAATATAGAAATAAAAAGGTTATAAATTATAAATCACATTGCTTTAATCTTTTCAATACATTTAAAACATTTTGAAATAGATTTACGACCATTTCTACCACTTTGAATGTAACTTATGTATACATTTAAGAATTTGTTAAACAATTGAAGAGGCCTAGGACTCATGGGGAGGGGGGGGGGGGGAACAGTACGTAGTCGTAAGAAATGAAATATATTGAGTGAGGGAAGGTATGACAGAGGGTCGTAATCTTTTTTTTTTCACGTTGCCTTCTCCATACCCCTCTCCTTTCTTCTCTTCCTCTCCCCCTGCCCGATTTTGATTTGGTGGACGTGCCCCCGCGTACCCACTGTTTCTACGCCACTGCCTTTACGACAAGTTCGTGGCCCTTTGTTAAACCATCATTACCAATCAAGTTTCGAGTTTACTTTGCTTCGTTCATCTTGGAGAGTTGTTTCGAAAACCTCGGAGACCAGAATTGAACTTTTATCTGCACTTTACTTGGAGTCAGAGCAGAGATGCGGGTGTGATCAGTGTTTGATGGTTATTCGTCTTGTCGTTTGGCTGCTCCCTCGGTACCATGAATAGAACACTCTTTAAAGAGAGACCTGCGAAAATCAGGGTAGAGCTGCACAATTAAAAAACAAAACAAAGAAACAAACTGATTTCATTTCTTAATAACAATTCTTGATTTTTATCTGTTCTATAGATATTGTAATGACTGAGCGTTTAGATTTGGCCATTTTGATTTTTATTTCGACAAATAATGCAAAATCAAGTCGTGTTCATTAACGCAGTAACTTAGCATGCTAAGTGAGAAAAGTATGTCACATTTTCGAAGAAAAATCAGTTATATAGATTTCTCACTAAACATTCTAATCAAGTCTTTAGATCGATCATCTATCAACCCCGGAAATCTAAATGTTAATCTGAATTTCTTTAGAATATGAAGGGTGGCGTAGCCGAAGGACATTTTCAGTGAGGAGGCGCTGTTTTCGGTGCACTGAAAAAAAATGGAGGAGCGTTGAATTGTACACTGATATAGTATCATGCAAGAAGGCGAAACAAATATGCACATTGGAACTTTATGTTTCAGTACTAAGCTATGACGGTCACAGGGGTAATGAAAAATATTTTCTATAATTATGATTTAACCCCACACTGTTCGAGGGGTTATCTAGGGGCACTCGAAATTTGTGTGGAGGTGTCTCCGTGGCAAAACTGTTGAATATGAATGACGTGTAGAAGAATGCCATTTTAATCTCATCCCGAAATAATTTTACCAGGTCAAACAACAATTATCTGTAAAAATGAAGATGGCAATTTCTCTGGAAACAAGATAGGCACAATGCTTCGGTGTTACTGACTAAATTTTGAGGAGTCGGTCGTGATTCAAGCAAATAGTATGTGCGTTAGCAACTGGTATCTGCATTTTGGCTTTTCTCCGCTAGTTCTTGGCTGGAAACAAGCCTAAAATAGCCAACACTATTTTGTTGAACCCCGTACTCCAATATATAAAGAAGTTTAGAATTTGTGTAATACTAATCACAACCATCAAGAATCAACGAGTACACAAATACAAGTTTTCCTCTAAAAACAAACAAACCTAGTTTTAACAGTTTAAGGCTAATTCGGTAACACAGAAATGAGCAGCTAAAAAAATTATTAGTTTTCTTCTCAAAACATCCCCAATTTGTATTGCTTATTGGGTGACAAAGTAATTGGTAGGCAATTATCTCGGAGGCAAGTTACTTATCATCGGTTAAAGGATTCTTGCGAGAGAACATCATTTGGCTCAGAACACTGGCCTTTAAGATTCTACAAGTTGTCACGACCCATGTACTTATTCAGTAGCAAGTAAGAAATAAATGACAGATTCATCCCATAACGGACTTGTGTTTTGACTTAAAAGTACACTGGATCGTCTATCTACGTAAGTAAGAACATATGGAGCTCTTAATCAACTCCAGTGATATTGATTCGCTGTTCAATATCAGATGGAAGGTGGATTCCCAGTAATGGTGGAGAGGGAAAGAACAGGGTCGGAAAGGAAAGGGATAGATCGGATGAGGAAGAAAAAATAGAAGAATAATTTGAGTAAGAAATTAACTTTTAAGAGAGGGATGGATAAAGAGAAAGTGAAGTAAAAAAAAAATCGATGAAATGTTGACGAAAAAGAGAATATGGAAATATAAGAGACTAGGGTGAGAAAATGAAATGAAGAATGAATAAAAACAATCAAACAAAAAACAAAAACCAAACCAACAAACCAACAAATACACAAAGAAAAGACAAACAAACAAAGCAAAACATAAAAACAAAACAAACATACAAAAAATAAAAATGAAAAAGGCCAAAAGTACCCCCATCGATAACGAGCAGGAGGGGCAAATTGTAGTTGTAGTAGTTGAATAAAACAGGGGGAAATTACGAAGCTTGAAAGTCCGGACGAGGAAGAAATATGAAGAAAAGGAGAAATGGAATACACAGCTATAATGTCGAAAAAAAATATAAGGGGTTAATAGATAAGTTTTGCTTATATGGTTAAAAGAAGGAGAAGAGATCAAGGAAAATCCAAATATAAAACGGGCGTAGCTGGACAAATTATATGAATTGTAGCAGTCGGAATAAAGTACACTGACCAACAATGGGGATTAAATATGGACACGAAAATTCTTCAGTGATAAATAAGAGAGAATATGAAAAAAATTGTGAAAAAAATGAAGTAAAGGGAAATTATAGAAGATGCATTGAGACAGATAGCGTGAAGACTTACCGCAGACAATACTATCAAGACGGTTGCCATAGAAAAAACCAGCTTGACACAAAAACAATAGCTTTCGAAAAGTCAAGGGCACTTCAGACGACCCTTGTTATAGAAACAGACATAGCACCATTCCTAACGTTTAAAAATGATTAAAGAGAATACGGCAATGACAAACCTTATCGAAGGGAATAATAACTGATATGTCAGTTGCACACAAAGCGTCATTTGCCTGACGTAAGGCTGCGTCAACGACTGGCGCTGCCTTTGACGCGGCATTGACAGTAAATGCAAAGAATCAAAGTGCATGCAAAATTAACAGTGAAAACTTTGCCCTGAATGATTGTTGTATGCACAATTGTCTTCACCTGCTTGATTATCGGAGGTTATAACGCAATCAAAATGACTTCCCGTGCGCAACGGGCATTGGTCAGAATTTTCTGTTGCTCCAACCCCCTCTCACATCTTATCTTAAACTGAGTGAGCCTTTGGAAGGTCGATGGGATCCATGAACTTCAAATTCGCGCGAAAATTAATGCTGGAAAGTTTTCGTCACCATTCCTTTTAATCAGGGATCCACCAGGGTACATTTACTATTCTTGATTGATTTTGTGATTTCTTATTTTCCTTCGTATCCCTTAGCTTGACACATAAGACTGAAGAAGGGGATACCGAAACTAAAACAAACCCAAACAACTATTCCAATGATTCATTTGGTAGAAGGGGCAAACAAGTAGAAAATAAGTTCAAGCCTGTTATCTACATGATCAGGCTGGGGCAGACGACAGACGTACATAAAGAATGACCAAGCATGCATGCATGTCAATGTCCAGACCAGGGGTATATGCCCGCATCCCCTGGTCTCCAGGTCCTCGTACTTTGCAGGCTAGCCCCCATCAGTGACCCATATCCCCCCTTAGTCTCACATCTGCTACAACAAGACGAGAGAAAGTCCCCGAGTCTCGACCCGGGACCATAGTACGGAACTAACAGAGGAAGGCCTCATTATACAACTCCAGACGCTAAAAGCTCGTTCACCTTTCCATAACTCTTATTCTTCTTTTCATATCTCATAAACCCTCCCTCATCTCCCCGCTTTATTCCTCCTTCCAAAAGTGAGTTCGAAATCCTTATCAGTTTGGAGATAAAAAGAGTTCGGGGACGTGAAACGTTTTCTTGTCTTTTACGTGAGATGTACTCTGTGGCCTATGATTGTCAGTCCTATGAGGATGGACTCTTATTTTGATACGGGATGATAGCGCTCAAAAACAGGAATTGCATATTAATTTGGCGGGTTAAAACACGCGTGACTCGTCGCTGTGGAGCTGTACAGGTGCATGGTTTATCAACATCAATCAATCAGACTTTTCTAACAATACCCTAAACGCGTGAATAAGGACAAGAAATATCATAAGAGACGACACAAGTGCATGTGACTGGTGACAACACTTACCATACTTTTTTTTTGGCGATGCAGAGATCAGAATAAACGACGACATATTACGTAGAAAAGCCAGACTCACACAAGGCGTCCTTTCGATCGCGTCAGTACCTGCTTTAATCGGGCCTGTGAAGGCAATCAACCCATACACAAGTTATTAAAAGTATTGTTCGCAATTTTCATTATGCAGTCACTTTTAAACAATGTCGCGCAAAAGACCGTGCAAGTCACTGACGTGGTCCTATTAATCGTCAGCGAAGGACGCATCTGGTCACTAATTACATTGTGAAAGAAACTGTCTCGAAGCGATGGGGAAAGGTTGAACTTGTCTACAAAAGAATAGTTTTATTCTGTGGGGTTTTGGAATCATCCAAATGATAAGAAAGTGACCCAAATCTCGCTGAAAAGCACATGTACTGCACACAGAAATGGGTATATGGGACTGCACACACAATCGGCCTGAACATGTCAGCTATTTGTCGTCATGAGGGCATTTGAAGAGTAATCCTTTTCAAGGACATTTCTATTATGATAGTCTTCCAAACTGACATAAAAAGAATGAGAAAGCTCACAAATTATTTTTCACCTCTGCCAGAACTCAACTTTGTCTTTAAGAATACATAAATTTGCACAGCACAGGGAAGTCATGCATTGCAATATATGAGTTTGTGTAGTGGTCAACTCTCTGATCTACTTACCAAAAAGGACCAGGGTTCGAATTCGAGTCACGCCTTACATGCCTTTCGGATGATGACGCTAAATGTGGTCCCCAGACTGTATCAAATCGTACCTGAGTGACACGCGTCTATTTAAACATAACCTTCCTCATAAAGCCTAGACAAAAACAGCAACAAACAACATTTATTTAAAAGGAATACGTAGTGGCATAGAATACCCTTCTCCTTTTAATTTAAAGGATGTCTAAATTGTAAATGTTATTAGATGTATTGAAAAAAAATCATCACATCGGCACCTCTCGCGCCGAAAAATTCTCACGAGTGAACTCGTCAAACCATCAATGAAAAAAAGTCAGTTACTGACATTTTCGTTCAATAATATTCCAACATATCAATTATGGTGTTTAATTCTACCTCAACTTTCTAGTCTGTTGTGAGTATAGGCTATCTATCGTTTTTGATAAATCCACTATTCGTATTAAATTTGGCGGGAAAAATCGAAGTCGGCTGCGTGCAGACAATGGCCGACCTCTACACATTCCTGTCCGGTCTACCATTGTCTAGGTTGAATATATGATCTTACCTATATGGACAAATTAAGAACAAAATGTTCATTGCATTTAAGCCATCAATTGCCATGATCATACAACAACGAGATTGACAAATAGGCAAAAGAAATGGCTTTCTTTCTCAAAACTCCAATCATATATAACATAGAATAAAAACGCACCGTACATAACATTTAAATACGTAACATCAAATCAAAATATTGCATAGGGAATCGATTTTAATTTTTTGAAATTACCCGTAATTTCAATACTGCTGTTCTAAGTCGGGACATCAGTCAGGAATGCATTTGGCAGGAGGTCGGTTTTTCATACATTTATTATGACTTTTCAGGGGAAAAGAGAGAATAGCATTGTATTCCCTATCGCCTAAATCTAAAACTGTTGTGCCAGTTTGCTATTTTGTTATCAGTATTGCATTTCAATTAAAGTTGACTTGGATGTTTAATACAAAACGAGTGTTCCTTTTTTAAGTGAGCAGTTAGTTTGACAAATGCGCATTAAGCTCTAATTAATTTGTCCTTGCTTGTAACGAATTACATTTTATAGTCATCTTTACTATAGTATCCAAATAATCATAGTAAATGCACTCATTTTACAGTAGCAGACGACACGCGATCGACCGCATTAGGTCGTACATCACAATCTACCCGGGGAGCGTTTCATCAAGCGTTTTGTCAGTGATTTTTACCGACAACTGTTATAAGCTACTGAAATCCTTGCATCTGATTGGCTGAGAGCAAATTTGTCGGTAAAAAGCACTGACAAAACGCTTGATGAAACGCTCCCCAGGACTAGAGAATAACTAGAGAAGCAAGTTTTGCAAAGAATGATGAAAAGTAAATTGAATTTTCCCCATTATTACAATCATAAATGGTCTATTTAGCTCCACACTAATCCCTCATCACAATAGCTACCACTGCCACCGACTTATTATAGTTCACATTCCTTGAAAAATGGTTACTTTTTGAAGGGGTGACGACTGCACTGGGGTGAAGTCCCCTTAAAAGTGCAACCGAAAAGAATGGACTTTTATTCCTCA
The DNA here is from genome assembly GCA_025617745.1 of Heliocidaris erythrogramma. Classification (NCBI taxonomy): domain Eukaryota; kingdom Metazoa; phylum Echinodermata; class Echinoidea; order Camarodonta; family Echinometridae; genus Heliocidaris; species Heliocidaris erythrogramma. The sequence continues at coordinate 33,689,546 of CM046862.1, read as the reverse complement.
CTTTTATGCGTTCAGTTGATCGTATCTGTTTCAATTGTACGATCTGATCCAAAAAGCTAGCCCGACAGACTCGGCCTGCCTTCCAACAAGATGAAAAAAAAAGGAGCTCGGGAGGAAAATGAACGAAAAAAGTACAAAGAGTGATTAATTCTGCTATGGAGCTGTCAAAGGACAAGGGTAATAGTTCTTATTAAGACGACTTGGCACAAAAGACGTGCGTGTGATAGTAACTGGCGAGTGTGAAAAGGAGGCTTTTGGTGCCATCAATCTCCGCCAGGACCTTCGGGGAAGAACAATGCCGGTGGATGGCCCTGGTACCGACTCTTTTCCCCTTGGGTAAAAAGAAAGAGAGAGAGAGAGAGAGAGAGAGAGAGAGAGAGAGAGAGAGAGAAACCTCCCTTTATCCATAAGAAGAGAAAATACAAAGAAACGAGAGATATAAAATTCTGGCTGACAGTATTAAAGTTATTATCTTTTCCACATAATGCGGGGGTAATTATTTTCTCGTGTTTGATTCTGTTCGTTCTATTGTCGAGTGAAGAATCCTTATATATTCAGAATGAAGAGTGAGCAAAGAGAACTCTCTTAAGGTCTTTTCAGTCCATTCATTCACTATCTTCTCTTGAATGATTACAATAAGAGCCGGTCGAATTGGAGGGTCGCATGTACTTTGGAAGTCTAACCTGTACCATCGGGGTTACGTTCCTAGACTCAATATAATTTCATTCCATTTTCATTTTTTTCTTCTTATACAGTGTTCTTTTCTTCTCCTCCTTTTGTGTACTAGCGCCTTCTCAATAACCTTTGTATACATTGTATCCAATGCCTAGAAGAGAGAGAGAGAGAGAGAGAGAGAGAGAGAGAGAAAGGCGGGGGAAGACAGTATTTATGTCATTATTAGTACTCCACCTACGAATATCAACGTTGGTTTTTTATTTAAAAAAAAATCTTGAAAACAGGAGAGTTGAGGTACATGCATGTTGATATCTATCAATATTTCATATAATGATGGTATCTCCCTCTTCCATATCTTTGGAGAAAGAACTCTTTTCGATATTCGTTTATAATAATTTATTTTACTGGGTGATATGAGACGCCCTCGCTAGTAGTGAGAAGGGACGATCTCCAAGAGCTTCCACAACTGCCTCGAAGAACTTCCTTTGGCAAAAACTCCACCCCACTTCCTTTCATCCATTATCATGTCTTCACCAGTTTCACTTTCTAGCCGAAGCTTATTAATCTAGATTTGAAGCAAAGATCTGTACATGGCCTTTAAAACGGGGTCTGCTCGCTATTTATAAGCTGGGGCCGTTATTCATTTAGTCACGCGTTATGGATAGCGATCCTTATGACTAGCGAGGTTACCCCTTTAAAAAACGACACGAAATAGTTTTGAATAGTTCAACTGCGGGATAAGGTCCAATCAACATTTAATCTTATCAGTTATCCGCTTTTCCTTTCCTCTTCTTCCTCCTCTCGTCTTCCTCTTTTTTTTTTGCCATTCAATTTTTTTTTTTTTGGGGGGGGGGGGGGGGGGGAGCACATGTCCCCGTATCCCGTATCAACTTCACCGAATACATTATCAAGTCTAAATAGTAGCCAAGTGCTAAGTGGTTTCAAACTTTACCACGTACTTATTAATACTAAAAAAAAAAAATCGTAATTTTTACTTCTTGGTCTGAAAAGTTTCTCATTTCAGTGAGAAGTCTCGATGGTATTTATTTGGGTCTTACTAGATCTGGGGAGCGTTTCATCAAGCGTTTTGTCAGTGATTTTTTACCGACAACTGTAATAAGCTACTGAAATCCTTGGATCTGATTGGCTGAGAGCAAATTTGTCGGTAAAAATCACTGACAAAACACTTGATGAAACGCTCCCCTGTTGTAAGACTAGAGTGTGACATGAAAACGATGTTTGTATAAAGGAATGAAACATGCCATTTGTATCTTGATGTCGCGTGTTAATGCACGTCCATCATTTCAATAAAGATGGGTTGTCGTGTGAAAAAGTGGAACCTGCCTAAGAATACGCGTCCGAAGGAGAGGGAGAGAGAGAGAGAGAGAGAGAGAGAGAGAGAAAGAGAGATGAATGATGAAAACAATAATCATATTCCAATGGAAACTAAAAAGCTGCAGATATGAGCCTTACCTAATATTTACCTGTATATATAAGCTCTTATTTATTTACTGACTTCATGGATTTGAGGGTAATATGAGACTATATTGCCCGAGAACATTAATACTGACAGAACCGATACGAGTGTAATTACGGTTATAACGAGTCCAATATTATAGTTTCACACTAAGTCAACGTCATTATAATTAGAATAAATATTCATCTACTTGTGTGTAATAAAAATCACCCATATCATTCACAAGTTCTCGGTGGTAAAAAAAAGGTTAATCGTTAGTAGCCCATATAAGAGAAAAGAGATAGATAAATGAATAAATAAATGAATTAGAATAGATAAATCACTTGCTGAAATACTGTAAGGAAAGAAAGAGTTCCAGCTCTTTCAAAGAAATAAGTACTGTAACTGATTTGGTAGTAGTAGAGGAAGTTGGTAGAGATAGAGGTGTTATAGTAGTCACCGGACTGTAGATTATAGGATACGGGGTTCGAATCCCAGCCCGGCACTAATGTCTTTTGGCAAGACATCAATCTACATTTGGCACTCTCGACCCAGGTGTAGTAAATGGGTACCGGTATCCGGTAGGACTGTACACCTTGAAGCTTCATCGCCTTCATTAGGGCAGCTAGGCTGAGCCGGGGTAATAAACCAAAGCTCTTTAGAAGCACATTGAGACATATGTGATATGCGCTATAAAAGAACTAATTATTATTGTTATTATTGGTGAATACAGCATAATTTTGAAATGAGGAGCTCATACCATCGAGACAAAAACACTTTAAGACCCGTGTTCCAACACGAAGTTCCTTACACCTCTTTCGCCAACCCGGACCACTTTTTGCTTGACACGGAACCCTTCTTAGCACTAACCTACTCGCTTTTACGACAGGTCACGAGTGTTAGTTTTGAATACATTCTTGTCTCTCTTCAACCTCAAACAAATACACCCCAAACTAACACTAAACACACAATTTTACCTACTTCCATGCAACGTTTATATAGACACTCGCCACCTCCGAAGTGCGATACCATACTTCTGCTCTCTCTTGCCCTCTCTCCCTCTCTCTTGCCTTCTCTCCCTCTCTCTTTTCTTTAAGAAAGTCTCGTGAAAATATGAAGAAAGGGAATGAAAAAAAGGCGCGCAAATATTGAGCACAAAGCTTTGAGGGTTTGCCGAGACTTAATGTCGTCAGGCTGGAGCTCGTTGCACTATTTTGTTTATTATCACATCTCCTTCTATCAACTTACAAACGTCTTCTGAAATTTTCATACGATTTTTTTTTCTTCTTAAAATTGTCCGCCAACTGGCTTGTGAAAACGTGCGTGCGTCGTGTAATAATATGCCTGTTTGATCTGGATTTGCACTTTTTGAACTCAATGGGTATAGAGTGTATGGAAGTGTTAGGCAAGGGTGCGATATTCTAGCAGTGTTGATCTGGGAAGATGGATAATTTAATGAGTTATCTATTCGTATAGGGTATCTACTGAGCCTCTTACAATATACCAGTCTATCAGTTGGTTCACACGCCCATGTAACAATGAAACAGTGGGTCAAATTTATAGATTGCAAATAATAGGCACTTTCTTCTCTTTTTTGATTTGAGAAAACTTTTAAAGGATTTCTGTCGGGAGATTTTGAAAAATCCAAGGACTCTTCCCATTATTATTTTGGTTGTTGAAGATTTTTCTGTAAACCTGGCAGCAAATGTCTCTGAACCCTTTTGAAAGTTTGACTCCATTCACATTCCTTTTTAGACCAGTCTTAGTTAGACCGGTCAAGAGGAACGGTTCTTGAAGAATGGTCAAGGTCCATTAGAATTTGGTCAAGTGGGGTAGATCCAATATAGATCCTCAAATGTTGACGTTGTGCTGAGGCTAAAGAACTTGTTGGGTGACATTAAATCGACGGGGTTGTTCTTCTGCCCGGACAGCTTAACTTTTGTTAAAGGAAAGTTCGATTTAAAGGTCACACAGGAGAACTTTAATTTCTATTAGTATCTTAATCACACTAGCGGATGTGGGGAGGGGGAGGGGGGGGGGGGGGGAGACGGGCGCCAGTGCCCCTTTCAAATTCAGTGTGGAATAAGTATTCACATACGCAAAAGAAAAATTTAGCCCCTTAAAATTTTCTTCCAAATGGGCACCATGAAAACATGATACCGTTTTTGTAGCCCGTCAAATAATTTTTGGACTTGTACTCCCCCTGTTTTACAAATACCTGAATATGCCCCTGCTTAATTTTATGTATTCTTCCTGGACCAAGAAATTCATGACTGTAAAGACAAATTGTAAATTTGTCCGACGTAGCAACAACTGTCCTTTAAACATTTAATGTTGATTAAGTAAAGAAATGTGATTGTTTGAAACGGCGATGTATAAGAGGTCTATAGTCATTATTTCAATAGGAATAAGGTCCATTGATTTTAATGTACCGTATTACTTATTCAAATTATATATTTCATATGCTGTCTGATTTTAATTGAACTTAAGTTCATACACATTATCAAAACTAAAATTTTGAAATGAAGAATCTGACATTTTGGCATTTGATTTAGAAATTCAATGATTAATCCTTCCTCTTATTGAAATAATTATCTAGCAAATGACAGAAAACAAGTCCTATTCATTTATTGTTTTGAGTCAGTAATAAATGTGTTGTCGACATAATAAAGAGGTTGAAGGGACCGACAATAAAGATATCAAAACAAGCTGCTTAAAGTTTTCACTTTCTGTCTCAAAGTAGCCACTAGATGGCGTAAATCTCTTAATTGTGATATGTAACCGATACCAACACGATATGATGCATTGATCAATGCAGGTTTAATCTTACAGGATATTACAAAAACCGTGAATTCGGTCTTATTCAGATATATTATCATGAACAAGTAATTATATATGTTATTTTGACGATGTGATATACTGAATTGTGCAGTGCATCATTAAACTTCAGTTTTCTGTTTATAACAGAAATGAGGGGAGGGGACAAGTGCTTTGTTTATCTCAGTCACCTCTATGATCAATTAATAAACTCACATTTTCTCATTTTACTCTAATTGCTAATTAGATTTCAGATTCAGAGTTCAGATTGAGATTTTATTTCATTACATTTTCATTTTTTCAAAGTATATAACAATAAGTATTGTGCAATTAACAATATACAAAATAATTGACGACAAAACTTAGTGCATAAACATTTTATATCATTAGGCCTACAAGCAAAATAAAGAGCACTGAAGTTTGAGTTGTAAGATAAAAAAATAACAGCAATGAAGACTACATTAGATTAATTTTATGAAAATGAGAATGAAAACAGAGACCAGCATAGAAGCATAGCTAATTGTAGAAGCACTGTTCCCTGACGAAAGGTAAACCAATATAATACATAAAAATCTAGAGTGGGCAATCATCCATAAAATGCCCAATAAAAGGGAAAAGGACGAAGACAGATACAGGGCCATGGAAAGCAAACATTCTGTCATTGTTTTCTGACCAAAAACTTACCCCCAATAAAGAAATCTAGCTTGTGTATTTAAATATCCCTCTTCCAATAAAAGTAAGAAAAAACAAATCTGGATCAATTTTGCATAATAATTGGATACATACAATCACAAAAATTGTACATTCGCGCCCTTGTTTTAAACATCCAAAATTACAATTTTTTTTTTCATTGATCTCTTGAAAAACTACTAACCATGTCAAATGGCCTCCCATAATGTTTGATATTTGTATGTTACGAAGATCTTTGCACACGTCGTACTTTGACCCATTTCTAAAAAGCCGGTCGACTAATCTTACCCCTCCTCTCTTCCCTTTATCAATAATCCAAATCCACTTGATCTCATAATTCTTCCTGGAAATACAATGAAAATATCTGAAGGGTTTTTGGACGTCATGAACAATCCATGTATCTGTTCTCCTGGGAATTATGACAGCCATGTACACTGGCAGATTGGGAAGTTTGGGAAGGGGCAGAACCGGCCCATAAATGTTAATATTTCAAGTCATTTATCTCCTGTGACCTATTTTCTTTAGTAATAATAATAATAATAATATGTCTTGTTTACCCAGGGTAGCCTCATCAGTACTTAATACTGTTCTCCCTGAGGGCCCTGCATAGTATGAAAACCAGTTATTACCCGAAATATGTTGTACCCCTGCTTTTCATGGCTTGTCAGAAATTCTTTTGAACTGTGCTGCCTTTAAAATAATAAAACATCTGGAATCTTTACGCATATTTTACTCGACAGTCATCATACTCTTAGTAATTATTATATGTTTATAGTTAGTGCTGGTTCGACTTAGTTTCCTGTTTACACCTGATACCAATATCTCCATAATCTTCATCATGTTATATATCAAAAACGATTAAACAAGCTATAAAGTTAGCATAACAACCGAGTTCCCTCCTGCCTGGAGACTATACGGCGAATATTGGGGAACCCTTTTATGACGTCGTTGGAGTTGTGATCTATATTCGAAGTGTTTAGGCCACAAAAAACTCTGCTCTTTTGTATCACCGCTTACAATGCATTGCAGCTAGCCAATATTATATTCATTTCAATGGTAAAATCAAACAAGAAACAGTGCACCTGTACTTTTTTTTACCCTTTTCCCCCAAAAGTTGAGCTGACACCTTCTTTGAAAATGAGAGAAAAAGAACCCCATTGATGGCCGAGTTCAATGTGTACAGTTTTTCTTCGAGATTGTGACGCGGCGTCATACCGAGTTAACAATGATTAATGCATGAGTCGATGGATCTCCCATTGTGACGTTTGAATAATAGAGGGTATTTCTCCCACCCGTCCCCCTCTCTGTCTGTCTGTCTGTTTGTAAGTATGTATGTAATTGTGTATGTATGTTTCTATTTATGTTAGCCCTATCTTTCTCTTTGATGTCTTTGCTCCTGTCTCTTTCATTTCGTTAATATATTTTGTTTTTTTTTTAATTTTATTTTGTAGCTTAATTTGCCCTGTTTTATTCATATATGTTCTATTACACGACAGCCTTGTTTCAGGACCATTTCTGAAACACACGTGTAATTATATATAATTAATTACACGTGTGTGACAGAAAAGATTGAGAGTGAGTTCTGTGTGATTCTGAAGACTGGATGTTGTGTACAACAGATCCCACCCCAAAACAAGACAGGTTGAAACTATATGAAATATGAATGCAACTGAAAATAACAAATAAGGACATTCAATCGATTTCAATTTAACATTCTTTCAATTTTCAGCTATATACGACAATATTTTAATTCACTTCTAGGCTAGAATATATATGCTTGTTTTGAAAGAAATCATGCTATATGAAATTTCTTGATGACTGTAGGCCTGTAGTCTACCATCGTACTATTTGATTCCATCACTAATCATTTTTATCTCCCTTCAGCTTTTCATATCTCGGCAAATTGCCAAATTAGTGTCATCTCAGTTTTTGTGGTAAGGGACGGATAATGGGCGAGTCGCTTACAAAAAAGACGCGGCGGAATGGGCTTGTTGGTCAGACCATAAGGGGAGGGCAAAACCGCGACCACTGAACATCATGATCATAAACCGAGTTATTCCAATAATCGAAAAGAAAACGACCGCTAAATGTAAACTGTAATTTCTTCCCAAATGATATTGCTTTGTCATTTTGCCTCGGGGAATATTCTTCTTCGAATGATCACCAGTGATCATCAGTGGCGGGCGTCAGCAGATCAGTTTGAATGGGAAGGGGGGGGGGGGGATACGTGTGTCGGAGCAAATTTACCAAAAGAATTGCCACTCAATTTCCTTGAAAAACAAACAAACAATAAAAACACTTTTCTTATCATAAGGGCTGACAAATAATTTTTCGTCATACTTAAGTTATTATGAATACAAAATTAATTTTTGAGATATGCCAACACAAGTTTTGTACCATGTACATACGAAACAAGAAGAACATATCGAATCAGATTTTCCCCTTCATATTATTGCTATACAAAAGCTAAAATCAAAGAAAAAATTATGATTTTTTTGTGAGTAGGAGAGGTGGGGGGGGGGGGGGACTTAACAAAACTACCAATGCGCTTCAAATATAATCTATTCTCAAAGAAACTACATAGATATATGTACATCAAGTTTATTGTCATGTCACTTTAATAATGTTGAGGATGACGAAGAATAACCTGAGATTAGAAGGTTGTTTCCGTAGACTACTAGATAATTTCAGTGATCATTTAATATTCAAATTCGTTTTTGTTTTTTGCTTGTTTGTTGTTGTTGTTGTTGTTGTTTTTTTTTGGGGGGGGGTAGGGGGTATATCTCTCTCTACTAAAATCCAAAAGAGGTATCGGTTTAGCGACCAATTTTCTCTTCGTGTGCAGAAGAAAGGAAACAAAATACTGTATGTGGTATCCAAAAGTTGGTGCACTTTTCTCAACAAAATGAAGAACTTGCACGAAGCAGACAAATTATACAGTTTATAAGTGATTACAAAGCATTAACCCGTGTAAAACAGATGTGTTTACAACCGACAATATTTTCAACTTTTTGTTCACTGTTCCATCAATCCTGGGCCCTATTTAATAAAACTTGTCATCAATGACAAGTTGCAATAAATGTTATAAGCTACTGAAATCCTTGCATCTGATTTGCTGAGAGCAAATTTGTCAGTAAAAGTCACTGACAAGACACTTGATGAAACGCCCCCAGATCTTTATTGTTCCTTTATCCATTCACCGAAAAGTGCTCGTGACCTAGCAATCACCGTGAACAATGCTTTCTACAATTTCCAAATTAATTGTCATTGAGAAATATCCCAATATCATCTGACCTCACAGTAGTCATGTTCGTTACTGAATTATTTATTACCAGGTCCCTTTTAAACTGATCTGAATACGAATCAATTCAGGGCAGTGCCGCCACAACACACTCCCTTCTTTGCAAAAACGAATAAAAGGATAGAGAAGAAAAATGATAGGGCAATGACCTATTCATATTAATTGATAGGCTATAATCCCGTTAATTGCTGAAGATGATAAATGCGTATCATTGTGAGATGGGGTGCCCTGGATCTTTGGCCCCTTTTAGCTGTAACTGGTTGGGAAGTACAGTGATTCGGGAACCATTTATCATTTCTTTGACTAAACTTGACATTCGAAATCTCTTTGACGTGACGCCGTGAAAAGGCATTGATGGTGAAGCTGCGGTTGAACACCGATTGTCCGTGCCGATTTATTGGGATGGGGTAATGGGAAGAAGGGGTGTGCTCTTGGTAATATAGTATTGAGGGTTGGGGTAGGCGATATTTTCCTGTACCATGTGTACAGTGGTATAAAATCCTTGGTATGATTTGTAGTTGTTAGGTCGGCTCAAGCATATGCAGGCAGGAAAAGAGAAGATACATACATCTGCCTTCATGGAAAAATTTACAATAGGCCCTAACTAACCAATTTCACTCCAAATCGTTGAGAATCATTCTAAACAAGCAGACTCAAACAAAATAGTGAGGTGAAAAAAAAGAAATAAAGAATATAACTGAGATAATAATTAAAAAAAAAATCATGATGATGAAGAGTATGGTATCTACAAAAATATCTTACATTATGTTATGGACCTGCGTGTACTTTATGAGCTATGATGGTAGTATACAAGGTAGTATGCTAAAACTTTTACTCGTAGAGTCTGTCTGTCAATACTGTTATACGTGTTCCTCCAAACGGCTGCATCAAAGAAGGTTATTAAGGTACCGGTGTATCGAGTATCAACTCATATTCAGAAATGGATTTATCAACCTTTGTCAGAATATAGTTAGCGGTCATAAAACCTACAATGATGGTAGAATAAAATAGTTTATTATCCCTCTCTCTGACCATACTAAAGAACACCTGTCAGAACCGGCCAATGGGCCTTTTACCTCAGTCACACTGCGCGCCAGGTCGACTACAAATCGACCATTCGTGGTAATGTATTTTCAGTCCGGTCTGATGGCGGACTAGTCGGTGGACGGAGGTAAATCTTCGTGCTTCCCTAGTTCAATGCCCGGCTGGTTTTGCGGGTTTGCTCCACACGACCATGGATAAATTAACGAGGATCTGTGTGTGGGCGAGTCTAGGTGGGGATGGTGGTACATTGATGGCATAAACACTGATAAATGTTTTTTTTTGTTAGTCTGATGCTATTCCTTTTTAAAATTTTCTTTTTTTGTTCAATTATGAAGGAGATAATGATCATTTGCCTATAGTTTGATTGCGTTAGATTTAAGTACGATACGAGAGACCGACAGTTCAGTAGACCGACATCCAACGAGACCAACGTCGGTCTGGCGGTCCTTCCGACAACTTTCTAAAGGGTTCATTAGATCGACGACCCACGAGACCGACGAAGGACCAATGGGCCAGAAGGGAAACGAGGGTACTACTTCGAGTAATGACAGAGGGACTAAGTATGTTTGTTTGTTGTTGTTGCTGTTTGTTCGTTTGTTTGCTTGTTTGTTGATTGTTTTATATCAGTTCCTTTGGACAAGAAAAGGTAACGCAGTCGCGCAGCTATAGTGAAATCAAAAATAATGGTGATAAAGACGCTGATGGCGATGATGAGCATGATGATGGGTAGGAGGAGGTGGATGGTGATGTGGATAATAATCTCGAATATGAAGACGGTGACGACGACGACGATGATGATGATAATAATGATCATAATAAGAGGTCTTATTTAACCAGGTACATGTAGCCTCACCAATATTAACACGTTGTTCTTCCCGATGGTCCTGCATTTAACATAACTCCAGCACTGCTAGGTAACCAATTAATGAATACCTCTGGGTCGAGGATTTGAATATGTAGGATCAGGATTTGAAGAAGAAGGAGACAAAATCGTCTTTGTGATGAGTAATCAAAGGGCAATCCGATCTTTGTAAAATGCTGATTTGTGTGAAAGTAGAAAAATAAGAGAAACATGATGGTGAAAGTTTGAAAGAAATCGGAAAAAAGTTGGCTACGGGACCGGGTCGTCCCTGTATCAAGACTATGGGAAAGAGAGAATCCAGAAGTCATTGGGTTAAAGAAAGTTATAAATGTTTGATAATAAGATCACTACATCCATGCGAATCTAAAATTGGCAATTTGATGAATCGATTGTGACGTATTCACGGTCAGCTCTCCCATTTGCCATACACCTAAATATCATTTTTCTTCTGACCACATTTTCCCTTGGGGCACTTATCAAAATAGATTATAGATCTCACACTGTTATATGTCCTCCAAAAAGGAAAAGATCTTACGAAGTTATACATTTTGAAAACTTGACTTTTTAGTCATTATGTGTGTTGGGGCGAATGGGAAAGTTGACAGCCGCTACATCACAGTGACCGTACCGATTCGGCCAATTTGAAATTCCCATATGTATAGAGTACCGAAGTGCTGACGTCATATTCGCTCGTCGTCCAGGTTACTGGTTCTAAACAACAAAGCCCGCGCTTGAGGTTCACCGCGAAATCAGTCAAGCAACGGGCTGGAGCAGGGCAAATTCAGTGTTTGGTGCTGGTGTGATCACCACGCCATTGTTCAGCACAAAATTGTTTAGAACCAGCAACCTTGACAACTTGGGCGGTATGACGTCACACTTCGGTACTCTATAGGGATTACAACTTTCAAAAAATCACAACTTTCTTATCTTGTTTGTCCGATTTTGTTCAAACTTTCACCAGTCCGCTTCTCTGATTTTTCTGCTTTCAGACAAATCAGAGATTGTTACAAAGGTTGGATTGCCCTTTGATATTCCCTTTTAACTACTCCCTGAAGTTGGTTAATAAATCTAAGGGAAAGGGGGTATTTAATAAAGGGAGTGGAGAGAAAATCAACAGACATTATTCCTTTAAAGTAGCTATTCAAAGAAAATCACAAATATGGCAATTAATGTATCACTAGAAACTGGGAAGCTTACAGATGGCAATCGTATAAGTGTTATGTCTACTGCGTATCTGATGATTATAAAAACAACACAAATAAAAGCTCTTCTCAGCATCTGGAATATCCGAGGATTCGCCAGAAATATAGCGATGTTTTTATGTCGTCACACTCGGGATCGATCCTGCTTAAGCAGACGACGTCCTATAATGAATGAACGTAATTGCAATGCAATTATTTATCAAATTATAAAGAGTTTGGTGTATTTAAACATGACCTTATTTCACACCATTATATAGGGAAAGTGAAACTGATTCTGATAGCTAAAACCGTTTGATTGTAAATACACAGGAGAAGGGTCAATGATCAATGAAATAAACCCCACTTTCAAATTGAAAAGCCCTCCGAATAATAGCAGGATGGTATTCGTTCCCTCTTGAAACGCCGAACATGCCCCGGTGCAAGCAGCTGAAAATACAATGGCGTCTTATTTTGTTTACAAGTGACTGATTCCTTTATTTTTTTAACGCTGCATTTTTCATCAAAATAATACCATACACGAAGTTAAGAGTGAGGCAACAGACTAACATTAAGACTGACGCTAGTGAAGGAAGAGAAATGTGTAAGATGTTATGGGACATCGTCTGCTTAGACAGGACTGGTCCATGGTGTGTCGTCACATATCTCAGCAGCGTTCGAGGAGCTCTTCAGCTGCTATATCGGGGGCTGTATTTTACCGTTTTATAATTGATAATAATCATTACTTCAAAAGTTTCCAAGCGTTGAATTTGGATAACCTTGTTTAATTTATGCCATCTATGCAATAATAAGTATTAAGCCAATATTTAAAATCATTAAAGTTCTACTTTAATAGGAAATGTTTCTTCATAGAAGACATAAAAACAGTTCAAATGTATATCTGAGAAAGATCTGAGATGCAACTTTAATACGCCGCGACTCAATGTTGTTTGTTATACCTCACGACCGCAGCCAGCACCTAAAAGTACAGCGACCTTCTACAAAAGGGCCCTCACGACGGTCCAGAGTGTGACCTCCTCCCGATATGCATTGGTGGTATAACCATGAAGCTACATGGTATAACGAAGAGAGGCAGATAAACAGGGAGAAAGAGGGAGATAGATAGGGAAAGAAAGAGAGAGAGAGAGTTGGAGGGGGGGGGGGATAGATAGATAGAGAGAGAGAGAGAGAGAGAGAGAGAGAGAGTAGGGGGGGGGGGGTAGACAGAGAAAGAGGCCTACTACGTCATAGAACATTATGTAGAAAGGGGCGAAAAATATAAACGATACCATCGAAAGAAATGTAAATGGCCCAAAATAGATGAAAATTGATATGTTTTGATGTTCATGTTCAAATTGGCTCTGACGTGGTAACAAAAGCATGAATAGGAAGAGGGGATTGCGATAATAAGATGGGAAAAGGGCAACGGAGATGGGGAAGGAGAAAGACAGAGACCCACCACACAAATTTGACAGCTATTGCAGGTGTGAAGATGCTACAACATATTTTAAATTTGTATCTCAGTGATCGCGCCGTGGTGTCACCAAGGGAGTGCGGCGAGCTCTCCAGAGCTGGTAAATCTTTGGAGAAATGGACTATTCTTCGTTAAGTCTATTGTTTGCAAGTCCACAACTTAGCCCCCCCCCCCCATTTCCCGCCACCCACTTTCAAGGATGCTTAGTCAGTTGATTTGCACTTTTTAGGCAAGTCCCTTAACCCCTTCTATTAAAGGAACACGTGTTTTGAAATCAATTATGAATGTGATCTAGATGATCAGATGATTGTTGAAAAACAGAAAGTACGAAGAGTGACTACAAAATTATTTCTCTGATCATCTGATCTCTGAGCATGCTGAGTAAATCCGTTTTAGAATTATTTTATTTTTATTATAATTACTTTTTTTTTTGGGGGGGGGGGGGGTGGGGAGGCTCTAAATGACCCGGTATCCCTTTAACATTTACCATATTTTTTACTTTACAAAAATTGACCCCATATTGTTATGCTTGTGTGAGTCTTCTTTACCCCGCAGTACTGAGAAAAAGTACAGCAAACTTTGTGACCTGGGCCCTGATGAATATTCATGACATAGATGTAGGAGAAAAACTAATAAGGTAGTGGGAAGGTGTGGCTAAATTATACGTACAATTCTAAGGCGGTATGTTCTTTCTCTCTACTACTGAGAACCATAGGGTCAAAGCACTTGATGGCGAAGAAAACCGAAGTATTTCTGATGGACTGTACGTAGCAATTCCTAGACTTCCTAGGACTTCCAAAGTTTTGATCCATTTGAAATCAACTTTTCCGGAATGTAACAGACATAAAACTATTAAATAATTCAGTAAAAGATCACCACTTTCAAAAGTGTAGTGAATTGAAGTTTTAAATTAGCGTTGATCTGGCCGATACTTATATTATTATAGACACACCAACAAGAGATCCCTCTGAGATGTTGGCATAAAACCTTTTTTGATCAAAACCAAACCCAACATAATTTTTTTTTTGCTATTGCCAAACGTTTTATTGATATTCAATTTAGTTTATATCTAATCATGAAAATCAAAATGTAATCAAATGCAATTTACATGATTTATGGGTTGATATCAACATGGTATAATCGCAGTTGTATTCTTATACTGATACTTATACTGATTACAATAATGATGATAATAAGAGTTTAAGAGATTCGGTTTAAAAGTTTTTCTTTTCTCCATAAGATAACAGGCACTGTATAAGTGTATATATAAATCATAAAAAGGGGAAGGGGTATGTGTTTAGAGGTTTATGAAATAGTCAAGTAAAGTAGTAGGCGTGGGACAAATCTACCTGGGTATAATATACTAAATAACCAGGAATAGAGAGTTTGCTATATGGATAGAATGCACGCGTCCAAGAAACCAAAGTAAGATGTGCGTCGTACGATGGGAAATAACTTTACTTCATATCATTATCAGGCTCAAAATCTAGACAAAAATCTGATAAAAACTCATTAATTTCAAACCGAAATTTATTCCAACAAGAGAAACCCACATCAGGGGAGCGTTTCATCAAGCGTTTTGTCAGCGAGTTTTATCGACAACTGTTATAAGCTACTGAAATCCTTGAATCTGATTGGCTGAGAGCAAATTCGTCAGTAAAAATCACTGCCAAAACGCTCGATGAAACGCTCCCCAGTAAAGGTACATGTGCACCGGGCACCAAACATTAACCCAAGAATTTTAAATCACTCTTTTCAGTCAAAGTGTATAAGGTAAAGTGCAGTCAATTAACTTCGGCTTCTTTCAATCATGTCAATAGCCAATCTCGCCGGGCTGCAAAAAGTACAAACTGCTCGTGGCACAGCGAATAGTCGTGAACTAATAAGGGGGTTTGAAAATGGTGTATTACACCTACCGGCAATAGCCACATATATATACATTTCTATTTCAATCTACCACGCTTTGAAATGTAACCATTGTAGTTGGATGTTTTTAATAACACTAAATCTATGCACAGACTGAATGGCCACCAAATTAGTTATTCTTATCGAACGATCATTTTGCGATTCACGCAGTGCTCAGGGCGATCCTGTGCCCCTCGTCCTCTTTTAGACCGCGTGAGAATTTCTCTCAATGCAATGCAGTGCTAATAATATATATTTATTTCTCGATCTCTTACAAACTCTTTACTAATATTCGCTGAAGAAAAGTACATCCAACCGGTATGTGGGAATGCTACTTTTGCAGCTGAATTCTGACAATTCTCGGTTGACTATAGTATTAGAAGCTTTTCCCTGCAAAGAAAAAAATAATGAAAAGGACGGGGAAAAAGAAAAGGGATGAGTCACACATATCCTTTGTACAAAGTTGGCAAATGGTTTGTAATGATATCGAATAGAAAATGGGAAAAACCAAGAAGAAAGAGATTTGTATTTGTAAGCAAAATAAATTTGGAAGGAAGAAAGGTGGTTTGCATGGTTGCACTTTACATACATCGTGCCCCCTATGCAGATATGGCACGAAGATGGAATGAACATGTACTTTCAAACAACCCATCGACGTAAATGTTATTTTGTAATCGTATTGGATACAGCATGTAAACTAATTAAAAACGAATAAGTTTAATATTAAATTCTATTTTCTTTCATTACATCTTATAAGTCCCTGAGATTATTGCCTCGTGCTGAATATCAGCTTAGTGTCTTTGCTGTACCTTTTCCATTCTTATTATTTCCTTTCATCTTTTTGTCATCATCGTCTTCAAAAAGATCGACATCTTCGCCATCGTCATCATCCTTGTCATCTCCGGCACTGTCATGATCATCACTATCGTCATCGTCGTCGTATTTACACTGATATATCCCTTCTCATCACCATCACCATCACCATCACCATCTTCATCATTATTCTCGGCTCCAGCACACAAGATCGTCAGCTTAAGGGAAGATGGCCCACCAGACCGACAGTTTCTCGAGCCTTCTTAAAAAAAATTATCTGAGCTTTCACGAGGCTGACATGTTCGACAACATTAAATCTAAAAACAATACATAGTATATGTTTTCAGCCCTCTCGATCCCTTGAAGACGCCTACACCAACAAATGAGATTTAAGTATGCGACGCGAGAAGGGGGGGGGGGGAATATTTGAACAAGTTGCATTTTATCTTTATTGGATAGAAGATCGACAGGACAATTATCAATACAACCCATACTAGTACTATTGACAGTGGTATTGCTAATATCCTTTGTCTTACCTTCATTCTGTGCTAACTTAAAACTGAGAATGCATCAAACAAAAGTTTACAATGCTCTACAGCTATACGTATTGCACCTTTAACCACGGGCATCCCCAGTTCAGCTCGCGCGCCATGTCTGCGAGTCGAGATCATCTCACAAACGCACAAGTCAATGACCCCGACTGCGAGCAAAGCAAACACCCTATTCTCACATTTCCAACAGCTCCCGCATTATGGGATCGAGTTTTAATAATGGACTCACATGCTTGCGCTTGAGATTAAAATGTATTTACCACCAAAGGCGCCCGATGGCATAGGGAACGAGGAATTGAAGGGAAAAAAGAAAGAAATGAAAACTCATTCATTACTATGATAACCCAAACGTCTTTCTTCTCGCACTGTATAGGCTTGCGCGAAAAAGTACAGGTGACCCCATGGCTTGTTTGAAGTAGTATTTAGCATGTTTAGGGAGTGTATTTCTTTGGATTTGGCCTCCCGTCTGTGAGGGTTGTATGGCGAGGCTAGGCATATTTAGGTTAAGCACAGGTTGGAGCTCCAGGACGGGGTCTGATGCTAGCGGGGGTGAATTAAGAGCGCGCTGTGATCTGTGTACCGAAGCTTTAAAGTTGAACACCGTCGATGCTTGATATGGAAACCATTAATACACCAGGAAGAGAAATATTGATTTATTCAGTCAGAATATGCGATTTATTGCTAAATTATTATCATAACCAACGGTGAAACCACCACTTTAATTAACCCCCATCACCATCAAAACCAACATCACCATCACCATTACCATCACCATCACCATCACTGTCACCACCGCCACCATCACCATCACCATCATCGCAACCGCCATATCTACTAACACCATCACCATCACCATTACCATCACAATTACCATCACTGTCACCACCACCACCATGACCGTCACCACCATCCTCACCATTACTATCATCATCAATATCACCATCACTATCACCACCATCACCAAGATCACCATTGTTATCACGACCACCATCACAACCACCATTACCATCAAAATCATTACTATCCTCATCGCCCCCACTATCACAATCATCATCACCATCACCATCACCACCACCACCACCATATTATCAGCCACCGTCACCATCACCACCACCACCACCATTGTCATTACCATTACCATTAGCACCACCATCATTGCCATCGTTACCATCACCACCACCACCATCGTCATCATTACCATTAGCACCACCACCATTGTCATCGTCACCATCACCACCACCACCATCGTCATTATTAGCACCACCACCACCATCGTCACCACAACCACCATCGTCACCATCACCATGCACCACCACCATCGTCAACATTACTATTAGCACCACCACCACCACCATCGTCACCATCACCATCACCATCATTACCATTACCACCACCACCACCACCACTGTCATCATTACCATTACCACCACCACCACCCCCACCATCATCATTGCCATCGTCTCCTCCATTTACTATCATCGCCACCACCAGCAGCACCACCAATTTACTGTGGATTCCTTTTCTGTCCTACTCTTACTCACCACCTCTCTTTCTCATAATCTCTTATAACCGTACGTACTCATAAATTATCCATGATCATCTGTTTAGCATCTTAAAAATTATATCAAAATGAAACCAATGAAAGAATAAATGTAATAAATCAAACAAAAACAAAATAATGAGGGAAGCATTCACAATCGTAAACGTTTTATGGTAAAAAGTTTCACTTTACCTGAGTTACAATACAATGTTCAGATGGACAATTTCTGGAATTTTACCTTTAATCCAACGGCCATGTTCTCGTGAGATATCAAAAGTACAGGCGACCCCAAAATGGGTAAATATTGCTAAATAATGACCCGTGTTTATGTCTTACCGCGTGAGGTGATATCGAAGCCCGCCGGAACCTGTTTTGTAGTGCAAATTTCACGGAAGACCGGCAATGTAAAGACCTCATTACAATCGAAAACGATTTGTGAGACAATACATTAAAGAACAGAAGGAAAGGGGTTAGACCAATGATTGTATCCAGTGATCACAGGGAACGGAATTATAATTTAGGGTAATTTTGATCCATTTGACTCAATCTTAAAGAGAAGATCAACTCGGTATATGGGTTGAAGATAAATGCTTTGGGATGTGCAGTCAAAGTTGGTGTGAACTGAGAAAGGTTAAAATAATTCAGAATTCAGAACTATATCTATTTGAAAACTTAAAAGACTTTAAAACGTCACGGTGTGCTAATAAAAGTTTGAAGTGAAATAAAAAATTCCTAGTATTATCATCAGTAATATTAATTAGTATTGGTATTAAAACAAGAAAATTCGAAAGTAAAGAAACCATGTCATTACAAGGATATTTTATATGCATGTATCCATTGTTCATTAAAAAGAAAAAAAAAGAAGAAAGAAACGAATTGGAACTGTGAGCATATACGATTACAGGACTAACTCTGACGTTTCAATGTATTCCTACAATAAAGAAAATAAATGTATCATATTTACCAAGGAAAACAACTTAAAAGTAATCAATTTTGCCGATACAAAATAAACATACAACTCAGGAAGCTAAGGATGGGTAAATATGACTCATACACTGAGAAATAATTACAGTAACGTCGCTCCAACGTCGCCGAAAATAATCGAAAATGTACAAGTTCATGCTTGACGAACTATGGAAAGCCGGAAAACAATTGACACAATAATGACAATGTATCTTGGCACTCCTCCCGATAAGTCAAAAATAGCCCCAAAATTTAACAATAGATTAGTCATAAGTTTCCTGTTGTTATTCTTCTTGGATAATTTAAGATTATTTCAACATGTTTAAAATAAACTGTTTACGAGGTAAAGGCAGGATTGTCATAATGTGTTATGGAAATATAATAGTTGTGTTGAGTTTCAGAAGATGAATAATACTTTCCTACTGTACTTTCATAATATACAGCATGGTTGCTCTTCCTTAGGTAGCTATCTATATCGAAGTATGCCTGATACTAACCATTTAACACATTTATACACACTTGTTAATATTCTTCTCCCATGCAAAGTTTTCCGATTTTGTAAAGTGTAAGCTGCGATCAAATTGTATTCGGGTGTTTGCAGAAGCAGCAGCAACACAACAACAAGTAGGAAAGGACATTTTTTCTACAATCTATTCTAGTTCAACACGGGGCATCGATGTCTCTAATTTTTACGAAAGACATTTTTTTAGAATTTCGATATACACAGCAGTTAGACAAGTTAGAAATAGGCTACTCAATGGCGGATTCAAGGGGAATTCCTGTACAAGCGGCCCGTACCCCTTTTAATTCGAATGTGGCATTTGTAAAATACCAAAATTTTCTTCTTGGTGCTTGTCAGATTTTTTTGAAATTGTGCCCCATTCCTTCTTGGATCCTTCCCTAGGCAACCTATGATATCACATGTTGTTTGTGCAAATATAACTTACATGTTTGTCTTTTAAAACCTATTTCCTCAATGTTTCCCGCTCAATATATTTCGACCATTATTGTTTATAATCCCCTCTCGTACACTCTCCTTTTATAATTCATCTGTTCGTCATGTTCATGAAATGCAAAATATGTTTCCTTATCTCTTTGATATTTCATTCAATTAATCAAACAAAATATCTTAACTCTAAGACGCATCAATATTGAATACCACTAACAAGGGTTTGGATTTGTATCACATTTTGTTATTGCAAATATAACTTACATGTTTGTCTTTTAAAACCTATTTCCTCAATGTTTTCCGCTCAATCTATTTCAACCATTATTGTTCATAATCCCCTCTCTACGCTCTCGTACATTCTCCTTTTATAGTTCATCTGTTCATCATGTTCATGAAATGCCAAAAAACACCCCAAAAAACAATAACAAAAAAGAAAACAAAGAAAAAATCTGCAGAAGTTCATGCTTTTTAATCTGATATCAAATGTAAGCTAAATGTTGAAAGGCATGGGTAAAGTGCAGCTTTAACCCAGAACATCGAAATAATAACACCAGGATGAAAAGTACAGGTGACCTTAGTTTTATGAATATTCATACGTCAGGGTCGTGTGCAGCGTGTTTGAAACTTGTTCAAGATATGAACCCCCGTGATTATATTCAGGGCATTGACATTGGATTTTGGAACTAGTCTGTGCTTATCAACCGCAAGTTACATTTTGTGATGGCTTCGTTTGATAATAAAGAAACAAGATCAAGATTTATTTGTGTAATATACCCCGCATTTTTCCTTATCTCTTAGATAATTCATTCAATTAATCAAAGAAAATATCTTAACTTTAAGAAGCATCAATATTGAATACCACTCCAACAAGTGTTTTGATTTGTAGACTAAACAACTGTAGAAATGATCGGTTATAAGCCGATGGCAATCGGTAGCTGTGAGGCCAAGGCTTTGCACAGCGTTGCTAAACGGGTCAATAAAATATATGTGATATAACAAGATTGTTATTAGATTTGTTTATGGCTGCCAGCTATTGTTTATAACACATGGAACTGAGCAAGACATGTGTGATATATTATTAAACAAGATTGTTGCTATCGTAAAAGTACTGACCGCGAATAATACACAACGATGACGCGAGTCGTTCATCATTTGTTGTAGTTCTCGAAATTGTTGATAATGTGATGATGACATCATATTGAATGGCTGTCGAATAAAGTATAGTCGTTTATTAAAGTCTGAAGGAAAGTTCATCTATTGTTGGTTAGTGGGTATGCGTCATACCACCGTTATTTTCACATTTTACTGACGAAAATTGGTCCCTAAATCAACAGCATAAATCATTATCCCCGGAAGAAAATTCTAAGAATCACGTAATGACAGTTATGTGGAATTGGAATTGGAATAATACCTTTTTTTATGGCTGCATGTTTTAACAAGGAAAGCTATCTGCAACGATGTCCTTATACGGCACAAGAAAGTGTATCTCGTTACTCTAAAGACATCAAAACAACATAAAGTTTATGCACATAGTCCTTCATGGTTAAGAAGAAGAAATCAAAATCACTGAAAAAAAAAGCAGAAAGTATTCAATTACTTTTGTCTTCCTGTCATCTTCCTAGATTTCCTCTGCTTTCTACATGTTCTTTATGTCTTGTTTGTATTTCTTTTATTTTCTAATAAAGAAAGTGTCTTCGTGTTGTGTGATTTCTGTTTTATTGCTACAAATATGTTTCATTGAATGTCCTTAGATGTTATTACATCGTTGTACATTGTACATCCATACTGAGACACGGGAAGGGTGAAAGTCCTAACGCGGAGGGGTGGGGTGCTTTTTGACACTATTTGAACTGCTATTTTGATAGTATATGAACATGATTTAAGAAAAAAAAAATAATAAAATAGTAACCGAGGCCAGGCTACAGGACAAGTGATTACAGAGATGTAAAAAATGTAGAGATAAAAAAAAATCAAGAATAGTGAATGAAAAAGGAATAAATCGGCAATTGAAAGATTGAGAATAATTCTGCTGATCATTACATAAATGCGCAACCTGCATCGTCTTGATCGTTTAGAAAGTGGCGGCTCTACTGGCCCAACACACCGAGGAAACTCAACATAATACCCCCACCGATAGGGATAGGGGTAAGTGTCCTACTGGTCATTGGCATGAGAGGGTCACTCTGGTCATTGGTCCAGTCGAGTTCAAGAACCGAGATGCCATTGACCTACAGGAAACCAGCTGGCTTGGGACACCCGGAATCTTAAGATTACCCGTCATGCCTCAAAACACTCAAAACTGAGCGTTTTAACCTGCACAGGTTAACACTGCCAAGTTTTTGAAGTCGGTCGATGTTGCTCCACCTGTCAGACAAGTATGTTTTGACGTAACCACTGATAATTATGTTCCGGCGACAATATTTGCTCCGAGCTTTATTTCGTCAAAAGTACAGGGTTAAGGTTAGGTTTTCCATTGGGTTTTAGGTTATATATGTCATAGGTATAAGTTTAAGGGTCAAGGTTAGGGGTAGGCATAGAGTTTGGTCCAAGGTTGACGTTGAGACTTCGGTTAGTGAAGGATACTGACCTCGGATAATTCGTCGCTGGAGCATGTGTTGTATAACCCCGACAACACATTGTGTCAAATGTAAGTACCAACTGAAAGCAACCTGTGTACACTTTATATATTCCGCAACGCGCGTCCAGTGTGGACGTTCTCGTTCGTAAGTTTGCCTTTTCCAATTCAAGACAAGCTTTTAGAGATTAGATCATATTTTCAACATCTGGTACCAAGTATTTTCTTTCTACTTCCTTTTCTGAAACGCCTTGGGTTTGACATCCTGACCATATCAAACATCAGTTTACATCTTGAAGGGTTATAGATCCCCTTGCTGGTGTTTGTGCACTGGCAAATTTATTTTGTTTTAATTTTATTTAATTTTAATATATTTATTTTATCTATATATTTTGTGTTATCATTTATTATCATTTACTATTATTATTATTATTATTATTGATTGTTATTGGTTATTATTATCATCAATTATTATTATTATTATTATTATTATTATGCCCCCTTCACTCTAAAAACTAAAATGTTAAATCACCATTTAAAAGGGCCGAGGAGTGACCACCTTTTCAAAATGGCAGATCAACCTCTTAAACCTGGTAGATACAACCTTTATAGTGTTGGATCCAGCATGTTAAAAGTGTTAATCTGCCTTTTTTAAAGAGTGGTCACTCCTCGGCCCTTTTAAATGGTGATCTAACACTTTAGTTTTTAGAGTGTTGTGCAAGGGGGAAGGGGCTCCTTTAGTCTTGTAAAAAGGTTTCTTTCGAAAAATGTGGTCCCCCAATTAAAGAATGCTGGATCTATCCCTGTTTGTATTATACATATATGGAGCACTTTAATTCTTTCCTTAGGCAATGAATAGTGAATTTATAAGAACTCCTGCAAAGATAGAACATGTGCGAGGAAAGTATGATTGATTAGATGTTTAATTTCGGTTCTTTTTAATTTGCTATCATATACTGTAGTTTTAGTTTTAGACTTCGGGCTCCATATTTGAGAATGCGAACGAGCATTATTTTATTGTAATACCGCGGTATGAAAAACGTGTCTACTGCAGCCCCCAGTTCCAACCCCCCCCCCCCCCCCCCAGTTCCGCGGCATGCACGGCTGAACCTTGGATTCGAAGCCGGGTCAGGTGCATCCTACCTGGACATCCTATATAGCCCACGAGACCGACGTTCTCGATCAAATATGCTGTCGGTCTCATGGTCTTTAGCCTCCAGTCGGAGGTGCAAGAAGCGCGCCTGGGATTCGAAACCTGACCAGGTAATCCTAACACCATGACCACTTCCACCAGAGATTCTTCATAAATTTGTCAGGCGTCACATCATCCTCTTTTCTCGTCCCTCCCCCTCTCCCTTCCCGTTTTTTTTTCACATATTTTCCGTTTTTTCCTTCTCTATACCTTCCTATATCTACGCTACTGCTAGGGATCATTACGCGGGGGCTGAAATTTCTCAGTATGGAACCTTTCCGAACCTTCCTGCACATAAAACACGGTGCTAGACTGAAAATACAAGTTTGCCAATTTTCTTCAAAATTTCAAGCACCTGCCATTCGTCTGAAAATGTCTTTTTGCGCAACGCGAACAAAATATGGTCACACTGCCCTTCACAGAACCTTGCTGCCTTCTCACATGTTGCCCGTGAACATGACATGGAAAACGTGTGTGTGTGGGGGGGGGGGGGGGGGGGAGGAATGGGGCTGTAAACCTCAAGCCTCATACTAGTTCGCCAGTGGTTGTATGTCGTCTTAGAAAAGTCTGATAAATCAGTTGGAACAAACAATCAAAGAGACAAATTACAAATAGACAGCAACAAAATATGGAGAAAAAACTAACACGAGAATCAGTCATATTACGAATATGAGAGAGAAATAAGACCAAGGTCGAGAATAAAAGTAGAGGTATGGATCGTAAAGATAGAAAAGGACAGATTTGAATGGTGGGAAAAAGTAGAAGTGTAACATGGTATAAGGATAGTAATAAATGAAATACCGAAACGTTCGACATTTTACACAACCGCAGTTCACCACACCTTCATGTACAATGAAGACAAAGAAGAAGAAGTAGAAGATATTTTAAACATTTTCAGACAAGAAAGTTCTTCTGACCAAATGTTGATAATCTTCCACCCCGTGCAGACTTTTAAAAAGTATAAATCACCTTGGCTGCCTGGCAGATAGAAATATGCTATCACATTGCTTGGGGTTTTCACAGGAGTCGCTGCACTTCTGTGCCAAGATATCTGGACCCAGTTTCTAGAAAACAACCTTTAAAAATTCAAAACTTTTTCGAGCAAAAGTACAAGCGACCCCGCAAAGAGAAACCAGAGAGAGAGAGAGAGAGAGAAAGAAATAAAAGACTGGTAAAAGACGTTGAGGTTGACCCGAGAGTTGCACTTTTTAGATCATACCTCCCGCGCGTCTATGTCCTTCCCACCTCCTCCTTCGAAAGAAAAGAAAAGAAAAGAAAAGGAAAGAAAAAAAAAATCCCTATCCATAGTACTTCTATTCTTCTTGATCGTTTGTTCTTATGGTATTCTCTTGTTATATCGAGCCAACTATATTTTCTTGTTGACATGGCTCAAATACACCATTCTTTCACCCTACCCTACCCCGTCCGACACCCTCTCAATAAACCCCTCTTCGTGATACTTTACATCGCTTTGAGCTTCATTAACAGTAACATTGTGATTGAGACCAACTCAAAGTTCATTCTCATTTCTTTCTTTCTTTCTTTTTTTTGGCCGAATGATCAGAAAGTACTTTTCTTCACCCCTTATATCATTTGTTTGCTCTCCCCATGCTGCGTTCAAGATACGGGGTAAAGGACAGTTACTACTGCGATTTGTCAATATGATTTATGGGGCAGATAATGCGATATTATTTACACATTTCTTCGCCTACCCCTCCAGTTTCTATGGAGGTTTTTTTTTCCACCCTTAAAAGTACGACTGGGTTGGTCCTGATGCTGGTATACGTGTGAGGCATTGGTTTTCCCAAAACAATGCTAAAGTAGGCCCTAAATAGTATAATAATCACTTTCTTTTGAACAATTTTGAAGAAAAAATGGACTTAGTCCCCTCGTTCTTCGAACATTTGACTAAATATGATGAAAGAAAGTGGAAAATTATGAAATAAAATGCCCATTAAATGTTGACTGATGTCATCCTAATTCTATGATAAACTTGAAGTATTCCAGACATCCCCTCTCTCATTCTATTTCGCATGATTAGCATTGTGTGCATGTGTGGGTGAGGGTGCGTGTGTGTAAGTATGTGTGTGTGGTGGGGGTTGCAATGGTTTTACTCGATGAATGAAATGCGAATTTACCGAGCTGTCGATTAAAAATAGGGTGTCATTTCCCAATTTCCCTCCTTTTCTCTATTTCATTTCCCGCCATTTGATTAAGGGAAAAGGGCACGCCCCAAAATCTTAAGCTCTTTGCATGCCAGGTCCAAACACCCAAATATGGATCTGACATTAGTCTCCGCCTGACTTGGACCTTTCTGTAGTTAAAATTAATGGAACTCTTAGGACCAGCTTCAAGTCGGGGAAAATGGGTCTCGAATCCCAGTCCTGAAAAGATTTGGTATATTCCAACAGAAATCATAACGACCAGCTCCAAGACCAGGTAAGTGAGTCTTAAAACCGGGCCCTGATTTTTGCTTCATCTTTGAAAAATAGCTCTTTAAGTTTGTAAACATGGTCCCGGAAATAATCTTGGTGTGTTAAAAATTTTGTTCTCAAGACCAGGTCCAAGTGGCACCATTTGGTCCTGGAACCCGTTGATTGTTACAGCAGACCATGTCGCACCCCTCTCCCCCTTCTTACAACAAACTCAAGGATCGCCCCAACCTAATCGAGGATTGACAGAGCGATCACTCTTCTGCAAAGAGAAAACGAAAATTAATAATAATTCATCAAACAGTCGGCGACATCATGACCGGATTGGTGTTCTGACATTGATTGAAAGCCATGGGAACAAAAGACAGGTCTTTCTGACAACACGGTTTAGGGTTGTGGACAAATAGCAGGGCAGGGGGAAAAGGGAGAACTTACACAATTTTAATAGGGTAAACATACATAGGGGAATGACTGACAGGTCTGCGAAGGACGGACTATGTACTTGAACCAAGTAACGAGGCAACATCCTTTCTCCCAATCCACGTTTATTACAAAAAAAGTTATGAAGACGTATGTACCCGTTGGAGCTAAGCACTCTCTAGGTCTAAGATGTTGTGGTGTCAGGGCAGTGAGGTTTTTTTGGCAAGACATTTAGCTAGATTTGCCACTCTCGACCCAGGTATAGTAATGGGGCACCTGAATACGGGACAGGTGGGATTTATTTTTTGAAATTTAGTGTGCGCTGCTTAAGATTTAATAATACTTTGCAAACCCATTTCAGGGTGCATTTGGAAATGCAAAAAACATATCGTAGTAGGAATGTGTTGATGATGATGATGTTGATGATGATAATAATAATAATAATAATCATCATAATAATAATAATAATAATAAATAACAATGATGATGACAATAATTGAGAAACACTGTACACAGTGACGTACAGTTATAGCGAATATAAACCGTACTACGAATATAAAAACAAAATCAAAGGCAGCAGAAACAACAACACCAATAAGAACAGAACAAGGCATGACCAACCAACAACGACAAGAAGAGGCCTTTGAATGCTAACGAGATTCATTTGGGTCACTCGGTCACCGCGTTACGCTTTCGCCTCTTTGAAATCTACCGCCTCCTTCGTTCACTGCCCATACTAATGCCATGATGCTCTACACTTGATGGTAATACTGACGCCAAAATGTAGGCTACACAATAAACACTCCATGTGAGAAAAGTACAACTTGTTATCCGATGCGATGGTCATCGTGCAAAGGTGTACTTTGTCATGAGCAGTGGCGTAAATATGGGGAGGGGGATAAAGGCACAATAGCCCCCACCACCCCCATCAAGGACAAAGAAAGAGAGAGAGAGAGAGAGAGAGAGAGAGAGAGAGAGAGAGAGAGTGGGGGGGGGGGGCATAGAAACGAAAGGCAGATGGGAGAAAGGCTGAGAATAGAAGATGATAGGACTCCCTCCCGCATCTGAATTCACTTCCGTAATACATGAGCTTGGAGCCCTTGTTAATTCTTCTCTTTTGCACGTGTCTTGTACTGAGTAAAACAGGTACCACTCCCTGGCAATGATGTAAGCGCCCCCTCAATAGCTGGACCCGGGCTACGCCAGTGGGTTTCGAGGGTTTGTGGGCGGTACGTGCGGCACTTGAAAGACAACACATCAATGTATTCATTGACCATCAATTATTCAGAGACCCCTTTCTCACTTTCAAATAAGAGCGCTCGGAGAGGGGCTCATATAATCTGCTTTTCACGTTGCCCCCTTTCTTTTTCTTTCCTGGGCCACTTTTTTCGCCATGTGAGGTGGGGGTGGGGGGGGGGGGGGAGGGGCTTGGTGAAGTGCTGTCCAGTGCCCTCTGGCGGTACACCTCTTCATCCGCTTGTGTCGTCACATTCATCGACTCGGATCGCTCTTAATTCTCGAATGTGAACAGATCCTGGAGAGAAATGGATCGGAAGACAAGGTGAAAAGTGCATCACACCTGAGCAGAAAGAAGAAGAAGCAGAAAGAGCATAGAAAGGTTAAATCAGAATGCCGAGTCACTTACCCTCTCCTCGTCTTTCGTGGACAAGAGCCAATAATAGATACAATCGCTTAAGACAGTGACACCATGTTAGTGCAACGGAATAAACACAAATCAACCTCTTCGCCAAGAATGTTCTAGACCCCCCCCCCCCCCAATCAACCATCCATCTCAACAAAGAGTGCACTTTTCTTCAGGGCAGTATAAGATTCTAGATTCTAGAAAACACAAGAAGAGAGGTAAAAATTAATGATAAATAATTAGGGCCTAACATAAAGAACATAATATTGTCTCCCGTATAGGATATTATTGATTAAAAAGGAGACAAAAAATAAATTGCTTTGAAGAACATTGCGTGTGTCTGTAGGGGGGGGGGGGGGGGGGGATCCCACCCGCCTCCCCGAAACGCGGTAACCCGACATTTTCTGAAGGCCTTTTTTCGTCAAAGATACAATGTTCTGGTATTCATAATAGTATCTCTAGTAGGATAAAATCCACTTTGCATGCATCAGCTGTTGCTATGCAAGCCTCTGGCAAGCTTTTGAGTCATCAATAGCAACTTTTGTTCAATAAATATGCATCAAATAAATATACAGGTCTATTGGCATGATTAGGTTCTAGATGAGGTTTAGGGTCATGATTAGGCGTAGTGTTTGGTGCAGGGTTGAAGGTGAGAATTCGGTTAGTGTAGGAAACTGTCATCGGAAGATTTGTCGTAGACCCCCCGCCCCTGCCCCACCAACGCCCCTTCCCGTTGCATTTGTAAAACTGCCCTCTGTCAATCTTGTTCTTATTTCGAAGCAATTGGTATGTTAACGACTCGTTATCATGTGGCTCCAGGAGAAAACAAAACACTCTGGACCGAGTAAGACAACCCTCTTGAGCTCTCTTCGGTGTCATCGGGACACCACTCGTGTTGACATCGCAGTGAAAGTAGCTTCACCCCGTCAATAAAAACAACCACAACTGCGCTCAAGTGTTTGCATATAGGATGGATGGTTAAGGTATACGATGAGTTTGTACTGTATATGCGTAACTAGACCGATGTAGAATATGTGCTCGATTTCACTGTGACCCCGTATTTTTACCTCTATCTCTCAGTTTCCTTCATTTTCTTCTGTTTCCATTATTCAATTCCTTCTCTCTGTTGTTGTTCTCATACGAGCCTCTTTTTCGTCTTCTATTCATCCTTCTTCTCCTCGTCATCATTGTCATCCTTAATGCTTTCTTCCTCTTCTTATTATGTTCTTGTTTTTTCTTGTTCTTAGTTATGAAGAAGCAATTTCTTCCTTCCAGTTTTTGAATCCCCTTCTTTCTGTTTTCCTTCCCTCTATTTCTCTTATTTTCCTTATTCATTTCACCCTTTTCAATTCTTTTAGAAATGACTCCATCCTTCCTTTAAAAAATGTATCAAAACCTTTTTAGTATTGCTTGCTAAATGTTTCGGATTTCTTCCTTCTAGTTCCCTCTCAAACCGACTTTCATTTTATCTTTTATTCCTTGCATTCACTTACTATCTTTAATCATAGCGATTTTGAAACGAGTGTACCCCCCCCCCTGGATCAGTGCATCTACCCCTTACATGAAATTCGCGATACCTACGGTTCACTGACCTGCCTAACTCTGCGACTGATTGATTGATTGATTTATTTTATTCGTCAGGTATATTGCAATACAAACATAACAGGTACCATGACAGGATAGCCCATGAAAGCCGAAATGGCTTATTTCCAATGGGGTCCTTAAACAAATCAGATGTGTTACTGTTAGGGGAGTCATGTCAACGATTTAGAAATTTGTGGACACTTTTGTAGTGCCTGATTCTAAGGTTCCCGGGTTCGAGACTCTGCTCAAATCTCATCATGATGTTATCTGTTTGTTGCG
The DNA here is from genome assembly GCA_025617745.1 of Heliocidaris erythrogramma. NCBI lineage: Eukaryota > Metazoa > Echinodermata > Echinoidea > Camarodonta > Echinometridae > Heliocidaris > Heliocidaris erythrogramma. The sequence goes on along the minus strand of CM046862.1, from coordinate 33,659,204 downwards.
GGATGTCAATATGAAATCTTTTTGGGCTTACTTTACGACATGGTAATGATACATCTTTATTACTCCAACCTCATCAAAAAATGACAAACAAAATATGTTTATTAAATTCAATTATAAAGCTAATTAACTAGGTCTCTAATTTGAATTACACACAGAAGTAAAATGCATTCATCATTGAAGCTAGGAGACAGCCAGCCAACCAGAAATGCACGAAAATGACGGATGCAACGGCGCGCGAAGCCATTTCGCTCTATTAAGGTGAACGCACCCTTTTATAGCGATCCTGCGTTGCGTTCTTGCGGATAGATAGATGTATCGTTCTTAGGATAGAGTACAGCTCACCTTTGACCGAGTATTTGAAGCCTGGGTAATCACTAGAAGGAGTAGAAGATGATTGATGCTCTCCAAGAGATAGAGAGATGTCAGTGTATCGGATCAAATGAATGCGCAGAGGTGAGAGTACATCGGTAGCGGAAGTTGTTTTGTTTGGCGGTATTAGGCATGATGCGGAGGAAATGAAGGGGATGGGGGTTCGTTGGAGGATGAGCTAAAAAAAGCATTAGGAAGGAGGAGGATGGGGAGTAGATGAGGAAGATAGAAGTTGTTTTGTTTGGCGGTATAAAGCAAGGCGCCCAGGAAGATGATGAGGGAGGGGGGGGGGGGTGGAGAATGAGCTTTAAAAAACCAAACAGCAACAACACACACATACAGAAAAAGAAAGAAGACAAAATTCATTTGGAGGGAGGAGGATGGGAATAGAAAGAGGAAAAAAGTTGTTTAGTTTGGCAGTATTAAGGCATAATATCTGGGAAGATGAAGGGCAGGGGCAGAGGCGGATCCAGGATTTTGTATAACGAAGGGGAGAGGGCACAGTTAAACAAAAAAAAATTCTGACAAGCAAAAAAAAAAAAAACAACAAACAAACAACAACCCCACAAAAAAAAAACCACCACCACCACCAACAACAAAACTCTTTTGTATCGTTTCTAGAAATAGATAAATAGTTGGGGGAGGTTCTAAGGGTATTATGCAAGAAAATTCTGAATATTTAAGCCATTTTCTGCAACCTGAGACATCCACTACAACTACTAAAAAAAAAAAAAAAAAAATGTTTTATTGATGTTTGATAAAAATGTATTAAATCCGTCTGATAAATATGTCAGTCAGGGAAATAAGTTAGATTACAAAAATTGAAATGGTCACAAGCTTTAAACAAACCTACTAAAAACGGCACAATATAAAACATACAAACAAAACCATAATTATTTGCATTATCATCAACTATTTGCAGTTTCTTCGCTTCATCTTTGGACATCAGAAGTTGATGATTTTTTTTACACACATGTTTCACAAGAGACTGCAGACAACTGAAAATATCACTCAAACAATAACTTAAATAAAATCAAATCGACGTCCAGACAATTCCACCCAAGCTCTAGAGAGAAAAGTGCATTTTCTTTCTATAAATAAGCTCTATCGAGCGCTAGGCATGGCCTTTGCGTAAAGATGGCAATGCCATTTCCGCAATTAGGTAATTTGTGCAGTCAGGGGTTCCCCCTGATCGATACTATCGAGTATGCCATATGTAATCGTTTCTGATGGGGGCATTTGAACTCTTGAGAGCTTAAAGATGTTATTCGGTGTCTTAGAATGGAAATAGGTAGATTTGAACAAAAACAATCATCTCATAGGAAGAACAATGCCTAAAACAATACCTGTAAAATGATCACGAACAATATTGAAAGTGTGTGTGTGTGTGGGGGGGGGGGGGGCACAATAGCTTATCAAAAATTTCTCTCTTTTTCCTGCACACACAAACCATGTACACATATTGGAAGAAAACAAAACAAACAAAATAAACCAACCAACAAACAATTCAACAATAAACTTTTATCCTGTACAGAGTGAGGCTTCCAATTCATGATTAATAAAAAACACACTCGAATACGCTACAAAAAGAGGTTTATTTTTCATTGTCTTATAAATGCCACTATATGACATCCTTAAAAGAATGGTGCGGGGTCATTCCTTGGAAGATTTCTTGTTAACCTGTTCTTTCACTGCATGTGATGAATATTCATCAACATGAAAACGTTGTATTGATGTGTCGTGGTCTAGTGGTTCATTCACTTGACTCTTAATCCAAGGGTTGAGGGTTCGAATCTCAGCCAGACACTCAGCGTCCTTTGGCAATCCACTAATCCACGTGTGCCACTCTCCACCCAGGTGTTAAATGGGTACCTGGCAGGATTGATTCCTTGAAATGCACTGTGCGCTGATTACGGCAGCCGGAGGTAAAGCTGGGGTAATAATATCCAAAACTCTTTGGAAAGCATAGGGATAGGGATGTTATAACGTGATATGCGTTATACAAGAACGGTTTATTATTATTACCCCTTCCTAATTAATAGGCGTTTGCTAATCATTTCTTTGTGAATATGAATGAGACAAATTCTTTAAAATGAATAATACATCATTCCTAGACTTTCGTAAACAGTAAAAACTAAGGGACTTTACATTCGAAGCAATCATTTATTTTAATTTTATTGCAATATTATCGTTGCGCATGTATTCACGCAACTTCATTTTTTTTTCAAATAGGAGAAGTGAAGAAAATTATGAAAGGTATGGAGACGAAGATAATACAAGGAGACGCAGTTCGTGGCCCTTTAAGCTTTTTGACTTGTCACAGCGGCATCATACGTGAGATAAATCAGGCAGATTATTGAAGATGACAGTAAGCTGAGAAAGGTTCAGCTGCACTTCCGTCTCAATGCAAGCAGAATAAAAACCCTGAGATATATATGTGTCAGGTGAGCGCGCGTGTGTGACATCTTATCGTCTGTTACTTCGAAAAGGGCGGGAAATACTTCTCCCCTGCTATCTCTCCTCCCCTCCCCTCTCTCTCTTATTCCCCTCTCTCTCTCTCTCTCTCTCTCTCATTTTCCCTAATTTTCTCTTTCTTTCTCTCTTGTCCTGCTTTCTATCATCCCTTCCCAATTCTCTCTCTCTCTCTCTCTCTTGATGCTTTTGAATTTCCCTTCTATTTCCTACGGTGATGTCATCCGAAAAATAGCGTGAAATCGTGTAATGACTATGTGGATTTCTTGAGGTGATTTGACTATTCTTCGAAACACATTGAAACGTGAACGATATGTGACCTATGGGCATCGATTAAATTTACAAGCTACGTGCAGTAACAGACGAGCACTTTTACCAAATCTTCATATGATTGTAGATTGAACTCTATAATCATATTTTCGGCTCTACCATTCCCACTACTACTACTACTACTACTACTACTATACCACTACTACTACTACTACTACTACTACTACTACTACTACTACTACTACTACTACTACTACTACTATACACTACTACTACTACTACTACTACTACTACTACTATTACTATACTACTACTACTACTACTACTATTTTACTACTACTACTATTACTACTATTACTACTGCTACTACTGCTATTACTACTACTACTAAAATACTATACTACTACTACTACTACTACTACTACTACTACTACTATTACTACTACTACTACTGCTACTGTTCTACTACTACTACTGCTACTACTAATACTACTACTATTACTACTACTACTACTACTACTACTACTATTACTACTACTACTACTACTATTATACTACTACAGTGGCGTATCTACGGGGGGGGGGCAGAGGGGGCAGCGCTTGAAGGGGCGCAAAAAATGCAAAAGAAAGAAAGAAAAGGGGAGAAATACAAGACAAGTTTCATAAGAAATTGTGTTTTACTTAATTCCTGAAATATATTTTCATTCAGTTTGCGCCCCCAAATAGAAATGTTCAAAATTTCAACAAAAAAAAATCTATTTTTTTCCGTATTTCCACGGATTTTTTGTTTTTTTGTAAGGGTAAAATACATGACAAATTTCAATTTGATGGGTGAGAAGCAAAAAAAAAAAAAAAAAAAAAAAAAATCTGCCGCTCGGTAGCGTTGCTCCCTCACTTATACAATAGCTCATCAAATTTGGGCTAACAACCCCGGGTTATGTGTATTAAAAGTCAAAACTCATTTTCACGTAGTGCCTTCATTTCTAAATTAAAAGCGCTCATTAATCTGATAGTTTGAACTACTTCTACTACTTCTACTACTACTACTTCTACAACTGCTATTACTACTACTACTACTACTACTACTACTACTACTACTACTACTACTACTACCAATATTACGAATACTACCACCACTGTTACTTTTAATTGGTTTAAAATATTTTATTGTTAATGAATGTCAATCGACTTTTGAAATAATGTTTTAAACGTTTAACCACCGACGTATTGTCCAAGTTAAATCTACCGAACTGTTATGAATTCAGGGATCAAAAGCACATCACTATTTGCCGAACAATATAGATGAGGGCGCACTTTGTGATTGGAAAGCAAGCCTGCTTGAGTGTTGTCTAGAAGGATCCGTATTGTTAGTTTTTGCTTAATTTACGGAGAAGCAGTTGAAGCTAAAATAAAGAAGGAATGAGAAAACAAAGAAAGGGTGGGAGAATAAATTGGAGATGATGATAAAGAAAGAGAGGAAGAAGAAGGATGAGGGGGAGGATAAAAAGGAAGAAAAATTAGAAGAAAATGTTGGAAGAAAATGTGAAAATAGAAGAGGGAAGAATAGAATAAAAGAAGAAAAAGGAGAAGATGAAATGGAAAAGATGAGATAGAAAGATAACAAGAAGAATATAAAAAACGAGAAGAGAAAGAGAATGATAAGAAGGAGAAGGAGAAGAAGAGGACGGAAAAGAAGAAGTTAGCCATGGAAGAATAATGAACAGAATCCACCCGTTTCCCGGAAATTGTGACACAAGCAATTTACTTTCGAATAAGGGGTTCCATTTGATAGCATAATAAACAGTATTAAAGATAATTATTTGGAAAATTCAGATTAATTTCTTAATGGTGTGTTTTGTCATCCTTTGAATGGAACACACCATAACAGATTTGATAAAATTTTGGCAACCATACATTTAGATTACGTAGTTAAGATATCATAATTAAACACATCCACAATGTAGGATTAATTAGTGGTACGGTTAATCTGACATGATCAATGACCGCGAAAGTCTCATGTGCTCGATGCGCTGCTAATAATGACTTTATCCATTAAATAGCTAACGAGCTTTCCTAATTACATGGGGGGGGGGGGGGGGCAAACAAAGATCGAGTTTGCTCTATCACACTGTATGTTATTTCTCCTTCTTAATGTATTTCTAAATTCAAATTATTAAAACCTCGTTTTTAATAGTTCGGGAAACTTAACCATGATTGTGCTCTTTATAATTTTATACCTCCCTTGCTTAATTGCTCAAAAGCTATCGAGGCGCTTTGAAACAGAGGTTGTTTAGCGCCATCTGTGTTCATGTTCGTGATGTCTGTTTTGGAACACCTCAAAGACGATCGGAGGAGTATTATTATTGTATTGTACTGTAGTGATATAAAAAGTGCAAATTCCAATTATGCGAAAACAATAAAAACCTTAAAACAGATGCCACTAAAAATTGGCATCTATTTTAATGTTTGATTTCATGTTTTAGTTTGCAGAATTTTAAAAGGATTGTTCTGGTTTATGTCGATCAGTTTTTATCTCTTCGAATTTTAACCCGTTTAATACTAAAGCCCGAGATAACTCATGCAGGTGTCTATGGAATATCATATGTGTTATACTGTACAAAACTGAAATCGTATCCAACGGGTTAAGCTATATAAAGCCATCAATCTGTCTGTCTGTATGCAAACAGACCCATAGCCTCACAGCGTGCGTGCCAAAACGACTAAAAGAAAATTTCTAAATCATTTTCTGCTAAGGATCTAATCAAACAAGTTTCTAGTTTCACACCTTAGTCCAATCCTAATACAAACTTAATTGCCTCGATAATCTTGACAATGACATGAGGTGTAATGACTTGATATCTGCCCCCAATTTCGATAGTCCTACCGATCTTGTTATTCCTTAGCTCACATTCAAAACGTCAAAACACCTAAGCTCAATGACTTTAATTCCTCAACCAACAAATCCCCTTGACGGGCTTCCGAGGACAATCATGGAATTACACCAAGTCCATGGTAAACAAAAGGTCATCAGAGTATTCATTCGAATTTAGATTACGTCGCCCCCAAAAGACTGCATTTTCTTGTCAAAGTTTGATAATTTGTACCAAAAGCAAACACATTGTGGGCTGGTAAAGCTGGTTTTGTTAATGATCAATTACTGTCATAGAGTAACTTTGGTTGTTCAGTTTGATGACAAGCTTACCTCAGAGTTTGCTTTTAGTCGAATTAAACCCAAACTTAAGCTCCTTATACTTATCAGTAGTTGTCCATTTGTGAGTGGAGTGTGAAAACGATATTAGCAAGTAGGGCATAAAGTTAGCTCTGAAATGCCTTGAATCTCGAGAAATCGTTATTCAACGCTGATTTTCTGAGGATTTCATCCATCACCCATAAATTATTTCTTGTAACGAGATGAATATCTCACGGATGAAACTGTGTCCGAACTTACAATTTAGATATAAGATTCTATTCATTTCGATAAATTACAACTGGTTTTAAAGCAATTTTAAGAAGTATAATAAACATGACTTATATTATCCTCTTTGTAATTTTCAAAGGTAATTGAAGACAGCTGATTATCGATTTGGTCTTTATAGACCAATTATGAAAATAGATGATAATAGTGATAGGACAATACTAATAATATATTTTTTTCAATTCATTAACCATGACCAACACCACGTATAACCTCAAAAATAAAAAAAGAAAGACAGAGATGGATGATGGGACAGAGTGAGAGAAAGAAAGAGAGAGAGAAAGACAAAAAGAAAGATAAAGATTGGATGGAAGAACGTAAAGTCATTTAAACAGATTATCGAAAAGCGTTGAGAAAGCAAAAATCTGTCATTCCTTTTCGAGTCAATGATCAACTTTTCGGGTTTGCCACTGTATTTGGATGAGATACAAAATCTAAACACTGGAAACAAAATCCAATCGTTATCTTTCTTTTTGCAAATATTCGCGGTGGTTCTCCTCACGATTTATATGGTGTCCCAGTTTTCATATAGGGTGTCCCAATAGATTACAAATATAATTGCACAAGATTACTTGAAGAATCAGGGAATGTACAAGTCTTTGGCAAAATGGAAAATTTCGTACTCTTCCTAACAACTGAAAGAACAAGATTTTGGAAAAAATAAAAATTAAAAAGAAAGAAATTAAATGAAACTTCAGTAACTTTCCTGCACTTTGTTTAAATCTAGCAGTAACTTTGAACTTCAAATAAAAAATGTATGCTTCACGAATGGTGGTTCGAAAGTTGATTTTTGGTCACCCTGTACGCGTGTTTGTTGTGGGTTGGTGCGCCTTGCCTTTGATATTTATAAATCTATCTCCACGATTTTAGACTCTATCAATTTAAGCAGACCGCCACCAACGTTTGCATATGCGATAACGATCAGCAAATATTAATAAGAAATTGAGGGGTTTTAGACACAGATTATACTACTAGCGAGGTATCATTATACACGTGATGATATGGACGTCTATATGGGTCACTGAGTGAACTCATATAAACCAGAAAAGCCCAAAAAAGTACAATAAACATGAAGATTATAAGCAAAGACAATAGGACAATTATTAGAGAAGAGTTGATAAATAGTAATAATGATGATAATAATAACGATAACAATGATGACGATAATAATAATGATACTAATTTATTGATAATGGAAACTTGACAATAAAAATGAAAAAAAGAAGAAAAAAACAATGACAGAATTTAGGAGAGCATGTGTACAAAAAATAATAGGACGAACGAAATTATATGGATAAACAAAATATGAGGGAAACAACAAAATGCAGGAGGAATATTGATACTCCCATAACAGGAATAAAGAAAGAAAAAGAAGAAAGAAATATGATTAAAGCAGACAAGCGATATAAAGGAGAATATACAGAAAAAATACAAAGAAAGAAGTGCAGAGATGAAAAAAAAAAAAATAACGTAGGAATGGTGGGGGGGGGGGGGGGGGTATGGTCTTTATTAAAAAAATCTCATACAAGTAGAATTGTACATGGGCAGTGGCGTAGACAGGTCCTCAGACCTGGGGGATGATTTGCGGTCCATATACCATTGGCGTAGACAGGTCCTCATAAGTGGGGGTATGATTATAGGGTCATATACAAATACATATACATACACACACACACACACCCCTCCCCCCACAAACAGGGTGTGTATGCTTTTTCTCTTTACATGTCCAAGATACAACTTTAGCATCATGCTTTGCAGTTTTGTAATATGAATTGAATATTGAGAGAGCGAGCGAAGCGAGCGAGCGAGCAACTTCAAATATTCAAAATACAATTACATTTTATTTTAAAAACTGGGAAACACAATTCTGATGGGGTTTCACTTGCAAAATTTCACAATGAAAATTTATTTAATAAGCTATACTTTTAATACGAGCGAGCCTAGCGAGTGAGCATTTGGGAATATTGGCTCTGAGTCACTTTGGATTAGGGGCACATGTTATGGAAAAGGGAAACGTGGTACTTATCATGGGGAAAAGGACACTTATTAGAAAAAATAAATGAATGTGTAGAAAAGGTAGATCAGGCAGTTATCAGAGGTGGAAAGGGGCACTAATAACACCTCAAAAGGGGCATTTATAAGAACGGCAAAACGTTCTTATAAAGTAGAAAAATTAAATCAGTGTCTATGTATTACAAAGAAGAAAAATGACTTGTTACATTAAAAGGGACAAAAGGGATAAATGCTCTTGTTGAAATAGGAGCATTTATGAAATGTGAGGTGAGGGATGAAGTGTAATTATCAAAATGGGCACTTATAAGAATATGGAACGTGAACTTATTCGAAAGAAAAATGGGGGTACTTATCTGAAGTTAAAGGGAAAAGTAGGGGCACTGTGCCCACATGCAACCCCCGGAGCGGTGCTTCTGACCGGGTCTACATGTTATTTATGATTGTCATTTCAGCATTCTTCTATGTATAGTTGGGTGATGATGACACAAGTCATCATCCTCGATAAATACTGGGGGTGATGTATTCCTTCTTTCCGCACCACATTCGATTCCTGTGCCTATATTTTCATTTCAATTTTGAAAATTGTTAGTATTACTAATAACATGGCCAATGACATAATGATGTTAAAATGTTATCTTGAATGGCCTATAAAGAAAAAAAAAGTATATAGGAGACTAATTAACTGAATTATAATATTGGATCTTATATTTTCAAAACCACAACAATAATGATGATAATAATAATAATAAGAATAATAATCATCATCATCACCATAATCATAATCATGAATACATATTCATATTTATGTACAATATATCATTAATTTTTTTTTTAACTTTTCTATCGTAAAACCTGGGGGGATGATTGTACACACCATCCCCCCACCTGAAATTCTGGGGGGATGCATCCCCCCATCACCCCCGCTGTCTACGCCCCTAGATGGGTTACAAGTTGATCTCACAAATACAAAATTGAAATAAATTATAATTACATTTTGAATATTTACAATCAGACTCTAAATTCATGTTCACAGAGTATTCATTATTAAAGAGAAAATTATTGAAAATTTCAAATGTCTTGATTATATGGGATAATCATTAAATATTAAGAGTAGATGATGTTATTGTTAATTTCCTTACTAAGTACTAAAGGATGAATGTGTTTAGGTTGCAGATTGACTTTACATCAATGTTGGAGGGAAATAAATAATTGCATTATAAAAAACCTAGAAACAAGACAAACATTGACAATATCACTCGTAATCATTATATTTCTTAACTTCACATGTATGTAGTCATTGATATTATTTTGAATTTCCTTTAACACTGTTTAGCAATAAATGCTTTTTTGATAGGTTACATGACCTCACATCAATGTTGGAAATACATAAATAATTGCTTTGTTAAGTGAATATTAACAGAAAGAAAAAGAACGGAGTTAAATTTGATAAATAACTTAGATAATTATAGCCTAAGACACAATTAAAATTAAAAAAAAATATCTAATGTAATTATATCCAAATAATTTTAACTGACACAACTCGGAAAAAAGAAGAAAATGATAATGAATTGAATCGAGGGGAATTTGAAATATCAATTTTCTTTTCTTGTCACCAGCTGACCTGGGATAGAGAGGGTCCACATTCAAAAACAAAAAATGCACAATAAAAAGAGGATTATGAATAGGCGGGTAATGAAATCAGTGCCATAAAAAGGAACATAGTTGTATAAATTGATTCTAGGGCAACTATCACCCCCTCCAAGATAACTATCCCTCCCTAACATTCCCTAGGGCAACTATCCCAGCCAACTATTCTCGGACAACAGCATCATATAGGACATTAATCAGCTAAAAGCTACCCTCCTTTTGGTAGATGTCAGATGATAATTTAGGTAGTTTCCCCCATCAGGGTTTAGTTGTTTGGTACAGTTGTCCTAGGGACGGTTGTACATGGGCGATAGTCGGGGAGGGGGTTGTCGTTCTGATACAGTACTGTAGATTAATGTATACTTGTCTGAACCAATGCTTATAAAACAATAAAAACGACTATAATTATCACAAAACCTGATTGTTACAAAACAGAAGCTGTATTTTTATGTATTTCATGGTTGTCTTCGGTTATGGCTATGCTCAGGAACTCCTTGCTATTACCAACAACTGTGACGAAGCTGTGAACCCAATGAAGACGAGCCAAGAAACTTTTACAGCTCTGCTCACCTCAGCACAACCCCCCAAAAAGATATATCACGGTCATCTGCTATTTTTATTACAGTCAACATGAACTTTTCACCTGATTCAATTTCGATTGTTGAGAAAATTGCATGATTGCACAAGGTGACTATAAAGTACACACGATATGACGGATAGCATACTGACCACAACAAAGTCAAATACAAGCAATAGCTTGATAAGCTGACCTTTCCTAGACATGACACAGTTCGTTCAGAGAAGAACCACATTTTCCATTTTTTTTTAAATAAGGGACATATCGATTATTATTTACAGTTTATTATCTTTTTTGATATAACTCATAACTTGTTCAAGATGAAGTGAAATTATATATTTTGTTTATTTTGAGGGCCAGTTTTGTCAATTATGGATTCGAAATATATTAAATTGAAACACGTTCTCAGAATCATCTGATAACGATTATATAATGACAGATTCACCCATAATATCACATAAAGTAAGACACAACCCATCAAAAAAAAAAGAAGAAAGAAACTAAACAAAAAATAGGGACATGCATGTAACGCAGACGATGTTAAAATCGCGAGACAGGACATTGCGTATCTATCAACGAGCGTCATTATGATGTCATCAATGTTCACATTACACAATGACTGAGGTGTAATTTTCTTTTAAAACTGTAATAAGGGAATATACACCCCAAAAGCCTCGAATGCTTTCCCAATATTCTCTTGTCCATTTTAATGTATCTTTGACTAGATTACATTTACTCATTCTACAATCACGGAGCTTTTCACACTTTTCATACAAGAAAATAAAGTTGACTAGCGCCATCTACCATCTAACCCAACAATGTAAGAAAAGATGAAACGGAAGGCTAATCACAGGGAGATCGAAGGAAGGAAATCGGAAGGAAAAAAAGAGGAAAATATAGGACGGGAAATTGTAAATGTGCAGAATCAAGGACGAAAATGTTGGAGAAACAGAGTCTCAATTACAGGAAAATATCACTCGTGGAAGAAAAATATGAAATCATAGGTAAAAAAAATGGAGAGAAAAAAAATCGATTCATTGTGACACTAGTTGTCATTAGTCCGAAAGAGGGCGTGACATTTACTTCTCATCAGTCATCAGACATCAACAATGTCTTTTCTTGTCAATCCGAGAAAAGGAGGCCACTGGAATAAATTAATCCGTCTCTGTGTTTGGATTGCTTGTTCAAATCTTCTACTGTTGGAATTTTACGGATAAAAGTTCTAAGTGACCTCGTAAATAGAAGTGTCGATATTGAAGGAAAAGAAAAGAAAAAAAAATAGAAGAGAGATGGCAAACATTAAAATGACGCCCCTTTCTTCCTGTCAGATGGCAGATAGTTCACCTCAAAACGTGAGAGGAGTTTGACGAGATTTGATTCCTATAGAAATGATGTACACAGTCACGATTCCAAATGTTTTGCACACTTTACTTTCAAGCATAGCCCCTCCTTATACTTTAACCTGAGTCACACAAGACCGTCACCAATGCCACCGGTATACTGCTGTTGTTGTCATATTCGTTACCACAAACAAACCTAAATAGGCAACCATATTCAGCGTCATCAACAACCGACATACAACCATGCAGCGTATCCAAAACAATGAATGAATAACATTTCGAAATCGCTGCCATTTTACCTTTTTTCTTCTTATTCATTAGTCATTGCTACTAAGACATGTAATACTGGTATTAAGTTGACAACAGAGATGCAAAAGTTTTAGTGGTTAAACTACAGTACATCTTAATTGCACATGGGCTATGTCTCTATGTTATTAGGACAGTCCGATTTTCTGATAACAGAGTTGTCTATACCCGGTTTTCGAAAACTATCAATTTTCTTAGTATCCCAGGTAAGGTAATTATTAAAAACAACCAATACGCGTTCAACCCATATCCACGTTGCAACCACTAACAGTACGGCTAGCCACAACAGACCCGCCTGAGCTGGCCGCCCCGAACACAAAGAACCACAGTTTGCAACCACCACCAAAAATGACATCCTATGTACAGCAATCACCAGAAGGAACATAAAGGACCAAATAATGATATTACTAATAACAGTTACGCACATTCGCTTGCTGAGAGCAAGAGGGACATTAACTCTGTGTTAAAGTATATGAGTTAACGCCCTTCTGGCTCCAAACAAACGATATTGTCCATCCGAAGGGATAATTAAAGTGCGTATACCAGGGGAGCGTTTCATCAAGCGTTTTGTCAGTGATTAATTTTACCGACAACTGTTATAAGCTACTGAAATCCTTGCGTCTGATTGGCTGAGAGCAAATCTGTCAGTAAAAATCACTGACAAAACGCTTGATGAAATGCTCCCCAGGTGCACATTTATCTCACTGGGTCGAGATTTAATCATGTAGATTCATGTTGTACTAAATGCTGGGATTCGAACCTCGAACCATTTGATCCACAGTGACTTGTCCACAAGACCATGACGCCTCTATCTTAATCATAAATTAATGAATATAAGTAATAATAAATAATTCACTATAAAAATCAGACAGAACATTTATAGGCTTTGACAAATTTGAAATCCCAGGAATCTAAAATAGCCATGATTAATAATAGAGACTACATTTATTTGCTGTGTATATCAGACTAATAGCCTGTAATTCATATAAATGTGTCTTTATCAAAAAGCAGATTGGGGTGTGATTTTCTTTTTTTTTTAAGTGAATGAAATTGTTCATTTCTGATTTGACTAAATATGAATAATAAAGGCTGTTTAGTGTCTCTGTGACACTTAAAATCTTAAAACAGTTAACCATGCTTCAAGAAATATCAATTTGCGAAGATATTCAAAGAATCTAAAAACAGTATATTTTTGCATTTTCCATAAGCTTAATGATACTCAAATCAACAAATTTACAAATGTACAAATGTGTGTAGGGAGAAGCAACGTAGATACTGCTGTCAGGACTCGAAACCACGACCTTCAATAAAGCGTTCACACCACTCGACTGCGACACCTCCACAATTATACTGCCAGAAGTCAACGAACTGTTCTGTTGTGAAAATTCATTCATTAATAAGTAAAATAATATAATCATATTGCAAATAAGCCGAGAGAAAAAAAATCGACTGATCTAGATTATGAAGAATTTTCCAAATAGGATGCCAAGACAGATAATGTCACCCAAATCACCATGTTAAGTTTTGTGAATTGGTTTTGTGCACACAGATAACAACCAATCTTTACCCGAAGGATTCTAACAGATATGATTTGAAAGATAGACAGAGAGAGAGAGAGAGAGAGAGAGAGAGGGAGAGAGGGAGGGGGAGGAAAGAAGTGTATTAATGACGATGACAAGGTGACCTAAACAATTATGCAAATGAGTTGGAATCCAGCCAATATTTTTGTTCTTTCGACAGCAGACGATTGTTTGACGAGGCGATCCTACTGCAATATTGATCGATATCTTATCTCTGTTTGAATTCCCACAGTTAAAGTCGGGGTTTAATGTTGATCATATAATACACTTATTATTTTGTTGGACTATTTTATTTTCGTTAAAATTATGTAAAATATTATCACAATGTTGTTCTAATACGAATGATATAATGCAAATATTCGATTTATACGTGATCAAAATATGTATGTGTTTTTAAAATTCCCAATTTGTCCTTTGAAGCTCAACGACAAAATGTAGCAGACATTATGCTCTACAATTTTTGCACTATCCCTGGTACATCTAATTCTAAAGCTGATAGGTACATACAAATAATATGATAACACTTCTGCTGCATGCTAGGCGCAGACTGAGAAAAACCTGAAGTATATCAGACGCAGAGGGCTTCCTATGAGAAGGGACAATTTGTCGTTTAGTTAGTTCACTTTTACTACACTGATAGCAAATCTCAAACGACAAAAGTTATTAAAATATCGAGATGGTATAGCTTCATGCGACAGACTAAAATGTTGCATGGCAGTTCATAGTCTCGATTGACAATAATAAACCAAATGGCATTAATTTGAGGGTATGATCACTGATTTGATTGTACTCTGTGTAAAAAATACAATGGGCGTGAACGAACAACATTTCGTCATTGCTGATGAGAACCTGCTCGTTGATGAATAAATCACATCTAAGAACAGCTCACGATAATATACAAGAAGTCATGTATGGATCGGGAAATATAGGCAAGGACGTCAAAGAACGCAGTCCAAAAGATGCGCATTCATGATTAATATGAAATAAACGCAATGAATTTTCAAAGCACGATTATTCCTTTGATAGCAGTTGCATATGGCATGTATGATGAAGTAGGGGATAAATTTTATGGTCACAATGAGCTATCAGTCAGAGTAGAATTAACCTAGACTGTTTACGTTCGTTTATTTGGGTTCTTTCTTTACGGGAGGTAGATAGTTGAACTTCGGAACCAAATAGAAGAGAAGTTCTTGATCAAATGAGTGTACGTGTTATTTGGGTGCTGTACGTACATGACATCCGAAAGGTTGTCAAACTTCAATGTTATTATTGTGAAATTCACAAAAATGATCACAGTCTGGATTTCACTAGTTTCATTGAGGAGTTATTACAGAACTGTAATCAGGTAATAACTCCTTGGGTTCACTTTATTCCAGAATTTCTGTCATTATACTACAAATGCTGCTGCTGCTGCTACTACTACTACTACTACGTCTAGTACGACTACTACTAATGCTATTACTACTACTACTTCTTCGTCCACTAGCACCCCTGCTACTTCCAAATTATTTACAATCAAATTTACTCTGGTGGCAGCTTGCATGATTTTGTCAGAGTAGTTTTTTTTAAATTGTTTTTTACCATTTCGATATAATGCGATTATCGTTAATTGATTACAATGCAGATAATTTTATGTCTACTGCGATGAGGTCGTCTTCTCCGTGATAACGCCCTCTTTGGCCAAATTTTCTGGTTGTTCTTTGGAGAGCTGATTGGAATTGATCAATACAGATACATACAATGAATAACAAACCACAGTCTGTAAAATCAGAGAAAAGTAGTCCATATTCTCACGCTTCATGAAAGCTAACTATACCAAGCAGTAGTGTGCAAAATGTTTACTTTAGATTATGATTATGATGCAGTTGGTGGTGATCCAATATTTTTTTTAAAGATTAATGCATAGGTGCATGCACCTCCAATAAAGTCAGTATTTACCCATCTGTTGAAATAGATAAGTTTTGAGACATGGTTTGAAGCTATACCACACAACATCTGAATGTTATCGAGAGCTAAAAACCCACCACAACAACACATCTAGGATATCTGCCCTCGTTGGAACATTCATAAATCCCTTTTTATCTCTAATATTTGACAATAATTTGGTCGAATAACGGATGCAACCTTCAAATAACCTGGACCCTGGTAAGGTCTAGGCCATCTAGGAGCTGGACAGTATAAATTAGAAACAAAAAATGATAGCTGGTTGAGGAAACAGCAAAGTGAAACATGCAAAGATACTATTTAAAGATAAGGTTGATTTCTGGAAAAGAGAAAAAATAATTGTTAAACTTCCTTATTCCTTTAAGAGAAGTTGAGCTCTGGGAAAGGTGAACAAATATTTTGTAAGCCTTTTCGTTCTTTTTTTGGTCAGTTTGGAAAAAAATATCACATCAAAAATATCATCTGAAAATTATTGCTCTTCAAATGCCCTTATACATGTATTTTAAAAATATGACGAGACATAGCTGAAGTGTTCGGGCCGAACATTCACGCTGCATTTGTGTTCAGTCCCATATACCCATTTCTGTGTGCAGTGCATGTGCTTTTCAGGGAGATTTGGTGAATTTCTTATAATTTTGACGATTCCAAAACCTCACAGTATACACCAATTCTTTTGTGGACATGATGAACCTCTCTCACTTGCTTTGAGACAGTTTCTTTCACAATGTAGTCACATGACCAGAACTCAACTTTATCTTTAAAAGCATTATGGAAGAACATCATAAAGAAATGTTCCCTGAAAAGGATTGCTCTTCAAATTCCTTCATATTCCAAATTTGACGAGTAATAGCTAAAGTGTTCGGGCCAAACATTCATGCCACGCGTGTAGTCTACATGCGTGTACTCCTTTCTGTGTGCAGTGCATGTGCTTTTCAGCGAGATCGGGTCATTAAAAAAAAATCATTTTGATGATTTCAAAGCACAAATTCTTATGCTGGTATGATCAACCATTCCCAGTTGCTTTGAGACAGTTTCTTTCACAATATAATGACAAGAACTCAACTTTATCTTTAAGGCCCTTGACTATTTGACACCCTGGGAATATGACAGGTTTACCTAGATGCTGGGAGAGCTGCTGGTCAGTAATAATGAAAAAAAAAAGAAAATAACATAAAGTGACAAAATAGCAGAGGAAATATGAAAGACGATTCTACTAAATGTAAACAGGCCTTGGCCTACATATCTCCATAAAACACAAGTGTTAAAATTAAAAAGAATTGCTCTTCCGCGTTGTTTTGCAGTTGTGCACGTCTATGTCACGCGCATGCTCAGTGGGAATGTTTACGTATAGTGGGAGTTTGAACATGCGTGCATGGAAGGACCTAGGTATACCACATCACGTGACGTCCAGGGTCATGTCTGGAGGTCACCAAACTTTCGTCAGACATATAAATATATATATAATTCTTCTTAAATGACGAATTGTGTTATTATTGATTTAACGTAACGACTTCAAATCATAAGAAAATGGGTACAATTATTTGGGAGTGAAATGGAGATAAACCATTCATGGACATATACCTGGACATTTAAATTGAAAAAAGATTCAAGATAATGTCGTAGTTCAATTTAATTTCAGATTTATGTATAACTCACTACCAACATTGAATAATTTAAAGAAATGGAATATAAGGAATAGTGATATTTGTGCTGAATGTGATCAGGTAGGGGATTTATTACACATGTTTGGAGATGCCCAGAAGTAAAATTGTTTTTGAAATACATGTCATGTATATACATGTAGAAGTATTAGAGAAGGTGCTCAGATCAAAATTTTAATTTGAAACTTCAGTATGTTGTTTATGGTCTCCAAGAAACAGAAAATGAAGAAATTCATTGAATTATGCACTATTCTCGATTTATAAATGTATCCATATTGGAACAGCTAACACGAAAAAGATAAGATGTATTGATTTTAAAACGATGTTTATATATGTTCTACAAAGTCGATATGATGTTGATAAAGACTGAAAAGAAAAGAAAATGTTTATATGAAGCTGACAAAATGGAACAGCATTATTGAACAATTTATGAAATGTATGTTTGTATCATGAATCTTATTTTAATAAAGAAGGCCAGTTATGGTTTAACAAAAATAAATAAGAAAATGGTTGGTTTTTATTTCTCAGTATGCCTAGATAAACATGTTTTTGGAAGGTGAATCATCATTTTGCATTTTGCAGAAGTATCTGAAATGACCGAGTTTCTTCTTTAGGATTGATTGGGGGGGGGGGGGGGGGGGGGGGTCGAGTAATCTGATATGGTCATTATTGGTATAGTAATGTTAGACACCCACAGCATGTAACTATTGATTCCACTACTACTACTACTACTACTATTTCTACTACGACTAACTACTACTTCTACTACTACTACTACTACTACTACTACTACTACTACTAATACTAATACTACTATTATACTACTACTACTACTACTACTACTACTACTACTACTACTACTACTACTACTACTACTACAACTACGACTAACTACTACTGCTGCTGCTACTACTACTACTACTACTACTACTACTACTACTACTACTACTCCTATTACTTGTACTAGTACTGCTACTACAACCACTACTACTTCTACACTGTCACTATACTTCTACTACTCCTCATACTCCTTCTCCTCCTTCCCCTCTTCCTTCTATTTCTACGACACTCCTTTTACATTTATCTGTCACGTGCCTGTGCATATTTTCTTGTCTAGATTTTTATCTAGAAAACGATTTTTTTTTACAACCATCACCACGTAATTCTATTAGTTGATAAAGACAGATATCCTGATTACGGGAGGCAAACTTCGTTGACATTCGCTACGAAATCGTATCAACGGTTTCAAAAGCGTATTGTATTCGCTCCTCAAACGGTGATAAGGAATCGCAGATAAAACACCCATAACCAGGTAGATAGGGCCCTTTTTTGCGACCTTAAATAACTTCGTGTCCCAAGTTTAAAGACGATGCCATAATCCCCTGTTTACAGTAGGGAAACAGTATTTGAAGAGGGGTCGTTATTGTCGAAGAAAAGAAGCTTATTTAATTCCCTCAGTTATTCAGTTACGAACTTGAACCTTGCCTCGCAAATGTTTGCTGAGAAGATGTCAATAAAGGAAAAGAGAAAAAGGGCAAGGAAACACAAAGTTACACAGATACCTTAAGTTTACATTTCTGGTCTTTTATTAATTACATGACAAGCATTAAGAGCTAAAGTGATAAAGGCATGGGCGTTAGTACATCACCAAGACTGGATAAGGAGGGGCAAACGAATTAATAACACTCCCCATTGGAAAATTTCCAATATTATTGGAAAGGGAGTGGCAACTGCCCCCTCCCCCCCCGGAATCGACACACCTCTATAGAAGGCCATGTTCATGCTGGTATTAATCATAGAAAAATACACTTCTCACATGATAGTGAAAGTCGTGGAAATTCGCTTTTAATGCGGTTATCTACAAATTTATCATCATTTTGTATCAATTTTCGCTTGTCTCGGTAACCACGTGAACACCCTCACCTTTCAGAATTGCTTCTAGAGACAGTTTCTTTTGAATTGTCATCACAAGTAACCCATTATTTCCTTGTAATGAGAGAAGAACATAAGATGTACATCCGTCGTGCAGTCATTGGTATTGTAATGCATAGACACAAGTCGCTGACAGATAAAACAAAACAACGTGTCAAGGTGATTTTCAAGACACAGCTATTTCGAAACCGCGATGCTGGACTCGTGCCATGTATATACGGTATATATGACGTTTGGAATATACGCCGGTTTTATTTATCATGCAATGACATGTCTGAAGAATTTTCGACCCCATTACCCCATCGCCCCACCGTCAAAACCAAAATATAACATTGGCGATCCTTGCAGCTCTAGTCACGTGACGGCATTTGGACCAATCACTTATTCGTATCTAAATGGTATCAAATGTTATTGATCAATGTATTTTACAACGAGAGAGTATATTTTACTTAATATAGCCACTGCATATCGGGTACACATTTAACGACTGATGGGAGGACATTGCCGGTGACCGATCGAACCCACGACCTTCATAGCTCCAAGTGTCAAGGTTGTATATTAAAAAA
This sequence comes from Heliocidaris erythrogramma, assembly GCA_025617745.1. Classification (NCBI taxonomy): domain Eukaryota; kingdom Metazoa; phylum Echinodermata; class Echinoidea; order Camarodonta; family Echinometridae; genus Heliocidaris; species Heliocidaris erythrogramma. The sequence goes on along the minus strand of CM046862.1, from coordinate 33,639,052 downwards.
AAGAAAAAAAAAGAATGGCACTCCGTTTTGTTTGATCGCTAAATCACAGAAACTGAAAGTTGATAATCTTGCAAGAGAAAAGAGCCCATATAACCCAAGAGAAATTTGGCATAGGCTACGCCATACGCAATACGCATGTGTTACCTACCGTCATACCTTGGCAAATGTTTTTATTTTGAATTATTGACGCAAATGACAAAGACACCAATGAGTTAACCCCTTACCTGCTGGAACCGGGTGGATCCTGTATTAAGCCAACGGGATTTAGAGATTTCAGTAGTCAACAGGCTAATAACACTATAAGAGATGAAGGTATCGGTTATAGTTTCCTTGTTTTTTTCAACAGATATTAGATGATCATTGAGGTCACAATACTTGTTGATATGGCATATGTTTAATGGGTTTGGGAAAGCTTGTAGGAAAAAATCATTATTATAAGTGGTTTGTTTTTTGTTAACCACGTGTGTGTAACAAAGAGGGCAGTTACCTTTCATCAAGTGCGATGCAACACAATTTGTAATTAAGCTGGTTTCGTTTTCCACCTGAAGAAAACCAAACCATCAGTAGCGTAGCCAGAAAATTATGACACGCGGATGAGGGAGGGGGGGGGGGGGGGTGTTCTTTGCGAATTTGATTGCAATAAAAACATCACTAATAATAATATTTTTGAAATAATTCACACGGGACAAAGAGTGAGAATGAAACGTCGATGTTAGGATCTCACTTATTACTCTGTGTATAGATATGATTAATACCCATTCTGATTGATTTTATTTCTTTGGATATTTACAAAGGGGAGGGGGTAAGCCTGCTCCATCCTAAAGTGGATATACGCCATTGTCTGCTTACGTTATACACGAAGACTTAGTTTCGATGTTATCATTCTAAAGGAAAGTAGACAATCATATGACAGAGACGTTACATGTGACTGGCACCCACTGACCCCAGACATGCCAGATTACGAAACTAAAATTAATTAATAACTGTTATTGCCCTTGTAAATGACCACGACTGAAATCATGCTGTGTAATGTGTAAAGTTGTTCTGCTGCCAGAATGATGATGTGGAGGACTTATTTTAGGGGTCTTGCTAATTTTACTAAACAGGGAAACTTTTACTAAATAAGGTTCACCTCAATCTGAAATCAGAAAAGAAGAAGAAGAAGAAGAAGAAGAAGAAGAAGAAGAAGAAGAAGATAAAGAAGAAGAAGAAGAAGAAGAAGAAGAAGAAGAAGAAGAAGAAGAAGAAGTAGCAGTAGTAGAAGAAGAAGTAGAAGAAGATGAAGAAGAAGAAGAAGAAGAAGAAGAAGAGGAAGAAGAAGAAGAAGAAGAGAGAAAAAAGGTTCGATTATATAGATAGGAGGATAGAAAGAAGAACGATGATAATAATAAGAAGAAGCTAGAAAGACGAAGGATGTAGTGAGAAGAAAAAAGAAAGAAGAAGGAATAGTGGAAGGGGATTAAGAAAACAATGAACTTATGGAGACTTAAATGGGGGAAAGATATAAGGAAGAATATAAAATGTAAACTAGAACAAAAAGAAGAGAAATGGGATGAAAAGGAAAGACAAGACAAACAAATGAAATAGCAGAAGTACAAAATAGAAGAAGCAGAAATAGAAAGAAATGAGAATGGGAATGACAAAGGCAATACAAATAACTTCATAAGTCACGATATACACGATATACAGGTATCATCTTTTCTCTGAGAAATCGCAAACAGGTGAAAGAATTAAATATAAATAAATATTAAAAAAGGAGGGAAGAAGAAAAGTAAAAGAGGAAGAAAATGAAGTTGAATAACAGGAAGGAAAGAGCTCTTTAATAAATCTAATTATCATGATATAACCGTCATGTAAGAGAATTAGGATGACCATTAGATAACCCTACATACCCATTATTTCCTGTCATCTGATCTTACCCTATTGGAAACTTATAGTGGTGTAGCATGCCTTTAAACTTTAAGGGGGCACCAAAATCACTATTATGAATGAAATGCAAAAGAATTACGGGGAAGGTGTGGGGAGGGGGCTGTAGCGTCCCTTTTTCCATGCTCCCTTTTCCTCTCCCCAAATCTCTCGCCCTTTCCTCTCTTTTCTTTCACGTTCTATTCCCCCCCATTTAATTGGGCATCTGCTCCCATGCCCCCAACATCTACGCCCCTACCCTTTAGGAAGGTCACCAAATAGTCACATGGGATGTTATCACGTCATTTTTCCTAAATTAAAAAATCAGTCGATAAGATTACATCATCCTTCAAATACAGATCGTGCGATATACTTGACCGACTACAGACCTGCGAATTTGTCAATGTTTTAGAAAATGATGTAAGCGAAATTATTCGTAACAAATACAGTTTACAGATCATTCACATGAGGTTAGTTTCACCATGCATGGAGTTACAGGTATTGTATATCCTTGGTTTCACAACACCACTTGTATTTGTATATGGTGGTGAAGAAAAGCTTTCAAGTGAAGTATTATAGGGTTATTGACATTAGTAGTACCGTAAAACGAGGCGAAAGGGGAAAATTATGTTGAGAATAGTTCGATGTTCTTTCCTCCAGAAATAATGTAGACCCATTTATTTTCTTTTATTCATGATTACTAAAAAATATTAAACGCTCTGCATCATTATACTGAAACATAGGTCTAAACACTCCGTCAGTGTTTGTCTCTTTTCTCCCCGTTTTGCAGTATTCCACACGACGAATTTATTGTGAAATCGTTGCATATGAAAACGGAGAGGAATTGGTTGGTCGGGGATCATATACCCTTTCACATCCTTTATAACACCACTAGCACCAATGGACATTACTTTGACTATGGTCCTATTTCAGAACGGGTCAACTTTATTCCCCTCTTCTATGAAAATGCGAGGTACATACTATCCTTTTTGCTAATATAAACCACCATATCCGGCATAATACCCCTCCATTACCATGCTTACATTCTTTCCAAAATGTCGGCCGCACATACCCACCACTATACGACTATACGAGTCCTTGAATTATTTAATTAATGACCTGTCTTGTGAACATGTTTGCGTAGACAAAACTAAAACCTTCAGTATCACTCAATGTCATTTACAACATTTATATTATTCAAAGTAAACATATCATAAACGTTAATACGTTAAACATACTCGCTATATGTCTCATCACCATTATTGATCATCGTTATCATTAGCAAACATCCCTCATATCGCAAGGTTTGCAATATCTATGTCATTCTTTATTTATGATAGCTGTCAAAAATCGTTCGAGGCTTGAGACAATAAAATATGCCAACATATCATCCGATCCGTGTCATCCTGTCATTTTAAACGTCAAGTTTTATCTAGTCATCTTTTTGCTCCTCTTATTTGTCGTGTCATGCTTCGAGAGTCTCGTGTTTACTTTAAATTTGGCAGAAGACACTATATATATTTCGTAATCCACATGTGCATGTGACTATAAACCTCGTGAACCTGGAGCGATAAAAACATTTGAAAACGAAACTTATCTATTTCATGTATGCATTTTGTTCCCTTCTGATTGGTATTCCATGGAGATAGCCACGTGGTATATATGACAGTCGAAACTGGTGTAGGACTCATGATTTTGGGAGAGAAGGGGATGAACTCATCTGCCCCACCAGTTATGTGCGTGCTCATGCAGTGGCGTATCTAGGGATTATGGCGCCCGGGGCAAATAATGAAGTTGCGCCCCCCCACCCCCGAGTCTCCAAACTTATTCAAGATATTGTACAAGTGAGGGAGCAAGGCGACCGAGCGGCAATTTTAAAATTTTTAACCATAAAAAAAAGTAATTCCCTGTGCATTTTACCCAGGAAATTTTGCAATTGACTATACTGCTATTGAGGGATCGGGAAGTTCGAATTTTGTACATTGATAAACCGTCTTCTATTCACTCACTTCTAAAATTGGGAGCAAAATTAACGAAAACCCTTGAGATTTAGTCGAAAAATTCCGCAAGGCTACCAAAAGTTGGGATTTCATTCAAACGTTGAACTTTTGCAAATGCTGTATTATGCGCTTTATGATACATTGCGGGCGCAATATTTTAGCAAGATTCAGATGAAACTTATTATATGAATGCGAGCAAAACAACGACAATTACATCTTTATTTTCAAATTTTGAACCCTTTATGCTATTTAAGAACTATGTACGGGAGGCGCAACATTACGAGATCCTTAAAGCACATAATTATGCGAGGGAGCAAAGCCACCGAGCTTTTGAAAATTTTCGCATTTCCAACCCTCAAAAACTGTATTTCTAATGCATTAACCATTCGTATTTGGGGGGGGGGGGGTAATCCGTAAGAATTATGATTTTTCTTCATTTACCCCTTTTCCTTTCTCTCTTTTGCGTTTTTTTTTGCCCCCTCCAAGTGCCGCCCGGGGCACGTGCCCCCCTGCCCTAGATACGCCGCAGCTCATGGGGGTTGCCCGAAAAATAGATGAGCATAAATGGAGGGGGCGTGCGCATAAATAACACGATAAGAACTACTTTCGAAAAATAAACCTAAGGGCAATTTCAAAGGCCTATTGTACTGCCCATAGGAATCAGGTTCGGATTATTGTAATGTTCGCACATTTCTAAAGATAGACAGGGCAATTGAAATTATCGTGTTAAATATAAACATTTAAACGCCCTCTGAGAGTAATAAGGTACATAGTTCATCGAACCTGAGCATGAAAACAAAAGGAAAGTTCACGGTCTAGAACGATTCGATCAATTATAAAAAAGGGTAATCATCACGGGCGTAGACACACATAATTATCAATTGTTAGTGGGGGGTGGGGATTATCTATTCATCATCCCCCCCCCCCCGACTAACGATAGAAAGTGTGTTCGTATCTACGCCACTGGTAATCATCACTTTATATTTTGAAAGAATACGTCATGAAACCGCGAAGACTTTACCTACAATCAACCCAAAGCGTACGGGAACCGGATGTACCGTGTATTAGCCATTATGGGAATGAGAGCATTCAGGATTCAACAGGTTAAGCAGAATAATTTGTTTGAAGACAATTTGGATCAGTTTGGGGTCAAAAACACTGTACAAAAATGTCTGAACCTCTCTCCGACAAGGTTACAGACGGATATTTTATCTCTTTGGTCATTGGTATTATCGTGATTATGTTTCGATATCTTGATCACTTAAGTGATTTGTTTTGTATTCCTTGGCTACCATTCTCAACGTCTTGAAGGTGTTATTCACAATAATTGTACGGTAGATTTCAAATTTCAAACGGCTGTTCCCGCTATTCTGATTATTATTTAAAAAAAAAGAAGAAAACACTGTGAGCAAGTTCCTGTGTCACTGTCATTGTCATTGTCATTGAGTATCGTGTTTGTTAAGGGGATCAAGAAATATAATCAAAGAAAAACAAAATCTTAGCTCCATAATATCAGTTTAGAACCGGTTTAACCATTAATAATTGAATAAGTTGTTGACATGTGAATTCATAAAAGTAACTTAACTGAAGATGTAAATTAATCACTATATTATTAATCACTTTATTTCATTTGTGCATCTATTTTCTAATACTAGATTTTATGTTAAGCTTGGACGAACAAAAAAAATAACAACTGCTACTACCCCCGAATCCGTGCGGAGACAATTTCATTATGTAATTAATGACATAATAAAAATATACCGGGTATAGATAGGCCTGTGTCATATTGCTTTGATTAATAAAACAATCTTAGTTACGGATTCCACTTTCCGGCTGATACGAAGCAGCCAATAGAAATCTTTAATCAATTTGATCTGTTAACATTTGAATAACTTGAGGCATTTAATCAAATGATTTCACTGGAGTTACTGTATAGGCCTCGATCCTTGACAGCATTATAAATAACATCAAATCTGTCTTTTTCTTTCTTTTTCGTTGATTGGCGGAGAGGCCAACTTGCAAACTTAAAATAGAAGAACGGACAACTTGGCTTCGACCCAAGTGCATTGTCATGTGTAGACGGATTTGTGACAATATTATAAACGGATTAGCACCGAGTGTAGATCCGGGGCCTACCTCTATCTACCAGATGTCAGCAATAATTTTAGGCCAGTGGCGTAGAGAGGGAGAGAGGGGGGGGGGGGGGGGGGAGCTGGTCATCATAGTTAGTTGGATGAAGGTTGATATGAAGTGAGCAAGGCGACTGAGCGGGGAAGGCTCTTGCCTGTTTTACAAGTATAGGTGGAGTCCTGTCATTTTTTAAAACCTATTTCACCTCTTTACTTTCTCTCTTATTATTGTTCTCGATCCATTTTTTTTAATGGGGGGGGGGGGGTATTTAATTGGGGCCGGGGCACGTGCCCTCCCCTTCTCCAGCCAAGTCACTGACCAGTATGATTAATACAATGTAAAACTGACCACATGCAGGAACCAAGTCTTTCCCTTCTCCTTTTTTATTCCTTTCTATATATTGAAAATTATGATTATAATTTGTATTTACTTATTGTTATCATTTTTAGTATGATTACTATTATTATTATTATTATCATTATTATTATTATTTATTTATTATTTTATTATATATTTATTTATTTATTCATTTTATGTATTTATTTATTTATTTATATATATATTTATTTATTTATATTTTTTTTTGGAGGGAGAGTATAAGTATGAAAAGGATTAACTGGTGAAAATGAATTTGTATTTGGTAGATACATCCAGAGGTGCAGGTGGCTCGTGCCCATTCATTTTTTTCGGGGAAACTCCCTCGGAGTGCAGTGGTTATCATGGCTGTGTACGCCTCTATATTTTGCCACTTTGAGATTGCGGATTCGAGAAAAAGAAATCAAGGCTTTAAAGTTCAATCACGTGAATAAAAAAGTCTAATTAGACATATCATGCAAACATCACATGACTTTTGCAAGTATTTGAAATATTTAAATAACAATACTTTTTTATTTATGTCTGATGTGACATATTCCTTCATGTGTGTATAAACTTTTGCCTACATTTACCAAGGCTCTTTACTTCTGAATTATTTCCTTGAAGACGCAACAAGTAACTGAAATTTGATAGATAAGAAATAATGATAAATAATAACCATGATAACGTATTTTATTTCGAGTCAAAACAAGAGTTGCTCCACATTTGGATGAACTACAATGGTCATGGAAATAGGTGAATCATTTTGTAGATGTTTACAAGTATTCGTCAGCATTACTATTATCAGGGGCGGATCCAGGATTTTGTATAAGGGGGGGGGGCACACAAATGCAGGTTTGTCAACTTTTGGAAAAGGTAGACGCATTTTTGGGTCTTGCTAGCTCTCGAAAAGTCGCTCACTGGGAGGGGGGGGGGGGGGGGGGGGAGGCGACAACATTTTTTTTCTTCGCCAGACCTCCGAAATTCGCTCAGTTCTTGGTGACCATGCCTCCACCCCCCTCCAAAAGAAAATCCAAGAACAAACAAACAAACAACTTACTGTACTCCTCCCCTTTTAAAAGACAAATTAAATACTGGTCATGTAATTACATTGTGAAAGAAACTTAGAAGATGTAGTACATAAATATTGGTGCATACTGTGAGAACTTGCAATCATCAAAATCATAAAAAAAGATTGACTCAATCAAGCCACATGTACATACATGGCATATGGCATGAAAGTTTGGTCCAAATCTTTCACCCTTTTCAGACGAAATTATCTTATATGATATCTTTCCAAACTGCCAAGAAAATAATGAGAAAGCGCACAAAGTATTTTTCACCTTTAGCAGTGAGTGTGTGTTTGTGTGAGTTTGTAATTGAGTTTTGGCAGAGGAGTATCAATCAAATATGATTATTGACGTCTGGGACCGACCTTTAACGTCACCTTCCGAAAGACGTGACTGAGATTCGAACCTGGGTCCGATCAGAGTCAGGTTGTAGGCGAATACAAAGAGCTGCCCGTAGACGTTACCGCTAGACCAACTCCTGGGCCCCGTTTCATAAAACTTGTTATCCTTGAATCTGATTGGCTAAGAGCAGCTTTGTCATAGAAATGGGGCAGTTGTCATGCATAACAAAGTTTCATGAAACGGGGCCCTGATCCCAGAACTCGACCTTCTCTATAAAAGAGAATTAAGCCCTGATTACAAATTTACTTATATTGAAAAGTGTAATATATTCCTACTTATTGGCCTAAATCATTTTCTAATAAGATATCAGAAAAGGGTATAAATAGAGATATTCCAACACCCGGTATCCTCTCCTACTCATTTACATAGGGGCTGCACATTTTCTTGCTGATTTGGAGTTGTACATGAACCATTGAGAAATGTTCCAGTCAGGAAGATATTTTGAATCCAAATCCTAAATTGATTTTCTTCATTACCTAAAATCCCATATGTGACGGAAAATATAAAGCGGGTGTTTACATGTATTATAAAAATTAAATCTTTATAATGATACTTTTAAATTGTCTGGTTTTGCTTAACAAAAATCTATTTTCTTGGGTTTGCCAAACAGAGCAGAACATAATATATGCAGCATGCATTCTGACTTTTCAAGTCCATTATCCGAAAGCAGGTGAATGCATAGTTTGCCGCTATAGATGCTCAGGGAAGAAGCATCCATAAAATTTGAATTAATTTGCTCCGTCCCATACGTCCAGTATCGAGAAAATAGATTTCTATTAAGCGAATATCGATTTTCAACAGAAATATATAAGGAAATCTTCAGTTTAAAAATAAATTGACATATCTATTCTATATTTTTAATCTCAAATGGGTTTTTAATTTTGAAAAAGGCAATTGAGCATTTGGATTAAGAAAATCTTCTTGTACACATAAACAAAATGGCAGCCCCCATGTGCTGCTAGCAGACGATACGTATTGCTAGCAGATGGTAAATTTTGCTCAGAAAAATTTGATTCGTATCGATCTCGTATATTTTGACGCGAAGCCATATAGTCTAACAAGTAGGAATAAATAACACCTTTGAACACTATCGTCTTTATTTTTTAGCGTAATTCTCCTTTAAATGCATTTGTCATGCTCATCATTTTTCGTTGAACATGAACATGCACATTTCCCTGACATTACGTCACTCATGTGAGTGTCATAGTGATCGTGGAAGGCTGTTGAAGTTTCCATTCATAGCCAACTCGGCCATTCAACCCGTTAATTGGTATAGGACACGATTAATTAGTCCAAGTGGGCCATGGTCGTATTTTAGAGGATTAGTTGAGGTTTTTCTTTATAAACGATGATGTTAAATATTGGTCATGTCATTGCACATTGAAAGATTCTGTGTTGAAGTTGTTCTGAACGGCTGATTTTGTAGATTATAATGAATATGATGGGGTTTTTGAATACTCAGGATTGTAAAAACAAATTGACACCATCTTGCTGAAGAAAAAAAAAATCACAAGAAGTGAAGTGCACTGGACAAGGATATAGGTGCATGGGACTGTACAAACATGTGGCATCAGAAATTTAGTCTAAAATTGTATATTTGAAATATGAGAGCATTTCAAGAGCGTTTCATTTCATGAGTCTTTTTCTACTCTAATGATCTTATGCATTGGATTAAAAACAATGGGAAAGTTCTCAGACAATGCAGTTTTGTCACTTGAATTCAATTTTCCCTTACATACATCCTTCTCGTGATCGTGCCGTGGGTGGAATTAAAGCCCCTCGAAGAACTCTGTTCAATTCATTCGATTTATTAAATCAATAAAGATTCTAAGTTTCTTTTCATAAACTGAGCTCTATGGTTGAACAATGTGTCTGGACTTTTCTTTATTTAATTAAAAAATAAAATATGAATAAAATATAATATAAAAAACTGCTCAATGTACAAGGAAATTTATTCCTCGAAGATATATTTAGCGTCAGAGTTTACCAATGATACAAACAAAAACATGACATCTAAAAATGCCTCTTGAAAGTAAACCTGCTCATAATCTTGGTGGCATAAAATAGGTTAATGGCATGAGGGATTGCCCCTACTCTCCACAGACCAATACTTCCTTCCAGTTTAGCTTTATGGACATGGTCGAGTGAGCACAGACGGGACACAAACCTGGAAAAATTTCTGTAAAGTTGTTGTCTGTGACAGTAATGAGTAGAAATTTGAGGAAAATCAATTACAAGAAAGAGCTCAAAATTGATAAACAATATTTCTGAATCTAGCGCATGTCATTTTGCCATAGTCAGAGTGAAGTGCATTTCATTATAGATGTAGATAGAGAGAAAATCACGAAATAACAGAGAAAAAGAAGAGAAGAGAAGAGAAGAAAAAATATATAATAAAAAGGCGAGAATATTTCGGGATACAACACATTTCCAGGCTTCACTTAAAGGGGAATGTCCACCCTGATTACAAGGTGGTTTTAAAAGAAGCAGAAACAAAATAAAGTAACAGATCAGTGAAGGTTTGAGCAAAATACGATAAGAAATAAGAAAGTTATGAATTCTTTGAAGTTGTAATCAATCAAACACAAATTGGCAACTCCGTGATGTATCTTGCGAGCTCCTCTCCCATTTGCCCTTTACCCCAAAAATCATTATTTTCCATTTTCTCTAAAGAAAATATTCAATCATACATGCACCTTATATGTAATCATTGCTCACATGATTTTTACACAAAACCTGCATGTATAAAACAAATCTATTCCTTCATCAAAAACTAAGAAAATGAAAAATTATGAGACTTTTTGTACTGAGCAAATGCGCCAAAAAAACCCACATTACTTTCTTATTTCTTGTCGGATTTTGCTCAAACTTTTACTAACCTGTTTCGCTATGTTTCTCCTTTTATTCAAATGAACTTAATACCAGGCTGGACTTTCCCTTTAACAGGCATTTTTCTTTCAACAAGACCTCCTAGTCTCCTGATAAATTAGTTGTGACGAATTCATCATGTTGTTTGTGAACTTAACACAATCATTATTGCCACGACTGATCGCCGTGGACAGTAATCCTTTTCATATTTTCACCCCATTGCCATTCTATTGAATCATATCAATTCTATTGAATCGTATTATTCTGACTGAAGGAGAATAGAGAAATCATCATCCGTTATTTTGTGAGGGGGTATGGAAAGGACAACCGGGGACATTGGACAATAACTGTCGCACCACATCTGACAGTCCCTTTTTATACCAAACGAACCTATTGTCAACTCTCTCTCTCTCTCTCTCTCTTTCTCTCTCTTTCTCTCTCTTTCTCTTATCACGTTTCTTCCCCTACTCTCATCTGATCAAATAGTTATTATTAGTTGCATCCGGAACTATTATTGCTCGAGGGGAAGGGGGGTATAGGATGGTAATACTAATTAACGATTCATATGAATTTCCCCCTCTTTGGCCACACATAACTACGGGGAGAATTTCTCTCTTTTTTCTTCTTCTTGCAAGTCATCGGTCATTTCGTGTGCATAGTGGTGAGCATGGTTAGAGCATGGCTTAGGGGTGAAACTGATTTGGCTTTAACACTTCATCGGGTAGGGGGCAAATTAATTAGCCATTTCAATCAATCATTTTGTTTGATAAATTGCTTGGGTAATTATCGCAAGTAATTTATCTTAATTTTCGTGCATATTTATTCATTTAGCGTTAATTGCTTTATTCGTCTACCGAAGGGATATGGGAAGGAGTACGCGGTGGGGTGGGGTCTTTGAAGGTGCTAGATCTATCTTACAGAAGGACTATGGATTAAGTAAGTTTATATAGAAGAATTAATGCTTCAGTTACAACTATACCATTGCTACGTTTACCTTTTTCTACAAATACAACTACTACTAGTAGTACCACTACGGCTACTACTTCTATGACAACAGCAACAACATCAGCAGGAGCAACAACAACAAAACCAACACAAACTACTGCTGCTGCTATACTACTACTATTACTATTACTATTACTACCACCACTACTACTACCACTACTACTACTACTACTACTACCACTTCTACTACTACTGTTACTACTACTACTACTACTACTACTACTACTACTTCTACTACTACTAATACTTCTACTACTACTACTACTACTACAACAACAACAACTACTACTACTGCTGCTGCTACTTTTACTACTAATGCTACTCCTGCTACCACTACTACTACTACTACTACTACTACTATACTACTACTACTATACTACTACTTCTACTTCTACTACTACTACTAATACTACTACTATTACTACTACTACCACTACTACTATACCACTACTACTACATTTACTACTACTACTACTACTACTACTACTACTACTACTACAACTACTACTACTACTACTACTACTACTACTGCTGCTGCTGCTGCTGCTGCTACTTTTACTACTACTACTACTACTACTACTACTACTACTACTACTGCTGCTGCTGCTGCTGCTACTGCTACTTTTACTACTACTACTACTACTACTACTACTACTACTACTACTACTACTACTACCACACCCACCACCGCCACCACCACCACTACTACTACTACTACTACTACTACTGCCGCTGCTACTTTTACTACTACTACTACTACTACTACTACTACTAGTACTACTACTACCACTACCACTACTACTATTACTAAAACATCAAATGTCAGTTCAGTTCATCACATGCAAAACTCCCTCTCAACATCCCCCCCACTTTTACTCTGTCTCCTTTACACCCCCTTCCCAACGTCATACATCCCTCCCTTGCATTCAGGTGATAGATTGTTTACTTATGCGGTCGGCTGATTTTTCATACTTAAAAGAGGAAACAATCAAAATCGTCGTTTGAGGTGAAACGTGTACGATTGATTATCACCAAAGCAAAGAAAAGAGGGGTTTTAAAATAAAATGGAGTCTATACAAATTACTATCAAGAACGTGAATGGTGGTTAGAAGGTAGACTGACCGTCTCCTAATTCCGTACTTTTGCGTTCGAGCCTGGAATATACCACTTTATGAACTGCGTCTGCTACTTCTACTTCTACTGCTGATACTACCTCTGATCTTACTGCTCTATCTAAACGCGAAGATTTCGGTTACAGCGCTCAGAGAGTGCGAGTTAAGGTATGCCACAATAGTTTTAAAAGAGGGTCAGGACTAATCGTGCCCCCACCCCCCTCTCACCAAATAATAATACAAAATTATTAGTAAAAAATCCGCCATTGACTGTCGGGGGGTGTCATCGACCGAAGCGTTTGGATGACTGAACACCTAATGAGCGAGACAGTGACGGGGAGCTTACCCGTCAAAGACTACCGTATTCAACTGTGACAGGAACGCCGTGAAAAGTGCAAAGTTATGCCATGCTATTTGCTCTCATTTAAAGATCCACCCAATGTAAATTGCCAACGTCCCCATCTCAATCCTTATTTTATTCAAAGTTTCTTTATTTTAAGTATGATAAAAGTCAAAGTGAACGGTCCGTGTTTTTTCGCGATATGGAATGCAAGCAATGAATCTTTAGACCTTAACTGGAATATGACCATTTTTATGCATAAGTCACTCATGGTAGATAAAGGGATAATGAATTACACATTTGCTGGTATAATAACAATACAATGATGATAATGATAACGATGACGATGATGATGATGATGATGATGATGATGAATATAATAATAATAATAATAATAATAATAATAATAATAATAATAATAATAATAATAAAAATACCACAACTACCACTACCACTACTACTACTACTACTAATAATAATGATAATAATATTAATAATTATGATGATAATAATAATGATGATGATACTACTATTACTACTACTACTACTAATAATAATGATAATAATGATAATAATATTAATAATTATGATGATAATAATAATGATAATAATAATAATAATAATAATAATAATAATAATAATAATAATAATAATAATAATAATACCAATTTACCATATTACAGCATCATCACCATTAATACTGCCCTGCCTGAAGGCCCTGCAATTATCATTATGCCAACACTTCCAGGTACTCATTTAATACTCCTGGGTCGAGAGGGACAAATGTGTAAAACGCCTTGTCCATGAATGTAAAAGGATCTCTCGTATGAGAGTTCACAAACTTCACCCATATACCCCAGAGTCCCCACTTAATGATATACCATTACCTCAGAAACCGTCGCGTCAAGACACCGAAAAGGCCCTTTAATATACAAGAACATGTACTTTTTTATTATGACATGTATCTGAGGGCTTTTATTATTGTCTTGCGTTCCACCGTCCATTCAAATTGTGGGAAATATTGCCCGACAATTAAAACCGCAATCACGGGTATATGCATGCCTGTATTGCCTTCCTTTGATCTGTGGAATCAGAAAATGGGGGAAATGTATAATACGGGGAGAAACGGAAGAGAGATTTAAAAAAAAATCAAGAAGGGAGAAGGGTTTATCGAAAGGGGCAAGGGAGATACAAACAGAAGAGAGAGAGAGAGAGAGAGGAGCTAGTCGGGGTTAAAAGTACAGCGCTTTCATGTTAATATGATGGGAATATTTCAAGTCGTAAACACAAATCTTGAAGAACTGGAAATACCTTTTGTAATTGAGAGATTAAAGTACCGTAAAAAATAGATTTTTTGGCCGTAAAATTCTCAAAGTAAAATTAATTGAATACAGTTTTTTTATCGTACGCATATTCAGCTACACTGCAAAAGTAAAATCGCAGAAAATCAAACGTTCACTGTATATCGTTTTATTCATTTAAGGTTTATTTGCATTTTTGTGAGTAGACAAACATCATACATGTATATTATTTGGTATGAATATATCGATTTTTAGATCAAGGGTCTAGGTACTAAATATTTCATTATTTTTGAATTTCCTGATTTTGTCTTTGCCGAATAAATGATGATGATGATGATAATAATAATAATAATAATAATAACTTTACCTGTGACATTAAGGCGAATCCTACTGTTAGGATTCGCCTTAAGGTCAATTTTTTATTGTGACGAAATAAACCGCATTGATATGACTCGCCTTAAGTCGCAGTTACGCTTATAATAATAATACTAATGATACTACTACTACTACTACTACTCCTACTAATAATAATAAGTATGAATATGGTACAAATCAAATTAATTCACTGAAAACTCAACGTGAGAACGCATCCTTAGACTCACAGGATTAAATGACATTAAACTGTCACTAATCTGAATGACTCTGGTGGATGAAGGCTGATCCGGATTGTTCTATTCATAAACAGGTGGATAATGAATGATGACGAGGGAATGAGAGTACAGGTTTTTATTCAATCCTTCTAAAACTTCACCTGGTGAATTATAGTGTGCGGCATTCCGCTAACTAGTAAATTTGGACTTATAACAATTAAAAAAAAAATGACTTATCTAGAAAAAGTGGCTTAAAAATAAAATCGTCTTGTGTTTGCTTTCTTAAGAGGTTCAGTCCTACACGGATTTTGATTCATTTTAACCTCCAAAGTGTGTTGTTTTGGGTCAAACTACATGTGTTCTATTTAGAACTTTTAGAATTTCTAATGAAATGATGAGATTTTTTGTCATTTACTAGGTTTATGAAATTTAAATGAAGAAAAGAGACCGATTACGGGGAGATTATGGGTTCATAATTATATTCTTTTGTTCGCGTACTTTTCACCCTCTCCCTTTCATTTTCCCTCCTCCCCTTTGTACCCCCTAGTCGATTGGAGGGGGGGGGGGGGGGGGTCTCATACGTATCGATGCTTCTGACGGCATATCTTAAAGGGATTCGGTAACTTTGTGGAGGCTTGATTTAATAAATTGTTGAATTTTGATATCTGTCTTGTACAATGATTTTCAGAAGGATAAACAAATAGCCAGGCATAGAAAGGTTTTCAAATGTATAATGCTATTATTAAGATATCTATGACTGAATACTCCCATGTACGAAAGCATATGGCCATACGTTTTAGTCTAACACTGAGTCTATGGGGAAAAATGAGTCTGGCATTTCCGGTCACTTGCATATGTTTACTTTTGTGAAGCACGTGATGATTTTGAAGTGCTTTCATTTTTATACCATATTACATACACTGACAGCATTGTAAGGCGAGGCAGCTCGGATTTTATCAAGCCTCTACAAAGTTACCAGATCACTTTAACTTGTACCTTATAACAGAACGGGATGATCATCTCAAAGCCTACCCCATTGCCTTTCACCGTGAACGCTTCGCAGCTGGAAATTAGACGTATCACCACGTGGTGCGAAAAAAAGGAAAAGG
Source organism: Heliocidaris erythrogramma (assembly GCA_025617745.1). NCBI lineage: Eukaryota > Metazoa > Echinodermata > Echinoidea > Camarodonta > Echinometridae > Heliocidaris > Heliocidaris erythrogramma. The sequence continues at coordinate 33,622,866 of CM046862.1, read as the reverse complement.
CAAATTAAATGTTGTGTCAAGACAAGGAAGTGCCTTTCCTGTCATGCAAATGAAAATATTTCTCTTATCAAGATATAAAATAAGAATCTCAGCCCTGTCTCCGAAACACTCACTACTGACAGGGCTGACAAGGCGTATATAAAGAAGATGCGTCACTGGCAGTGAGAAGCGCGACAGAGCGCTAGTAGATGAGATACGCATTTGGTGGGATGATAATTAGAACTTGTGTATAATGCGGATTGCATTGAAATGATAATCTATTATTAGAAGTACGGGTGATACTCAAGTGAGATTCTTGTGACTGTCTTGTCATAGATTTCTGTCATTTGTTGCTCTCTAATTGGTTCCATCCTCTTTGATCATGCTAATTCATGAATATTCGACGACTTTGTGATTGAATTTATGACAGCACACAGAAAGAGAGGGATATCAAATAATAGGTCTACATTTGTGCTAGATATTATTCACGTTTTTAAAAATTAAATTAAAATAAAATATCTAGTATTAGTCAATCATAAGTATCAGCTCTCATTTGATCAACATTGATTTCATTGTTTTTTGGTTTGTTTCAATGGTTTCGTTTTTGTTGTTGATATGTTTGTGTAATATCATTGACTATTATGTTAATGTGCATAATGTGTATTAACATAAAGTGAACCAACTAACATTCTGAAAATAAATTTGAAGATAAAAACTATGGTGGTCAGCGATTCATGACAATGCAAACCTAAACAACATATTATTAGAGAGCAAGTTGACTACTCTTTGAAATGATATGCATATCATCACTGCCAGTAATACAATACAGCGTATTTTATTGAAACTTTTCAAAAGGTTGGGTTTCCTTTATTTCAAAGCCAGTGTATCAAAATTGGTTTAACATGAATTATACCTTCTTACAAATGAACCCTGTCAAAATATAAGTCTATTTCAAAACACCTGTTTGTTTAGTCCGCCTCTCTGATATTAGTGTTATTCATTATTATGACAGCTTCACCCTTAAGTTTGAAGTCATGATCTAATTTCTTATCTTGTCTGGAGAGCAAATCCAAATATTTTGTGAATTCTCCCAAGAGTTTCGCTAACCCTGATAAGTTGTTTAATGAAAATGTCATCTCAAAATCCTGTAGCCTACTTAACTGTCAACCCTTGGACATTTTATTATGAAAATACCCTTTAAATGTTTTATATTCTTGAGTGTCATTTGTTTCATTTTTTCGAAAGACAGAGCCATAACATCATAGTACGTGCATCGGATTTATTTTCCCCAGGTAGTGTCTTCTGTTAAACATTGACAATATAAAACAAAATTATTCCAGACTGTTATTAGATGTAAAATTCACCAATAGTAACCTCTAAGCAAAATGTTTCTTGCAGGAATGAACTCTCTAACAAATGGAGGGTGTTTTTAGATTTAAATGTCTCACAAGCACTAACAGCTTTGTGCACCATATTGATTATATTTAATTAAAAAAAAGCTATATATTTCATAAAATATTTGAAACGAAACTTGGTCCTTTTTCCAAGGCTTTCTACACTTAATATTTTTTAACCCCGTACTACCCTTAACACCGTACTATCTGTGGGGCTAAACGAGGACTATTAGCCCTGGAAAACAGCAGGGTCCTGTGGTGGGCTAAATGTCAAAACTGGGATAAGCGCTCTGGTTAGGGAGATAGTACGGGACTAAAACTTCCAAATGAGAACAACAAAACATACAGTCCGGGGTTAAAAATATCAAATGTAAAAAAAAAAACTATGATAGTACGGGACTAAGCAAAATTTTGCAAGTGTAAAAAGCCTATAAAAAGCCTACACGCTGACCCCTCCCCCCGGTGCCTTAAATTTCTACATGTCATGGTGCTCTATGATTGGTCGGTTCCCGGAGAAGGCCATTTTCAGTTGTTATAAGGTTATAGCATGTTTGGGATTAATTTCATGGTCGGACGTTTAAAATTTCCCATAAAAAATTCAACTTTTTTTTTGATGTGTTAGTTAGCGTGTAGTTACTGGAAATGAGAATATTTATTTACAAAAATTAAAATCACTGAGGAAAAGAATATTTGTCATCTGTATTTGACTTTAAAAATATCTACATATTTTATAAACTAAACATCTAGATTTACGCGATTTTCAAAGATACATTCTTGTGCTAAATTGATCCTGAATCCTCTTATATAGCTGACATGAGGAAACTGATTACGTTTAAATTGGCGGAAGTTATCAAAAGCTAATTTTCTTTCCTCCAATAATGTTACCATATACCCAGTTATATATGTGGGGAAATAACAGACACTTCAAAGTTGACTGGTTTTCATCATTACAATCAAACCTTGATGTTTATAGATTCAGCCTTTGTTGGTGAAAACCGCATTTTGTCAATGGAGATGATATCAAAACAACAGGTATAGATGGAGAAAAAAATAATATCAACCTGTTCTCATTTCACCGTTTTAAGTGAGGGGCTTTAATCATGAAAGGACGATAGATTAACAACGACTGAATTGGTATCCGCCGGTACAAAAGTTCTGAAATTAATGTTCAAGAATTCAAATGCATCATCATTTTCGGTGTGTTGAAGCGAGAGGATGGCGATGGGGGACAACCAAGCGAAGGCAATCCAAAACAAAACATCATGCCAACATCTATTTTTGTTGCAAATAACAAAAGAGAGAAGAGGATCAATTTGAGGGTGCAGGGAAAGCCATTGATGAAACGATGATGAATCGGGGCTTGGTTTGTTGAATGGGTCGAGCCGAAGATTAACCCCTGCGTATGATGACATTTGGTGTCATTCTGGTGTGATTTATTCCCCATGCGCCGGCGGTCACACTGAGCCCAATAGCGCGCGGCGGACACTCACCTCTAGACCTCAACTTCAACTTGCCCGCTCCGGTGCTCGTTTGACGTTCCACTGACTGGAGCCGGCAACTGGCTGCTTTAAAGGTACAGTGTGACGTTTAGAAATAGGGATGCATTCTTCAGAATAAGGTGAGACATTGATTTGGTGTCCATTACCTTTGACCTTGGAAGCCCCCAAAGAAAGTTGATGACATTGTCCTGGAAGTAGGGAAGGGCTCCCTCTATCGAAGTGTAATTCATTAATTAAAGAGGAAAGAAATGTAACAAACATTAACCTACAATCATGTAGATAATTGTCAGCCTATTACAAATATCTTGAAATTACTCTTATTTGATTATTCAAGAAGGATAACAGTGTCTCAAAAAGTTACAGTTTCCTTGCTAGACATTATCCCATGGGGGCTGCCATTTTCTTTACAAAGTAATGTCAGAGCAGTTCTATTTATGAGAAGCCTACTGACCTATACACTAGCTACAATAACACTCATGATCACCTGTGGAATGCATGACACTGGATTTTCTCATGTAAAGCATTTTTGTAGTCATGTACATTCAAATGAAGATACTTTTATCCTGTCATATAACCTATTTGTGTCAAGATATTTGGTTCACCTGTTTCTTTTGTTAAGCAGGATTTGGCATGCACACGTTGTTGTTTGGTCAGATCGACAAAGGTATTTCATTTCTTCAAAGAAGTGACAAAGACCTACAACTGCTCTTAGCTATCACCTGTGTGAGACAATGGAGGTACCAAAATGGCTGCAATCTTGTATTGGTGGCTTTAGTTGTACAATAGCTATTCATTATGCAACATCTTATCCATTGTGTACAGGTAAATGGACATGTACCGATATGACATCACAGTTTTTCAAAATGGCAGCCCCCATGGGATAACATCTAGCAATTAATCTGCAAACTTCAGAGAGACTGTTCTCCTTATTGAGTAATCAAATATGAGTATTTTCAAGATATTTTTAACAGGCTACCAATTGTCCACATGATTATCAGCTAATGTTTGTTGAGTTTCATTCTCCTTTAAAAAAAAAGTCTGTGGGTGGGGACATCTCAATAGACCAACAGCCCCAGAGACCGTCTCTGAATCCATGTGGAGGTGTCGTGGTATAGTGGTTCATTCACTTCACTCTCAATCAAAGGGTTGAGGGTTCGAATCTCAGCCCGGCACTAGCGTCTTTTGGTAATACATTAATCCACGTTTGCCACTCTCCACCCAGGTGTAGTAAATGGGTACCTGGCAGGATTTATTCCTTGAAATGCGCTGATTACGGCTGCCGGAGCTAAAGCCATGGTAATAATATCCAAAACCCTTTGGAAGCGCATAGGGACGTTATATCATAATGTGGTATGCGCTATACAAGAACAGTGTTATTATTATATTATTATTATTTTGACGCATGGGTTCTGGTTATGACAATGCATTTTGAGAGAACCTTGGGCAAAATTATGCACTCCGCAAAAGATTTTTTTTTAAAAATAAGACAAATGAAGGGAATAAACCGGCTCGTAAGCGTATTATATATGAAAATTACAAGTCTAATTTACACATAGAAACCGCTTGTTATGCGCGTGATCAGGATCATTAATTTGGTCTGTTTCTCGTTATTAAACTTTTGTACACTTTCTGCCCAATCGGATAGAGCATATCATTGACTTATAGTCTTGAGCTGTCAATTTAAGTTTCGTTTGACTCCGTGGGAATCTAGAATGATCCACATTCCCGTAATTATCACAACTCAAGTTTACTTGTAAACAGCAACCTAACAATACAATCAACAATATGCAATCAATAACCATTAAGGAGACTTAAAATTTGACATCCAAAACTTAGACTTGAGATGTTCCCATTAGGTTCAAAAGCCAAGGTCCATAAATGTCTCAGTGTACTTATTAGTTTTGGTTTCAAGACAAGATTTTCAATTTGAATGGCCCATCTGACATGAAAAATGGACTTTGAGTCAAAAAGCAAAAGCTACACAGAGAGGAAGCGCCCTCCCCCAACTCCATTACGCCGGAGCTCGCTGAACGGCTGGACCCACATAAGGCAACTGTTAGTCTGTTGAGAGGTATCTCTTTCATTAATAATTTCCATTACAGAAGAGCATATATAATGTAAAATGCAGAGAGTTGATTAAAATGCTTCCTTAAAAATAGAAATTAAATGGGAAACAGTTTTTTTAAATCTATTGGGCCAAGATCCCAAGTCTACATGTACGTTTAGCCTCATCTGCAAATGTATCAATGTCCAGTCCTTTCCATTTTTGTGATATTCAATAATATTTAAATTTTATAGTAACTTTGCCGTTTTGTATGCCTCTAATGAATGAACATTATCATGATTATCATTCCTTAAAAACAGATTTTTAAAAAAGCAGTGAGACCGCAAAGAGGACTACTCAACACAAACTTCATTATTAAGTGTTAAATCTTATCCTTGAGTGGAAAGTAGAATATGTCATACATTCATATATACAATCATGAGCACGCCAGGGTAAGAGATAGAGAGAGAGAGAGAGAGAGAGATGGAAAGTAATTTGACCCATTTAGAAACGGATCGGTTTTGAATTTAATCATGTTTATTTTTACACCAGTCGGAGACAAAGAACGCGGTCAATTAAATACTTAATAAGTCATTCAGATATAAAATATTAGCGTTCTCGTGAAGTTTAATGGAAGTACAGGAGGAAAATAAATCATGTTTTCTCCCCAGCGAAAGCAAAGCAAAGCAAAAATCAAAAGAAAAAAAAATAAACAAAGAAAAACAAACATGGGGAAAGAAAGAAAAAAGAGAGGTGAATGTGTGCCTTTAACATCTGAACATGCCCAAAAAACTGTTTTGTGAAAGAAGAGCAAATATTCTCGCGTTATGGCAGGCTAATCTTGACTTCCTGTCAGCTTTTGTCATTCGCCATGTTCACTGACTTTATGAACGAGAAGAAAGAAGTTCAACTTTTTTGTTTCCCCCAAACGGCACATATTCATCATTTTTTGCATCAAGACACGGGCAGATACCACATTTCCCACTTCCAATGGTATCTCGAATCCCAATCATTCAATTAAATCTGCGATTTTCTGCTTTGGATATAGCCCTATACGTGTTTTACACGCAGTGCGCGCAGTGACACTTGTGGTGTCCAGTGACGCTTGAGGCACGTTATGAGAACGTTCCTTTGATGGTTGTTGACTGTTCATTATATCATCAGTGCATAACGCGTAGTATCACGGGTGTGTGATGATCACATTGTTTGATAAACGAGAATCATGCCTGACCTTGAAGAGGTCATTTGACCTTAAATTTGACCTCCCATATCGGTCAGCTACCTTGTTCTACGATATGATCTGACGGCGAATGCTCTGCTGTCAAGTCAATTTCCTACCACAACCGAATACCTAACTTCACATCTAGATATGCTAGACGACACACTAGGCCTAAACCTAACCCTAAACCTGAACCTACATGTAACCTCAAACCCAATTGAAACCCATACAACAGCCTTTTATTCTTTTGAAGAAATAAAGCCCTGAGCAATTGTCAGGTCATAGGTGCTTCGATTCATGAAGGTGTCTTTAGAGCCATTCGAGGCATTTACATGATAGAGACAAAGGCTAAAAGGATTCACGGACAACCCCCCCCCAGCATAAAACGATGATAGATTAATTGTGAGCTTCGCTAATAAAACTATTAAATGTCGGGCTCCAGCAGAGCAACCAACCAACCAACCAGTCAGCAAACCAACAAACCAACCAAGCAACCAACTAATCAACCAACTAATCCCCAAAACCAACAAATCAACCAGCCAACCAACCAACCAACCAACTATACCAACCAACTGCCCAACCAACCAACCAACTAATCAACCAGCCAGCCAACCAACCAACCAACCAACCAACCAACAACCAACAAATCAATCAGCCAACCAACCAACCAACCAACAACCAACCAACAACCAACAAATCAATCAGCCAACCGAACAGGCAACCGACTAACCAACCAACCAACCAACAGCCATCTACCTACCCAACCCACCAACCAACCACCAATCGATTAATCAATCAATCAATATACCATCCAATCAATTATAGCCGACCAGCCATTCCATCAACCAAAATTTCAGTCCATGAATCAAGCAATCAATAAACAATTGTGTAATCAATCGTGCAATCAATTAATCGCTCAATTAATCATTCAGTTACTCAAGCAATCAAGCAATCAGTCATCTTAGTAAAAGACCAATCAGTGATCAATTTGTTTTTCAAGCAATCAATCTGTTAATCAACAATTTAATCGATCAGTTATGTAATTTACTGAATTATCAATCAGTTATAGCTCCATCAATTATTTATTCATTCAATCAATCAATCACTTATAAACCAAATGGGTCAAATCAATATGCAGATGGAACATCCTAATGAACCCATAAAAGAACATAGGTAAACAGGAAAGTCTCCGAGACACAAAACCTACATTCACTGGTATACAAACAAACACAAAAAACAAATCAATACCATGGATATAAATGTCAGCTCATCTGATATAACAAAAGTCAAGATTATACTCTGTAATTCAACACTCGTTACCTGGAATTCCTAAGTAGCAGGAAGTTTCAGGCCTTGTCAAATTTCCTTGACACTAATACAACCGGATGTCATATCATATCAGATGATATGGAAAAATAAAACAAAAGAAAAGAAAAGAAAAGAGTTTTGTGTTATTTACACATTGCGTGCCACTCGTACTAAAATGTATGAGCCCATTTACCTAGATCTAATCCGCATTATTCACGTTACCCAAACTGTATTTCACTTATATATACAGGAGTGGTACAAGAAAATACACTTCTTAAATAAATATTATCCATTAATGCATTCACCCGCAGATTAAGGTTGTGTGTCGGACGAGGGGAGGAGGGGGGGGGGGGGGGGGGGGGGGGGGGGGGGGGGGGGGCGTGGGGGGGGGGGGTGTACGCGCCAGCTCTTGCCCCAGTTGTGAAACCTAAGGAGAATTCCTTAAGTACACCACCCCGCCTTTTTTCTTTACATTTTCGACCTAGAAGGTGTTTTTTTTAATTGTCCCCTCCATTAAAAACATTAGCAATAGTCAGTTCCAACTCGATGTGCTTGGTTGCGAATATTTCCAGGTAGCATTCATAAACATGCCACAGCTCTTTAAAGGGGAAGTCCATCCAATTATTTAATTGATTTGAATAAAAGCAGACAATTAGGAGAAACAGATAAGTGAAACTTTAAACGAAATTCGACAAGAAATAAGGAAGTTTTTGAAGTTGTAATCAATCAAACACATACTGGCAACTCGGTGACGTATTGCGAGCTCCTCTCCCATTTGGTCTGTACAGAACAAAAAAACCAAAAACATGTGCAATGATTATAGTCTTGTTTGCATGTATGATCAAATATTTTCTTTAGAAAAAGTCAAAATTTATGATATTTTTAGTACAGGGAAAATGATTACCTTTACGTCACGCAGTTACCAATGTGTTTGTGATTGGTTACTGAAATTCACATCTCTCCTATTTCTTATCAGATTTTGCTCAAACTTTCATTCATCTGTTTCTTTAATTTCCCTCCCTCTTTCAAACTAACTTGACATCATGATGGACTTCCCCTTTCAAAAGTTACGACAGAACACAATCATTGATTCATCGAAACCGTGTCAGTACTTACGTCAATTTAAATGTTTCATTCTCATTAAATCAATGGTATTTGAAACATGATTTTCGGAGTCACCCTAAAATAACATTCCATGTATATACTTTCCTTCATGTTAATACTAACGAGACATAAAAATTGCATGTTAACATATGCCGGTACTTCCGCGTTTCTTACAGAATGTAAACCAGGTGGATATACCAACATGTAAACATTATTAATGCACATTGAGCTCTCCCTTCCATTCACTATAAATGGTGCTAACATTGATTAACGATTTTTTTCCCCCGACTGGTGTATGGAGTATCCTGTATCAAAATGCATCAACATTCTGAAGCGTTAGAAATGTTAGCTCCCAAATGGTGTACACATTTTGAAAGATCGCGTACACTGGCGTAAAAAATTCTTAACAATGAACAAATTCTTAACAATGACACCTATTCTCGTTATTCCAACTTTTTTTGTACATTCAAACTCATGTAATCTATTTCAGAAGGAGCTGCACAATACTGTGAGGTTTCTGATTGTCAGAAGAAAATTTAAGAACATTAACTGATTGAGGCATGGGGTTTATATCTTTTTTTTTTAAGTGAATGTAAAAGACGAAATGTTTTGTAATGCTTTTAGAGACAAATGTTCTTCCAGTTGGATCTTTCCCTAGATGTCTCGAACACTTTTGGATATGATTATTTTGACGTACACCCTCCGCAAGTACCATTAATATTTTGAATAAAAAGAAGAAGAAGGGGGAAAAACACGAAAAGCAAAGATATATGTGGTGAAGAAAAAGGCGTTCACTCTATAATTGATGTTTACCATGTTTATCCACTTTGTTCTAAAAGAGGTACAAAGTACAAGTCAGGGGTGAAACAGACATCACGGGGGTACTACAAGATGGAAGATCGCTTAAATGATGAGTGGTCCTAATGATGATGGGTGCTACCTCCTGACACCTGTTTCTCTAGCTGATATCTAGACATAACATGACGCTGGTCCCCTTTGATGAGATAACGAGAATCATTCGGATGCTTTCAACAACAAAAAAATGCTCACCGGAAGCGAAATGCATCTTCACTGTCATTATCATCATCATGATTGGTTTGTTTTCATGTCAGTGTGAAGGATAATGACTTTCTTCCTCCTTCTCGGTCCGACCCAGGGATAAAAATACATTTGCTTTCCAACAGTCTGACAATGGTTATCATAGGCGCAGCTATAGAGGCGGAGAGGGCGATTAGTCCTCCTGCCCCTATTCAGTTTTAACAATTTTGTCTGCTCATTTAATAACATTTCGTAGGCAAATATGAGTCTTTTTTTCCAGCTTAACATCATTATTTTTGTCTGTTGAGAGCTAGAAGTGCGTTAAGTGCTATCTCTTCAAAGATTTAAAGTCCTTATCGCTCTCAGCAGGCTTTATACTCACACTCACTTGGGATATACCCCCCCCCCCTCCTCGACAAGCTGTCGAACCTCTTAGAAGATTGTCATAAAATAGGAATAGACTTAAAAAGAATTGACAGATTTTCAGTCTTGTCGCACTTGTCTCGAAACAGGGATCACAACTGCATTCAAAACAGACGTGAAGCAGACTCATGATTTCTGTGGTAATCGGTAATGGCAAATGAGGCTACTTTGCACACGAGTATGTCTTCATAAAGATTTTCATTGATGAAACAAAAACAAACGATAAGAAGAAGAACAGTAAGAATGAAAAAAAAATTATGTGCCCTTCAGAATGACCTGGGAAATAAGTAGGGTACAATCATCATGATAATTATATAAATGCATATCTCTCAAGATATGATATGTCATGATAGCTTCTGCATATGTTTCATTAATCTAAAAATCATGCGCAAAGGAAATAATCGACATGGCAAAAGGGGCAACACCAACAGGTTGATATTGCTAAAACGATTAGCTAAAATATAGGGAGATGAAAGGAATATCACCGGTTTTAAACAATATATTTATGAATATAATTATTTTGACACCCGTGGCTGTATTTGGATGGGGCGGAGTAGGATAACATTTTTGTACAGGGAGCATATCTTGAAGTCCAAACAAACAAAAGATAATTTTTATCACGTGTAGCAGAGCTGTAAATGTATATTCATTGTTTCGTGAGATGATCAACAATTTCATTCAAATCCACGGTCATGATGATATGATGAAGAGATAGATTTCCTCCTGGAGTTTCGCTTCGTTGTTGGTCAAAAACTCTTTTCTCTTGGCTCATTGTGGTGTTGTGTTCTAGTCACGAGACTCTGGATCATCAGTTATGGGGCTCGAGTCCCTGCCACAGCACCAACGTCCTTTGGCAAATTAATCGATGTACAATTGCCACATTCGAGCCAGGCGAGGTGAATGGGTAGGATCTAAGAAGACAGTGTGCGTGGAGAAAAGAATGAAAATATTGTTGAACCTGTATGTAACAAGGAGATGCCGTGAACAAGAACGAAATGGAAATTTAATTTTTATAAGTTTTATATTATTATGGAGAGTAATGAATTGTAATGGTAAAAAAGTTTTAAAATAAATTTAAATATAAATAGTAGAAGAAGATGATATCCTTCATAAATCAGTTTCACAGAGTCCATCAGCATTCTACTAATTAAAAGTCCTTCCACAAATAAATATAACTAATATACAAGGAGGGGCGAGCGGCCTACCCTAGTACCCAGCCCTTGTAGACCTAACGCCCCCCATATGGATCTTGAATAGCGGCAAACCAGGCAGAGAAAGCACATGTTGAAGACATTTCTAGTGGCACCACGCTTTCCTTCCAAGACGTCTGATGGGGGATGTCTTCTAACCATCAAACCAGAAGCTCTACCAAAAGATAGTCAGGTATAAGACGCAAGGTGGTCTCATTACCCTCCGCTGATCCCAACCCGAGCGCCGGCACCCCATCCAACTCCACGCTATCTTCCCACCCAGCAAGGAGCGGCGAAATAATATGAACGGTACGTAAAAGAAATCAAGGCTCCATTAATATGCTCAGATTCTTATCTCGCATAATCAGAAAATATCGATTTCCGTCCATATTACGATTGAGAGTTTTAAATGTTCTGGTTAGGAGTTATTAGAAATCAATTTTCCCCTTCCGACATGGTACATGATATTATTCTGTTTCCTTTTAGAAGCGGATTTGGGAACAGTGGCAGTGAGGTTGGGTAACCGCAATTTCAGACGAACATTATAATGTCAGAAAAGCAGACGCCACTGCGAAAAAAAAAATCGCTTTTCCACCCGGATGATTATTGTATTGTACGAAAGCCCATAGAATGAAAAACCAGCGATAAGTAAGCAAAAAACGCCAACATCTTTAATCTTAATACTGCCCAAATCTATTTCCCGTGGACATGGACAAATTGTGATCCTTCCCGAAGTTCAAAATGGATGACTAAAATGTGAAGCGTAACAATGCCATAGTTCACTGTTGTATATCAAAATGATAAATCAAAAGGGTAATCGAATTATATTAAAATTTTGTTTACTGTACAATTTGGAAATCTGGTGGTAGTGTAAATAACAGATATTAAATTTGAAGGCCATGCAGTAATGGAAAAACGGACATACTAATGAGGAAATACGAATGCTGCTGGTTGTCCTCTGCATAGGGATAATTTGGCATTCAGTAATTCTCTAAAGATATGATATAAAACAAAATGGGTATACCATTTTAAAAAAATCAGGCTCATCTCTTGTTTGCTTCATCTTAAAAACAGACTCTCGCCCCCCCCCCCCGACCTAAGACGAAAAAAAAAAAAAAATAGGCCTAAAGGAATTTCAACCGTAAGCACTGTGTTTATCCTGCTCCAAACTATTATCAGTATTATACTGTACTATGATATCAACAGTGAAATTGTTTGAAGAATATATTATGATGAAGAAACGAATTCGTATTCTCAGTTCGATACACATTGCTGTATTGTTTTGTAAGCGGTATGGTTGAACATTGGAAATAGGCAGTAATCATATTATGTAAGAACATGAGCAAAATATAAGGAAATGAGAAAAATAATAGAGAGGGAGGGAGAGGGAGAGAGAGAGAGAGCCTAGGAATTCTATGGAAATGACCTACAGAAAAGAATGGACAAACAACTTCACGTAACAAACAACAAGCCGAGGAAATTAACCCACGAACGTTGGTTACGCCCTCCCAAGCTTCAACACCGAGTCAAGCTGGGCCACATTTTGTTTCACAGGGGAAGGAGAAAAAAAAAAGGCAAAGAGGGATAATTTAAATCAAGTTAGTGACTGTTACAAATGACACTTGGCATCTGAACGGAACTCTCCAAATTAGACGATATCTAACACGCCCGAATCAAGGCGGTAACATATACAGAGTGGACGAAATTTACGAGACTTCCGCCATTTTTATAATGTCTTTCTCTGACAAAAAAAAAAAAAAAAAAAAACGGTCCCGGGAGAACAACATAATCGGTGTCATAATTCTGACAAGGCTTTGTGGATAATTTGCTTGTCTCTTCTCGGTTCTGGTTAGGGGCAACGAATCTTTTGTTCTGGGTTTCTGATGCAAATTGTATCCGGAGGTATACGTATGATAGTGTACTATTTTACTGCTTGTTGAAATTAAGGCCAGCATTATTTTAAAGATTACGTGCAGGATAAAGAATATCTTGAAATGGCATTTCTGCCGAAATATATTCTCATCTTTCATGCTGGATTGCAACAGCTATGTTCTTAAAAAAATAGTGATTTAAGATAAATGGCACTGCGAAAGATGAAATGTTAAGGAAATGAAATAAATAAACATATTATTTGCAAAAATAAGACGTTCAAATCAGACAATGAACATGGCTTTCAGTTCAAAGAGCAACTTATCAACCAATCCATAAAGCTATTTTAAAATTAATCGCTAAATATTTTACGTAATAAATTATTGACCAATGATTCCGAAAATGAGCAAAATTAATGCAGAAGCAAGTTCAGAGGAAATCTTGCAGTGAATCAACACAAATATTATGCATAAGAAATAAAAAACAAAACAAAACAAAAAACAAAACAAAAACACAACAACAACGAATTATTCAATGAGTAATTGTTGAAATGATTTTCTTCACAATAGATCAACACTTTCCCTCGAAAATATCGAAACCCAAATATTAATCATCTTCATGCCAATCAATAAGCATAATATATGGAACTATATAGTCAAAGAACATAATAGCTATGCAGGTACCTATCCGGTGAATGAATTTGTCGCATAAAATTAATCAAAGGAGGAACGAATAAATGCAGAGCAGCAAGTGAATCACTGATTGACTGACTAACAAATTAAATGAACGAATAAATGAACGAATTACATTTAAAATATGTGAATCAATAGAGGGATGAAGAACATAGTAAACGTACTTATAACTCAATCAGTTATCAAAGGGCGTGAGAGAAAGAGATTCTAAAAAAAAAAGTTGTTTACACAATTACAACCATTGGTTTATTTTCAAGAAATCTGTAAAGCGGGAATTTTTGATGGCCATGATTAGATTTGAAAGACACCAACCGGAATTGGGCTACAGCAGCGGCAGGAAGGATGGAAATGGCCCGTTTCCACCGGGGCAAAGCTTAGACCAAATTCGATAGAAAAGGCGGGAAAATCGTTTGTCAGTTTTATGTGTACTTCACTATATGTAACTGACATTTTCAGTTGCGTCTTTCTTGTCTTTTAACCCTGCTGATCGGCTATTCACAATGTCGTATAAAATTAATTTACATCTGATATAAGAGACATAGCACTATACGCTAAGTGTTATCAGAGTTTTCCTGAAGCCTTGTAATAGCTAACCTGACGTAGAACAACGAATGTATCCAAACTACATGCGTATTCCCATCATTCTCATCGAATTATGCGAAAGCTGAAACCGAAAGACTGAGTTTGTCATATATAATATTTGGAACAGAAACAATAAATTGTTTTGACAGAGGATGACATTTTGTGAAAACACTTGAAAATCATTGCTGATTAAGTGCTACGTAGAGTGAAAATGTAAAGTACATGTAGTTGTATTGTCATGGGCATGGCTGTGTTGAACTTAAAACATATTTCTATGTGGCTAGATCAAGCTGCTAATGCTGTAAGTCGGACCAGGCTCGTTACAAAAAGTTTGAGAACCAAGATTCCCTATGTATTTTTAAATGCATGTTTACACCACGTTGTACAACATGATTCGTTTTTAATCTGCCGTAAAATCTAATATTACAGACCTCTAAATTTTAGAATAACAAATCAATACATGGAAGAGGATGGAAGAAGGATCTCCCGACATCTGCCAGAAATTAACTGAAAAGTCAGTGTCAGAGTGGTTGCGGATTTCACATACCACCTTACAGTCAACCGGACTTTCTACATCACGAATGTGGTCGGGAGAAAGGATCATTACCAGTGCAGAACGTACTTTTGACCTGATCATTCACGACCTTGTCCACTGAGGCCTTTTCACTTTTACTATTTTGTTTCAAAGTTAGTCTCATTACAAGTTACATAATAATAACCGGCGTTCTCCTTTAAAAAAAATGCATGTCGTAATAATTCTTCATCGATCTACCAGATTGAACAACGACGATAAACAATTCACGTTTCAACCTCATACGTGAAGAATTGCCTTCCTGGTCATGCTGGTCCAAATAGCATAGGTCAGTCCAAAACAAACGATCCTGATTGGTCAAAAAATCCGCGTGAGTTTGAGACTTCACTAAGTTACGTTTACACGGAAATGGTGCACCTATCAATGGCAAGATGCCTGATTGACGACATAAAGAATTCGAATAGAAATTCAACTGGCAGGTTGGGAAAATGCTGATTTTAATAGACCTATTTAACGGTAGGCCTATCAATTAGACTCGAAAGGATAGTGATGGTAGGTCTGGAATTCAGGCTATACCGGATGTGCTCTCTGGCCGGAAAGGCAGGCAAATGATCACCTTCCACCCGGGGAATTCTCGAGAAAATGGGCGGGAAAATTAGTTGTTTGAGAGTGTCAATGGAGAGATGTGAGGAAGTCAAATTAGATTCTCCGTGGCCGAATCATGATAAGCTGAAATAATAGGATGCCTCTGTACGTGATATATCGTGCTTCAAACGGATCTGCCAGAAAAAGAAAAGGTTTCACTTCATACTCGGGCTTTACGAAAACATTCAGGGTTGTTATGTTTGTATTCATGTTCACGCAATAAAGTGCCATAATTTTCCGCAAAGCAATTACAAACACATGTTATTTTTATATTCCCGGTAACAAACTATGAACACCCTGGAAAACATTGGAATCGAATATGAAGCAAACCTTTCTACCATGTCATGCATGTAGACATGGTAGAAAAGAAAGTAAATTAGAAAGTCGAAGAAGAAGAAGAAAAAGAAGAAGAAGAAGAAGAAGAAGAAGAAGAAGAAGAAGAAGAAGGAGAAGAAAAAATGGGAAGAATCCTTACAGTGGATCTACTGTCATTATTGTAGGTAGAAATATCACTGTCAATCAAATCTGGAAGGGATTCGGCCAACATTTTCAGTGCATGCCAGAGGCTCTGTGCAAATAGCCATTAATTTTTCGTATAATGGATTCTAATTTTAACGCTTACCTATTTGTGAAGCATCTAGTACCGGACTATTACATTCACCTGTTACAAGTTATACAAGTATTGTATTTCAGTAGACAGAATGCAGTTTGCAGTTTTAAAGCTGCCAGACCCGGTAAGACAAAATGGTTGTCCCATCTAACAACGCCTACTATATGCAGCTTGCGTTCTGACTTTTGAAATGCAATAGTGGTTTTTTTTGCAGGTGAATGTATAATAGTTTGTCACTTAGCAAACTCGTATTAAATTTGAATACATTATTACGAAAATGGCCTATTTCATGCGTAACACGAGAAAAACTACTTTCGAAAAATCAACTGAAGGCAATTTCGATAGCCCTGTCTATCACCTTTAGAAATGTGCGAACATTACAATCGCCTGTTACGTAATCCGAACCTGATTTCTATGGGCAGTACAATAGGTCTTTGAATATGCCCTTGAGTTTATTTTTCGAAAGTAGTTTTGATCGTGTTCGTTGAATATTTGTGGTCTAGTGGATACGTCACCGTACTGTGGATCACATGGTATGCTCTTCGAGTATCGCCGAGGCACAAATATCCTGCAGCAACACATTAATCTACAGTTGCCACTCTCCACCTAGGTGTAGTAAATGGGTACATGGTACGAATTTATTCCTTGAAAGCTTTCAGCGTCTTAGGGCAGCTGGACTAAAGCCAGGAGATAGCTAAAGAGATAGCGACTTGAAATTTCGAAGGAAGGTGGTAACATCCCCCCCTCCCTGTGGCCACACTGCCAGGGATGCTATTACTTTGTTGGCGCCTTGAGCTTGGATACATGGGCAATGAACATGCAAATATTATTATTATTATTATCATTATTATTATTATTATTATTATCTTCATTATTATCATCATCATTATTATTATTATTATCATTATTAATTATTATTATTACATACCTTGCTGCAACACAATGCTAGTCAAGATTTCGCAAATGTTCTTCACGTTAATTTTATCTGATAAGCAATTACTCTCAGCCTCATCGTTATCTGGTTATTGCTCGTGGTAATCTGAGTCAGTATCAGACAGTTAAATTAACTATGCTGTAATAATAAAAAAAAAAAACCTTGCATAATACTATCAAACACCTGTATTCAATGATATTTGAAATGTTGCAGGGCCCTCAGGAAGATCAGCACTGATGCTGATGAGGCTTCCCTGTGTAAACAAAATCATTATTATTGTTAATTTATTTTCAATGATGTAATAGTTATTATTTCATATAGGCTTCTATTGCAACTGTTATATGACCGTCGTGGAACTAATGTATTACTGGTGCATTGCACTTATGTACTGTAGTTCTAAGTCTGAATACCAATAACCAAAAGTAAGCTGATGTGTAGTTGTAATAACAATCAATCACATTAAAATTACCCGTCTAAATTACGCGATAGTGAAAATGATTATTTTAATGTCAATTTCAAAGGTCGTATGCATTTATATCAGACTGACTAAATCCAGGAACTGAAACTTTCCTCCACAAACTAAATTTCAGATAAATCATATAAATCGTTTAAAGGAGAATGAAACTCAATAAAAATTAGCTGATAATCATGTGGAAAGTTGTCATCCTGTTCAAAATATATTGAAAATACTCCTATTTGATTGCTCAGTAAGGAGAACAATCTCTCTAAAGTTTGCAGATTCCTTGATACTTATTCTTCCATGGGGGCTGCCATTTTGAAAAAAAATCCCCACTGTGATGTCATAGTCGTACATGTTCATTTACCTGTGTATGAAGGACATGGTCTTGCATAGTAATTAACTACTGTAGAACCAATCCACCAATGCAAAATGGCAGCCATCTTGGTACCCCCAACTCTCGATGTTGTATGTAGCAGTTGTATGTAGGTCTTTGTCACTTCTTTGAATAATTGACAAACCTTTGTCTGACCAAGCAACAACTTGTGTATGCCATATCCTGCTTAACAAAAGAAACTGCCTCACTTTAATAAGAAACAGCTGAACCAAATATCTTGACACGATTAGGTTATATGACAGGATAAAAAATTCCTTCATTTGAATGTACATGACTATAAAAATGGTCTATTTTGATGAAAGCCAGTGTCATGCATTCCACAGGTGATCGTGAGTGTCGTCGTAGCTAGTATACAAGGTCAGTGGGAATCTCACAAATAGCACTGCTCTATCATTACTTTGTAAAGAAAATGGCAGCTCCCATTGGGATAATGTATAGCAAGGAAACTGCAACTTTTTGAGACATTGTTCTCCTTCTTAAATAATCAAATAGGAGTAATTTCAAGATATTTTTAACAGGCTGACAATTATCTACATGTTTATCGGCTAATGTCTGTTGCCTTTTATTCCCCTTTAAATCTGAAAATGTTGCACTGATGCAGCATGGCGTTCAGATATAATTTCAAATACGGGTTCTCGACCTTTACATAAACAAATAATGGTATTAATAGAATGATAATGATCAGAATTGAATTCGACGAAATAAACCACTAGAACAGCTGGGTAATCATAACGTTTAGAGCAAGAAGAGGATGTTTGATACTCGAAATCAAATCACTCGTTGGCGTTATCTTACCTTTTAAATAGGGAATCATAATTCATGTCGTCATTGGTGTAAATATGTTTCCAAATTCCCCACCCGTTTTTACTTCAGTGATCACTTCAGATTGATATGTTCAGTTATGGCGGAAGACTTATACTTCTATTCATACACTTTCAGTTTCTATGACATTTGCCATTCAAACGAGAAGAGTAATCCACACGTTGGCGATACCTTTGACAACGGAAAACCGATGTCGGCCTACTAACATTTAATGAATTTTATACATGTATTGATAATGGAAAAGCCGGGTACATTTACATGTATATTATATTCCAATATGATTTACGAATCATTGGAATGCACATGTACCTGTGTATGCACGAGAAGGAATGGGGAAGGGGGGGGGGGGGGGGGGGGGGGGGGGGGAGGGGAGGGTGTAAATCGGGATCTTTATAGACCTGTTTACTAAGTGATTCAAATTTTATGCATACTTTTGAAACAAAGGTTGTTCTTGACAACCTGAAAGCTTGCCAGAGGCTTGTCAGACATAGCAACAAGTAAGGTATGCAAACTGGATTCCAAGTATTGTAGTTCATTCATTAATAACAGATTAATGGAATACCTCGTTACTAGGTCCCCAGGAAAGAAACATCCATAAATTTGAACACTTAGTAAACAGGTCTATTCCCTCATGTTACACACATGTACATGAACGTCATAGAGATGTGTTCATTACTGTAATTTCCACGCACTAGACAGCTTATATATATACATAGCTCATAATATTGATAGACATTCACCTTGTTCGAGGATAGTGTGATAAACAAGGAGCACGAACCCCACCTACTTTCTTTCTCTCTCTCTCTCTCCCTCTCTCTCCCTCTCCTCTACCTTTCTCCCTTTATCTCCGACCCCCTATCAATAATGCTGAGTCATATGCTTCGTAACATGGCCCCATATCGTATATTCCACCTCTTTCTTCAGCGGGGTATCGCCTGGGAAGGGGGTAGATCGAGGGCTGTCACCCCCATAATGCCCATTCAAATTTCATGTCGCCAAACTTGGTCGGACACCGCACTTCAAAAATGTAAAGAGACAGAACTTCTTTCCCTTCCGTCTTTCATTTTCTCCTTCTCTATTCTATTTTTTCTTCTCTTTGTCTCCCACTCGCTATTTGTCTTATTCACCCACCCTCTCCAACTGTGTTGATGGTGGATTTGAAAATTGCCTAGAAACTGATATTGCGCTACTTTTCTAGCTCATTCCTGAAGAACAATTCCCAAGAAATGAAATATTGACAAACGAGAAGCGGAGATGAGTTGAATGTGGGGGACGGGATTCCCTGAATACGCCCCACCCCTCCCCGCACAAAATCATGGTAATCATTGTGAAACGGGAGATGCGATCTTGAAACATGAAACATATTGCGTGGCAATGAATTTTTTCAAAAACTTTATTAGGTGATTGTACCAGCAGAATTATGACAACGACAAACTCGTACATCACATTAAAACCCCGCGGTTTATCATTGGGAAAGCTTATACCCGCTATGCGCGCAATTCGTTTTCAGATGACATGCAGAATATTGCTATACCATCAAACAATGTACATGCGTAATCATAATATGTCTGCATGCTATACACATATTATTTAATTAATTTATTAATTTTACCACAATACAAAGCTTAAATTGAGATTTTACCCCTCCTCCCTTTGAAATGAGTTGTTTCGTAAGACGTCCGTTAAACTATAGCTTCAAAGGGAAATTCGGATAATGAAATTTTTACAGTCCAACTTGAATTCTGTGCAATTCAGAAAAAACAATGAATTTTCGAAAAGAAGCAGCACATCACCGCAAACCAAGATGAAATCCATCAAATCATATCAAATCAAATCAAATCCGAACAATCAAATCACATATAATCAACCAAAATCATGCGATATTGGATCAAGTATAATCAGTTCAAATTAAAAAATTCAATCACCATAAATCAAATAAAATCCTATTTTACCAAAGTTAATTACATCAATCAATCAAATCAAATCAAATCAAATCAACCTAAATCATATATCATATGAAATCACACCTCTGACATTTTTACATCGCCCCCTCCTGTTCGGCGGGGTTGGAGGAGCTTGTGTGTTATCTGAAGATTATTTGAGCATCATCCATCCACAGGCTGGGATTAGGGTTGGATTTTATTTTGAATCTCTACATAATCATGATAATAAGAGTTGAATGGAGAGATTCAGTGGGCCGTATTTTCGTCTTTTTAACTTCTCATTTTTCACCAGTTCTTTATCGCGTTTGCAAATATATCAGCGGGATTTCATCGTACGAGTAAGCTTCTTGGAATATATCCTTGGACCAATATTTCATTGTAAACTCTATATTATCCGTTTTAAGTGCAGTTTTTTCTTTGGATTAGGACCCTGATCTGCCATCATTTCTTGCCATAGTCCCACATATGGCTCGACACGCAGGAGCAGTATACGAACAAACAAGTACATCTTTCCTTCAATCTTTTGGATGAAGCCCAATATCTAGGTCAAGCTTTACTGAGGGGCGTGGTGATCTAGTGGGGAGCTTCGTATTATGTACTCCGATTTCATAGCCCAGTCACACCGGCACGCCCGATCGATATCGAACAAAAAAATGACATTACCCCAATGGCTAAGAGTCGGTCGATATAGAGTCAGTTTGGCGTCGATACAGCGGTGTGGCTGAGGTATCAGTTGCCACAGCAGTGCCATGAGAGAAATCAATTTTACAATATACGTCTATGCATACAAAAGTGAAATGCAATATGTTGTCATATTTGCAATATGCCCCACGCTCATTACCATATAATCTGATGATAGACTTTCAGAACATATGGTATGCATGCTTAATGACATGCAATATACATATACTATTAAGTAATCGCCATTTTCACCTCACTCAACTCATTACGGAGATCGTCCTACATCCATGCATTTGTGTTTCGAATCACCCGGTTAGTACTCATACCATTATGTAATGAGAGCCAGAAGGCCGTTAACACTATGCAAAAGTATAGGAGTTTAATTGCCTTCTGACTCTCAGTCTCAGAAGACGAATGCGATGATGCGAGGAAACACTATTTGATACATTACATGACATTATATATAAAATATAATGGACAGTGATGAAATAGATAAATTAAAGAAAAAGAGCAGGGGGTATGAGAGGAGCGGTGAGAGAGAAATAGAGATGGAGAGAGAGAGAGGTGGAGCATGGTATTTTTTGGTTTCTTTTTCCCATTTCTTCCCCTTCTTCATATTTCTTCTCCTTTTCTCCCATTCCCCCTCTCTCTCTATATGTCTCTCTTTCTCTTTCTGTCTCTCTCTCTCTCTTTGTCTATCTGACTTTCCTCCGTTTATCTGGTTTGACACTACACCAATTTTAATCACCGATTGTCAGACTGTCCTTCTCAATAGACGAATGCGCTGGTTCACCATCACCCCATTTCCGGTATCCGAACCGCATCAATGAAGAACTTCCTCATCGTTACTATGGAAACTATTGTATGACGTCTTACCTCTTCTGCACCCATGCAGCCATCAAGGGTTATCGCACTGGTCCAGCTTGCCTGACCGAGCGTCCCCTCCTTAGACCCAGACATAAAGAATCAAGACGGGGTATTACTAGAGTAAACACCAGATATCCAACAATTATGACAAACGTAACTGTAGCAGGAAGGAGGTCTCAAAATACAAAAATAGGATGAGAAGAGGAAAGCAACCAAAAAAAAAAAAAGAAAGGAATGAAAACGAAAGAGGAAAATTCTTTTGTGAAAGTTGTCAGCAGTAAAGAGTAATGAAGAAAACCATACATTCATACTTGTGTCAAAGCGGGTGGTCAGGAAGAGACCTAAACACTATTATGCAACATTACGTTTTTGTCTAGCTCTAAATAGTATCCTATCGTTGAGATGGTATAATTATCGTTTTAGTATGTTTTCTATTATGCTATAACTATCTGAACTTTTGTGATTATTTCTATTCCTAAATTCATTATTTGTAAATGTATACCAGTGAAAAACAAAATTCAGAACGGACAACAAGAACTTTCTATTTCCATTGTTTCAAAGATTCAGAATAATCTGCACCACAGACATGACATAAATTTATTGCTGTGTCCGGATATCCTGACAGTACTCAAAAATAACGGGGCATCATGATTATTATGATAATCAGAAGGACTTTCCCTGCAAAATTAACTTTCACATTGATTTCCAGGTGCTTTATTTCAAGTGAAATTCTACCACAATGCAGTCGGCCTACTAAGCATCATCTCGAAAGGTAAACGTGCATTCTGGTTAAAAAAAAAAAATGAATTCTCACAGAACCAAACCAAACTAAACTGAATGTTCAAGGCTACAAATAAATGTAATGTGCGAAACGGTTGTTTTAGAAAATTTATCAAAGCTGATTAATCGGTTAGAAGAAATAGGTAATGGAGTATGTGCAAATAAGATTTCAGCAAGCTGTCGTTTGTTCTTTAAAATTTACTGGTCAAACCTAATGATATTCTGTATGGTGAACAAAGTAGTTTCTCTTTTTATATACGCAATTCATTGACCAAAGCTCAAGGTGATCGGAGAGCCCTGTTTTCAGGATTGACAGTATATCACCGAGGAGCTTCAAGCTCCTTGATATCACTGAATGTCAGACCATTCCCCCAAGTAACAAGATTATTAGTGGCACGCGACACAAACAAGGAAGCGATTTACTGGGATTGTCGGGCAATGAGCCCCTCATTGGGAAAACAAAGAACATGTTCAGAGTGACACGCGTAAACAGTGAGTGAAGAAAGGTATATCAAGGCCAGTGTGCAGAAACAAAAACGTTTGACAACCTCATGAACCGTAAAGTCCTTTCCTTTCTATCCTTACCAAGGAGTTATAACTCCTTGTTCTTACCTTGCATCTTGCCTTGTTTACAATGTTTTATAAAATAAAGTTTGATTTATGACATTATCTTCAAAGCCTGCATTAACACGAATCAAATTTATTCCCTATTTTTACCATAATTAGGCTATATATATATATTCACCACTACAGAACATGTTCAAAGTGACACGCTAAACTGAGACCTAACAAAAGTATATCAACATGAACAATGCCAGCCTTAGTATGAAAAAATAAAAACGTTAGACAATAACAAATTATCAGGATCCACTTTTCCTTTCGATTATTACCTTGCATTCTGCCTTGTTTACAAGGTTTTGTAGCAAAGTGTGATTTATGGCATTATGAGTTAACGCGTGAGCACGCCCCCCCCCCCCTAATGGCCGTCGTAAAAAAAAAATAGCAATATTGATGAAAAAAATCCTCATACCAATTGAAAATATTGTTCATTAAATAGGCTTCAAAATTGGTCACATATAGCACTATTTTGCATCTCAGCCCTTCTTCAGAAGCAAAAATTTTCCAAAGACCCCTCCCCCATGACGGCGATCAATAATTCCTGGCGCCCCCTATTGGGAAATCCTGGATACGCCCCTGCTGCTGCTGCTACTACTACTGCTACTACTACTACTACTACTGCTGCTACTACTACTACTGCTACTGCTAGTCCTACAACCTTAATACTTTTTTTTTGCTCTAATCATTCTGGGTTTTGGTGTTTTTTTCTTCAACTGATTGTAAATCACTTTATCATTTTTCTGCATTTTCCCACTATGAGATATTAGTCGAAAATGTTAACTTCTAAATTCAATAGATACTTTCCAATTGTATTTTCCTTTTCCCCTGTTATATGTCTATAATTATGAATCTATATTTCTATCCCCCTATCTCTCTTGAATTTTGATATTCTTTTATATAATGTTTGAAATTATACTCCTTCTCTTCCACTATCTCTTTCTTCTTTCTCCCTCTCCTCTTCTGTCCTCTGGCGTTTATAATTATGCTTCACATTTGGTAAATCCAAAGTTTATAATGCATGAAATATATACACTTTCTCTCATTCTTCCCCCTCTCTCCCTCCCTCTCTCCCCCCTATCTCTCTTTTTTTCTCTCTCTCTCCCTCTCTCTCCCCATCTCTCTTTCTTTCTTCCCTCTCTCCTCTTCCTTCCTCTGCTTCTTAGGTTTCCTTTGTTTTTTTTACCCTTCAATTTTAAATAACCTCCCTGTCCTCGACCCTGAATGACTCGTCTCGCCCCTACCCACATCGTACTGGTAGTGCTGGTAGGTGGATCTTGATAGTGTAATAGTAAAAATAAATTGCCCAATCTCTTTGTCCAGTCATCTGTAGCGTAGCATGGATCCTTTATTTAAGGGGCACTGGGGGGTTGGTGGGAGGATGTTCTTTCCATTTCTTCGCTTCCCCCTCTCTCTCCTCTCCCCCTCTCTCGTTCTCTCTTTTTCTATTTGGTGGTCATTCGATATTTTTTTTATTTTTTATTTATTTATTTATTATTTTTATTATTTTTTTTTTTTTGGGGGGGGGGGATGGACACATGCCCCTCATGCCCTAGTAGTTACACAACTACCAATCGTTGTGGATATTGCGATGTAGTACTGTTACTTGAATTAAATATTACATTTAGATTAAAAAATATAGATGCCATTCTGAAAGATGGATTGGATAGAAAATAAATATAAAAGTATTTCATGATGTATTAAAACCATTATACCGTCCCCAAAATCGCTTTCTGACCATCACAAACTCCAAAAAGTACCAAACACCGGTATGTCTACATTGGACTAAACAAACCTGGTGGTCAGAATCACTTGGTTCGGAGAGACACGCTCTCTAAATCATTTGGAATCTGAGAACGTTTCAAGAGCAGTCCTTTTCATTGTACATTACCATTGCATGTTACCTTTAATTCATTTAACCTATGACATTATTTCAAATGAAAATATAAAGATGACAGTGCGAACAAATTATTTAAGTTTTTTTCCCCCAGTACAATTAACGCCCTTGGTAAAGGACTTGGCTATCCGTATTAAAAAAATAAAGTCGATTACTCCCATGTTCTTGTCTCGTACGGCTAATCAAGCCTTTCAAAAAACTTAAAAATTGAAGCCATTATCGATAAGTGGTGAAACCGGATTTCACTTTAGAATATGCGAATAATATGCAATAATATGAAAGGCATCATCAATGCTAAATGCTAAACCTGACTTATCATAGCTTGAGGACCAGCCACTAAAATTAAATATACCTCATATTCTTGACTTTATATTTAATCAAGCGTCTGAAATGTGTTAATTGTGACGTCATGCATGTCATGCGCATGTGACTTTCAGTTGTGTTAGAGATTGCTGAGACTTTTGTTTTATTTTTTTAGAGACAAATGGCGTCAGACTTGTAAAGATCTTTACACTTTTCCAACAATTTCACCTGAAGGCCATTAATCTGAATTATCATTTCAAGTCATACTAATCTGGTTGTTTAATAGTTATTTTTTACTATATATTTTTCAAATATCTGTCAACGATCCAACGCTGGTACGACATATAATGTCATGCTCCTTAAATGAAATATGATGAACCTTGAGAACATAAAACATAATGTTAATATGATGATAATGAAACACAATGGTAGTAGTGTTGTAATGAGATGAATATTTGAGTTACAATACACGTCCTACCAGTACACCTATAACGCGATGCTGTTATGTTTAATCAGCGAAAAGGTGTGGGCGAATGGGCGTGTGTATGTGTATGTGTGTTCGAGTAAGAGGGAGAGCAATCGAATTTCTGAATGAAAATTTAACATCCGGTGCTCGATCATAAGACATAAGATCCCATTTTTGTTCTTTGTCTGAAGAGGGAATCATATCAGCTTTCTGCAATAGATGCTGGTTGTTCTCTGGGCTGTTGTAACGGCTATTATTATACCTGAATATAAGGGAAATCTAATTTTAGATATCAGATGGATCGGGTTTATATATTGTGTTCAAGGGAGAAAAGGAATGGAGTTGTACTTGTACACTGCCGTCCTCTATCCTTAAAGTGATTAGGTAACTTTGTGGAGGCTTGATAAAATCTGAGCTTTCTGGCCTTACATCCTATCAGTGTATGTAATATGGTGAAAAATGAAGCCCATGGGGAAAAAAGCCCTTCAAAATCGTCATGTGCTTTACAAAAGTAAACATATGCAAGTGGCCGGAAATGCCAGACTCATTTTCCTCCATTGACTCAGTGTTAGACTAAAGCGTATGGCCATACGCTTTCGTAAATGGGAGTATTCAGTGACATATATCTTAATAATAGCATTATATATTTGAAAACCTTTCTATGCCTGGCTATTCATTTATCCTTCTGAACATCATTATACAAGACAGATATCAAAATTCAACAATTTATTAAATCAATCCTCCACAAAGTTACCGAATGCCTTTAAACATGAACACAATATAAATCAGATCTCGTACGGGATAGAAAGGGAAAACGGGGTGGGAGGGGTTGCTTCTCATGGTTAAATATTTAAGGCATATCACAACTTTCTTTTGAGGGGGAGGGGGGGGGGGTAGATTTGGTACAGATCTGGTAAAAAGGTGATTTAAAAAACTTGATTTAAAAAAGATTAAGGGGGGGGGGTAGGGTTCTCTTCTTAACTATGTGGCAATCCAGAGGTTGCTTTTGGTTTGATTAAGTTTAGTTCCTCCGTCATGTCTTGCTTAACATGGGGTAATTCAGATATTCATATGTATATATATATATATAGAGAGAGAGAGAGGTAGAGGTAGAGAGAGATTTAGAGAGAGAGAGAGACAGATACATAGGTAGAAAGAGAGAGAGAGAGAAGGGGGAGTCAGAGAGTCAGAGAGAGAGAGAGAGAGAGGGAGAGACAGAGAGATGGGAGACATGGTTTAATACCTATGTGGTAATAACTTAATCCATTTTTAAATGTTGTATTATTGTTATTATTTGATTCAGTTCCTCTTTCGCTTTATTTAGATCCCGTTCGAAAGAAAACAAAACAATAATTATCCCGGGATGCCTCTACTCGGGCAAGCTGTCGCAAGACGTCTGCTTCAAAACACGTGGTTCCAATTTCAATAAAATTACTTTTCTGGCAAATAAACCGATCATCTGTTATTTTCCCAAACCCCTTCGAATTGGCCCTGATTATACGGGGGCCTAGACGAAATAACAATTTAATCCTTCTGATCATACTCTGGGATATTATAGGAATTGAACGCATTTGGCGGGAATTGTCAAATTGACAACTTCATAAATTCCAAAATGAGCAACCATCTGACTCATCGTTTTCCTATCAGGGCATTTCCATTGGTGTCCATGTTCTTTATTGTAAAATTCGGCAGCCGTTTTCAATGTTTTTGCCGTATGCAAGGAGTGAAATAGTAATATGAGATATTATTACTATTAATATCATTATTACTATCATATTTTTCGAATCGCGATCAGCACCGTCCCTTCTGTCATGTCCCTTCTGTCATATATACGATAGGCCTATAAATAAGTATATATATATATATATATATATGCATCTATATGCATCTATATATATATGTATATGTATATTCGCATATTTTTTATGAAGTACTTGAACCTATACATAGTTCTAGGGCACGCTTTTGTAAAGCCCTCTTCAGAATGCTCAGAATCATGACTGTTTCTTTACTTTCTTGGCAGCGATGTTTTTATATATCCTTGTAATGTTTGAAGGGGGCCGAGACATTCCCACGCAAATTGAAAACCGACTGTCAACGACAACAAATAATGCCTGTCATGCTGATTGCATGCCTGTAATAACCCTGTCAACATAAGGAACATTATGTGACCAACTCACGTAAATTAGTTCATACATGTCCAGCTAATGATCACTGTAATCGAGCTAAGTAGGGCACTCAGTTCTTTCTTCGAAACTGCATGAGATGGAATATATCGAAGACAATAACGATAATATGATACAAAACTGACAACGTAAACCCCCTTTACCGATCGTGTACCCAAGGAGGTACTAGGCAAGCACCTCCTTGGTTTACCTAACAAAACCCTACACCTCACTTACATGGTTAACCCTAAGTGAAATATTATATATATATATCCTGAATATATTTTGAATATTTCGGCTAAAATATTCAAAATATAATCAGGATCAGCATTCTCATTTCGGGATAGCTTTCCATTGTTGCTCATGACCTTTACTCGACGGATTGTTATGATGCTGTTCCCGATTTCAGTGAACCAATAATCATGATTATCATTAATTCAATTTCGAAGCCATATGAAAGAAGAGCGGACGGGGAGTAAACACATCAAGATCATCATGTTGCTATTTTATTTTGACTATATATTTAAACAGTGACTCAGTAATACATAGCGTGTGAGAGAAAGGGGAAGAGAAGGAAAGGGATATATCTAAAGCATGTACAGAGGAGGAACAGAGGGAGGGAGAGAGAGAGAGAGAGAGAGATGGAGAGAGAGAGGGGATACAAACCATACAACAAAATGCACTCTTCGAACGACGTTCTCTTTTATTACTATTATCATATTATTATTAAAAAGGAATTAATCATCTGCCCCGCCCAAAACGCACTCACTGCAGGCCTACCGTCATCACAATCATCACCAACAAACTCATACACGCGAAATTTATCAATAGATGCCCTTCTCAAAATATAAAATGTACCCACGCTGCAGACCGCTGTAGCCCCTCTCTCACTCCTTCACTGCTGCCAGTGTTCTCATCTATCATAACTGTCATAATCTTTCACATATGGTGGCAATAGATTTTGTAGATGATCTGCATGTGTGTTAGCAAATCCGGATACATCACCAACGGGATTTGCTCTCCAATGGGTAATGATTTTACCGTGCCCTTGTATTTTTCTTTTTTAATATTAAAGATGTTTTTCCCCCTTCAAAATATGATCGAATAAACATGGAACTGGAAATGTACATAATATCTAAACGGGCACTTATGATTTTGTTGTACCAAGTGTGAAAGAGAGAGAGAGAGAGAGAGAGAGAGAGCGCAAACCGAAATGACAGAATGCATCATATCGTGCTTATCAATTTCATGAGTTTCTATAACAGGGTTGAATATTGTTCATACGACTTGAGATATGTCCTATCGTTTGATCTACACCTATATCTGCCTATAGAACAACTACCCGCAGGACAATTGGCCCTGTAGGACAATTGGATTCGGAAAACTATCCCCGAAGTCACGTCATCCCAAAACAAGGTACATGAAGTTGTCACAGCGTCAACAGATGGAAATCTTGAAAGGGGCACACTTTTCCTGGGGCGAAGATTTCTACTTGTTTTAAAACGTATGATCGTATGTCATGTATGTCGGCCTAACATCATGTTAATGTAAACTTGTCACTTCAATAAAACGATTACTCAAAAAGTCGACACTTGTCAAAAAACCGATTCACCTCTAACCCAAATCATCGATGAAATCTAAGGTTATTGAAAACACATTCATGCTCGAAGAAGTGGCAGAAGCATTGTTTCCTATTTTTAACTCGATCTCATGTTGTATTAGTTTAATGACAACTTGGGGCCAGCAAACACGCAAATGAGTTTTCGAGCTCATCGCGAGGGCCTTTTTAACTGTTCGAGGGTAAGTTTGGCACAGAAACAACCCTCGTAATTGTCACAATCGTGTGTTGCTTGACAATTGCGGTTATTATAAAGTTGATATCCTAATATGGGTATAATATACTTTTGCATATCTTGAAATACTCATATAATTGTGAATCACGCAGCAAAACATAGACCTTTTTAGTTTCTCATTGGATTGAAACTCAGCGCGACATAGATTTCTGTGAGATTCAGAATTAATGATAAACGTATATAAGCTGACGATTGTATAACAACACAATAAATTATCGTAAAAAAGAATATCGATGTGCAAGTATTCTTAAATTGATTATTATACACAATTAATAACAATTAAATGTATTATAGCTTACATTGATGAGAGCAATACGAATAATGATGATGCTGCTACTTAAGGGCGAGAAAAAAAATGTTTTTGTTTCGGACCCATCTTCTGTGAGATTCAGAATTAATGATAAACGTTTTATATAAGCTGACGATTGTATAATAACACAATAAATTATCGTAAAAAAGGAATATCGATGTGCAAGTATTCTTAAATTGATTATTATACACAATTAATAACAATTAAATGTATTATAGCTTACATTGATGAGAGCAATACAAATCATGATGATGCTGCTACTTAAGGGCGAGAAAATAATGTTTTTGTTTCGGACCCATCTTATCATAAACATTTTCACTACATTGCTAAAGTGAAACAAATGGGTTAAAACAAAGTATAAAAGATATAAAGAGTACTATAACGGTTAAGAAAATACATATACAATAAGTAAGTAAAGAAGATCAGGCGAAGAAGAGATAAACTAGAAAAACATCGGAAGACATTTTAAAATAAAGGATTACTGAAGAAGAATAACATGAGCAGGAAGAATAAGAAGACGGAGAAAAGGAAGAACAATAAGCAGAAAAAGGTGCAAAAGAAGGAGATAAAAAGCGAAGGAAAAGAGAAATTATGATCCAGAGAAAAAAGAAGGGGTAAGGCGACCAGAAAAGGCGTCAAAGAGATTGCATCAGATCACCCCTTTGGATCACCTAAATACTCCCTTTTGCAGGTCACTGTCAGTTACCCATCGGGTGACACATTGCTATTGTGCAAGTGTAGAAAGCACAGACAAATCTTTTAGGGTTAGTCAGGTTTGCCAAAAGCACGATTTTTTTTAGCGAGATTTGTGTCACTTTAGGCTTTGTTGTCCAATTTCCGTTGCTGGCAAGGGTCAATAGGGATCGCGATAAAGTTTTAGTTCGACTTAAAAAAAAATAGGCCAAGAGGTAGAGGTAGAGAAAGAGAGAGAGAGAGAGAGAGAGACTTTCAGAGCTGACTCTTGAAACAAACAATCCTCTCCATAG
This sequence comes from Heliocidaris erythrogramma, assembly GCA_025617745.1. Lineage (NCBI taxonomy): Eukaryota > Metazoa > Echinodermata > Echinoidea > Camarodonta > Echinometridae > Heliocidaris > Heliocidaris erythrogramma. Next base: position 33,591,262 of record CM046862.1, on the reverse strand, counting down.
TGATAATCTGTCCGCCTTTATCTGGGGCTTTCTGCTATATCTTGATGAGATGGCGGAATTTTGAAATTGCTTGCCCCAACTTCTTACTTCTCATTTGCATCATAAGTACCATGAGTAAGCAAGCAAAACGAAGAAACAAACCAAAAAATAACAAGAAAAACCATAAAGAAAACCCACCCAGTACTATCAGTGGGCGTATCCAACACAGAGTGAAGCCGGCTGAAACCCTTACCAAGTTTGAAAGACCCCCACCCCAAAATGTATGTATATTGTATACCAAATTTTGTAGTGGGTCTATCATGTCTATATGGTACATCATACCCCATCCCCTCCGTGGATGGTTCCGCCCCCCATTTTTGGATACGCCACCTTCGGTTGTAATGTAGACGAATAAGTGAAGTGAAGATAATGATAATTGCACTAATGATACTTATTAATATAAGCCTGTGTAATATGCAATATGATGACGGAATGTTATCCCCAAAACTAAATGAACGTCATTCCACACCCGATCCTATGATCTCTCAAAGGCTTCACATGTTTACACAATAACCTATAGCAATAACCAGAACTAGCATGGAGTGTATGCACATTTATTCGATATAGGCCTAGCCATTAATCGCTTTTGCTTTTAGGGTAGTTTCGTATAAATATGATTGTCTAATTTTCATTTGTTTAACTGGCATTCATTTTTACTTTCTGTGTATATAATACGCTAGCCAAATGTGGCATGTCTAGTAAGGTTCATACAGTATTATCTATTAAGGTAGTAGTACTACTTATAGGTAAAATTTTCATTATAAAATAAATAAATATATATATATACACACACACACTATAGGCATACAGTGGTCAGAATGTGAATTATCGATACACAGAATAGGCCTTGTTCTGAAGTGTTTATGTACCTGACGCCCTATCCCCCATTTTGCACAGTACATAGCCCAACTATGGTGTTTTTAATTTTTTTCCATTTCCCAGGCACCCCTCCCCACCCCCGACGGCATGAGATATCAGAGGATTACGAAAATATTCTTTGCCATCACAAAGTATACATTAGTGCACACATATCCAGTTCCCGAGAAGTCGAAATGATATCTAAATAGCGAGTGACTGTGAACTTTGGAATATGTTGATGAGACCTGACTGGTCCATGAAGCCCATGTTTACAACTCGAGACTACTATTGAGTACTATATCTTCATTCATAGCTATTTCCTGCTGCGACGAGCGCAACCACAGGACAGCCCCTAGTGACCTGGGCTGACCTCATTAGCATAATGGTAAACCCTGTCAGCTCCGCCTCCGCCGCCGTACAGTCCAATGACAGCCCGAGCTTGCCATGTGCTAACACGATGTCTATTGGTTTGTCAAAACATCTGTGAGTCTCGCTGTGCGTTCATTGACGAAGTAGTAAAAATAGGTATTTGTAACCGAACGTTCATATTGATGATCAGCGATACGCTCAACGCACGTGCTTTTCCGCTCTCCTTTTTGAATTATCGTCTGCAAAGAGACTCTTTGATACGGATTTGTCGCAATTTGAGTGACGCTGGACTCGATGATAAGTCTGATCTTTGACAACCTGGTATCGACAGGACAGTATTGAGTAGCTCATTTCATTGTCAACGTGTCACTTTGACTGAAAATCTTGAATTATTTGAAAAAGAATCTGAGCGTATTGAACGATTGTTGCACACGATACTTGACGAGACGATCATCAAATGTGGTTGCCTGCTTGAATCCTTGCCCAGTGGTAGTTGAAGATTACTTTGCTCTCTGTGCTGCTAACAGAAAGAAACATTCAACATAGGTGATTCAACACGTGATGCGGATTTATCACAAGAAAGGTGAGGTTACCTTACTTTTAAATTTGATTGTTGTTTTTACGAACAATTATTTATTAACGCTTTTGATCTGGTAAATATTTTACATTTCACATTTCGTTCTCTGTTGCTAGCCAATCTGCCCTTTATCATTTTATGACCGCATCTCGTTCGAATGTACACATTCTAATCCCCTCTGTCTCTGATGATGTTTGTGTATCTGCTGAAACTGTTCTTTAACCATCATGGTGTGATATTTGCCTCATTTCGATGCACTTGTTAGCCCCTCGCAGATTATTGTTCAGTGTATAAACCAACATTACCGCACCTAATACTATAGTCACCTGTGTTAACCTGCTTTATCGATGTGGAAGACGCTGCTTGAAAATGCAAATGTCATCTGCGGAATAGTGTTGCGCCAACATTATTATTATCAAAGGATGACCGCATTTCTTGTCGCTGGCTCAATTCCATTACCTATCGAATTTCTACGAGATAAAAGCAGGTAAACACTTGGCAAGTCAACAAGACGCCTGTCAAAAGCCAAACATGATATTCCATTTTCTCCCCTGTCTGGCTATGATATAAAAGCCTCCGGTTCAACCTTCAGGTAAATTTCCAAGTGACATGATTATGGTATATAGTGAAAATGTATTTAAAAATACTTGGCATGGAAACTATATATGTGGGAGTTTTCTCCGCAATTAGCACGTTTTATTTCTGGAGTTGTCACTAAAAAACGGGGATTCATGAGTCCGTAAGCATATGGTTTCAATATAAACATAAGGGTCTAAAATAGAACAGTCTTAACGCTACCATTCGTAAGTGAATCCTATTCGTAAGAGGAGGGAGCTCAAGAAGATGGATGGAGAAGGCAAGATCAAGTGCATTGTTCTTACATCAATGATGTGGTTGTAAGCTATATTCTTTTGCTTCTGTACCATTGTCAGATTGTTATCATGGTTATGTTGAAAAGAAGCGTGGATGGTCATACTACAGAGATAAGGTGATGGTATCGGATGAGTCAGTATACTTGATAATAAGTTGACTGAGGCCTGGTATTGCTCAATCGAAGATGATGCTTCTCTGTTTTTTTCTTCCTTTCTTGGTAAAGTCTCGTGATTGTGATCATGGTGATGTGGACATGCGGTGATGGATTATTTATAGAAAACACGACGTTACCAAAGTCCAATGACCACACCTGATGCACTGTAGGAAAGATTCGCCCTTCTTCTGTCCTTTTTTTCTTCAATCTGTCATGCCAAAAACATACCCCCCCCCCCAAAAAAAAAAAAAAAAAAAAAAAAAAAAAAAAATCATATCAAACTATCGTAGAAACATGTGAAGGCAATTACCTAATTTGATCATTTTGATAGTGTACGGCTATCTCGAAAATGCAATTTACTAGATAAATTTAGCACCCATTAAAGTGTATATACTAGCACTCGTGAAGGAAGAGAATAAAGGTTATCCACTTTGTTGCTTTTAATATTGCAACCAACGAGTTACATTTAGCAGCTGTTATCAACAATTCATGTATAAGTATAACTGCAACTTCGCAGCATATGCAGTGAATAGTGGTCATGTATCGGTTTCATTTACGAACAGGTCATAGAAAGCAAAAATGACAGAAAGCATTTACTAAATGGTAATTATTGGAGTGAATTGGTTAGTAATCAAATCCTAGATGTCATTGTCACCCCGTACACCGTTTCTATTTCGCAAGCAACGGGATTCGTCATGCATTCATAATATATGGCTGAGCTCACAGTTAGTCATAACGATCGCCACTGCTCAGAGTCAGAGGCGATCGTCACGATGACGTTGAAATCGTGGTTCGCCTGGTTGTTGGAGAATTGGTATACCCACCCATCTTTGGATAAACCGAATGAAAGACTCGATGACACATATTGTTCAAAGGAATATCTGAAAGATCCAAAATACCTGACAGGGAGCAATTACTTTGACCTGAATGTATAACACCGACTACTAAGAATGGCTGATTATATCCCTTTATCTATTTTATGAAACATAATTTATGTAAGAAGAAAATAAAGGAATTATAAGAGCGAGCGACACTGTTTATGAACATATTAGTTATCATCGCAGCTATTTTGTCCTTTTCCCCTATAAGAAACCGAATATTTAATAGGCTTCATCGTTAGGGGTAATAAATGAGGTACCATAATGGTGTTTATGTTATAATTTGATGATGGGTAGATAGATAAAGAGTGGAAGAAGAGATAGGGGTGGATGGGTAGAGAGATTACCGCCTGGTTCAGAATGAGTTGTGTGAAATATTAGTATTCATAATATTTAGCGATTGTGTCCCTGATAATATCCGAGGTCAGCTCGAATCGTTAATGGCCAATGTCAGCCTAATTGTAATAACGAATTGCTATCTACTATGCAACGGTGTTATTGTATGTTATTACGGCGTGATAAGATCTGGAATTTCAGCATGTGAGACTTGTGAAAAGGACACAAAGGCCATCATAGATCAAACGAAATTCTAGTTAATCTGGCTTCAATACAAAAGTATGAAATATTATCAGTAGACTGCATGGGAAAACAGAGGAAATTACGAGGATAAAATTATGTTATAGATAAATCTACAATGCGGTACAGGTGATTTTCTTGTAATGAAGTGATGGCATAAAAACGCCAAAATTCCATTTAATGCCCTTCATCATTCAGGGAGTTCCTAAATTATTCAGTCTATACAATTGTTGTTATCATTACAACCGAAGCTGGCTAGCTATGCCACAGCTACACAATCTATATCATTAATATTTCATTTTCAATTTACGCGACTCCGAGAGGGGCGGACATCAGGTACGCGGGTAGCAATATGGGCACTTGGCGTGCCTTTAAACACTCGGAACTTTCCGTGCCATTTCATTTCAGTATGAGTTGTAATGATATGAACGAATAGTTTAAAATTAGTAGTCGATCTGAGCCACGCCCTGGAATTGAAAAAACACATTAAAAATGTTCTTAAGTCGGCTATGATTGACTAGATGTGACTTATGGCAATATGAATGTTCGAGTTGAAGAAAATGAGTAACCGCGGTGAAAAATTAACCACCGTGTCAGCCCTCTGTCATCAGAAAAATCGTGAATAATTATGTATACCACTCATTTTCAGTGACCTTGGGCTGGTGAAGATATTGCATGCAATTTATAATGTTGAGAATGATTATTATGACACGATATACCTGCATATCACGATATAGGGTTTGTTTTACGCGATATATGTTAATTAGATAAAACGTCGAATAGGGGCATGGTGGAGGCCACTGGTTAAGTGGTGATAAAATGCTAACACCGGCTTTAATCTTGACACCTACTTGTCTGTGAGACAGTTCAGGTAGGAGATGTCTTGTAAAACAGAGAAGGGTCTTTCGAAATTGTCACAAACACGCGCCATCTATTCTGGGCAGCGATGACGCATCGCGAATGATGTTCTATTGTTTCGAAATAGCGAGGCGAGCTCGAAAAATTAGGGAAGCCTGATTATCTTGACAGTGCTAATATTACTTAGGATTTCCTCCACTGTATGACTGTTGGGATGACTTGAATGAGTGTTAAAATGAACTTGTTGACCACAACCGTCTCACATTATGACAGGGAGGGAGGGATATGAGAAGGGATGGGGTGGTGAGGGAAGGGATGGGGACATGGGGTACTTTGAGTTCTTCACCTCGATATTCTCGTAGGATTAAGCGGTATATAGGTATAGGATTCTAGAAGTCAATTATCAATCCTCAAGTCGTTTGAGTGGTCTACTATCATAACGTCGACATTACATACAAGTGCAGTCTGGGATTTTCCTTTGATAACCTATCTACCAAATTCTTTCTGATGTGATGCCCTCGTCCAAGGGGTCCTTTGCCATATCTTCAGCTCTTCCGTGATGTGTATACGAACTATCGAGATAATGTGATTCACCAAGCCCGATGTAAATGTGGAAAGCATGGTGAATTAAACGAGATCCTTCTCAAACAGTTGACCTGACAGTGTATAAGCAAGATGTTTATCATATCAACACTTCTCTACTAGGCTGATGTATGAAACAGAGGCGCGGCCTATATAATATGGAAGTTCAGGGCAGCCCTAAAAGTCGTCCAAACGTTATCAAAATTTCCAAGGTGTCAACTATGAAATTGCCTTTCAGTCTGTTTCTTAACTTGCACACCCCTTCTTTAGAAATGTGTGATCAATCAGCATGTTGTCTGGACATTGTTGATACCATCCGTCATTTATTTTTGACACCTTATTCTAATTTATTTCATGTTTTGTCCTCAAACGGTGAACGCACATTGAACTCTTAATCGCATCAACGTGTTCACTCACTAGATTGCTAAATTCTCGGGAAAAAAGAATATGAAGTAAAAAAAAATATGGATGGATAATACGAATTCCTCCGTGTTGTACTCTTTTAAAAACAATCCGCCCTGAATAGATTTGTTCCTTTTGTCATTGGGGTCGCACTGATATGATAGGAAGGTTTGAAAAAGCCTAGAATGTGAGATTAATTCGGAGAGAATAGGATAATGGGATTCGAGTTCATTTGGCGAACACCTATACACAGTTGACATCTGTATCATTCACCTCGTTGATACGTGGCATTAAACTGTCGGGTTAAAGAGAAAACGAATTATTTACCTGTTTTTAGTGGAGCGAACATTGATATTGAACACGCATGCGCGAATGACTGATGACGTGGTAACATCGTCCCTTGGCGAAGGGATCCTGAACAAGATAATCTACCTTGACTTATTACTTCGGATGATTTTATCCCCATCTAATTCAGATATTCCATTCAATTCAATATCGTTTGAATAATATAAAGAGTTCAGTGACTGTAATGGACAGGTTACCCCGGTTCTGGTCCAATGAAAAATTTAAAAGGCGGCACTTGCTTGCCAGTGAACATGAATATTGTCTTTCATGTCTTTTAAAAAGATTTCCTAGATTGATACAAACATCAAGATGAAAGCAACTTTACCTAATATACCTAGGAAAAAAAGTGACAAAGAGCACGAAAAAAAAGGGAAGGTGGTGGAGTGTGGGGGGGGGGGGGGGGGTTCTACCATGGACCTAGAAGCTTGTTACCCACTTCTTTCAAAGATCATAAAAATGAATGTGCGACAGTCGGTGTTCAGCTGGTCGTCCTAGATCTGTATCTTTCCTTGAAATCCAGGGCCTGGTTGTCACCAGTGTCAACTCTATCCATCCATATTTCCTTCTTCCTGGTTCCTTTCCTTTGAAACTTACACCGGACCTTTCCTTTGTCTACAATCCTCTTCATTCTGAAAAAGTACCATTCTTCGGCTTTACTGTTCCTTTTGTCTCTAAAGATCCCATGTCAGATTTCTTAAAAATTGTTTTCACGGAAAAGCGCCACTTTACTTCTCTGATTTCGGTTTCACCTGAGCTTGAACAGCAAAGAAAACGAACGTATCGATCGATATACCTGGTGGAAGTTTGTAGTCTGAAATTTATATACATGTAGTACAAAATCGTTTGCAAGAAAATACTTCTGACATTAAATTGGTGTATATAGGTTTTGGCGAACTTAACTATGATGGTTTTTAAAGATATAATCAGTGTTGAGAACCTGCCTTTAAAAAGAACATTTCGTTGACTTAAATAGTAATTACTTTTTTTATATTAACACCTTATCCTCTTTCCTTGTTTCGATTGAAATTCAATTTTCACACGACATTTGGAATTATGTTCAGAACCCCAACCCCAAAGAAAGAGGATATTGACACCGCTGTTAGATGTGTATTTCTTACTGTTCATTGATTCATTCTATGTTTTCAGGTTGTTTAGCAAATAAGTGTCTCTTTGACTTTAAATGATTTATGGCCGTCGCTTCAATTCATACCTTTGACAGTTATTGCTCGACAAAGAGCAAATCCTGACGAGGGGCTGTGAGCATTTCCGTTGCATTGTCTTTTTCGAATGATGGAATGAGTGTCATTTTCTATCTATTTTATAATATATTTGTTTGTATGTATCGATCATCGCTGAAGTCTGTAAACAATTGTGGTATGAATCCATCATTTGACACATTTCTCGACAGCGAAGTCTCATTGAAAAACCGGGGGGAAAAAAATCATCGACACTTCGACAGTAATGGAATTTTACCCGTTGTTACCGATTTCTTTTCCATAACCATCATTACCATGATTCCGACATATCGATGTATGTATATGCAAGGCTGGGGAGATAAAGCACGGTGTAATCACATCCACCCCCCCTAAAAAAAGAAGCTTTTATACAAACTTCAAGTTTATCTTTCGGGCTTCCCTATTGAATGATCACGTGCTTTTACCTTTATATGGTTGCATGGGCGTCCGCTAGTCACATTGTTGATACAGATTCAGACCAACGCACCGAATTACCGTTTCATGAAGCTTTACAAGTTACCATATTTGTTTTATCAAATTCTAAAATGATAAAAGCTTAAAAAAGGAAAGATGTTAAGTTTGTTGCTTGATGCATGGCTGGAATAACGATTTGATACGGTAATTCTATTTTATGAGTCAAAATGACATTTGCTTTCATGTTTGGTAGAAATGGTCATCTCGAGGAGGAACTTAATAATCGATGACGTAGGGGTACGACATTATTCTTTGATTTATGGGATGAGAAATCCTACAAGTAAAAGACTATTCACAGCCAATGACAAGTTATGCATCAAAATTTGGGAGTGAACTTTCATTCACTTTGGCAGAAATGTACCTCAAGGATACGTCCTTGGCTCTTTGCTTTTCATCGCGAATACATCATCGATATCAACATGGCACCATTAACAAAGGTCCAATGAAAAAAAAAGGCCCCGCTCGTCTGGTTATGATTAATTTAAAACATGTTCCTTTCAAAAGCCATCTCTTTTGAAATGTCGTTTCGATGCTCAGGTCAGTTTGGGAGAGGCATGATGAAATGATTTTTGCGGGCGGTTGGCTTTACAAGACCATTATCCCTCCAAATTGTAACTGCCTTAATTGACTTCGCTGTCAACACCTCTTAACCATGTTTAGCGTTGGGGCTTTCTTACTTACACAAATCTTTAATGGTTTGTTTAAGTATTTCTTTGAGCGCGGGGATTCATTTAAAGGGGGATTATAGCTGAAAGAAGATAGATAACATTGTGGGTAAAGTGATAAAAAGAAACCCTGCTAAGACAAATTTGGGCGAGGACAGTCCAGTTCTGAGGGCACGTTCCTTTCAAAGCCACCGCTTAAGTTAGGGAAAGCTTTTCTGCAGAATGAGGCGGAATCGTTTTTAGTTTTCCTTCTCTTTGCTTTCATTTGGATAATTCCTCCAATCTCTCTCCAGGCCTATTTTGCCTGGTGGGGACAAGGAAAGGTAATTTTCAGGCTCCTCTGATCGAAATAAAAGGACACCTCATGATAGGAATACCAGTGACACACTCATGAGGTCGCCCTCTCATGTGGCGTCGACCCAATGTTTCGAAAATCTCATTTTCTAAATGCTTCCTGTACACATTATCATGATTATCCAAACTTTGAACACAAGTTAAAGAGGGTTTTGAGATCAAGGAATCAGTTGTATTCGGCAGTGGTTTTGTTTGTCAGTTATCAAAATCCATGCGTTGACCAAACCAAACATTAATTTGGTTCTCCTGAAGATCATTAATTTTCCTGAATCACTCTCTGCATCCGACAAGCTTCATTCACAAAGCCCAATTTTCGCACAGAAATGTCAGAACGGTGTAATTATGACAGCTATAAAAGGAGGAAACTTATTAGCCCGCAAAGGGGCTTATGGGGCTCAATAGATGTTGTTGCATTCGGGATAATTACTACCTATTATAGTTTGCGAGAAAATCGGGCTATTGACAATAGAATAAACATGGATCAATGCTTTTAGTTTACTTTGTTAAAATCTGTAACGGGGCAATTGTGTGACCGTGATGGTTAATTACACCAGCCAAAACAGCCCTGGTGGTATCAATTGATCTCCTTTGGTCTTTGGATGCCAAATCAATTAGCGAAATACCCTGTTGGTTTGGGCATACAAAAGCAAAAGGCGAGGGGATTGAACTGTAATGAGGCTGTTACACCATTATGTCTGGATATGTAGTTTTATTTTTTTTGTCTCGGCCGCTTGGCTGAGCGTTATTATGTAAGCTGATATTAAATCTGGCCAGAGGCAAGACCCGTGACCCGGAATGAGGACACGGTCGGTAAATCAATCGGACATCCAGATGAGCTAATCTCTTTCAGAATCTCCAGTCTCTGTCTCATCTCCTGTCTCTCCCCTTGCCCCTGTCTCTTTATCGTTCGTCACCTTGTTGGAGGACTCCCTGTATCTCACTGTCTAAGACAGGTACTTTCTGTAAATGTTCCAGTTTTGTTTTCCACATTGGAATGTTTGTCAGTGACATAGAGTCTAGACAGAAGTAATCATGTCTTTTTAGAAATGATAGTCGAGAGTAAAGTTTTGATCAGGAAACTTGTTGCAACTACTGACACACTGAAGGTTCACATATACCATCAATACATAATCAGTTTACTAAGCTACACCACCGCAAATTACTGCATACGATAACAAAAAAAGACCCAATCAATAGTTAAGTTATAACATGGTTAGGGTTTACTCCTTGATTCAAGGTTTGTAAATGCTAACTTTATATTTTAGGCAAACCACTTGGTAGTTGTTCCGTTTGTGCAACGTCCCTCGTTCCGCTGGTCACCTTTTTGACTCACGTATGGCGCCCGCGTGCTTCTGTTTGTTCGTTGCCACACCCCTACGACTACGCCCCCGCTACTCGTTCTTTATTCCCCACTTTCGGCAAACTTTGCTTCCTTACTAACCATGCTAACGTTTCTTTAAATTATGTGCAAAAGGATTTTATACTAATTTCTTTCGGTGCTGATTTCGCCAAGATCAATATTCTTTCATTTTCCAGTATAATTGCATTTTTTGCTGGCTTTTGTTGCTTTACATAATTTTCAAAATATTATGTTATTTTTGTATGGAGGGAATGGCACCCAAATCCAATTTCTTATTCAAGAAAAAATAAATGTATGCCATTCTGACATCATTGGATCTTTTTGTGCATTCCATAACAATCACAAGCCACTAATGACTCATTAAATGCCAATTAGATAAGCAACCAACTCACCACAATTTGACAATGTATCGTCCGACAAGGCAACAATTATGTACTGACAAAATACCCGTCATAATCAACACACGTGTCAAATTCTTCCGTTTCATTGATCACAATTCTTTGGACTTCTTCGAATCGGCGCTTTATTCTCATTTTTGGTCCCCTCTTTCGCTTTCAATGAGTCAGTCAATATCAAATATAGAAATCATATTCATTTGTTGTGGTGATTTGTATACAGGGGGTGAGGCGGGAATGACACCAAGTGTGAACAATGTAATCAGGTAAATGACACATCTTCCTTCTGGTTAGCCTTGCTACCAGGCTAGAAGAGTCACCATCCCCAATCTCAATGAACATGATGAAGATATGTTTGGGTAATGGAATTAACATCCCTGCCCTTTCCAAGGCGGGTGTTGGTCCAGTGGTTGGCTCTCGGGCCTGCCTATAACAATGCCCAGGGTTCGATCCCTATTCGTGTCCGATGCTGAAGTTAAAGATCGCTCCCGAGAGGTGAATCGTCAAACGACGAGTGAATTGTCAGCGGTATTGGTCAAATTTCAGTTTCAGTGGTACCAAACATATTTTCAATGAGAGGGGGAAATTCCTCAGTCTGGGAGACGGACTATAATTAGGTAAGGTGTTTTAGCATGTTTAGTAGATCCCCGGTGCATGGCGTTGTCTTGAATCATAATGGCTTTGTTATAGAATCGTGTATGCTGCAAGAATCGAAGCTGCATCTGTGCATTTCAAGGAAACTTGTGGATTTGCAACATGAGTAATAGGATGACGTAAACGTGACCTTCTTCACTGCTGAATAATAGCAGTCAGCAAATACAAAATAGTACAGCATAAACCAGAAATAGCATGTCAGTAAGGCCACTACCCATCGTTTGGAAATAAACAGTTGATAAATTATGAATATGTACACAGCTGTCTAGGAGAGAGAGAAAAAACAAAAACTTTATACAACCCTTTGTGAAATATATATTTTGTATTTCTAGGTGCCTGCTGCCCATTCATCAGTGCCATAAACTGCTATAACCGATATGTACTTACATTGAAAGATTTTGTTATGGTACTACTACTTACTAGGGTAGAGGGGTGATTCTGTTAGAAAGATAGGCACAGTATTAAAGACAAATATATTTAATATATTTCAAGCTAATTTACTATGCTTGAGTGAAAGGATTGCGTAACGTAAGCTAAATGCTCGTCGATTGGTAAATGTAATAGTCTTCAGCTTTAGTGCGTAATTATGGAAACAATGGCTATTTTGGTACGATGTGGAAATTGAAGCATTCATGTGACATGACGTCATTTCTCAATGATAACTTACAATCGCCTTCCTTGGAATTCAAATTTTAGGTTTGTGTATCAAATTAGATAAATATTGGTACATTTCCCCCTATTATGGGATATTCGGCGGTAAACCGAGAAAGCCTTGCCTTAGGCCATTTACAGCGGAATTTAGGCAAACACATCTTTAAATGGTTAACTTGCAATTACAGTCATGTAATAGTGCGTGTAATCTCTCCATGTATCATGATAAGATTTTGTACCATAACAATTGAAAAACAGGGGGAACAAATAGAGTGTTGAACAAAAGATATGGAAGTATAGGAACGGAGAAGAATAGATGGAATGAGACAAGGCACACAGTTGAAAGAAATAACATGAGAGGAAAGAGGTGGGATCAGTTCTAAGGGGATTTTGAAATGGATGGGTTGATAGTACCTGCCGTGGAAACATAAGATATTTGGGCCAGAGGCTTATCGCATGGTCACACAATATTATGAACATTTCCCTCGAGCCGTATATATTATTTAAAGCGACAATGATCTGAATTATTCTGACAAAGGAGGCGCGTCCGGTATACAAGGTAAAGAGACATTGATTTACAGAATTGAAAAAAAAGACCTTCGTTGAGAAAAATATATATTGATAAAGAACAAAACCTTGGGAAGAATCAGTTTTGGTTTGTGAAGTGAGAAGTGGAAAGAGAAAGAAAGAGAGAGAGAGAGAGAGAGAGGGGGGGGGGGGGGGAGGGGGTAAAAAGGGGGAAAAGAAAAAAAGGAAACAAAGGAACCAACGAAATTAAAAGAAAGGCACAACATGAAAGAAGATGGCGATGAAGAAAGATATGAAGTAGAACAAGCAGAAAAAGAAAGAAAGAAAGAACAGGGGTGAGACTTACAGCTGATGAAATCGACTGCGATTACGATATATAGGCCTACATGATATATTTCGAAAGCATTGTTAAGTCATGGTTAATTTGCATCCTCGCCTGCCATAACAGGGCTACCTCACTCGGGATCATGATTTTTCATGATTATCTGATTATCGATTAGGATATCGAAATGGATATACCTAAATATCCCCCTTCATCGACATGCACACCTAATATAAATGACTAATAACGTCACGAGTTTACTTATAATAATAAAATATCGATGCCACCTTGTTTTCAGAATTATGATGGGTTTCTACTTAATGTATTCGATTTACAATGAATAGCGATCATAAATTCCCTGTATGTCGACCCGCAATTATTATTGATTAGATCATATTTTAATAATTTTTATCGTTTATATTTACGTCACCATCGGGTATCTTGATATATAATTAAATCGAGTTGAACTACTGGGAAATGTACCAGGAAATATCATCGCCCCTTATGAAAGATAGTGTTATAGCTGACATTTTCCGTTAGTATAGTCTATGTTTCCCGTATATTGATCGCTCCCCCGACCCCCGAAAAAACAACACACAACCAACCAAATAATCAAAATGTAGATGTGTCGTAGTCCAGTGGTTTAATCACTTGATTGTGAATGCAAAGGTCGTGACTCGTGGGTTCGAGCTTCTCCACGGCACTGACGTCCTTGCAGAAGTCATTATCATATTCATTGCTGCTCTTCACCCAGGTGTTGCTTAGACACCCTGTGAAATTATCATTAAAATATAGTTCATTTTATATATTGCTAACTCCCAGTCCCAAAGTCGCAATATGCTACTTCATGTGTAGTGGGCTTATGCCTTGCACACACAAAACACTGTCGTTTTGTCGCTACCCCCCCCCCCAAAAAAAAAACATAAAGAAAAAAAAAATGACATATTATTCCATCACCTCCAAATGACACTTCTCCCAGAATTTGTTCTTTCCATTCCCGAGTATTTTCGTGTCAACATCAACGTCGTTTAAATTTGTCTTTCCTGAGCTGGTGCGTGATGGTCTAAATAGCTGATATTTGACAGGTACAAAAACTTGTTTGATAAATGTTTGTTCAATAGATTTTCAAGCTTTAGGTCAGACCAGATCCATCTTCGTCACTTTTCTTTGAAAAGAGGGAAGAAAAAAAAACACAAAAAACTAGGGCGAGCTTTCCATCAAGATACTGTAAATCCTGTAAAATAAAGAGTGTGTACAGAGAAACTGGTGATAATTATTCTGACCCTGTCCGCATTGATAATTGAATGGCCAGTGTGGTGGCCAAAACTATCAAGGTAAAAATATCCATATTCGACGGTGGTGGTTGTAGACTGTAAGGCAAATACGATATCATTTTAGAATTAAAAATTATATGTTTGTGCTGTGACTCGTAATAGTGCAAATAATTATTGAGTTCATGTCATGTTTTGGACGGTGTTCAAATAACTAAAGAGCCCCCAAACGAAAAATGGATTTGCTTTTTCAATTGAGGTTGCAATAATAATAATAATAATAAAAATAAGTATAATAACGATGAAAATAGTAGTGATGATAATAATGATGATAATAATATTATTAATGGTATTGATAATAATAACTTTGGTGATTATAAACAGTACTATCTTGAGAGATGAAGATTTAAGTGAAATTAAAGGCTAATATTGCAAGAACGTCCGATTATAAAATACAAAAATGTTGAAGTAGATTTAGCATAACATGGAGCTACATGGGATATACCATCAACATGGCCAAGGCCAAGGCCCCCATCCGACATCGTGGCTACGATGACCGTAGGTATTAAAGGTGAAACGGAAATGATTGCCTTCGCGGTCTAAGTTTTTGCAAGCGCTCATGAAAATTGATACGTAATATTGTAGGTTTATACCCGCAATTCCTAGACCAATTTCTAGATTCTTTCTTCAGAAGCAAGCGAATTGATTGATTTTCCCCAATTTTGGCTCAAATGAAAGAGGAATATGCCCGTATATTCGCATCCCGCGGTGATCAGCTTTCCCTCTGTTTTTTATTCCTCATTTATTTATTCAGTTGCAGCAACAATATAAATGTATGTATTAAACCTTTGCAAAACCTACCCGCATATTCCAACTTTTTGTAATATGAATTCCCAGCGCTTATCCAGCAACATGCAAATGCCATTGCGTAATGTGTTTATATTCCAGTTATCTACAGTATAGCAAGAGGCATTTATTTGGATTTCGGAAAGTAATATCTATGTATGTTAATATAAAACGCAAATTATATCTACCATGTCATGAATATACCTAGAAAGTGAAATGACGCCTGCTGATGACTTGATATCAAGCGTTGTCAGCTGGATGATCATTATTTTGAAATGTTTTATCAGTTCGTAGGAGTTCTTATCCTCATGACTTTACAGACGTTATCATTCCATACGATACCATACAATACACTTATGGCTGCGTAGCTATTTTGGCACATACATGGAACTGAGTGATGACTAGACATTCAACAAATATCAATAAAACTATTGCAATCATCATGAACATTACGAATGCATTTTCAATGTAAGTAGTATATTAAGGCATTACAGTGAAATTTATTATAGATTTAGGATGGTGAAGTGCGTTTGTGGGCCTCGTTTTGAAAGGGAGGGGTCGGCCACACCCTCGAACCCCAGTCATGTGCTGGTATACATTTCAAGAAGAGTTGTCAGGTACATATGTTATGGTATATATAACATTAAACATGTTAAAGTTCTTGACTGCTTGTGGGGTAATGTCATTTGAATCGGGCTGCCATATGACCAAAATGTCGCGCGATCGGCAAATACACACAACGTCAATTCAAAGTCCACGTGATAAGGGCCCAGACGATGCCAAACATAAATATTAACATTACAGTTGTAGTTTCTCTTTCCATTACACTACTTGGCACAAATCCAAAATTCTTTGACACCGTATCCCGTGACTGAATGTGAGTGACGTGTTATGATCGATCTAATGTAATCGTCTGATATCGCCTACTATAGACCGTCTGCTTTTGTTTACAATGATTACAGCGGTTCTTCTTTCAAAATTTGTTGTGACGTGGTTTGGATATGCACTCTGAGTGTATTGCCAAACACCATGATTACAGGTTCGATACTTTTAGCTGATGAAGAAATACCATAAAACAGCGATAGCCAGTGATAGCTGGCGATATCGAGATAAATTCTGTCACGTCTGATAAAGGTGCAATAAATTTTTGTCGTTAAAGAACTACTTATGGCCTGTGAATGTTTAACTGCACTTATTTATGACAGTAGTGTATTTAATGCAACCGCCTTTATCAAACCAAGGAGTTATCACAGAACTTCTTGATCAAACATTACCTTGTCATTTAAGACATGTAAGTTCAATGAATGTATTTGGCAGTAAACCCTAGAGCAGTGTCAAATCACGTGTAACAAAACACCACTATCAAATGTTTTTTTTTTTTTTTTTTTTTTTTTTTTACCAGGGCTGTATAACAAGGCACACCAATTCACGGTCAGTGTCCCTTACCTTTAAACTTCCTCCGAATCGACACATATCCTACTCACCGAAATTTGTTAGAATTGCAAGTGATAAATCTATTCACCCCGTCTTTCCTGCAAATGTGTGATAAAATTTGTCTGTCATCTTTGAAAGGTAACCATTGGGACACCTTGTAGGAGGACGAAGTTCGTGGAACTTTTGTGACATAAGCTTTGTCGCAGACGTAGCGGTTTAATTTCATCATCACCAAATTGAAAATTTTAACGATATCTCTATTTAGATCTTCTTGATAAGACCTAATTTTATTTCCTTTATCGACATCAGTATGTGATTTTATGGAACGATGTGCTCGCTTTTTTAATGGGTTCAAATGCTTACAAAAAAAAAAGAAAGAAAGAACGAAATGCGAGTGATCTGCAACTAGCTGTCTAGTCCTACTGCCACTGGCAGTTGGACGCATGGGAAAAATCAGGACTCCAAGTTCGTGAAAAGAGTTCATTATTATCCATCGACCAGATGTGGGCTGTTTTAGTAAGGGGTGCACAGGGAGGGGTTAGGGTGTACGAGGGGTGAAGGGAAGGGTACAGGGTGTAGGGGTTACTCAAGTTCAGACCGGAGGTTCGGTATACTCCGATCACAGATGTGCAGATGTAAATGGAATGGCGTGGACAATTTCTTCTTTTTTTGCAGACGTCATCACGATTCGATTGGCACATTTCTTTAACGATCATATCACGCGCGAGCAGAATTGAGACATGAATTATGATTTATTGTGTCTAATTTAAGAGTGGTTGCACTTTCAACCTCTGCTTGCTCGTGTCAAGCTGTCACAAAAAAGTGCAACGAAATTTCTTCTTGCTGATCGTGTACTTCAGTCGGGGTAGCACGTCGTCAAAAGCCTTTAAAGAAAGAACCCAGACACGATGAAATGATGTTCTACCCGTCTGATTGAATATTGATTCAATTTCAAGTGGAATCGAAATATTGAAATTAAAGTTACTAATATTTATGCCATTATACAAGAGACCAAAGTCTTGATTATAAATATAATTACATGACTTGAACAGACTACAAAAAATATGTTCTGATTCACAAGACCAAAGTAATAACTCATGGAATGGCGCAAATTTATTGAATTGATTTCATGTTGATTGGTTCTTTCTTCTGAATTTCGTATAAAAACATGGGGAAGGAAAGGAGAATTTCTTCCTTGGTATAGTTTTGTGGATGCTCTGTGGTATAGCATCATCCCGCCCCAGTTTGACATTTCTAGATTCCAATGTCTTGGGGATTAAAGTTGGTTGGCAATGGCCGACATAACACCGCCTTCTCAGGTTCCTGCTCCTTGCGAATTCCAGGTTCGAAATACAATATGGAGCCACGCGAGTTGCACCAACAATGGCCCCCGTTACTGACCCCCTTGGAGATTTCCACTCGCGCGTGGTATCCTCTTCAGAGACTCATCCGATGACTGATGCAGCCTCTGTCCCCCTCCTCCTTACCCATCTCATCGGCCTCTGAAGATCACATTCTCGAAGAAATATTCCACTCAGCATCGGGTTCAATCCAACGTTACTTCAGAGCCGTTCCTAGTGACGTTTGCCGAGTATAAAAACGATTTAAAACTCATTTTTAGACATGTATTATTGACCTCACACTTAGCGCCAGTTTGGGCGGTTCTAATTTAAATGTCAAAGAATGGTCCTTTTTGGCATCGCATCTTCACTACTCCCTTGAGAGAGATTCCCAAAGATTTAATTGAACTGGGCTTATTAATAAAGATTAAACTTACCTAACAATAATTGCATTAATGCATTTTAGCGTTTCTAGCATGGCATCAGGATGCAATGATCATGACTTCGTATGGAAGCTTTTTTTTTGCCACGGCGCCTCCCTCCACTGGAAGATCGATTATCAATAGACGTTCATTTCGATGTATTTGGGATAAGATCTGTTTACATAGGGGTTAGGGCGCAGCAGGTAAACGCTGGGAAACCCCCCTCATGTCAAAATCAACGCCATTGCCACGTGCTCTCTCTGATTGTGGACAAAAGGATCCAGAAACTTGGGCTTGAAAAACGTCACATAAAAAGCGTCATATTGTTCAATTGTTTTTTATTCGGGTTTTCTTCATTATTTTTTGAGTTTGAGCACACAGCTCGTGTTTGCTCGAGAGATAACACTTGGGTCGCTTCTTTTTGTTCCAAGAGTTTAGTATCATTCACTCCCCACACTTTACATGGTAGCGGAACAATGTGCACCCTCAAAGCGCATTGTGATTCGATCCAGCTGTTACACCGCCTTACCATATTGAAATAAAACGGGAACTTGCACCGTTGAAAAATATGTTTAGTAACTGATAGCGCGTTGAAAACCGGGCTCTAATTTTGTCGCCATTATATTTTCATTCGCCATCAGTTTTTATTTTATTTTTATTTGAGAAAGGACTGTCAACAGCCTCTCTGCTGGACCGGCTGCTACCGTCCCACGAGGGGGGTTTGTCAATGGAGCAGTCACAATCCCGCAGCGATCGAGTCTTCGCCAACGTTGATTTTGACAGTTGAACAATTTGACAAGGTTTCCTTTCGCGCGCGTTTGAATTTCTTTGATTGTTGCTTCTTGCAAGTTGACCCTCTAGACTTCAGATCTGTCGTCTGCTCTTTGACTGCAAGACGCGCAAATGTACAGGAAGTTCCAATTCTCCATCCTTACACCTTTCGGCAGGGTTTCCGGTCGCTCGCGCGAGTGTTTCTGCCAAGATTAGGAATCAGTACGCCTTCTTTAGAAGAAAAATATAAACATTAACCTTTTTCGCCCTAAATGTGAACATCAAGTTTCAGCACCGAGTCGCGTGCCCAGATATAAGGGCAGACAATGGTGGGTTGAGACCGTCCCCGTGTTGGGGCGGAAACAGCCCATCATTGCCAGGTTCGTGGCAAGCATGGTCAAGCGGCAAGGGGTAGTGTGATAAGAGTTGCTCGAGGGAGGAGGGTTTTTTGTCTTGGCCTCCCCGTGAACACAATCACCACCAGGTCGATTACCCGGCAGTCAGGGAGGAGGAAATTGGACAGTTAGCGCCCTGCCAAGGCGTTCACAAAAACATCCTCCCAACATCACCTCCTTCTGAAAGGTATCAATCTACGAGAAGTCTAATGACAAGAAATTAACTCCACTTATTGTCTCATCTAATGGACGCTAATTAGTGACAAGGTGGGTTTATGACAGCGAAGACGCTTAGTCACCGACGGAGATACCCAGGAAAAAAGCGAGAAAGCAGGATATATTTCTCACCTGTAATACTAGGGACTGTGAATATGGCTGACTGTTGCCTTATTTCACCAAAAACCTGTCGGGACCACTCTATTCCTCAGTTACTGCATTCACTTGCCATCGCCAGATCTGTGACCGAATGAGAATGCAATGAAATATCGATTGTTGATTAAAAATTTAGACAAATGCTAGTACCACCCCCAACAAAAACAGATCAACAATATGAAAAATAGATGCCTTTTAAAAAGAAATATTTGAACAAACACACACATGCGTGCAAGAATCATTCAGCAAATAAACACTGATATACACAACTGTTGACAATAACACTGACATGATATATGGCAAGCAATGTCAAGTAAACAATACAGCATATTTAACCAATTTACACCTAGGCCTTTACTTGCCAGACGTTTTCCAGGAGGAAATTGGGACTTGGGAAGTTTGATGAGAGCCAGGAAAGCCTCTTGACAAGTTTTTAAAGTTATAGGGCGTGTCTATGAATTACCTCGGTGAAAGGGAATATCCCTACAGAAGAACAGAAATGATGACGTAATAGATGTCCACCTTGAATTCTCTTCTCTGATTAGGAACTACTTGATTAGAATGGTCATCCCACAATACTTCCGTCATATTAAAGTATTTTACCTCTTAACAGTTATTGTTTTCTTAGGACCATGTACTTGAACAGCAATTTTTCTATTCCCCCCTTTTTTAAACAAGAGCCAAAATATATTTCCAATAAAAAGAGGAAGGAACACAATTCAGAAGAAGAAAAAGAAAACAAAAGAACAAAAATACAAGACCAGTCTAGGATATGCAGGCCCATGCGTATGTACACATCATCTCATCGGGGAGGCTGTATGGATGATCGAATTAACGGTTCCACCTATAAGTTTCGAAATCATAATACTCCTGCTTTGGGGAAAAAATGGGTATTATTTCATTACAGTGTTCATATTTGTAAAATGTACAAAATCTTAAAGAACATTGGAGTAAAGTTCAAAACGCGTCCTCAAATTAGCCATGATGTAGGATAGCGCCGTTAGCGCTACTTTTGGTTTCGACTTTCGCGATTCTCCTTATCTCGGAAAGGATGCCACACGATTTCCTCCCAATGAAATATTGGGAAAAATGGTTGATTACAAAAGTTTTTTTCAGGAAATATTTATGATTTGACTATACCTTCATGAAGAATGTGTCCATTCACGTCAATCATAGCCCTCTACGCCCTTGTTTCACTTTCATGATGCGGTAACAATGGATAGATGAATTTTGTTCTGTGTGTATATTGGGTCTGGTAATGGAAGAATATATAAGAAGCCCACTGGGTATTGTTTTGCCGATTACTGTAACACGTGCCAGGCGTGCGCGACTAATTACTAAGCTGAAATAAATACCCAAATTGTTAATCTAAGCCGGAGTTTGGAGAGTCATTCCCTGAGGCTTGTTCGTCAGCTGGTCATATAGAGCGCAAAACAAAAGTAAAATCTCGCTTCCAATATTGTCCGCCCGCGCTTTGTTTACACTTGATGTGGACAATGACATCCAATGCGCCCCCTCCCTACCCGCATTCTAAATATCACATTATCCTTGCCTTACGGTCGAGATGATTACTGGCCAATAAATTGTTGAGTGAAGGGGGCATATCCTAGGTAAACAGTTTTATATGAAATATCATAAATGTTTGGTGGCAATGCGGACGAGACCTGGCTTGGCTGCAACGCACGATTAGGGGTCTAATTGTTAGAACAATAGAGAAAAGAAGGGGGTAGGCAAGTTTGGGTGTGTGCTGAAACCGATTAGGTAAAACGTTTTAAACTAAAAAAAAAGTGGTTGGACAACCACCCGTAATATAAACATGAAATTTGTGGTTCCAAGTTTTAATGTTATGCCTGTAGTAAAACAAGATAACATTTTAGGTTTTGCTAGAACGTAGAGTAGGTTTCAAGTAATTGTGGTGGTATTCTTCGAGTTTGTTATTGATTAAAATTGAACAAAAAACAGGGAAGGCTGCCAGTGGTAGATGCAACACGTGTTCAAATCACCGCCAACCCTCATGTACTCATATTTTGCAAGTCTTGCTGACAAGTGTGTAAGTGCGAACGACACTTTAATTATAAAAACAGTGCCCTAATTTCATTTTAATGAAGCGGTGAATTCCGACCTAGCGTCGAGGCTGTGGATTCTACAGATTATGAATAATGTTTAATAAGATCGCAACCTTCTTTGTTCGAACTTCTGTGCATTATATTTTTGAGAGAGGACGGGGGCTCTGTAAGGTGTTATTTGACGGGCTGCGAATAATATTGTAAATGGGTAAATGGGGGTTAAGATATGCCACGGGGGCCCCTCTGATTGGCACTTGTCTCAGGTTTGACACTTGCATTGCTATTCTAGACCGATTGTCTTCTTGCCCAGATTAGGACTTGGCAGAGAAAGAACTCTGTTGTCAAGGGGAAGACGATTCAGTTTGGAGGAATTGACACGAAATGGTGAGGAGGAAAAAGAAGGGTGAAACGTCATCGTTACTTGATGATCATTAATGCCTTCACAATGGCACAACATGACAAAGGAGCGAACAAAACGATTCAGGAGATTAACCCATTTAGTTTAGAATAACGGACGTTCAGAATCCGAGATTTGGAGAGATAATGCTGATATACAAGCAAGTATATTGGAGAAATCGTGGTGGCACCAAGTATTCGCATTAATCTTTGAATATCATTCTGCAAGAATGGGGGGGGGGGGGGGTGGGTACGCCCTCTCCTCTCAACAATAGAAGAAACATGATAGTAGTCAGCAATAGTGCTGGAGATGGAATATATGTCCCAAGAGTATAATACATCTAAAGCTGTCGGCGACGCCCACCAAATGGCCCATATGGATATGACAAGTATTATAATCAATGTGTGCAAACATCAGGTTGAAAATGGATGAATGCAATGCCAACGCTCTTTGGGTTCAGCTCCGTGAGCATATCGAATGGGAAAATATACACTTGATTTACAATAGATGAGCGACCGTGAACTGTGGTTTGGTGGTCCCTACTCGACATCTCTTTTGGAATCCCTTACTCACAAAACTGTCGATAGCCACACCCTTTTCAAAGATGATGCATGCGGGATATCAAAATATTATATTATCGATGGGGATTTTTTTTTACACCATCCTTCGATTATTTGTCTTTATCAGCACGTGTTCGCGTTGCTCTCCTAAAAACGATTATGTATTCTCAGTAGCTTTGTTCGAGTCGTGCCTACTAATGAAAATATGGGTTTATCGGCACATCTTGAATCATTTAATGAAGGGGAAAATGAACGGAATATGTTTACAGCGATTTTAATCCTTTCATAAAGGTACCACAAAATGTCGAATTGATTACCGTAGTTTGAATTCGACACGCCCCCTCTGATCACGACCAGTCTCGACAATCATAATGGCATTCCCCTTTGTGCCACCCACGTTATTCCACAAGATATCTACAGGCTTACTCTGGATGATAAATTTCCCACTTCAATGAAACGGTTCTGATTCTTTACCCATATCACCCGCCCTATAAAAACATGCGGGTTGGAAAATGTTGATATCGGAGTTCGTTATGTTTACTCCTCAAATTGGCAACACAAGGGCGGAACCATCAGATGGTGTTAGTATGTTCAGTCTCAAGTGGTGCCGTTCGCAGGCAATCTAGTGGATATCGATACTGCCTCCCACACTGTGTTTAATTAGGCAAATCAGAAGCTCTTTCAGCACAAGAGAGAACATAGGTATACAGAGGGAGAGAGAGAGGAGAGGGGACACATGTTACAGATTTTTAATTCCCTTTTGTTTGTTCTTTTGGATTGCACCGTCGGCTGTAGTGATACCACGCGGTCTTTCTATCTCAGTCAGAGTTTGCATAACCAAACCTTGATCATGACCACAAATTAATAATTACTTCAACGGATCAAGAGGTGTGGTTAGTTAGTTGCATTGATAGGTGCCTTGCATGTTATTGGACATATCCTTTTCTGTTTCTGGCTATGTTATACATGTGTCACAATTATATCCATAACCCCCCCCCCCCCATTTCGCTCTACCAGGAAATCAGGTTTTTACCTCAGATAACATGTTTGAAACAAAACTGTAATTTGATCAAGGAATAGTTGTTCCCGGATTTGGAGAAACATATTCCATAATTAATGTTCTTTGTCACGCGTTCTGTCTGGATACGATTCCTTAAAGATACGATTGTACTTTCTGTGGAGAGTTTTTTTTTAATAGACATTTTTTTAATGATTTATTTTTTAAGTTATGGAGTTAATTTTGATTTATTTCGTGTTGACTGGTCCGAATCATGTTTCTCGTGGACGACGCATTATCCATGTTAACTGACCCTCTCAAATGTCCATTTGCACAATTACCTCTTTCTGTGGTTGCCACTCTCCCGGAGACATTCATTTCAATCAATTATATTTTTATTTTTCCTCCATCCGGCCAGAAAACCAATTTCAAACACTTATCTTAGCCATGACATGAGATGATTACACCAAAAAGAAATGGAAAGGTGAATAAAGTGGGATAAAGATTGTCGAATTAACGTCGCTTTCTGTCTAGACCAAGAGAAAGCGGAGGAATAATAGTCAGGCTATTCATGAGGGTATATTGTTGGCCAAATCCGAATCAGAAAATCTCTTCGACATGATTGAGCTTCAAGGACGTGATCTTTATGTAATATGTCATACTAGGCCCTACATTCCCATAGATTGGCAAATATCTGTGTTTTATTCTTTTCTATGGTTCCATCTTCTAAGCCTGATGGGCGCTGGTGGAAAAAAAAAGAAGAATGGCCTATAAAACTCGACTCCCCATGTCGAAGTACAAAAGCCGAGTCCGCCACCCTGATACAGAGCCATTGTCCAATCGTGCCAAACACGGACCGTCCGAATAGATCCCGACCCGTTTTCAGTCATTCATTCGGCGGAATCTCGGTACGTAATTGAGCATGCAACCGTCTAGGGACCCGTTATACCAGGTACATTGTATAATAGCGAAAAACAACACGGGATTGTATGAATGGGAACAAGGTTAGCGAGTGATGGTAAGAAAGAGAGACATGGTGGTAGGAATACAGGTTTACCTGATATTCTGGGGGCTTTGTCAAGCAGAATGGTGGTCTTTCATCACTTGTCACGCCCGTTTCTCGTCGCACCCAGCACCGCCTGGACACGGCAAGGGGTCTCTCACTCTTTGGAAATCTCTTGCAAGTTCTGTCATTCCGATCTGTTGGACCTCAATAAGGGCCTTGGACAATTGGGTTCAAATACAGGTTCCTGACTGATCTGTCCAGCGAACCTGAACTACTCCTCAAACATTATTTTTCGATGACATTTAAAGCACTTTATGAATGGGTTGTGGTAGAAGAGGAAGGCGCTATTGTATTCAATTATTTATTCAACACAATCTCTTTTCTCCAGTAACATGCAATAATGTACGATGTCATGACATAACGTGAATGAATGTGATAACTTGATTGAAAGAGAGAGAGAGAGAGAGAGAAAGAGAGAGAGAACGATATCTGACCCGATGTAAATTTGAAAGCACCCTACCTATCTTTGATTTGATGTATGCGACCTTTGACACAATAGTGTCATAAATCTAGCTTGGATTTATTTAATATGGTAGAGTTGTACACGTTTGCTGAATCAAATCATTACCAAAACATGCAGGCTATATATAATTGTGATTTTTGAAAATTCACAAAATATAAACCTGGCACAGAATTCAACGAAGTACTCACTTAGAATTTCAAATTTTAAATGAAATTTGTTAGAAAAAGTCCTTAGAAAGTATAATGTACCTGAAAACGAGCACGCAAACGAGTGACCACAATATATGCAAATATTGGGGCTAACACCCTTTCGCCTTCCCCTTTTTTTGACCCACATTTTAATATCTCAGTCGCTTATTTGTTTAAATCTTAGTAGATCTTTATTCAAACAACCCCTTGACATATTGAAGTTCTTAATGACTACTTCTATAGCAATTCATAATGACTTTTACGACAAATTAATTTACTCCGAATGACCCAAGAACACCTTTAACGGTGGCGAGTGATGAGCAATGATCTATCGCGGTCACAACAGGAATCAGGACTTGCGAAAGCCCAAGGTGATTGTTAATCCCTCCCAAACAATAGACGAGATGGGTTACGCAGCATCCATGTGACAACTGCACGGGCCTTCTGGACTTAGCCATGCCAAGAAAAATTAACCCGGCCCCTGGATGGAAGCAACACATCCAATCATGTAATATTATGAAAGCCTCTTGACGAAGTGGCTGATGAGTTTAAGGTCAAAGCGCCGGTGCGTGAGCGTAATCTAACAGCGAGACAGAAAACCTGAACCGGTTCCCTCTCTCCTTTTTGTTTTGTTTTAATTTTGTTTAAATTTTTCTTTTTAGGAAGGGGGGGGGGGGGGGGGGTCTTTATCCTAGATTCCATTTATCCCGAAAGTGTTTGCCTTTTTAAGTTGTGAATGTTGACTGATAATGGTTGTGACCCCGATTGTCATCAGCATGTAATATTCAAGGGATCTAATGAAGTTCAAGAGAAATAGTTTACGTAGGTAGATGATAAGGTTATTTGTACAAAATATATTAACCCATTGACTACTGAATTTTCATATTTCCCTTAGGTTTAATAAAGGAAACACCCGTTTCGTGTAGGCAGCGGGTTGATAATCAAAATCGAATATAATACACATCTGGAACTAATGCCCAACTCGCGATTGATCAATCGGAATGTGATTTATGTACAATAGTACTTCATCCTCTCCCTCCCCCAATTTGTTCCTGTCGGTGATAGCTGCATGCCCCTTAGGCGATCAATATTTGATTTGGCAACAGCCTCGTTTCAAGAGGGAGTACAAACAGGCGGTTTAATGGAGAAATATTTCTAGTACAAATTACAAAGGCTAAGAAACGGATGTTTGCTCGAGATTAAATGACGATGATTGTACATGGTTGGCAATTTCATCGTTATTTTGGAGTCATTCTGTCATTTTATTTGAGGTTATGATATATGACTGAGTGACGTTTGAGCATGGGCAAAGGGTCATTCAATTTGGGTCGTTTAAATAGTATGCAGGTAGACGACAGTAAAATATCGTGACCGTGTTTAAAGATAAAGTTAGTCATGCAATTGCATTGCGAAAGAAAAACTGTTTAGCATGGTTCATTATGTTTCAATAGACACATTTCTTGTTTCCATTATGAGGTTATGGAATAATCAGAATTATAACAAATAAAATCTTGCTGAAAAGCACGAATCATGAAAAGCACTGGACACACTTCTGGGTACATGGAACTACACCAACACGTGGCATCGAAATTTGGTCCAACGTTGTAAACTCTTTCTAGTCATATTTTTAATACGAAACCATACCACTTCAAAAGCAATCATCTTCATGTGACATTACTTAAATTATATTCTACCATATGGGAATGGAAGTACTAATAAGGAATCTCGCAAATAATTTATTCAGCTTCATCAAAACTCAATTTATCAAACACATTTTTTTATTCAAAGATCGTTAAAAATATGATTAAAGTAAGGATAAAATGTCAGAAGCGGGAGTGATATACATCGTGGCATTAAAAACTAAAATGACAAATGAGTGTGAAGAGGCTTGAAAGTTGAAAGCTGTGCTGGATGTTTGTTTCTAGTCTAGCTTTATTCAGGTGTCTAATTAAAGCTTGCCTTACCGAAATCAATATCAAAGATAATCACATCTATGACATCATCTGCAGATGGCATGCAGGCTTGTCAAGGATTGTACGCAATAGATTAGAAGTGCCATTAATGATTTGCCGGATCTCTTCATCAAACATCTATAGAGTAAAACCAAACCAAAGCAAAAGCGAAACTGCAAGGTAGCAATGGAAAGCGACTCGTGAGAAAGAAGGAAATACGGAAATAATAATGATTTCTAAACTTCATCAGTCAGCCGAGCAGTAAAGCATGTTCTTATTAGTTGTTTTAGAAGCAGGATCCGTTGTTGGTTTCCTTGTGAAGGGATGTTGTATTATTTTATACCACCGTTGCAGCTGTGTGGCCATAAAGCGTAGAATAGAATTTTATCGAAGTGAATGTATAATGATAACATATTAATGGAACCGAAACTTCGGCTGCGTCTGCAATAATTAGTGGGGAAAATCAAGTGAGATCATACTTGCACAATTCTTCTTACTAATTTTAAACGCTTTGAAATGAATAGCGTTGTTTAATTAACTTATTTATAGTAGATTGTTTTCGCAATATTTATCATCATTTAAACTACATGGGAGTGGTAACACATAATGGCAGTTTTATATATATACATGTAAATTAGATTCGATTAGGAATATTTATGATCATTATTACGTATTCATTTGAGAGATAAAACGATTATTCACAGAACTTGGAGATACGATACAAATATCTGAAGAACAAGATTCAATGTGACAAGGGTTCGCCAAGGGCTCACCACCAAGAATCTGATCTCGTTTAAGACACTTTGCGTTCCAAGGCTAATATTTACTCAATGACACAACTTTCAGAACCAGGTGGTCCCGTACGAGAGCTTTCCAATGTCACAACAGCCTGCTCCTGTATGCCAGGTGCTCACGTTTTTTTCCTCTCAGGTTCTTGGGCAAAAATCCCCAACAGCCCAATCACGAGATGTCCTTTCCCAAACGCATGACGCGAACCTAAAAATGGTAATCACTCATGACGTTCCATGTGGTTATGACGTAACCATTATGACTCGTGTGGTTTTTTGTGAAAGTCACGGTGGAAAGAGAAATGATCTTTTGGAGGAAAAGAAAAAAGAAACGGTACGCCTTCTGGTTTGGATTGCACTTTTTAGGACCTTAGTGCCCTTGAATTGGCGGGACTGACGCTGAGTATCTTGGCACCAGAAACTAAGAATGTTAAAAAGGTCCCCAGAAGTTTGTGTAGTGACGAAGACATGTCGCGTGTAAGATGAAGTAATAGAAGGATTAGGGATACAGAAATAAACTATACAACTTTCTAGGTCGAGTGATTAATTTGGAACGCCATCCCTATTTGATTCCAGAACTGGTTAAACTGTACTTATGATTTTTTGCGAGTCAACTTGCATCAATACGGCTAAAAAGTGATTAAAATGTAAGGATCATTAGTGGTCCGACTCCGAATAATTAATGGAATCATGATGAAAAGGTATCGAGAGAGTTCCTGAAAATATAACAATGAACTTCTAAGATATAAGCCAGCTTGCAATAATTTCTAATAGTACACCCCTGCAGCGTGTGTGACCAAGACACAGAGTTGTAGATATTCTTGAGTTATTTCTGTAACGTTTCTTTCAAGACGAGGTATCGTGTAGCTTCCATCTCATTTTCCAGGGGCTCTTGGTTGAAGCTGATAGTGGGGATTAGCTCACGTATGCCAGGAACTTGGTAGACAACCAGCCATCTGCCATTGACTGGAAGTCACATGAATTTGGAGTAGTGATTCACGTCTCGGTGATGAGTGCCTGAACAGGCCTCTTTCCGGCTAGCGACAGTTCCTTCTTCCTCTTCGTGTCACTTCGGAGGAGCCTGCGAGCCTCGAACGAGATTCTGCGCTGTCATCATGACAATGAATTTGATTTATTCTGGGCCAGGGTCTGATGACACGAAACTAATCCAGATATGTCCTGTCGGTAGACTCCGCTGCCTGAGATGTGACACCGAGTTACCGCGATGTTGTGACGCTGTTAAAACCACACCATTTGTAGATCCTGTCAGGTCTTATAAAGTTGTCTACTAGACCTTGACTACTTGAAGACTTAGGGAAACTTGCTAATACATTTGGCAGGTTTTCAATTTTACGGGGTGACAGAGTGCATTACCCAGCCCAAGAATCAGTGCGCCTAACTTATTAATTCATGTTCCGAAGAGCAGTGGTAATGGTGTTTATAATAATATCAGACTGATTTATGCTTAAACGTCTTTTAACTGGGAGTGAGCTGAAATCTAAACTCTCTTCTCTCTTGTTCTTCTTATCTTGCAGTTAACAGCCCGATCACGATGAAAGCAGAATCTGAATTCGATGGCTTCGTCCACAAGAAATTCCGTCCCAATGGCGAGAAACGAGTCCTGCCTAGTAGCAGTGCCCCACCGAAGAAGCGCCGTGGAAATCTTCCAAAGGAGGCCGTCAACATTCTAAAAGCATGGCTCTACGAGCATCGCTACAACGCATATCCGAATGATCAGGAGAAGCTCTACCTTTCTCGCATGGCCAACCTTACTCTTCTCCAAGTTTGCAATTGGTTCATCAACGCACGAAGACGCATCCTGCCAGAGATGATTCGCCGCGAAGGAAGAGATCCAGACAAGTTCACCATCAGTCGCAAAACCAGCAAAAGCTCCTCAGAAAGATGTGAGGGTCGCGAGAGAAGCAATAGCGAGAAGAGCGACGATTCAGCGGTGTCCTCTGTATCCTCCACCGACTGCGCTATGGATACAATCAGCTCTAACTTCCATGACAATGATTCCAACGCTGCGGACATAAGCTCCGAAGGGGAATCAGACAGCGGTTGCAACGATTGCAGGACACCGTCGCCAGCCGCGCGGAAAATGTCAGCATCATCCAGCCCGTATGACTACCCCTTGCCAGGTAGCGTTCCGACATATCTTCGTGATCTTTCAAGCGACATGATGCACCATCTGCGGCTGCATGAAGCCAGCAAGTACCACTCGAGTCCAGTCATGACCGCACGCCACTCCCCAACACTCTCGCCTTCCCATGCGTACATTCCTTTCCTCTACTCCCGAGATTACCCGCAGGTATTGCCAAAATCAAAACTTAGCGAGCGTAAATCGCCGTTGGACTTGTCTCTGAAACACGACGTTGACACTCTCGCCATGCACAAAGCACATCTACGCGCATATCCGGAAGACGCTCTCCGTGTCCCTGCCAATGCACACTTGGTTCAACATCCTACCAGTAGTCCTTTCCACATGCTGGTGGATGCGGCAATATGGAGGAGGGACAACGAAAAGCCAGGCCAAGTGCGCTCAACAACTGTCTGCTGACTGTAATAGCAGAAGAACAGTCTTCTCCAGAAACTAAGGACACTCAAAGAAGTTTCACGCATAGATCCGTATCTTCCAGAATGTCTTAAAGACGTTCATCATAAGAAATTCTTGAAAGATGCCGAACTTTATGGTGATATTGTACTAGTTTATAAATCAAGGATTATTGTTACAAGTCTCTGGATATAGCAGATAGACAACTACAAGATTGATAAAGCAAATATAGATAAGGTTTAAGTGCAAACGTGAAAGCAGGCATTTTAATACTAATAATAATCGTAAAATATCATGACTGACGAAGGACAGGAATTGTGACTATATGTATATGTATATGTATAGCAGAGTAAAAGGGTGCAGCGTAAGAAAAGAAAGTTATGGAAATGTAATTAGTGGATAATCTATAGTGTTGATACATAGATATGAATGTTGTATAGATTGAAATCATCTAAAGAAAAGGATTATGTTAATGTGAAGTTTAACATGTTTATGAAAGAACAAGTAGTAGATTAGAATTCGCCTTGAGGGTCAATTTGTTGTTGGGGGTTGTGCCGGGAAGTCGTATACATTGTCTCACAGAAAGTTTCATGAAGCATTTCATCTTTGTTTGTATTTCAATTCATTATGGTATGATTTACTTTGTGCAAAATCTCGTCATAAATATTGTAAAGGACATGTGATTTTTAACTGTTCTGTTGATTTCTTAATTTATTATTTTAATCGTGGAGACTTAAAATCAGAACAACCGATGTATGACTGAATTTTCCACCTCTAATTTAAAATTCTGAATGTTGTCACGGTAATGAGAGCTAAAAGCCTTGATCATAGAAATATTATTATGAATGAAAACGAAAAAGTACTTATGAAGTTCAAATCAAATGTTATCGTTAATATTAAGGACCTTTTTTCGAATCACAAAGCTATTACTATACTATACTATTCAAATGTGAAGTTCAGTTCACGTCATAAAAAAGTCAAAAAGATCGTATTTGTATACCTTGAGTGCCTTAAAATTTAGTACAAGTGCATCGGTGGCTTCGCCAGATCGTCTTCCATTTCTGCTCAAAGTGTTATTATCCCAAAGTGGAGAACGAGTAATTAATGAATAAACCAATGATCTATTGTTTTATGTACACACTTTCAATTCAAGTATTTAATGTAGATTTATGTGCAGTATTCGACGCTAATTTTTTTTTGGAAAAAGGTCATTATCCTAAAAAATTGATGTCGTCGATGTACCTTTATATTCCTTAAAAGATACTACTTGCTTGCTTGTAAATGAAAGTGATAATAATTCAAAGCACCAACTCCAATGGTTATGAAGAGAGGAATCTTTGATATGAATAAGAGATCTATTACACTATGTTTTGAAATACTGCATAACATTTTAGTGCTTTTTGGTCTGAGTGCACATTAGGAGGTGATCGTTTTTTGTTGGGTAGGATCCCATGTGTACAGTCATTTCACAAGTATAATACACAGTCAGAACATGATTTAAGTATATTTGTTGCCAAATATCCACCATCTTGCCTTTGTTGTTCTATTTCTGTACCTATATAGCCAGGATTACCTTAGGACCATTATATAAGATGGAATTGATTGTATTCTTAAAACTCGCCACGGCCTCGAGCTCAAAGATGCATCCTTACATAATAATAATTATAATAAGAGAAGAACAACGATGAACTAATTGCCTTGGATATATTTCTTTTTTTTCCTCGTAATTTATGACCTTACCTTGATACAATAGGTGCTTAAGCATTGTACAACTTGCCTTTTTCATGTTCTTTATGATATACCTTTTTGTTTAAGTGACAGTATTAATTCAAACAACATAATTAAAAATATTTAAAAATATGAAAGCAGAAGTTGATATATTGGAATCATGAAAATATATATTTGATAATTGCAAGTTTAATAATAATAATAATATGGAAAATTGAATTTGGATTAAGATATATGCTATGCAAATGAAACCAATATTTCGAAATTTTTTTGCGTTGCAATTTCTATCTAGATTAAACTTCTGTATTTAATTGATCAATTTATGACTATTTAAAATGAAAACAAAGGTTAACAAATCGTTAAATGATGGTCATTATTTTTTTAAATATGAACCTTTTATAAATTTAGTATGCAATTGTCCTGTCCCCTTCATAAAAAATAGAAAATTTAAAACAACTTTATGTAAGGTATTTACCGTCCCTGTGCAATTTATGTATTCAATGTGTATTCTATCTGCCCTCCGATTTTGTACTATGATATATCCTGAAGAACGATAATTGTCATTATTTAATAACTATTATTCGATGATACTTAATATCCCCAAACTCCATGTAACGGATTTTGTTTTTTGAAAAGACATTGGTTGAATAATGTGTATTTCGTGAACCAATGTAAGCCTTGCTATTTGTTTATTTGCAGGAGTATGTACCGATATTGTCGAATGTTGATGCGAAATTTTCGTCATCCATGATTTGAGATCTGATATATTTCGTTTAAGAAAAATTACCAGGCATTTTCAATTTCGTTTATTTATTTTCTCACGAATTCCAGGGATTGACCAAATACAGAATATACTTGTACGCAAAAAAGCATGAAGAAAAGGTGATTGAAAAAGTGAAAGAATTATCTAAAGAAATCGAAACATGAACCAAAATAATGTAATTCTAGAACTTTTACTAACATGTAAATACATTTAACTTTAAATGTACAATTTGGAATGACAAATAGGACTATGAAATACGTTTTTGCATTATTTTGTGTAAATACTTGTACGTTTTTTGAGCTTTTGTCGATTTGAAGAAAAAATAAAAACTTTCTTAACATTTAAACAAGGTGTTTCCGAATCCTTTACAGAGTGTCGTGTTATGCCCAGGGGCAGTATTGATAACTTAAGGTTTGGAAATATGTTTGTGGGAGAGAATGAAGGGAAACGTGAGAAAGCAAGGCGCACAGAAGTAATATAGAGATAATGAAAGAGAGAGAGAGAGAGGGAGAGAGAGATAGATAATAGAAGAGGAAAGGAGAGGCGAGGGAGGGAGGGACATGAATAGAGCATGCAGAGAGAGAAAGAATAAAAGAGAAGGAGAGAGAGGTATGTATGGAGAGGGAGGGAGAGAGAGAGAGCTAGTGTGTGTGTGTGTGTGTGTGTGTGAGAGAGAGAGAGAGAGAGAGAGAAGGGGTGGGGGTGGGAGCGGTGGCAGTAAAGGACAGTGGGAGTTTAACACAAAAAAAAAAGAAGATGAACATTGAAAATTCAGAATTTCATTTATTTGTTTTGTCTTTTGTTTGGTTTTTTGTTGTTTTATTTTGTTTGTTGTTGTTTTGTTATTGTTGTTTTTGTCGTTGTTTTTTAGGGGGGGGGGGGTAAATAGACATAGGGAGAAAAGAAAAGAAAATAAAGTAGGGATGACGGAGAGAGACAGTCCAACGGACAAAGAGAGAGAGAGGGAGAGAAAGTGATAAAGAAAAAGAGAGAGAGAGATAGACCCGATTTACACCAAAAGGCCAGCCCGAGGCCCACAATTTTTTGCGTTTACACTGAATATTGGGCCGGCAAAGACGTCTTCAGGAGTTCTGTGGTCGCATCGCGCGCAAAGTTGGGGGCCCGAGGCCTCCTTTCCATTTACACCAAAAAAAAGGGCGGCCCGAGACTACCTCCAGAGGTAGTCCAAAATTTGGTAGGGCCTCGGGCCGGCTTTGCATTTACACCAAGCTTTAGGCCGGCCTCGGGCCGGCCCGAGACCGGCCTACAAGCTTGGTGTAAATGGGGTCATAGAGACATAGACCCCATTTACACCAAGCTTTTAGGCCGGCCTAAAGCTTGGTGTAAATGCAAAGCTGGCCCGAGGCCCTCCCAAATTTGGGACTACCTCTGGAGGTAGTCTCGGGCCGGCCCGAGGCCGGCCTAAATTTGGTGTAAATGGAAAGGAGGCCTCGGGCCTCCAATTTTGCGCGCGATGCGACGCTGTTACGTAACAACAAACAAAACGCTCAAAGTATATCCGGAGTATCTGGCGTGCAAGCATCAACTGAACTAACCTCCGACATATTGTATTATAAGTTTGATAAAGATATCAAAACAGACGACAATATCCCTGAACTATCACCTATCCTGTTTTGAATTTCCTGATGCTGGTAAGAATTTTCTTATTTTACAGCAACCACCGAGGACACGGAGTCGGAGAGTATAACAAGACAACAAGCGCGAAAGAAAAAAAAATGTTTTGTTTACATGTAGGGCGACACGTGCGGAGAGTTTGGGAAAGGAGGCCTTAAAATGCCGGCCCAATATTCCGTGTAAACGCACAAAATTGCGGGCCTCGGGCCGGCCTTTTGGTGTAAATCGGGTCATAGAGAGTGAGAGATAGATATATAGAGAAATAGAGAGAGAGAGAGAGAGAGAGAGAGAGAGTGAGAGAAAGAGGGAGGGAGAGAGAGAGAGAGAGAGAGAGAGAGGGGGGGGGGGATTGGAGGGAATGACCTAAAAGAAAATCTTTCAACTAGGATTTTACCTAAGTATCCGAATGCACGAAATGGATACAACAATCTTGTATAAATATCTATCGCTAATTCGCTTTACAAAATTTGGATTCACACTCTTAACTATATTCAAAAAGTACAGAGCGCTTTTCCTTCAACAAAAGTATTTAAAAGAAGTAATGTTTGTATACTTCTTGAGACAATAAAATGTAATTCTTGAAGCTTGGTAAGAATCAAACATTTATGTACACAATCATGGGAGCCATTACTTCAAACGAACTAAGCGTGTTTTTTCATGGTGTTGACTGCTGACCCATCATTATGACAGAGAAGATTCGATCAACTATCATGCTTATAATAAGGGTAAAATCCGAAAAGACCTTAATTTGAAATAAGGCAATCGGCAGGGAAATGGGAAGGAATAAAAAGCTAGCAACCATGCACGCACACAGAAAAGAGGAACAAACCGCACGTTGAAATCAATAGTCCCAAATCAATTATTTAAGAGTATTAAATGTCTGTCTCACGTAACGTTATCAAAGAAGTTAGTGACAGGAAATGACTTCTGTTGATTAATATCTGTGATTAGCGGCTGGAGCAGTGCTATAAAAAGGCGACCCTTTTTTTTTGTTTACCTCTTTGGTCAAAAATTGGAATCGTCTGACCCTCTGCATTGTCATCCGTTTCCGCCTCAGAGCCTGACACAAATGAGTTCTTTTCGAGAAATCAAGAACTGTAAACATGAATTAGCCGTTCACAGTTACAATTTCCACGGGTAGCTGACTGGATGGACATCTATCTAATCTATTGTCTGTCTGATGACTTATTATAACCGTTTATCACACTTATTTTCTTTTTCCGCATGAATGATAAAAGTGAGGGGAAAATACATCGATATGATTTTGTCCGAGGGTTATTCCCTGGTCATTTGACTGAAACACAACCTTCCTGATTTTTTTTTGGTTGATTTTTTAAAATCTGACATCTCAAAGGAATTAAGAACTGTTCATATTTACAATGTTGTTGACGCGTGAAAATATTTCCACTTTACATTTATACGTCATCAGGTACTGAAATCTTCTACTTATCGATGTATCCAGAAAAAAAAAAATACTGTCTAAATATCCCTTAACTAAAATATGATATTTGATATTTGATTGATTTGCAGTTCACGTGCGTAATGTTTATTTCCTGCTTACCACGCAAAGAAAATAAGATATGTTATGCTATTAAATACTAGCATGATTAGTGTCGTCACATAGCGGCATATATGATGGCCAATATATAAAAATATATATATTAACATAACTAACATTTTATTTGTTTTTGAGCTACATGCTAAAATGCTCGCCTAGCTCTTCAAACGCTTTTTCCAGCTTTTAAAAGAGAACATGAAAATCCATTTGTAGAGGTGTCGTGGTCTAGTCACCGGACTGTGGATCTCATGGTTCGCGGTTCGAGTCCCGCCTTTGGCAAGACATTAGTCTACATTTGCCACTCTCCACCCAGGTGTAGTAAATGGGTACCTGGTAGGAATTTATTCCTTAAATGCTTCCAGCGCCTTATAAGGCAGCTGTGCTAAAGCCTGGGTAATAATACTACTTCGGCGCTTAGAAACATTGTATTAAGCGCAATATAAATGTTATGTATTATTATTATTATTATTTAATTCTACACAATGTAGCTTCTATCACGTCTATGCATAAAATATATTGTGCTCTGTTAATGGAACAATAAAATGTACAGGGAATTGATATTTCGCAATAAAAGAGACAGATTCGCAACTCTTAAAAATAACAAAATGAAAAGGAACGAATAAAAAAAGTACATATATTCATAATCATCACGTACAATCATCAAGGATGTCAAGAGGTCTCAAAGTCCGGTTCTAAAAACGTCTTTAAAGAGAAGGTTGCGTTCTGTTACCGGTGAAAAATAATTTGTAAGCTTTCTCTATCCTTTTACATTTTTGCATTTTCATTTTGCATTTTCATTTATTTTCATATTTCTCAGATTACATTTACATTTCAAAAAGAAATACATACATAAATAAGATAAAGGTAAATGGTCAATATAATGTGAAGATTTCACTGAGAGAAATATGATTGTAAAGCTGTAGGCCCCGGTGAAATAATGTGTGGTAATGGATGTGGTAATGAATGTTTTAAGTCAGTTTGGAAGAACATCATGGTATAAATGTCCCCTGAAAAAATATTGCTCTTCAAAAGTCCTCATATTCGAAATTTGACGAGAAATAGCTGATGTGTATGCAGTCCCATTTACTTATTTCTGCGTGCAGTGCATGTGCTTTTCGGTTAGATTGGGTCAATTATTTCCATATCATTTTGATGGAACGTCGTAGTATACACCAATTCTTATGTAGACATGATCAACCTTCCCAATGGCTTGGGTTTCAAGGGGACACCTGCAGGACGTGCCCCCCCCAAAAAAAAATAAATAAGTAAAAATAAAAAATAAAAAAATAAAAAAATAGACAATAGAAAAATCGGGCACTGACATACAAGCAAACATATCATATTGGTGTATTCTGATACTAAGGTAAATGCAAAAGTTTGCCAGGTATAAACTTTTCAGTTGACCAAGTATGATATTTCCATTTTCTAATTTTAAATTGTTTAGACAAGATATATATTCTGTCAATAAAATATGAAGCTACAATTACATTTACATGTAATCTTTGTTATACATGATTATACATTTTCTCTTTAAACCCGCCTCGTTGATGATTCTTCACATTTCATGTCTGGGACCGACCTGTATTCGTTTCGCCATCAGAAAGACGCGACTCGATCTTGTCGCGTTTTGAACCAGGGTCGGTTTGCAGGTAGACGAGAGGGCTGACCACTTTACCAACTCAAAGGAGAGAGAGAGAGAGAGAGAGAGAGAGAGAGGGGGAGCATTAAGAATGTATGTGATAATCCTACAAACCTGGCTGGCTAAAATCTTTATATCATACTGCAGCGGTTCATTAAGCGATACAGCGGAAAGTTCAATGGCAATCTGTTGTCAGCTTTGTGTGAATAATAAATAAAGCAATGCAATAACAAGTTTTAATGTCATTCCTTTTGTCTAAATGCCAACGGATCGGGTCGTGTGAAACCCAACTTGTCTTGTTTTGACACGGCCTCTTCATGCGCAGCGAGATGTCACTTAAAATAATTCAACAATGAATAATTAAATAATTAGATCAAAGGTAAATTTACTTCTAGCAATCATGGTAAATGAACTGCATTTCCAGGATAAAGGATTAAGAGTCAATTCTGCATTGTGAACCATCCAGCAAATGTCTTCAAGGCTTAAGCAATCTACGGGCAAATTTGCTCTCCAGAGCAAGCCTGGCAATCTAACTCACAGATATCCAAAATTTCACATTTTTAGTTGGAAATAAATGTTGGACTGCATGTTCGGTTGTTCATCGACTCGGTCTGCCTGATTCCACCACCAATCTTTCTTGATTACCTAAATACATGTACTTCAATTACTTTAACCAACACATTCTTATTGATTTATACCAGGTATTTACAACATTGAAAATTCAATTGAAATGTTGTTGGGTTCGGCAAAAATCGTAATTGTCATCAGTTCAGTATTCACCTTTAATAACGCGGGAATAAAAGAATAAAACTCGTCTGCAGTTTTCGGGTCACGGTTCGACGCGCCTTTTGAAGACCGGATGTATCGGATCGGTTCTTGTGAAACTGATCATCGCCGCGGCGACCCCTGGGTATAAAGCGAGGCAACTGTCAAAGTCAACAATGGAGCATTCGCCCTGAACATGAAAATAATATTTTCAGAAACAAAGGGCTATGGATAAGATAGATGACGAGTGGATCACCTTATTTCGCATGAGACGGGTTCATCACTCTGTGTTATAACGCTGTGTGAGTCATGGTTATCAATTGGAACCTCAGTTTCTATTGTATTATGGTGACTACTCCCTACTCTTTATATTTTATGAATGCAATCGATCTTAATTGTCTACATGTATTCGTCAGCAATATCATGATTACCTCTTTTATAACCATCAGTGAAGTAGCGTTTTAAATACAAGACAAAACGGGCAACTGTTACCTTTTAAATAAGCAATTTATGATAAAGTTTAGTGACACCAATGTTCAAATAATATATGCAGGGTTTGCCTCCAAATGGCACCATCTTACTCAAACACATTGAGGTTAATCGAAAATCATTTCTCAGGAATATTATTAATTTGGCATTCCTCAATATTTATGTGCCCGACCCTATATGAGCAGTTGTATACCCAACTCGAGCAATTTTCCGCTCAAGTTGTCAGGTTTGACATAATGAACCTCATGCGGGGGCAATTATACCAAACATTTTGAGATTGTATACTGACACAGAAAAAGCGTGATGTTAGTATTAGCAATGATCTCGACTTTCACATCCATTCTCCGTCTGCATTTACAGTGTTCGAATGGCTTACTGTCGATTTTCACTTTCGACGCGTGGGACTAGGTCTTAAAATGCACGCAATCTTACAAGAATCAACCACAAAGTGGTGAACTTATTTCAGACATCCTGAACATTTATCGCTCAATAAAACCAACAATTATAAATGAATTATTATATGAATGAATGTGAATGAACAATCTTTTTTTTTCAGTTTTAGAATCTATGAGGAAACTGGTTAGTGGTTTACTCACATTGACAATTGATATCTGAACGATATAAAAGGGAGGAGATTATGACTTTAAAAAGAGTGTCTATTCCCAGGGGAGCGTTTCATCAAGTGTTTTGTCAGTGATTTTTACCAACAACTGTTATAAGCTACTGAAATCCTTGCATCTGATTGGATGTGAGCCAATTTGTCGGTAAAAATCACTGACAAAACATTTGATGAAACGCTCCCCAGGTGTGTTAAAGGAAATGTCCATCTGGCATTATGTTGATTTGAAGAAAATAAGAAAAATGAGAGAAACAGATTAGTGAAAGTTTGAGCAAAATGAAATAAGAAAGTTTAAATATTTGAAAGTCTAATCAATCAAATACAAATTGGCAAGTCTGTGACGTATCTTGCGAGCTCTTCTCCCATTTGCTTAGTATACAGAATATCTCATAAATTTTCATTTTCTTATTTTTGATGACGGAATAAATTGTTTCATACAGGTTTCGGGAGAGGAGCTCGCAAGGTACGTAATGGCGTTGCCAATTTATGTTGGATTGATTACATCTTCATAACTTTCTTATTTCGTATCGTGTTTTCCATGCTCAAACCTTCACTGATCTGTTTCTTTAATTGCAATCAGGGTGGACTTTCCATTTAAAAGCTATTGATTTTATAATCATTACGACGATTTCTGAAGTGCACATAAAGGGACCCTCCATGTCTAAAATATCTGTGGATATTTGGGGTCATTTGTACCATGCGCTAACCCCGACCTGGCTTATAGGGGAGGTACGGACATGAAAGGTAATGGTAATCAATAATTATAGGCCAAATAAACAGATACTTTTTAAGATTATTTTTTAACACTTCAACAGAACTGCTATTTCTAATCCCTTGAGGGAGCGTATTCCATATCGACGGCCCAGCATGAGCAAAGGTTCGCTCCCCCCACTTTGTGTTAAGCCTAGGAATAACAAGTAAGCCAGAGTTTTGAGAACGTAGCAGTCTAGAGGGAATGTAATGCTTGATTAAACCAATGTTGTACTGCGGAGCAGAGCCATGTATAATGTGATATAATAACAAAAGAATCTTGAAAACAATGCAATAAATAGAGTGATAGATAAATAGATAAATAGAGCTGAGAGGTCCTCAGGTACTTGGACTGTAATTTAGTCCAATTTTATATACTCATATGATAATATGTTTTCCATTGTTTGTGAATTCCAATAACTTACATCGTCAATTTGGTACAATTTTCGTGATCATTACAAAAAGGCACATTGTGCAACGACTGCGGATCCGGAATTTCCATAGAAAATGGGAAAGTAGATATGTTTAAAACTGTTTAAAAAAGAAAAAAAGAAGATGAAGAAGCAAAAACGAAAAAGTTTCCTGTAGTGGAAAGTAATATTATTTATTTTTCTGTGTGTGTGTGTGTGTGTGTGTGGGGGGGGGGGGGGGGGGGCTATTTCCACTGAGGGTCTGACTACTTGTCCGAGTAGTCATATTTACTTCGCAATCAACAATTCCGAATTACAAACTGGACGCTTTCTTTCGCAATGCAATTGAATTGTCACTACTCAATACATGAATACACCTGGGTAACGGGAGGCAAATAGATAAATTGCATGATATCAAAACCACATCCTCGTGATCAAAAGTCAAGTGCATGAACCACGTTTTACAAATCATCTTAATAGAAAGGAAAACGATCTGCATTATGAAAATAATTTGGAACAATTTTACATCATTAGAAATTGCTTCATTTTTAGTGATTTCCCTTTTTCATATTTTTCACTTTTTAAAAATTACAGTGGAACCTGTCTATAAAGACCACCATGGGAGACAAGAAAAGCGGTCTTTATGAGCAGGTGGTCCTTATGGACAGGTTCCTTTAATACATGTTTCAATGAGAAATGCTGTTCAAGGGAAATGAACATTGTGGTCTTTATGGACAGGTGGTCACTAAAGCAAGTTTGACTGTATTTTGTCAGTTTCTTGTAATCTTAATCCTATTTTTTAAAGTGCTTGTGTTGTTTCTGAATTTCACGAACTGCACTGTTAATGCTTCCATGCAAAAATTAATAAATTTCTTCACAATGGAATAAGTGTATTTTAAGATAGATGTACTTGAGTCCAAGAGAAAGAGTGAGTTTGATAGAATGGGATAGAAAGAGGGAACGAGACAGAGAGAGAGAGAGAGAGAGATGGTGGGGGCTGAGAGTAACCGGAGAGAGAGACAGAGACACAGAGAGACAGATGGAGATATAAAATGATGTGTGTGTGTGTGTGTGCGCGCGCGTGTGTGTGTGTGAGAGAGAGACAGAGACAGAGAGAGAGAGAGAGAAAATTGCATCATCCAGGATTCCATGCACGAGTATCGCGATTGAGTTTATGAACC
This sequence comes from Heliocidaris erythrogramma, assembly GCA_025617745.1. NCBI lineage: Eukaryota > Metazoa > Echinodermata > Echinoidea > Camarodonta > Echinometridae > Heliocidaris > Heliocidaris erythrogramma. Next base: position 33,548,694 of record CM046862.1, on the reverse strand, counting down.
ACTTTTTAACATTTGTTTACCACGTATACTTTCCTCACACTGAACCACATTTCACATCTTTTATTTTTGTTGTTGAAATATTAAATAATCTAATGAAAACAAAATATGCTAGAAATCCGAATCATGAGATATGATGATCATGAAACAATTTGATGTCAATGTTTCTTCTCTATGTATAATTCACACGACATCACGCTACATCTCACCTTTGCTCACAAAGAAGTACACCATAATCAAGTCGTAGAGGGCACTAATGCACTCTTCGATTCTTCCTTTTTTTGTTGTATACATGCAAGAGTTACCTCGACATGTTTCTTCATTTATATTCTCGTCACATAAGTTGTATATATATATATATATATATATATATATATATATATATATATATATATATATATATATGCTGTCAAAGGTAGGCAGGTCTTGTATTTGTTAATATAAATATCAGAATTTATTTAAACAAAATAAAAATAAGAAACTAACCCCTACACACCTATAAAGCGTATAAATAGTGACATTAATATGCCGATAGGGTGATTATTTCTATATACATGACGATTACGCTACTTCATTTGGTAAAAAAAAAACATTCTGGAAAAATATTGATCTACATTATTGAACAAATATTGACATCAAATTGTTTCATTATCATGATTTATCATGATTATGATTGTTGATCAATAACTGAATTATACCTCAATGATTAGCTTAAACAATATCCAAGCCGCCAAAAAGGCTACAACTTCATTTCGATATTTTTTTCTTTCAGCTGGAGGCGGTGATGAGACTTCAAACGGTAAACTCATATATAACGTTCTTAATTCCAAAACATGAACGGTGTATCATTGTTAAGTGAAAATAAAATGCAACGTCAAGATTGATAAATTCTTTATCATAATAAAAATAAACCATTCACATTCATTTTTTCTGTTGTCAGTCGAACTAGCATCGATTACGACGTTAAATCATTATAATTTAAAGTCTTTGTCATTTCACAATCATGAACTTGATGGGTATTCCGTTTTAACAGTGTCTTTCAAGACAGTATAACGATCATATTGACCGTGATATGAACTCCACCAGGATCATAACGCCACTGTAACGACTGGGAAATGACACTGAATGTCAACATTTCCTTTCACAACGCCTTGTCCCGTAAAATGGATGCGTGGAGGAAAATTGGCAGGACGGTCCATTGGCCATGAATGGGTGTATTTGACAAGTCCGCTATTTTCAACGAGTCAGTGTAAATAAAGACAGTCATACATCATCTGACAAAATGTTCCATTACACCTCGGCGCCGCCGTGTCTCACGGAAATGTGAATATTCAACAACCTATATCGAATGTTAAATATTACTCTGCGGTGAAACATGCTATGAAGTTGTTTGAAATTTCCGATAAGGTTATGTGGTATCCTACAATGCCTAATCGAAGCCCTTGTACAATGTTGGTGAGCCGCAAAAAGTATTTTCTATTATTCAAACCTTTGATATTATTTGATTTAGTTCGTAAATGACAAAATACTAAGTCAAGTACACCTACAATAAAAATGAATATATAATAGAATATGATAAAATAAATAAATAAATAAATAAATAATAATAATAATATCCCAATAACTTTGTATTCATGGATGCCTTTGAGCATCAAAGGTAATTGGTACTTTCGTTATTCTTACCTCTCATGAACAAGGAACCCCCTGTAATTCCGAAACCTTTAAAGGGCCCGTGCCAAGGAAATGCGATTGACTTTTGTTGATATACGGTACCCTGATCACTGGGTTTCGCCCTCAAACATAAAAAGCTGCAAAACCAACATTTCCCTTGTGACATCACTTGTCAATCGCCATCCAAAAAATATTAACATTTCAATAGATATTGCTATGTTGGATAGTCACTGTCAAGTGTTTTCTCACAATGGCATGATTCAATACACCTGCAAAAGAAAGGTAAGTGAAGGTGTATTTGCAGACTGCTCTTGTGAGAAAACACTTAACAGTAACTATCCGACATAGCAATATCTATTGAAATGTTAATATTTTCTGGATGGTGATTGACAAGTGATGTCACAAGGGGGATGTTGGTTTTGCAGCTTTTTTTGTGGGCGGATCCCAGTAATTTGAAGAAAAAATACTGAAAAATTATTATAAAATATATGACATATGTTTATATATATTTTGGCCACATAAATGATGATCAGGGTATCATAAATCAACAACATGCATTTGCTTGGCATGGGCCCTTAAAATAGAAGAACCGAGGACAGAAAGGAGTGATAGGGAGATAGGGAGAGAGGGAGAGAGGGGTGGTCGAAGAGATGTTTTGATTATACAGAATAATATATTCTATTTGCGAAATTATAAGGTTCTAGAAAATACCATTTAATAGATAAACGGTTTATCAACCCTTTTCTCTCTTTAACCCATTGACCCATCTAAACCCAACCTATAATTATTGGGTCTGTATTTTTATTAAAAAAACGTCGAAATTATCATCTTATTAATATGGTTATAAGCTCACTTTTTGCTTTTCTAAAAGATACTGAAAAATGACATTTTTGACATTGAAATTGGACTACGCCCTCCTACCCTTCATATGCCATTGTATCCTTTGCAGAAGAAAAAGGAGAAGAAGGAGAAGAAGAAGAAGGAGAAGAAGGAGAAGAAGGAGAAGAAGAAGAAGAAGAAGAAGTAGAAGAAGATGAAGAAGAAGTAGAAGAAGGAGATGGACGTAGAGAAGCTAAAGCATAAGAAAACAATTGAACAAAATAAATACATCATTAATAATAATGATAATAATATTCTGGATTTATATCACACCTAATACAGCTACGATGTCTCTAAGTGCTTTACAGACATAATTACCATTAAAGTAAAGGTCGCTTACGTGATTGTGTGTGTCATGGAGATATTTTCCATAATCTTTAAAAACAATGTAATCAGTTCTAATGTGAGCAGGAAAAGATCAATCACGTGTGATCAGGTGATAAGTGTGACCGCGAGAATATGACGAAACTCTTACAGTAACATCGATTTCGAAAACGTTTTCAAAATAGATGCGCCATCATCATTTACATAGCCTACTCTAATATGTATAAACATACCCGTATGCATTACCTTCGATAATATTATTATCCTAGAAGCATATAGCCCATAGTCATTTTATTTAAAGGCCAAGTCCACCCTAACAAAAAGTTGATTTGAATAAATAGAGAAAAATCCAACAAGCATAACCCTGAAAATTTCATCAAAATAAGATGCAAAATAAGAAAGTTATGGTATTTCAAAGTTTCGCTTAATTTCGCAAAACAGTTATATGCACATCCTGCTCAGTATGCAAATGAGGGAACCAGTGACGTCACCCACTCACTATTTCTTTTGTATTTTATTACATGAAATACGAAATATTTTAATTTTTCCTTGTTATAATGTGAAACAAGGTTTGATTCCTCGCTGAAAACGTGTAATTGCCATTGTTGCAACCTATACACCATTCAATGAGAGCTTCCTAATTGTGAAATCTGCAGAAATTAAAATATTCTATATTTCACATAATAAAAAAAAAAAGAAATAGAGAGTTGGTGACGTCACTGGTTTCCTCATTTGCATACTGAGCAGGATGTACATATAACTGTTTTGCGAAATTAAGCGAAACTTTCTTATTTTACATCCTATTTTGATGAAATTTTCAGTGTTATGCTTGTTAGATTTTTCTCTATCTATTCAAAACTTTTGTTAGGGTGGACTTGGACTTTAAACAAAAATTGACGCTTAGCATTTAGTTTGTCCTATAGGTTGCACAATGAATGTAAAGCAACAACAAATCCTTTGAACTTGTGGACAAGCCTTAAAATCTGTCTTACAATGTACGAGAAATAATACAAAGGAAAAATGAATAAAAAGGTCAAAAACACAATCCCAGAGATTTCGAAAAATCAAACGAAGGCAATTATTTAGCATTTGAATTCACATATTGGAATGCGCGAACGTTATAATGACGTATTGCGTAACTGATCCGAACATGACTTCTATATTGGATATACAATAACGTATTGAAATTGCCCTGGATTTGATTTCTCGACAGTCTTTGCAATCGTATTCTAAAAATGAATTTGCTGAGTCTGTATTTGTCAAATTGTAATTCCTAGCTTATCCAAAATCCTGATGATGTTAAACGATTCTTGCCTTAGCTTCGAAGTATTACACTGGCTTCTAATGTTAAAAGTACTTCGGTAGGTCAAGCTTGGTATTTCAATTCAGTTAAGTAGGTAAAAACAATTCTGGTCATGAGATTACATTGTGAAAGAAACTGTCTGGAAGCTCATGTCATAATTTCTTGTCATAATTCAAATATGAGGGCCTTTGAAGAGAAATCTTTTCAGGGGATATTTCATCTATGATTTTCTTCCAAACTAACATAAAATGAATGAGAATGCTCACAAATTATTTGTCACCTTTGCAGTAACTCAATCTTCCTCTCAAGTCGTTGTATATCTGCATCTTGCTCATAACACTGGTCTTGGTATGTGGTGTGATACGTGTGTATTATATTAGGAAGAAGTGTGTAATATATTAGGAAGAAGTGTATCTGACAATGTCTGGTCTTCCTGTTCAAATGTCTGTGCACTGTACCTATGTTTACCAACAGTCCTACTTCCCAATCGGTCATGCAATGAGGGCATGCGAATCCTTGTTTGCCAGAATATTGCCCGAGATTTGTCAATATTATGTCACAATAAGCTATCAGGTTATTATGATTGATGGTAGGACGGATAGGTGAAGAGTTCAGACCAATTCAAAAGGGGCAAGGATGGTGTTGGTGGTGGTGGTGGTGGTTGCGGTGGTGGTGATTATTTTGGTGGTAGTGATATTGGTTGTGGTTGTGGTGTTGGTGATGTAGGAGTTGTAGGGGATGTTGATGGAAGGCATGATCCCCATCCTATATAATTTTCGAGGTGGAACAAAAAATATCGTAATCTATCTTAAGAATTCTAGGATGCAAGCGACTTTCTACAGATACAATGTTCGGGGTCGGTACACAAACAGTCGACATATTTTGCATACTACTTTTTTATGCACCATACGCAAATTTTATCTGATTGGAAATTTTCGGGGATTTTCTATTTGTGCTACCACCCTCTCCATTTTTTATTCGTTTATTTTTATTGCAACCATAAGTTGGATTTCTAAGCACGGGGAATTTCACTGAATGAGTTTATTTCGGGATAACTTTCGCTTCTCCCCTCCCATTTCCAATTATCTTTGAATAATGGTGACCACAATCTATGTCAGATCTACTATACCCTAATATCCATGATGGAAAATAGAAATAGAAGTGGACAAACACTTTGGTGTTTCCTCTAATCACTGACACTTGCAACTGATATTATGATGATTATAGTTGCCCTTTCACCAAATCAATACAATTGTCTTGCGAGATGCTAGTTCCTGGAGAAGGAAGGAAATGGCAAGAAAGGACAATCTCTCGGAAAAAAAGCCTGATGTGATCATGGTGATTGTAAGGTATTCCTGGACGTATACTCTTTTTGTCCGGGGCATGTCACAGTATAGCTTCTCGTCGAGGCCCATATCGCCAAGGATTTCAACAGCGCCAGGGCCTCGACAAGAGGCTAGTCACAGTATAGATATAGGCCTATATGACTCTTCTAAAGTTCCCTGGTGCATCAGTGCACAGTGCATTTAAGGAAGCAATAGACCTGTTTACTAATTTCATGCATACTTTTTGAACAAAAGTTTCTCTAGACTCGAAAGCTTGCCAGAGGCTTGCCCGACATAGTAACAACTAATGTTGCAAAATGGATTCCATCTATAGAGACGCCATTATGCATAGCAGGTGCACCAAATAGTTGGTAACTAAGGATTCTGGAGAGAAACATGCATAAACTGAAATACATTAGTAAACAGGTCTATTATGTGAGATACCTCCATTTTTTTTTACCGAAAGAGACAACAGCAAATGCCTTGACTAAAGTACAAAAGCAGCGGACAGGGCGATTCGACCCCGAAACTTTTGATCGAGAGTCAAATGATTGAGCCACAATTCCTTGTTACAAGGTTACTTTAGATGTACGTCTCAGTCGGCTTATTTAAAAGCATACACGAATGTCAATTTTATACATTCTTTTAAATTAAACGAACAAACAAAAAGTGTAAGACTTGTGTGTGTGTGTGTGTGTGAGGGGGGGGGGTGACAGTTACTGCTCGCCCACTGTTTGTTCTTTTAGCATGGTTAACAAGATGAGGAAAAAAACAAATGAGATCTTCTCGCTGTCAGAATAAGAAATGATGGGCGTCTTGTTTGGATGTTTCTGAATTCCATGCGCTGCACCTCAGTCGTAAACACATGGTAGCATGGTATGCCTAGAAATGTCAACGTTGTCAGTAGGAACAGTTATACATGGAGACGTGGTCCATTTTTTTGTTTGTTGTTTCTCTCGCTCGATCGCCAGTACTATTACTACTAATACAAAAAACTTCGTTGTATAACGCATATCACGTTATGGTATAACGTCCCTATGCACTTCCAAAGGGTTTGGATATTATTACCCTGGCTTTAGCTCCGGTGGCTTTAATCATGTAATCAGCGCATAGTGCATTTCAAGGAATAACCACGACACCTCTGAATACATTGAATACAGCTTTAACTAACAATAAAAAAATGATCAACATATTAAATCAAAATCATAAAATGTACAAATAAGGAGATCGGAAAGATGAACGCCCACCCCGCCCCGGCTCGTCCATCAGTGTTAAGGGCCTCAAAAGTGAATGTTCCGCCGAGAAACATAAATCATCATTTGCTGGGGGTATTTTGACTAAATTTCACACACGCTTTCTACCATCCATAAACGCTTCGTTATAAATCGCACGTTGAATGCCGGTTATGTTTATGGCGCTCATGTGATGGCGCTATACATGGAATAGACCTGGAGACTTATGTAGAAAATGGCTCCACCTCCGCTGGAGTTGGATGTTGTATTTTCATGATAATTGCGGTAGGTATCACAACTGAGAGGAGAACGACATCAAAGTATTTCATTTAATTTTATCAAAGAAAACCCTCCTGGAGACACCAGAAATCACTTCGATTCAACTGGATGTAATGTCGGATTTTATTGTCCAAGGCAAATTTATAATTTGCTCACATTTATATCATAAAGTATATAATATCATGACACACAATTCAAAAACAGTATTCCATATCTTCAATTGGCTTGCACGTGAAGAGAAAGGTTTAATGTGCGTGTAATAGACAAAGGAATTTAGAAAACGGTGAGCAGAACGCATGAACGTACAATTCTCAAAAGAATCAGTAATGTATTCTTGACACACAGGCTCTCCACAATCTTTATTAGAAAACTGGCATTCATGTAGTCTAGGAGATTGTGAGGATCACCAGGTTCAAAGAACTGAAGTTCAAAAGACGCTTCTGATTTTTAAACATATTGCATGAGAGATCAACAATCTTCCATTGGATTAAGTACTCTCTTGCAATCTAAGTTAATGCTACAGGAATAATAATCAGCTTGCTGTTTTACTGAGTGTCTTTGTATAATGAAAACATTTTATGGCGTGTGAGGAGAAATGAAATTTGAATCATTCCTTTACCCCCAAATAAATCATTATCTTGTTCTAAAAGGAAATACGAATAACATGATATAATGTATAATAAACATCAGCATGGCTTTTCAACGTGGATATGCCTTGACGACCTGGCTACCCACCAACTTATTTACATCATGTCCATAGTGAGATAGCAAAACCCACCAACTTTAAACGTAGTTGCAGTCTTTTGGGTGGGACATCAGTTTTCACAAATCTGGTATTAAATGACAAGCATACTTGTCTCTCCAAAAATTAATCTAATTATTTAGAAACAAAAATCGAAATGTTAAGGTAAAGCAGTAAACAGGTAACATGTAGAGTATAATAATTATACTAACTATAAAACTGACTGTAAATCTTGTGCACCAGTTTGAGGCGGCAGGTTGTTGAGCCCTGCTATAAACGGTAATGTCACAATGATGCATTGTGTCTTTTTTGTACGACACATAATTGAGTATTGTTTTCGGCTGAAAGATTTTTTTTTACATTGAAAATAATGGGATTGGTTAGTTTAAATCTGAATTTGAATTAATTTGGCTACGTGGATTTTAAGTTTGAAAACACATTAAATCCACATGCTAGCTTTGCTTACAACATGATAGCATTCCCGGAGATTTTTTTATTTGATTAATTTTCCTCTGCATTCATAAAGTACAACATTTTAGGTAACATTTATAAAATAAAATACAAAAGTACTTTTTGACAATGAATCATAAATAAACAAGTATATGTAACAATCATTTTTTAAACACAAACACGAAATGATAAATTATCAAATTGTCAAATTATTGTAATTCATCGAAGATGAAAATAGCGTTGAATACGGACATAATTATGCTCATTCATGCGAATTTACTCTGATGAGTGCATGTCGAAAAGCTTTAGTATTTTATGTCCGTGTTCAACGCTATTTTCCGATTTTGCAGTACCAAGCACTTATTTATGAATATAAAGTCATTTGCGGAAGAAGGAATGCCATTGTAAGCAATTTGCTCGAGAATATGGCAGCCCCAAACAAATATTATGAAATAGATAAATATGCTTAATAAGCAGAATGGTAAATAATGGAAATCCTAAGTTAAAAGCATAATAACAATGTTGTTGATGATGAAAAGATGATGGGGATGATGATGATGATGATGATAGCGGTGATGGAGATGATATCGGTAATGATTAAAATAGAAAAGATGACATTGTGAAAAAGACTGAAGAGTTGACACAGAAATTTTACCTTGTATATTCTGATAGTAACATTGTTTTGACTTTGGCTTTATATGAGTAAAGGGAACAACAGGATTTAATGAATTCTGGGAGAGAATTCCATAGGTCTGGACCATGGTGTCTTATAGATCTAGATCTATATCGGAGCACCGCGGTGCTTAACGAGGTGCTTCTCTGTAGAATTCTTTGAACTGTATTGCATCCATCAGGTTACATCGCAGGTGCTCTTCCTCCGTGTACTCAGGTAGATCCAGTGACAGGTAGCCCTTGCACGTCATGACTTCAGGCCTAACATCATCGGGTTCAGCATATTGGGTAGGATCGCAAAGATCTCGATGCCTTTCGTCCATGTTGTCCAACCTCCTGACAGGGAAAGGTTCAAATCCTCCAAGAGGAACATGGTCAGCACCCGTCAAGAAGCCTGCCACATAGATTACGTAATAATAATTAATCTATTCGTTTCAGTAACCATAGCAGCTGTATCAAAATATACAAGTCATATCAACCATGATATTAAAATATAAACGGTAAGTTCTATAATGGTATTTGGTTTATTTTTATATTACAAAATGGATGAAGGAAACACAAGACGACTACGTACAAGTAAATACAGTATCGATAAGTTCCTTTATACTTGGATATTATATATATCATTAATCTACTTTCCAATTTTGAGTTTTGAGAAACAGAGGAAAATATTAAAACAAGACAGAAAGAGAGACCATACAGATGGTCGTCTCTCCTACCAAGGACTAAGAGGGACTGGAATGGCCTTCCATAGGATGAAGTGGTTGCTTCAACTCTTGACACATTTGCGTCAAGGGTCAGCAAGTAAAGAACACAACAGTCATCAAGCATCTTTTTTAGAAAAAAAATAAGAAAAAACGAAATGATATGTTTTAGTAGTACGGTAGGACAATGCAGGGCAGGACAAGTTTGGTCTACATCCTTAATGCCATAATAATCAACACATTGATTGTGGGCGTCTTCGGGAAGAGAACAGACACGCGAAGCCACTAAGAAAGAAAGAGAGAGAGAGAGAAATGGGGGCGGGGTGTAACAATCATGGCATATCTTACTTAGGAACTTCCTCTTGTCCCTTTCGTCCAGCTCATGAAATACCTTCCAGAACATTTTGATGACAGGATGATCTTCACTGTAGGGACGCTCGTAGTATGCACTCTATATCACAATCATTATACAAAAGAACGAAAATGTGAACTTCACTTGATGATTCGATTCATATGCAGAATCAGGGAGGAAAGACCACCCCTCCCTGCCCCCCCCCCCCTCTGGAAATGAACAGTTAGTTGCATTCAATATGTCACATTTTCGTGATAAATACTTTTGTCATAATTTTTTATACTCAGTTGTGCAAAAGAAGCCAAATACCAAAAAAAAGAATTAAAAATGAAATTGGTATTATTATTATTTATTTATTTATTTACGTTGTGTGTGTCACTGTGTGCGTGTGTGTCTGGGGGGGGGGGGGGGGGGGGAGGTTTACTCCCAAAACTCCGAAAATCGTACACTATCACTTAACAAACATACCAGCGAACAAACAAATAGAATCCAGTGACCCGACCGGGGTGAAAATGCTGTAAGCGCTTTGGCGGTTACATTGTAACTGGTAAGGCGCTATATAAGAAACGGCTATTATCATTACTATTACATAAACAGCAAATAAACAAAAGGAACAAACAAACAGAAACAAAATGCAATCAGTAATTATGATATTTAACTAAATAAAGCGATCACACTTTGGATTTAAGCAATTCCTGTCACCAGGAGCACACACTTCAACCAATTCCCCCCCTTTTTTTTACAATATTCTTTTTCCTTTTTGCTGGAACAATTTTTGGCTTTTACAGATAAGGTAATTCCATATTTACAATTTGATAAACATATCATAGACATTAAAACTGTATCATGGCATTATATTCCTCATTATGGAAAACACATTTGAGACATAAGAAAAAAACTGTCACCTGTTTGAAAGCTTTCCAGTCCAACTCTTCACCCAGGATGACGTCCCTTAGATCTTCTGCTTTGAAGATCTCCCTCATGAGGGGTGTCATGGAAGCTATTCTGTTGAATCCCTTGGCAAAAACTTCTGAGTGGAATAAGGCAAGTCGGTTGGTTATCCGCTCTGTGATATACTGCTCTCTGTATCAATGGAAATTTGACACACGAGTTACATATCCCGAAATCTTTCATTAAACTCCTTGAATCAATAAACTACATACATGTACATTTAGATTGAAGGGCGCCCTCAGATCGTTAACCACCAACCAACGAGCCAACAGTGCATATGAAATAATTACGGACCCTTTCCTGAATTCTAAAGAAATCATATTCATAATAAGGTGTTTGCTGATTAAATTGAACATAAAAATTGCAAATTTAATCCGATTGGTTTCGAATTCAATTGACATTTGAAATGAATAACGTTCTTCATCGTTCTATTACAAGACTAGATAAATATTCGACCGCGCGCTGTCGGAATTTATGCCTCCGCCATCACCAGATTGGAAATGTATGGCATACATGTACACTCTAAAAAGGATTGGTCCAACAAAATTACAAATATTTTCACTTAAAATGCACAGGAGACAAAAAATTTATTTCATTTCATTTTCAAATAAAAAAATTTGACCTTTAGACCCTAAAATCTAATCAGTTCATTGTCCCTCACATATGCATACATGGGTCAAGTTAGAGGTTGAACTGTCAAACAGTTCTGAAGTTACTGCGAGAACGAACCATTTTTATGTACATAATGACACCTCTAACCTTTGACCTTGAGACCCCAAAATCTAACCAGTTCATCGTCCCTCCCATATGCAAACATGTGCCAGGTTAGAAGCTGATCTGTGAAATAGTTCTTCAGTTATTGCGAGAAATAACAATTTTTATGTATATAATGACCTCTATGACCTTTGACCTTTGACCTTGAGACCCTAAAATCTTATCAGTTCATCGTCCCTCCCATATGAACACATGGGCCAAGTTAGAAGCTGATCCACCAAACGGTTCCTAAGTTATCACAAGAACGAACCATTTCTATGTATATAATGACCTCTATGACCTCTGACCTTTGACCTTGAAACCCCAAAATCTAATCAGATCATCCACCCATATGCATACATGGGCCAAGTTAGAAGCTGATCCGCCAAACGGTTCCTAAGTTATCACAAGAACGAACCATTTTTATGTATAATGACCTCTATGACCTTTGACCGTTGACCTTGAGACCCCAAAATCTAATCAGTTCATCGTCCCTCCCATATGAATACATGGGCCAAGTTAGAAGCTGATCCGCCAAACGGTTCCTAAGTTATCACAAGAACGTACCATTTTTATGTATATAATGACCTCTATGACCTTTGACCTTTGACCTTCAGACCCCAAAATCTAATCAGTTCATCGTCCCTCCTATATGCATACATGAGCCAAGTTACAAGCTGATCCGCCGAAAGGTTTTTAAGTTATCGCGAAAACATAATGCCTCCGGCACCACCTACGGTGGGCGGAGGCATAAAAATGAACATCAAAGATAACACCATGAAGCCTATAAAAACATGTCTTACGTCCTACCATGCATCTTCTTTTTTGCAAACACTTCTTTTGAGGCACACTAAAATAAGGCAAACGTAGTGGTACAGCATGGGTCCATCTACTACACGGAGGGGGGGGGGGGGGGGGGAGGGGTTAACCGATGATAGGCGGTACATGTGAATATTAAGATTTATCCATGAAAGGGAGGTTGTGGGAAGGGGTCATAGTTTTGTCACGTTCCTTTCACCATCTCCTTTTCATTTTCATTCTCTTTCTTTAAAAATAGGTTAACTGACAATCTTCGGGTAGCGGAGGGGCACGTGCCTACTTTTACAAATGTTAATTTGCAAAACTTACAAATTCTCCTCATCCACGCATACGTTTTCTCCTTCGGGCTGGAGCCCTTCAAAGTCTAAATACATGGCTTCCAAATCATCTGCAGTCATTTTCCGAAGTCCTTTGAGTCCTTTGACAAACTGTGGATCCATTTCTTCAAGATCAGTGGGAGTTGGGTCTCTATTAAACATACCAATATATCAATCAAATAGAGGAGGGGATTATAATTACTGCTGCTGCTGCTACTTCTATTACTACTACTTCTACTACTACTATATTCTGGATTTACTACTACTACTACTACTACTACTATATTCTGGATTTACTACTACTACTACTACTATATTCTGGATTTACTACTACTACTACTACTACTACTACTACTACTACTACTACTACTACTATATTCTGGGTTTATGTAGCGCCTATTACATTTGCGATGTCTCTAAGCGCTTTTCAGGCTTGCCCGCATACAATGTACGCACATTCTCCATTCACTGGAGTGTATTCCTGTTTTTTTTATTCTTAAAGGGAATGTACACTATTACAAGCCTATATTCTTACTAGATTCCCTCACGTTTCATGGGAAACTATACTTTGTCTTATCCCAACTTTAAAATGATGGAAATATTGATCTGTGTCTCTGTATGAGTACTTGCATTTCCCCCCTCTTTTGTTGATAGTATTGAAGAAAAAAAACTGTAAAAACTGTAATTATTTATTCGGCGAAATTCAAGTCACATAATTATAACAAACATGAGTAAAAGCATTTCTAGAAAAAAATACCACCATATAAATCACATAGCAGGTGCATCTGGCCAGGCTGCCCGGGTATGGAAAAAGTTAACCAAATAACTTTGGTCCGCAGACCTTCCTCCCCTTACATGACCAGATACACCCGATATTAATTATATACATTTTATACAGAAAAACTAGAGATACAACATTATTATACAATAGATTGAAAGTTGTATAGAAAATATTACTTTAAAACCTTTATTCGTATTGTTATCATCATTATTATCATCACTATATTAGAATGAAATTATTATTAATTTTATTACTTTTATCGTTATTATTATCATTATTAGTATTGTTATCATTATTGATAGTACTTTAGCTACAGAACTACGCTTACAATGAAATGAAAATTTCAACAATACAATCTAAAGCTCTTGCACAATCAGCATATAAAACATGTCAGTTAAATCTATATTATTTTCCTATATTATTGTAATAATGCAACAGTCATTGTTTATGTTCCAATTATTTGATGTGAAATATGAAATAAACTGAAACTGAAATGGAAAACTGAAACTCGATACTGAAACTTAACTCCATACGCAAACATTTCCATTTCCTGCACGTAGTCTATATATAATTATATATGCCATTCTGACTGACATACCAGGTTAAATAATGGGTTCAGGAATACCCTCCTATCGTAGTGGAATGCAGAGTACTCATCCTGAACATGCTGAAACTCAGACAAAGTTCTTTGTTAATCCAAGTTTTTGACTATAGCTTTTATGTTTTGCGCGGAAACGTAATATTTATAACATATTAACATCATATATATACATATATATATATATATATATACATGTATATATATATATATATATATATATATATATATGCAAGTATAAGCAATAGCTTGCAATGTTTCATGGTCCCCATCGGGTACACCCGGTTAAAACTGGTTCTTACCAGTTCGTACCTGTTAGACAACAGCTTCTCATAGAGTTGAACTGGGAAAGGCACCGTGACAATTGCTCCATTGAAGATCAAAAGGGCAAAGAGAAGACCGATTTTTTCCAGGGCACGGAAATCTGTATTTTTCTAAAAAGATAAACATGGTGTACCGGTACTGCATGTAAGCCGAATTCGAAACAAATACAAAACGTTTTAAAAATGATAATTTAATAATATCTGCTCAGTGCTTCAAAACAATAATTGATAGTAAACAGAGCACATGCGATGGATAACTTGTATGCAATTTACTCCAATTCAAGACTGAAGCTGGTTTTGCGCACACCTATTCTTGCGAGTTTTCCAACAGAACCAGTAATCACCTAAGCGTAAAATATTGTTAATACATGTACTAACAGTGCCATCCGATACATCCCCCCCCCCAAAAAAAAAAAAAAAAAAAAAAATTAGTAGAAAATATTCTCCAGATATCCCGATACTGTTATTTTGGACGAAACCATGATGCATGGAGCCTTAATAAAAAGAAGGACATACATGTAATTATAAAAATTCAGTGATTACGTCTAGCTGAAAACAAAGGAATGTTAAAAGATCTCATTACGCTGTTGATATGTCATTTCATGGTAACTCATTGTAAGCTTCGTTTATCAGATAATACATTTATATTTTGAACCAGAATACGATTTTTTGCCCTCCTTTATTCAATACAAAAATGAAAAATAGGTCTACCAGGCCGGTAAAATAGCTTCAGTACTGACATAGAGTGAGCATAATTATACACAGCATTTAATTGCTATGCTTAACAACAAATTTGATAGCAGCCTACGCAACGTCAGTAAAGTATTGAACCGACGTGAAGATTTAATGCTTTACCTTGTTGGGAAATTATGTATATTGATTAATTTAACTTCACAGGTGAACTTCAAAAAATGTCTAATCATAATAATGTAAAAGTGGAGCAGACTCATAACAGTTCCTTAATTGGAATTCATTTTTTACCGGGTCAAACCACACGTCAGAGGAGACAGACTTCTCATCGAATGCCTTGAAGAACGGAAGACTTGGATCCATCAAGGCCATGAACAGATGGTGAAAGAAATCCTACATAATAAGAGAATAAATGCAGTCTGCATTTTAATGAAATATACATTCAGAAAATTATATGTCAGTAAGTTCACGAGCTTTGTACATGCATGTCTATAATCTGTCAATTGATTTCAAATATTTTTTTTCACCAGTATCCATAGAGAATAGATACATGTAGGAGGCATAGCCACACGGGATATCCAAGCAGAGCGGTAGCCCACGAGATCGCCAGCGTCGGTCTAGTGAACCCTCAGAATATTTGTGAGAAAGTCCGCGAGACCGACATGTTGCTGTGACCGTACCAACAGGCAAATTTACTCCTTATCTATCTGGCCGATGGTATTTCAAGATCAATATCTTCATTAGGCAAATTACAAATAATTACAGGTAAGCGCCCTTATTAAAAAAAAAACTGAATCGGCCAGATTCTGGACTATCCCTTACCTTGCTAGGTCCACCCAAATCCACTGCACACTCTCCCTTGAAGTTGATTTCTAGAGGTTTGAGCAAGACGAGGTTAGGTTCTTCTGAGTCCTGCCAATATTTCTCGACATTCTCTATCGCTGAGTGAATGATGTTCTCTCTATCCACGTCGAACCTCAGAGTGGTTGATACAAGCGGTACGCGTGATTGAGGAAATAAATGGGCAAACAGTGACATATTATGTTGAAGCCTTACACTGTTTTCCAGTTCAGCCATTAGAGCTTGTCCTCCCTGCATTTCAATAAAAGACGTTGCATATAGGGGTGAATATATACATACATGTATATATATATATATATATGTAGGCCTATATATAATTGTAAGGAAATAACATATACAACAGCTTTGGCAACTCTCGTCGTTAAGGCATTGGCGTTCTAAGCCAACGACCAGGGTTCGATTCCAGGCGGAGACATTTTTTCAACCTTTGCAAAAAAAATCAAAAATCGAGGACAGCTCTGGGGAACTTTGATTGAAGTTACCAAACCATTATTCTTTCATTTCCTTTCACATTATATATGTATATATATATATATATATATATATATTTCAATATGGCACGAAAAAGAGACATGATAACGAAGCTTTTCGACCTGCACTCAACCGGCTCCATCCCGCGCTAAAATTCACATGTGAAATTGAACTGTCCAATGCGCTCCCATTTCTCGACGTTCTCGTGGAGAGAAGTGATGGGAAATTTATCACTTCCGTCTACCGCAAGCCCACATTCACCGGGCAATACACGAGATGGGACTCGTACAGTGCAACTTCATACAAGATTGGGTTCATTAGAAACTTAGTGTGCCGCGCCCTTAGGATTTGCTCTGCGTGCAAATTAGCTCCCAAAATCGCGAAAATCAAAACTATTCTCCTTGACAATGGTTACCCTGAGCATGTTATATCTCGCACCATAACACGGACGCTGGAGGCACAATCCACATCTGACACCAGATTTGGACCTGCCAAATGCCCCGTGTATCTCAAACTACCCTGGAGGGGTAAGGTATCTGACAAATACGCCAGTCAGATCAAACACGCAGTGTCACGTTGCTATTACGCGGTTTCGACACGCATTATGTTTTCTACACACAGGATGCTACCGTCAACTAGCAAGGATGTACTACCCACCCCCCACTTGAGTTATTTACCAATTTCAGTGCCGGTGCGATGCCAGGTACGTGGGCCGTACTTCTCAGCGGTTGGCTGATCGCATTAAACAACACATCCCCTCGACTATTCGGAACCGTACAACCAATCAGCGCACGCAGCCCGTCCGTGCCTGCAAATCTGAAATGCACGCTAACAGACCAAAGATAGCCAAATGCGATTCAGCGATTGGTCTCCACTTGCTGAACAATCCAGCTTGCGCACGATAAGCCGACGATCAATTCTCAATTCCCGGGCCAGAAGCTCAGCGCATTTACGCTTTCTGGAAGCCGCTTACATTCAATCGCACGAACCTCTTCTGTGCAGACAAAAGGAGTTCGTCCAAGCTTTGCAATTGTTCTGAAATTACGGCGTCTAGGTTGCGTCCGGGTTCACCGAGAGTACCCCACTGGCTAATAAACAATCACATGCCCCTCAGTAATTTGACTATGTGCACGAGTGACGGCGTGCGATTAAACTACCCTTTTTGGCACAGTATATGACGTACAAAAAGATGTATTATCATATTACCCACCCATGCTTATAATTATGCGCGTTCATCATATTTGCATTGTCGTAGCCTCACAAATTGAACGAGGATCTGCACTCGCAGTCACAAGAAGCCAGGCCTGAGATCGCAAATATCCTCAATTTTATAATTATACATAACATTATACCGCATGCATAGCGTTCTTTTATATGACATAATTAATCACCTCTAAATTAAGACTATTGCTCGTACCGTTTTCGACCTTGGCTTGCATAACATCACTCAAGGAAATTGTGAATTGGCATATCTGACACTACTATTCCTTGATTCACAATTTGCGGACAAATGTTTACCTGTATAATCCGAGCTTGAAAAGAGAGGAACTTCCATTTTGTCCTAACGTTCAGCATGAAAGGCACGTTGATCCAGGAGAAGATCTGATTGAAGAGTTAAACATGACAGGGAAGCCCTACTTACAGACTGAGCGAACCTTTCAGATTATAATTGGACACCTTAATATTATACTAACAATGAAATTTTGTCATCAAAATATACAAAATAAGATTTAAAAATATAAATACGCCGTGTTACTGACCGAACAATTATGAGTTGGCAGTTGCCCGAATTATGTAAAGGTGGTTATTGATTGTCCGACCATTGGTAATTTAAAAATTATTGGCGGGGTGGGGGCTGAGGGGATTAATCTAACTCTCCCGCACCTTGTACGCCTATGGTCAGATATAGCATGTATGAAATCTTATCAAAGTGGAGATGAAGCGTCCTCCATTGACCGTTTAATACATTTAAGTTCGAATTGTACCACGCAGTTATCATTATACGAAGTTCTGTATTTTCTCTTGATTATTGCAATGCGAATTCCAAGTACAGACAGATACCGACTATATGAAAAGATGTGCATGAGGGCCGGTAGCAACTGTTCAACGTTTTCACATGGTATGATATTAACCTTCGGCATACGGGTAGTCTGTTCTTGAAATCTGCTAATGACCTGAATGGCATGGGCACGGAAGTGCAGATCTAAATCACAGTTCTCTTCAAGGCTGTCAATACAGAACAGACGTCGTGACACGGGACATCCATTATCCTCATTGATCTTAAATATGAAATAGATATGTACACGTGTTAGTCTTTCCACAAAAATCGTTACCTTTTGAAGAAACGTGAAGCTTAATAGTCTGGACCAATACTGACTTAAATATATTTGCTGCAATTTAGCGCTTTTCCACTTTGTTGATCTACACTCCACGTGTCATTCTGCAAGTGGTATGAAATACATTTGATTTTTACTATAAATTTTCTTTTAAATCACATAGCATTCCTATGTGTGAAGTGAACATTGCCATGAATGCCTAGAATATAATCTTTGAAATGTAATTCCCCCTATTGTTATAACACGAGAATGCATATGATGTGTATAAGCCCTCTATTGGCAGTGTTTATACAATGTCGAAAACGCTACTTTTGTCAACAGTGCCTGTTGGTCCTGACTGCCTAAAGGTCCTGACTGCCTATAGACTGCCTATAATACGTAATGATTATCTGTGTCCTAATTGCAAATGAATAGTATTAGTTTTACGTTTCTCTTTTTGGATTCCAATTAAGATCACTATCGCATCCCATTCAACTACTGCGCCATGACCTCTAAAATCTAGTATAAACATAACTACTTTGTCAAAATTTTAAATGTATGAGAGCTTAATGTAAACAATTCAAACGGGTGACCTTTACTTGGACCATCATGATGTATGAATTAGAAATGAATATATAGGACACGTATAATAAAGATCGACATATTTCTTAGATATTATTTTGTTGATGAGTGGAGAAAAAAAAATACTAACATGTCTAGTAAGCTGTTGTAATTTATTATTATTTAATCTTTTTTCACTTTTTATTTTTTAAATATATTTTTCTTTTATTCATTTTCTTTTAGAATGGTAAACTTACAAGAGTGAAATAAATAATCTTTATGCTAGCCAAGAATAAGAATCCAAAGGTACAATAAATTGCATGTGCATGCAAACTGCTCGAATCCATTGGTGTTTCAGTGCAATCAGCGGCGGGAGACAGACTTTACCTGTTGTCTACTTTGGCTTTCGATTAAGATATTTACATCAAAATTCATTGGTCATAGACGAAACGTTGGCATATCTTGCAAATGCATGTTCTTGTAGTAAGTAATATATAGAATAACATGTCACCATATTTATCAAGTTTCATAAAGTATCTGTGTCGCTGCTATAACTGACAATCTTGAAGGAGAGCAATTGAATATTGTCTACCTTGTTCATAGTTCTCAGCACTGCCAGGTACGCATCTATGGTGCCAATCTCTTCGTAAGCCTTACTACTCATCAAACCTTGCAACCCTCCATGGAAATCTTGCACAGTCCTCTTCAAAAGCGCTTGATCATTTCCAAACCACTGTTCTGGAAAAAGATGTATAAAAATGGAGACTCTGATGAACCAAGAATTGCAAGCATGTAGATGTGGAGATAAAAGGAAATGGGACAGAAGGCATGGGGCAGGGTTATAAATGAGGATTAATTTTATTATACGCACACGTTTGACTCATGGGCAAAAAGAAGCTCAACGCTAACTCTCATACTTGTTATCAATTATTTAGAATTGAAGTCATCCATATCCTTCATAAAAGTTTGTTGTAAATTTATAAACAGATTACCAATACTGTGAAAATGGGGATGACACTTTTCCTGTAGCTGAAGTAGCGTCTGGGCCAGTGCAACAAGAAGCTTCCGACACCACACCTCATCAGGCCTAAGTAACACTGGACAGTGCAAGAGAATGGGTATGGTTCTTAGGAGCTCAATGTCCTCTGGAGCCACCTGAAGCCTTTGACACAGGGTAGGTAAGTGCTCCTGAATGACCTCTGCTACCTGACGGAGGAAAGATTCGTTATAAGAAGGTTACCTTTCTAGAGATATTTTTTAAAGAATGTTATTGACAGTGATCCCCAAAGAAAAAACCCCACCACAAAAATTAATTTAAGTGATAATGATATACCAGAGGTAGTGGCGTAGCGGTGGTCCAACAATTGACAGGTAAAAAGTGCCAAGGGAAGGGGAGGGGACGGGTGGCGGCATCTCTCTTACTAGGGGTGAAACGAGTCGTATCATCATCCTTCCTTCCTCTCTTCCTTTCTTTCCCTATGTGTTCATCTCTTTCGATGGAGGGGCACATATCCCTTCGCTTCCCGTAAGCTAATCCACCCAAGCAAACGGATTAGATTTCTGGCGTTGATAAAAGACATTGGCATATTTCATACAATGTCATGTGCCACTTATAATTTGTTGAAAATCCTTACCAGGTTTAATCCTTTCTCGTGCTTGGCAACGCATTCAAAGGCACTTTGAATGTGTGGATAGTCTATTCCGGGACTTTCAACAGTTGGAGCAATACTGGAAAAGAAAACAACGTTTGATGTTATCAATGTTATGCAGGATTCGTGTTGGTTTTTTTTTATGAGGGGGGGGGATGGTGTATGAGCATTAGCACGGGCATATTATTCTCTTATTCATAAGTAGTTTGAAACGTGTCTCCAAAAAAAAAAAAAAAAAAAAAAAAAAACAGCGCAAAAAGACCGTATCAGTCACTGACGCGGTGCTAAGGTCAGCAAAATGACGCCCATTGTGAGCCGGACTTAACATGCTTAACGTGTTTAATGTTAAATATCAGGGATATGCCTTGTCTTGTTCTGGACTTTTTGTATTGTTTTTTTATATTCGCAGACTATATGCGTTAAGCCGAGTGATTGCGCGATCCCGAGAACATTTTTTGTTTTGTTTTGAATGATATTTATTGCTTCCTCTCAAGGTCAATTACATTTCAAGAAACAATCATAAGTAACATATAAAATAATTTGCATATACAAGGAAACTTAATGAAATACATATATAGAATTCTCTGAAATTATACATGATTAAACAATTATTTTTCGATGAAAGGAAAAAAATACAATGCATCAACCGTTAGACATAGATATAACTATTTTCTATCATGTAATACTTCATACATGTAGTAATAAAAAGAACTGTTTGTTTCAAGTACTCGTCTTGAAAAAGATACATTAATATCACATTTAATCATATTATATAATATTCAGACAGAAGGACTAAACAAAGTTTACAAATACCAATTATACTTTTAAACAATATAAGGTCCTCCAAAATACACGGAATAACAGACCAAAGACTCTTTTTTAGAAAGAGAAAAAAAAAAAAAATACTATATATCGATCATTGAACATGCATTTAGAAAAAAATTTCAAATTATACATCATTTCTTGAACGATTCTTTATAAGATTTAAAAAAAAAAATTAGAGGAAGATATACATAGCCCACCCGAACCCACCCTTAGACACTCATCTCATTCCCCTCCCCCCTCCCCATTCTCCTACCACTCACAACTCACTCATTCTCACTCCAACTTCTCGCACCCCCCCCCCTCCCCCCCCCTCCCCCCCCCCTCCCTCCCCCAAACTATCAACACCCATTCATGCATCCAGTTCCGGTTTGCCTGTCCGTAATGAGTGCATAAAAAAAGCAAACAAAGAAAACAAAACATTAAACAAAAAAAAAAACAAAAACAAAAACAAAAACAAAAACAAAAAAAAACAAAAAAAAAACAAAAAAAAAAACCACCAAACAAAAACAAAATCAAAGAAACGCATCAATCTGTTCCCATTTCCTTAAGTGCGCCCCCAATTTTCCCTTTTTGTTGGCTATCTTATATTCTTCGTCTCTGTGATCTTTTATCAAAGTAACTGTTTTTTGTAGAGATGGCAGCTCGCCTTGTTTTCTTGAAGAAAAAATTATGTGTTTTAGAAGAAAAATTATACAATTTATTAAATATATTCGTACAGTTTTACCCGATAGTCCCATAAAAATGGATTTCCAATCATTTATATTAATTTCTCTTAGATCTAGCTTTTTACTAATGTCCTGCCATAGTTGTTTAACTTTAGGACATTCTAAAAACAAATGTTGGTATGTTTCAACTTGATGTTTACAAAAAGAACATAGATTGTCCAACTCGAAACCAAATTGAAAGAGTCTCTGTTTCGTATATAAAGCCCCATGCAATAGTTTGTATTGAAACTCTCTTCGTTTATTAATTACAAATGCATTTTTCAGTCTTGTAAATATTTCTTTTAACATCCCAGTTCCAAAATCATGTTGAACATTTCCATCCGTAATCTTTAATGTATAATCTCTTTGAAACTGTTCAATAAAGTGATTATATAACCGTATGGACTTTAAATCGCTAAATTTTTGTATATGACCAAAAATCTTCAGATCTATTTGGAAATGTTCAGTATCCACATGTATAAAATCACGCTGTATCCATTCCTGTTCAATGACTGAAAATATTTTTTGAATCATGATCAGGCTGTCGGTGGTAAAACCTAAGTTATAAAAATAAGAGATTGGTTTAAAATTACCTCCAACGGTTATATCTGATGCTTTAAATATTCCTTTATGAAAAAGATCAGCATCAAAGATCATTTTATTTCGAAAACAAATACTTTTATTATTAAAAATTATCGGATTGACTTTGTTCTTTTCGAAGTGTCTACATTCATCTATATCTTGCCAGGCTTTTAACATATCTAAATAAAACCTGGGTATACCATCTAAATTCATTTTCTTCATGTCATAATTGCAAAGAAAAATACTTCGACCTCCAATCGATCTAAAAAAGTAATCAAATGTTAGTTTCCACCCTAAATATTTTTCACCATACAACAGCCGTTTGATCCACATTATTCTTTGAGTCTTAATAAAAGTTTCGTAGTTAGTTACCCTAAGCCCACCTGCAGAATAATCTTGATATAATATTTTCCTTTTTATTCTATCTTTCCCACCCCAAATGAAATTAAAGGAGATTTTTTCAATTTCTTCAAGGATACTATATGGAACAGATATAAGAGAAGATACGTAATTTAATTTTGAATATACATACGTTTTCAATAATTTGACTTTGCCATACATCGTAAGATCTCGTTGGCTCCACCAACCTATTAATCTTTTTATTTTACTTAATATCTCTTTGTAGTTTAAATCATCTTTTATTTTAGAATTACGTGAAAAATAAACTCCTAGGATTTTTATGTCTTGTACTCTATGTCCCAAAAAAGGTAAACCGGGCATATCAATCGCTTCCCCCAACCAGATAAAATTTGTCTTATCCATATTTATTTTTAATCCACTTAATTTCTCAAAATCTTCGAAGACTTTCTTCACCCTATCAATTGACTTCATATCTTTAAGAAACAATGTAATATCATCGGCATAAAGTACCTGCTTTATTTTTCCAGTATCAAACCGAATTCCTTCAATACTAGGGTCCTTTCGGATATAATGAGCAAGCAGCTCAATAGCTATTATAAATAAATAGGGGGACAAAGGGTCCCCTTGTCTTACCCCTCTTTTAACTTTAAAGTATCCAGTTGAGTGTCCCCCGTTCATCACGCAGCTACTAACATCATTATAAAGAATTTTAACCCAAGAGCACAATACATTACCGAACCCAAAAGATTCCAATGCTTTGAACAGTAGTCTATGTGAAATACAGTCAAATGCTTTTTCGAAATCCACAGCAATAAGAAAACCTACAGGCTGATACAATGACTGAAAAAATACATCATCTATTAACCGCACTGCCTCCCCAATATTTCTCTCTTTAACATAACCCACCTGATCATAATGAATGATATCTCCTAAGACCTCTTTTACCCTTTTAGCCAATACTTTTGACAGGATCTTATAATCAAGATTTAAAAGAGTTATTGGCCTGTAGTTTTTCATATACAAAGAATCTTTTCCCTCTTTCTCAATAAGTGTAATGACTCCCTGTCTCTGTGAATTAGATAACACCTCAGTTTCGAAACTCTCATTAAATGCTTCCACTATATACTTCCCTAAGATTGGCCAAAATGTATAATAGAATTCAGCTGTAAAGCCATCATTGCCTGGTGACTTATTCCATTTCATTTCCTTAACAGCTTGATAGCATTCTTCGAATGTTATATGCCCTTCACAAAATGCTTTATTTTCTTCCCTTAGTTTAGGCAGTTCGCTCAAAAACATATTGTCAATATCTTCTGTTATGTCCTTATCTTGACATGCATATAAATTCTTATAAAACTCCCCAATGATCTTTAAAATCCCTTTACTATCACGTATCACCTCATTATTGCTATTATATATTTCCTTGATCACACTTTTTCTTTTATTCGACTTTAATAATTGTTCAAAAAATTGAGAATTTCTTTCTCCTTCTTCAGACCATTCTGCCCTCGATCGTACCTTTAAGCCTTGACGAGAATAGTCAAAAAGCTTTTCCAGTTCATTTTTTTTCAAGTCTAGTTCTTCCTGAATGTTATTTTGCAAATTAAACGTCAATCGATATTCTAAGTCTTTAATTTCTTTTTCCAATATTTCAATTTTTGCTTTCCTGAGTTTTGCTTTTTCACGGGAAAACTTCATAATATATTCCCGTAGTTTCATTTTCATAAAATCCCAAAATTTTATTTTACTATTTATTTGACCCAGCCACGTTTCCTCTATTTCACTAATCTTATTTTTTACCCCCTCGACAAAATCCTTGTCATAACATAGACTACTGTTAAACTTCCAATATGATTTACCAAAAATGAAATTATCGACCAAATTTGTAACTTCTACTCTAACACCAGCGTGGTCAGGTGTGATAGAGGGCAGAATTTCAGATTCCCTTACGACATTTTCTAATTTTGATGATATAAAAATATAATCTAATCTGCTCTGCACCAATGGCTGCTTCTGTCTAAAGGTAAATTCTCTTTTATTAGGATGCTGCTTGCGCCAAACATCAATTAAATCAAACTTATCAAGAAACTCTCCCAACAAGTCTCTATATTTGCTATTTGAAATATTACTCGCCCCCATATAATCTAAATTATAATTCATGGTGATATTGAAATCTCCCCCAATTATAAGGGAATACTCTTGACTGAATACAGAAGATACAATCCTATCCAGATTAGACAGAAAATCAACTTGGGCCTTTCCTTTATCTTTTGTAGGAAAATATACACTTCCTAGTATCAATTTTTCGCTTTGACATTTACCTTGTATTATAATGTATCTTCCTTCCTTATCTTTTATGATTTTTTCCATCACAAAGCCCGTGTTTGGTTTCAACATTACAATAACTCCCCTACTGTGATTACTACCATTACTAAAAACCATTGCCCCTTCCCAATCCCTTTTCCAACAGCCTTCAATGTCTTCTGTACTGAAAGTTTCCTGCAAGAATATTATATTTCCCGACATTTTACACCACTGAAAAATTTTTCTCCTTTTAACTGTATCTCTCAGTCCTCGAACGTTGATCGAGACTACTTTTAAATTATTCACCATTGAAAACTCTAAATCTTAAACTGTGACAAAAAGCTCGGAGCAGAATTGTGTAACATTGCGCTAATATCTCAGTAAATGGGAAGAATGATGCATTTTTAAATACAGAAAAAACAATTGTCAATTGAAGTTGGAAATAAGACAATTACATAACAATTCCGGAACTAGAAAACATGCCACACGTCACAAAGTCTATCCACCCCCCAATGAGTGTCCACCCTTCAGAAAACCAGATTATAAAAAACCCCATCTACTCTGATCGTCCGAGTAGAACATGGGGCAATAGGTTCTCTGGATAGCGCCATCACTCGGCTTAACGCGTATAGTCGGCGAATAAAAAAACCCATAAAAAGACTCCAAAACTAGATTAGGTTATGCCCAGAAGAAGTTTCAAGGGATGTGATCATAACTTTTGTGTATTTTTGTTAAGCCTATCAGTATGTTGCTTATAAGTTCTTTTAAGAAAACAGATGCACAAGGCACGGCTTTTGATCTACCCCGGGGACTACAAACGTCAATTCGTATAATTCTGTTTTCGGTTATCATGGTTATACTCGTGGCCGTGGACGAATTTGTTTCATGTCATTTTGATCGTTAGATAATAATCTTTATAGATTGACCAGATCCCCGCCTTTAAATCGGACTATTGAAAAATTTATATTCTTATTCAATACAATAGCCGATCACAAAACTGGTTAAAATATAAGAGCGTAACAACTGATATACAAAAGATGAAATAAAAGACCAAATGTCTTATGTGTACATATCCCGTGCATGAAGGCCCACATTACACACGCGTACGTATCGTAGGCATACACTTAAAGGAGAATGAAACTCAACATACATTAGCTGATAATCATGTGGAAAATTGTCAGCCTGTTCAAAATACTCTGATTTGATTACTCAGCAGTGGCGTATCCGGGGGGCGCAACAGGCGCGCGCCCCCCCCCCCCCATTGGCCGTCTTAAAAAAATATAGCACTATATAGCACTATTTTGCATCTCAGCCCTTCTTCAGAAGCACAAATTTCTCCCACATGACGGCGATCAATAATTCCTGGCGCCTCCCCCCCTATTGGGAAATCCTGGATACGCCGCTGCTCAGTAAGGAGAACAGTCTCTCTAAAGTTTGCAAATTTCTTGCTAGATATTATCCCATGTGGCTGCCATTTTGAAAAAAAAAATGTGATGTCATTGCGGTACATGTCCATTTACCTGTACACAATGGATAAGATGTTGCATAATGAATAGCTATTGTACAACTAAAGCCACCCGTGCAAAATGGCAGCCATCTTGGTACTCCCATTGTCTCGCACAGGTGATATCTAAGAGCAGTTGTGGATCTTTGTCACTTCTTTGAAGAATTGACAAACCTTTGTCAGACCAAGCAACTTACAAGTGCATGCCAAATCCTGCTTAACAAAAGAAAGAGGTGAACCCAATATCTTGACACAAATAGGTTATATTACAGGATAAAAGTATCTTCATTTGAATGTACATCACTACAAAAATGGTTTATTATGAGAAAATCCAGTGTCATGCATTCCACAGCTGATCATGAGTGTCATGGTAGCTACTGTATAAGTCAGTGGGTATCTCACAAATAGAACTGCTCTGACATTACTTTGTACAGAAAATGGCAGCCCCCATGGGAAAAGGTCAAGCAAGGAAACTGCAACTTTTGGAGACACTGTTCTCCTTCTTATATAATCAAATAGGAGTAATTTCAAGATATTTGTAATAGGCTGACAATTATCTACATGATTATAGGCTAATGTTTGTTGCCTTTTATTCCCCTTTAAATGAGAGAAAAAAAATAGAAATTAATTCAATAGTAACAATAGATGCAAGAATGCCGTGGGAGTCTTTGCATATGTTATTTGCTTTTTGTATAACCAAGGAGTCATTACTGAAGCATTTCCTTTAGGCATATGGCCTATCATCATGCACATGCCAATGGACACAGTTTCGCAAGTGGTGCTGATCTTCTTAGTCGGTTATCAACTTGCGAGCAAGCGAAGCGACCGAAAACAAAATTTGAACTTGCTCCTACACGCTTATGCCAGTTTCTTTTTTCTTTTTTTTGGTCAAATTTAACTGGTAATTGTGAACAAAAAATAAAAAATAAAAACAGTAAAACAGAATACTGGATATAATGACAAAGACAAAATAAAAGACAAAATAAATTCATTAGATCATGGTTTATTACCTGTTCACTCTAAACGCCCTGGAGAGTGTCTCTGGCGATAGCAGACTTGTCAGCTCAGCCCTAAGTCCACCGATGAGAACAGCGTCACCTCCTCGGTCAAGTTCACTACAAAATCTTTCCAAAACTTCCCGAATGCCATTCGCCATTTTCTATCAGTTTACGTCAATGAAACAGCACGGCATCAACGAGCAAGCATAAAAATTATATCAGCTCTGCTGTGCATCAGTATTGCAAAATAATATCTTACGTCACATACTATACATAAAGGGCATAGTGACTGCACTGAACGTAAAATTTGTTAAATAACATAATGTAGCGTTTAGTACAATAATCCCATGGCGATGGTCGTATCGCTCGAGAGTACTGTACGTGTCAATAATTATGATGATTCAGTCTATTGTGGGATTCCCCAGTAAGATTTGCGCAATATCAGATGAATATTCATATTTCCTAATCTGTATGCAAACCAGTAGGCAAATCCCTTGCAGGTGCCGAGACCCGGGCAAGTTGTTAGAATGAAAGTCCAATAATTACTTGGTTACAACAGAAGCAAAAATATGAGACCAACAGATTGTAAAGAAGTGAAAGCAAAATCGGACACGTAATAAAACAGGCATGAAAAACTAGGGAAAACAATGAAAATCACTGGACAAATCATTTTGCCCATTCAATTTGTACAGCACTGCTGGATCAAAGTTTGTGTACGCTTAACCATGTTAACACTTGTGGGCGTGACTATGGATACATTAGTGAAGGCCGGGGTCCATTGATCTGCTCAAGTGGGGAATACCACGACTCCCGAGAATGAATGTCCATGCAGTGGCGTATCTACGGGCACGTGCCCCGGGCTATACTCATGACGGGGGCGCAAATAACGCAAAAGAGAGAAAGAAAATGGGGAGAAATACTAAATTTATGGTCTGTTAGGGGTTATTTGTTCCCCAGTCAAGGAAAAAATACTGAGGAATTGTGTTTAATAGGGTTTGAAAGGCTTTCCTCCCTCGCAATATGTTCAGGATCTAGCTATTTTGCGCCCCCAAGTATTATAGCGCATGGCGTTTTAAAAGTGTTTACCATCATTCATTTCATTCATTTCATTTATTTATTTTCAAATTCTCATAAAAACATTAACAATTTGTATATTCAGTTACATTAAAAGTCATGCATATATAAAATACATAAATTCAATACAAGAATTTGAAGGAGCCAGCAGAGGCCATTGGCCTTTCAAAGGCTGGGCTCCTCGTAACCACAGTAAGTAAATTATAACTAGAAATGTGCATTGCTGGTGCCGCGCAATGCGAAATGTATCCTGGCAGCGATTTGAATGGGGGGACAAAGACCCTCCCCCATCCCCTCCCTCAAACAAAATGATGGTGTAGAAATTGCCGCCAGTGGCCCGGAATATTGTCAACACTAGGAGCAGCATTACCAAAACGATTTGTGCAGATTAGAGTATAATGCATTTTTATAGAAAATTTGGAAGAAATATGACCTAAGAGCGCACATAAGCCATCCACTAAAATATGACCTTTGATCCTATGAAAGACGGAACACTAGAGGCAGCATCACCAAAAACTGTAGAGGTGTAATCTATAATGGACCTACATACAAAATCTGAAAGAAATGAGTTAACAAATGTGTCCTCCAGAATGCATGCAACGAAAATATGACATTTGACCCTAACAACAACCTG
The DNA here is from genome assembly GCA_025617745.1 of Heliocidaris erythrogramma. Lineage (NCBI taxonomy): Eukaryota > Metazoa > Echinodermata > Echinoidea > Camarodonta > Echinometridae > Heliocidaris > Heliocidaris erythrogramma. Next base: position 33,518,690 of record CM046862.1, on the reverse strand, counting down.
AATATGACATTTGACTGTATAGAAAGTGGTACAGTGGGGGTAGCATCAGCAAACAATTTAGATGTGTAGGTTTCACTAAGACACATTTTCATATAAAATTTGATAGAAATGTGTTGAGAGATATACGAAGATACATCTCCATACAAAATTTGAAAGAAATCCATCAAGAAATGTGGCCTGCAGAGTGCACTCACGCCATGCCCTGAAGTATGACCTTTGACCCTATAAAAGACGGAACACTGGTGGCAGCATCACCAAAAACTATAGGTTCTTAGATTACACCAAGAGACACCTTCATGCAAAATTCGAACGAAATCCGTCAAGAAATGCAGAAGAAAGAGTGCAAGAAATGGAAAAATGACCTTTGACCCTATAAAGGACGGAACAATGAGGGCAGCATCACCAAAAATTAAATATGTGTAGATTATACCAAGATACATCTCCATACAAAATTTGAATGAAATCCGTCAAGAAATGCAGAAGTAAGAGTGCACAAAAGGGACAAATGAGCTTTGACCCTATAAAGGACGGAACAATGAGGGCAGCATCACCAAACAGTAAAGATGTGTAGATTATACCAAGATACATCTCCATACAAAATTTGAAAGAAATCCATCAAGAAATGTGGCCTGCAGAGTGAACTCACGCCATCCCTTGAAGTATGACCTTTGACCCTATAAAAGACGGGACACTGGTGGCAGCATCACCCAAAAATACAGGTTTTTAGATTACACCAAGGGACACCTTCATGCAAAATTTGAACGAAATCCGTCGAGAAATGCAGAAGTAAGAGGGCAAGAAATGGAAAAATGACCTTTGACCCTATAAAGGACGGAACAATGAGGGCAGCATCACCAAAAATTAAACATGTCTAGATTATACCAAGATACATCTCCATACAAAATTTGAACAAAATCCGTTGAGAAATGTGGCCTGCAGAGTGCACTCACGCCATGCCCTGAAGTATGACCTTTGACCCTATAAAAGACGGAACACTGGTGGCAGCATCACCAAACACTATAGGTTTTTAAATTACACCAAGAGACACCTTCATGCAAAATTTGAACGAAATCCGTTGAGAAATGTGACCGCCAGAGCGCACACAAGAGTACACACAAGACATCTATCAAAATATGACCTTTGACCCTATAAAAGACGGAACACTGGGGGCAGCATCACCAAAATCTATAGGGTTCCAGATTTTACCAAGAGACACCTTTATACAAAATTTGAACAAAATCCGTTGAGAAATGTGACCGCTAGAGCGCACACAAACTATCCCCCAAAATATGGCCTTTTACCCTATAAAAGACGGAACACTGGGGGCAGCATCACCAGAAACTATTAATAGGGGTCCAGATTTTACCAAGATACACGTCCACAGGAAGTCTGAAAGAAATTCGTCGAGAAATGTGACCGCTAGAGCGCACACAAGAATGTGACGCGGCGGCGGCGGCGGCGGCGGCGGCGAAACGCTGCTGAATCCAAAGTATCCTCCGGCATACTGCCGGGGGATACAATAAAGGAAAGGAAGGTAAATAAATGGGTAATAAATGTTATTGATACAGGTTAAATAAGATTAAGTTGATTCATTTTGTTCATTCATGAGATAATGACGATATTTTCGTTTAAAAGAGGCAAGAGATGGGCACTTTCTAATTTCAGTCGGTGTGGCATTCCACAATGTTACACCAGAGTATTTGACAGATTTACGTGAAGTTTGGTATTTTAACATGGGGATATACAAGTCATTTGCATGTCTTGTGAAATGTGTATGAACATCCTTTGCATATTTAAACATATTATCAAAAATAGGAGGTAACAAATTATTCTTATACATATACATAAATGATGGAGCTTGTAATCTGTATATTTGGAAAATTGTGAGCCCTCATGTACATATATACAAAAAAAAAAAAAAAACAAAACAAAACAAAACAAAACAAAACAAAAAAACAAAACAAAGAGTTTGTGATGAACAAATTACAATTTCAAAAGAACTGCTTTGTTACGAATCATCTGTTTGCTTGCGTGACCAATGCGCTTAGATGTCAGTACAAATACTCGGCCATCAGATGACCACGCCGCTTGAACTTTCTCAGAAGACTGCGCTTCATGTAGCAGGCTGAAGTTCCTAGGAGTTAGATCCTCATATATAGCAATCTTTGTTCCTTTCAGTAAGCTTCGGTGCTTGATGAGCATCTGCCTTGTACGGTAAGATGACAGTTTAACAACAATACCCCGATTTTTCGCTTTGTCCTGGGGAAGCTTACCAACACGATGAGATCTGTCGATCTGATCAAGACGCAAATCCACTTTCATTTTCTTTGCTACAGAGATCACAACATCATCAGTATTTTCATTCTTCTCTTCTTTAACTCCAAAAATGCGAATGCATGATCGTCGTGAATATTGTTCCAGTTCGTTGATCTCATGCTCCAAGTGAGAGATGCTTTCTTCCTTCTTTTCAAGTTGTTTCTCAAGCGCTGTCATTTTCACGATGTTTGAATCTGATACGTTCTGAAGATCAATCGATGTTGATTCAAGCTTTTCAGTTAAATTGGACATGTTGATGTATTTGTTGTTCACATCTGACTGCACTTGCTGGATTAGCCTGTCAGATTTTTTCATTGATGTTTCTAAGTTTGAAAGACGAGATTCATAGTTGTTCAATTTTTCTATAATTTTCTATAAGCGCTTAGAGGCTTTTGCAATTAGCGCTATATAAATGTCATGTATTATTATTATTATTATTAATTGATTTTCAACTGCCTCAGCAATAGCCGACAAGAATTCATCACTGGACAAAATATCCTTCAGCATCTTAGCTACATTCTTAGAGGTACTCATGATATCCCAAAAACGTACATGTACTGCTGTAGAGTCAGTAGAAAAAAATCAGCTCGCACACAGTATTTGGCAAGTACGATTTGAAGACTACACGAGACGGATGTCAAAATCTCAGCACTACGCAAAAGTCAATACATGGGACAGCATACACGTCAGTTGGCACTTGGCAAGCAAAGCGATAGTTAAATTTCACAGACTTCTTACCATATTCTGTTCCAGATGTGACATTACGGCATCATTTTGTCCATCTATACATAATGCATGGGCTAAGCGAGATCAGTACATTTCCAGCATATTTCAAAGAAGCTTTAATTCATCCCATGTTTCAGTATTTCATTGGTGTATGCTTCAGTAAGAAGTGTGCTATGCCTATGGTTTTAGATAATTTAGTGCAATGTTTTCCTTCTATAGATATTTCTACATGTTAGAACATGTATTAAAAATCTACGGATTAAAAAATTATTGATTAAAAATATGATGATACAACTATTATATCATCTATAAAAATGATGATACAACTATTATATCATCTCATTATAATCTTTACGAGTTAATAAAAACAACTAATAGTGAACTGCAAAAAGTTACTGACTGGTTTAAAGCAAATAAACTAATTGCTAACTATGGAAAATTTTTTTTATGTATTTTAGGAAAATGAATAATGTATATGATCCAACTGATATATGTATAACTATGAATAATGTACAAGTTAATTTAACAAAAACATGTAAAATTTCTTGGTATTATCCTTGATGATCGACTCAATTTCAATGAGCATAGATCAGATATTTGTAACAAGATATCAAAAAGTATAGGAATTCTACTTAAAATGAAACAAATTCTTCCGGAAAAACGGTTATTTATGCTATATAATTCATTAATTCTTCCCTATCTACAATATTGCAATTTATATCCTGGGCATGTACAGGATCAACTAAACTGGAACCCATACTCAAACTTCAAAAAAAGGCATTAAGAATATGTACATCTTCTCACTTTTTGGCTCCTTCTCAACCAATATTCTTCAGGCTAATAACTTTAAACATATTTGATATTCATACCTACCAAATTGCTATACTAATGTTTAAAAATCAAAGTGCAATATTACCTCATAATATCTCTTCATTATTTCAATTTAATAGATATATACATCCCCATAACACTCGGTCGAGTTCAAAAATGCATTTCTTTCAAGTACCAAATGAACGCTCATGAAACTTGATTCGACACCAGGGCCCTCGGGTATGGAATTTTTTAAACACCAGTATATATTGCAATAACCTTACCTCATTTAAATGTAAATTGAAATCCAGCTTGTTAGCTGGATATAATAATTAATTGCCGTAGTAGTTTGCGATGTTACCCCCCCCCTCCCAACTTACCCGTGTGATTGTATGTGTGAATTTATGTGTGGAAATGATGTGTTTGATTTGTAGTGTATGACTGCAGGGTGTAATATTTATTTTATCTCTTTTGTACATTATCTCCGTACAGATTTTAGTTAGGGAGCTGCATCAATTACAAGCTCTGCTTTTAGTTAGCTTTCTTTTCTTTATCGTTATATTATTGTACATGAAAGATATACATGTGTTTTATTTTGATTGTGATTCTTAATGATTGAGAAATAAATTGAATTGAATTGAAAAAAAAAAATTGAATTGAAAAATCGCTCAACGTTGGGTATAAAATGAGTGTTGGTTAAAAATGACTTTTAATCTTGCGTGCGTTAAAGATATTGTTGATTAAAAACAGTGTTCATGGCTTTCCCGCCAAAATGATCGTGCTAACTGGCGAGAGACTTGGATGGTTATGTTGGTTAAAGTTTGATCAAAGTTTATTAACATACCGATCGCGTGACCGAACAGCGCATGCGCATATGGATTTGGAACAAAATTGGTGCGCACATATCTATCGCAGAAATTGTTTGCGATCAAAATGGAAGGCGTTGTCAAGTCGCTGAATGATTGGGAACTTTCAAAGAGCTGGTCGGCGAGTTTGAAGGTGAGAAATTCTTTTCATATCTGTGATTGTTGTCTAGCTTAATCTTAGGAAGAAATAGATCTACACTTATGTCAGATCTACTATACCCTAATATGTATGATGCAAAATAGAAATAAAAGTGGACAAACACTTTGGTGTTTCCTGTAATCTCTGACACTTGCAACTGATATTATGATGATTATAGTTGCCCTTTCACCAAAATCAATACAATTGTATTGCGAGATGCTAGTTCCTGGAGAAGGAAGGAAATGGCAAGAAAGGGTTGATGTGATGGTAAGGTACTGGACGTATGCTCTTTTTGTCCGGGGCATGTCACAGTATATACGCCTAAAACTCTTCTAAAGGTCCCAGGTGCATCAGTGCACAGTGCATTTAAGGAAGCAATTATGGTTTTTTATGTTACTGCTGGCCCACTGTTTGTTCTTTTAGCATGGTTAACAAGATGGTTAACATGGTTAACAAAAAACAACAACAAACAAATGAGATCTTCTCGCTGTCAGAATAAGAAATGATGGGCGTCCTGTTTGGATGTTTCTGATTTCCATGCGCCGCACCTCAGTCGCAAACACATGGTTGCAAGGTATGCCTAGAAATGTCAATGTTGTCAGTAGGAACAGTTTATACATGGATTATACAGGGTTATTACCCACGCCGATGAAATCGGCAGGGTTATTACCCACGCCGATGAAATCGGCAGGGTTATGTAAAGGGCTCCGTATGTTTGTTTGTTTTTTTGTTTTTTTGTTTGTTTGTTTGTTTGTTTGTTTGTGTACAAGATAACAAGAGAACGGGTGAACGGATTTGCACCAAATTTTCAGGGAATGTTCAGAAAGTGACAGGAAAGAATCGATTAGATTTTGGTGATGATTGGTTGACCCCTGCACATTCTGTGTGACCTTGAAGTTTTGACCCTGTAGTAAAGTATAGGAACTTCAGTTCAGATAGTGACAGGAAAGAAACTAGAAAGATTGATGACCCCAAACTTCGCCTGCAGATGCAGAAATATTTTGGCCAATCAAAACACTCATTACTTCGTCTCACCAAAAGTCTATTTCAGGTTTATGAATTTTAGAAGACTTTTAGACCCATTATTTGCCATTTCACTTCAAATCCGTACGAGCCTGCAATGAATATTCAAAGCCAACGTATCCCAGCAACAAGGGATTTTTCGCGGGCTTGAACTACTACTGCGAAAGCGGCTATGTACGGTATACTAATAGGCGGCTAGGCTCTATAGCTATCGCGCGCGATACCTTTTTTATCCACAAATTCATTTAGATTCAGGCTACCCTAGCCCTACGGCTTCTCCTCTATTTCTTATCTTCTGTGCATTTCTGTTTATTTTCCCCGGTTCTTTCCACTTTGTTGTGGAAGTTTTTGTGATTTATTTTATCCTGGTGGACGTGTAGTACGTGATTTTAATTGTTTTCGGTGAAAATCTGGTGAGTTTGTTCGACGTGAGTGAGTTTATCGCACTCGCGAGCGTTCGCGTGTGTTGATCTGAGTGAGTGCTAGTGGGCTGTGTAGCTAGCTGTACGTACATAACTATACACAGCGCTGTCGCGAAGTGACGGGGATCTGGTCGGGCTAGGGAGTACATAACCCCAGGGAGTCAGCCTGTGCCTGGCTCACTGTAGTAGGATTGAACTTTTTTCTTTGGGTTATAACGGTCCTGTCATATAACTAGTTTATACCTCATTTATGTCTGTTTGAGTGGATTTCGTAGTTGTAAAATATATACAAAAACTGTATTTTTTTTTAATTTGTGTGGATTTGCAAAATTTGGTGGCTGATCGAGGTTCGCCGAATACGGGCATGCACGCCAGTATCCACTTTGACTTTGTTGATGGGTAGTGACTGAGCTGAGTGAGTAAGCTCTGTGCCTCGCATGCATGTCATTTTGAAGTCTAGATCCAACTTTATTTGTCGTCATATATATTTTATCCAAGCCCGATGAAAAAAAAACAACAACCCCAATTGCAATGTAATTTAAAGATAGAACATGAATACATTTACTAACACTTACATGACTGAACACTGAATAAAAATTGCTAACATTTTTTTTTCTCACCACGCCACGCTCTCTGACATGTCTAATCAATTACTTTTAGGGGAGGGATGTTTCAATAATAAAATATCTTTTTCAGAAGAATTTTTTCAAGGGTGGGGATACACAAAGCTATGACCTGGATATGGCAATATTTAGGGGGGGGGGGGGAGATGTGCCTCTTGTTATCCCCTTTGAATGGCTACTGCTTACAAAAATAATCGCAACAAAACAAAACCTATATTGGGTTAAGGCGTGGGTCTGCCGCCTTTGACGGCCTTTCTAGTTTGTTTGTTCGTTTTTGTTTGTATGTTTGTTTGTTTGTTTGTTTGTGTACAAGATAACAAGAGAACGGGTGAACGGATTTGCACCAAATTTTCAGGGAATGTTCAGAAACTGACAGGAAAGAATCGATTAGATTTTGGTGATGATTGGTTGACCCCTGCACATTCTGTGTGACCTTTAAGTTTTGACCCTGTAGTAAAGTATAGGAACTTCAGTTCAGATAGTGACAGGAAAGAAACTAGAAAGATTGATGACCCCAAACTTCGCCTGCAGATGCAGAAATATTTTGGCCAATCAAAACACTCATTACTTCGTCTCACCAAAAGTCTATTTCAGGTTTATGAATTTTAGAAGACTTTTAGACCCATTATTTGCCATTTCACTTCAAATCCGTACGAGCCTGCAATGAATATTCAAAGCCAACGTATCCCAGCAACAAGGGATTTTTCGCGCGCTTGAACTACTACTGCGAAAGCGGCTATGTACGGTATACTAGTAATAGGCGGCTCTATAGCTAGCTTATAGCTAGCTAGCTAGCTATCGCGCGCGATACCTTTTTTTATCTACAAATTCATTTAGATTCAGGCTACCCTAGCCCTACGGCTTCTCCTCTATTTCTTATCTTCTGTGCATTTCTGTTTATTTTCCCCGGTTCTTTCCACTTTGTTGTGGAAGTTTTTGTGATTTATTTTATCCTGGTGGACGTGTAGTACGTGATTTTCGGTGAAAATCTGGTGAGTTTGTTCGACGTGAGTGAGTCTATCGCACTCGCGAGCGTTCGCGTGTGTTGATCTGAGTGAGTGGGCTGTGTAGCTAGCTGTACGTAACTATACACAGCGCTGTCGCGAAGTGACGGCGATCTGGTCGGGCTAGGGAGTACATAACTCCAGGCCAGGAGTACAGTGCTTCTGCCGGGCTGACTGTAGTAGGATTGAACTTTTTTCTTTGGGTTATAACGATTAACGGTCCTGTCATTTGAGATTTGAGTTAGTTTATAACTCATTTATGTCTGTTTGAGTGGATTTCGTAGTTGTAAAATATATACAAAAACTGCATTTTTTTTTATTTGTGTGGATTTGCAAAATTTGGTGGCTGATCGAGGTTCGCCGAATACATGCACGCCAGTATCCACTTTGACTTTGTTGATTGGTGGTGACTGAGCTGAGTGAGTAAGCTCTGTGCCTCGCATGCATGTCATTTTGAAGTCGAGATCCAACTTATTTTGTCGTCATATTTATTTTATCCAAGCCCGATGAAAAAAAACAACAACCCCAATTGCAATGTAATTTAAAGATAGAACATGAATACATTTACTAACACTACATGACTGAACACTGAATACCAATTGCTAACATTTTTTTCCTCACCACGCCACGCTCTCTGACATGTCTAATCAATTACTTTTAGGGGAGAGATGTTTCAATAATAAAATATCTTTTTCAGAAGAATTTTTTTCAAGGGTGGGGACACACAAAGCTATGACCTGGATATGGCAAAATTTATTGTGGGGGGGGGGGGGGGGGTAGATGTGCCTCTTGTTATCCCCTTTGAATGGCTACTGCTTACAAAACTAATCGCAACAAAACAAAACCTATATTGGGTTACACGACAGGGGAACGAACCAGTAAAAATGTATCTGCAGTTTCAAGAATAATAGCTCCGCTAAGGCGTGGGTCTGCCGCCTTTGACGGCCTTTCTAGTTGTGTTTGTTTCTCTCGCTCGATCGCCAGTACTATTACTAATACCAAAGGGTTTGGATATTATTAACCTGGCTTTAGCTCCGGTGGCCTTAATCATGTAATCAGCGCACAGTGCATTTCAAGGAATAACCACGACACCTCTGAATTCATTAAATAAAGCTTTAACTAACGACAATTTAAAAAAATTGATCAACATATTAAATCAAAATCATAAAATGTACAAATAGGGAGATCGGAAAGATGAACGCCCACCCCCGCCCCGGCTCGTCCATCCGTGTTAAGGGCCTCAAAAGTGAATGTCCCGCTGAGAAACATAGGTCATCATTTGCTCGGGGGGGGGGGGGGGGGGGGGTATTTGACTGAATTTCACACACGCTTTCTGCCATCCATAAACGCTTTGTTATAAATTGCACATTGAATGCCGGTTATGTTTATGGCGCTTATGTGATGGCGCTATACATGGAATAGACCTGGAGACCCACGTAGAAACGGCTCCGAATAGACCGACCCTGCATCCATTCACCTCCGCTAGAGTTGGATGTTGTATTTTAATGATAATGGCGGTAGGTATCACAACTGAGAGGAGAACGACATCAAAGTATTTCATTTAATTTTATCAAAGAAAACCCTCCTGGAGACACCAGAAATTATTTTGATTCAATTGAATGTAATGTCGGATTTTATTGTCCGAGCCAAATATAATTTGCTCTCATTTATATCATAAAGTATATAATATCATGACACACAATTCAAAAACTGTATTCCATATTTTTAATTGGCTTGCACGTACATAGAAAGGTTTAGTGTGCGTCATGACCCGGGGAAATAGGGAAGAACATAAAACAGTCTGATTGTATAGACAAGGAATTTAGAAAACGGTGAGCAGAACGCATGAACGTGCATTACTCAAAAGAATCAGTAATGACACACAGGCTCTCCACAATCTTTATTAGAAAACTGGCATCCATGTAGTCTAGGAGCTTGGTAGGATCACCAGGTTCTAAGAACTGAAGTCCAAAAGACGCTTCCGATTTTTAAAAATATCACATGCGAGATCAACAAATCTTCCAATGGGTTACTTTCTTGGAATCTAAGTTAATGCTACAGGAATAATAATCAGCTTGTTGTTTTACTGAGTGTTTGTTTGTTTGCTTTTATTTCTGCGTTCTAATAACATACCATAAATCGAATTTTTACATTAGTATTACATAAGTAAAAAATCATGTACAATAATAGTAAACAATAAGCATAAGACAAAGCATACAACAAGATTAAGGAATATAATAGACCTATGTAAATGTTTTTCTCCAATAAACTAGAGAGGTAATTTAGAGACCTCGTAAAAAAGATTAGGCGACATAACTCTCTTGGTAAAACTGAGTGATCAGTGGGTGCAGTGTAATTGCAGGTGCGGGTGCAAATATTAAATACTAATTTAAAGCGTGTGCACGTATGATTGTAGTATCTGTCCTTTAAGTGTAGCTTTTAAGGAGTAGATGGTTGAACAAGATTTTATGTTATCGGGAAATTTATTCCAAATGTCAGGACCAGAATGTCTTACAGATTTGTGTGTTATTGATAATTTGGGATTTGTAAGATGGAAATTTCCAGAAATGCGAGTAGGGTAGGAATGAACAGAACTATTAAACTTAAACATGTTATCAAAGGATGGTGGAAGTTGATTATTAATGTACTTGAACATTATGACTGCTACTTGAATAGTATTCAAGTTGAAAATTTTTAGCGGTTTGAGTTAAGAAAGTGAGTTAAGAAATGCGATCCGGTACAAATACGCATTGCTCTCTTTTGTAGTTTAAAAATAGAATTGATTTTTGTCGAACCACAAGTAACCCATACAATGTTACAATATGTTATATACGGGAGAACTTTTATATAACATGAATAAGGTTGCATAGGGTAGAAGAAACTTTAGCTTGGAAATTATACCAATGCTTTTAGAAATGCACATTATTATGTGGTGTAAATGGTCATTCCAAGTCAAATACTCAAAAAAAATTGGAAATAGTTTTCTTTTCTACTGGCATATCATCGATTTTAATATATATTGGTGTGTCTGTATGATCCAATGATTCAATGATTCATTTATTGTCATGCAACAAGCATAAAAATTGGGTTACAGTCCGATTTCCAAATTTCAAGCATAAAAATACATATCAGAAAATTGCACGTGATGGATAAGAATGAATACAGAAAAACATATTAATGCACATGTATCAAAAATATATTAACATATTGAGAATAAAAATGCATGACAATATAATACCTCATTATTCCATGATAAAACTACATAAACAGTATACAAAAGGAAATAGAGTACAAGCAAGAGGTCCACGTCTTGCAGAGAACCATGCAGAAACAAAGAAACGAGAAGAACAAAAAGAAAACAAGAAAAAGAAATCATTAGTACTATTTAGTGTGATATTATCCGTGGGTGGGGGATCTGTCTTTTTTCCCATAACCTCTTTGATGATTTTCCAAGTTGCAGTAGTGTTTGAACTGGCCTTTTTCATTCTATTAGAAAAGTGTAATTTACGGGATATTCGGATCAATTCTGTTAATTTATTGCGGTAAGTTTTACATGTCTTTAGATTAGTGTCAGTTGGATTGCGTAAATGTAATTTATAGAGGCGGTTGCGTGTTTGTATCGAGTTCGATAAACCTTTCGTTATCCAAGGATTCCTGGGTTTACTTCGCTTGTTTTTAATTGTGCCGAAAGGGATATTCTTTTCATAATAATATTGTAATCTCCTGTTATTAAAATGTTTGTATGCGGTATTGACATCATTTACATTGTAGACATCTGCCCATGCCTCTACAAGTAAATCCTGTTTCAGTAATTCTACATTACGTTTGGATTCTTTGCGATATAAAAAATCATCAAATGATTTAGGGCAACATAGTTTGCATTCACAAGTTAAAAATATGGGTAGATGATCGGAAACTTCAGAGCATAATTTCACCCCGATGTCTTTGTATGATGAAAACATTTTATGATGGGTGTGGAGAAATGAAATTCGAATCATTCCTTTACCGGTCCCCCAAATTAATCATTATCTTGTTCTAAAAGGAAATACTAATAACATGATATAATAATGTATAATAAACATCAGCATGGCTTTTCAACGTGGATATGCCTTGACGTCCTGGCTCCCCACCAACATATTTACATCATGTCCATAGTCAGATAGCAAAACCCACTTTAAACGTAGTTGTAGTTTTTTCGGTGGGACATCAGTTTTCACAAATCTGGTATTAAATGACAAGCATACTTGTCACTACAAAAAAGTTAATCTAATTATCTAGAAACAAAACTCGAAATGTTAAAGGTAAAGCAGTAAACAGGTAGCATGTAGAGTATAATAATTATACTAACTATAAAACTGACTGTAAATCTTGTGCACCAGTTTGAGGCGGCAGGTTGTTGAGCCCTGCTACAACCGGTAATGTCACAATGATGCATTATGTCTTTTTTGTACGACACATAATGGAGTATTGTTTTCGGCTGAAAGAACTAATTTTTTACACTGAAATTAATAGGATTGGTTAGTTTGAATTGAATTTGAATTAATTTAGCTACGTAGATTTTAAGTTTGAAAACACATCAAATCCACATGTTAGCATTGCTTACTACAATGATAGCATTCCCGGAGCAATTGCTGCCGGATTATATTTGATTTGATTTTTTTATTTGATTTATTTTCTTCTGCATTCATATAAGAACAACATTTTTAGGTAACATATATAAAATAAAATCAAAAGTACTTTTTAACAATGAATCATAAATAAACAAGTATATGTAACAATCATTTTTTAAACACAAACACGAAATGATAAATTGTCAAATTGTCAAATTATTGTAGTTCATCGAATATAAAGTCATTTGCGGAAGAAGGAATGCCATTGTAAGCAATTTGCTTGAGAATATGGCAGCCCCAAACAAATATTATGAAATAGCTAAACATGTATAATAAGCAGAATGGTAAATAATGGAAATCCTAAGTTAAAAGCATAATGCCGATGATGTTGATGATGAAATGATGATGGTGATGATGATGGTGATGATGATGGTGATAACGGTGATGATGATATCGGTAATGATTAAAATGATACAAAGGATGACATTGTGCAAAAGACTGAAGAGTTGACACATAAATTTACATTGTATATTTATATGATAGTAACATCGTTTTGACTTTTGCTTTAAATGAGTAAAGGGAACAACAGGATTTAATGAATTCTGGGACAGAATTCCATAGGTCTTATAGATCTTATAGATCTAGATCTATGTCGGAGCACCACGGTGCTTAACGAGGTGCTTCTCTGTAGAATCCTTTGAACTGTATTGCATCCAGGAGGTTACATCGCAGGTGCTCTTCCTCCGTGTACTCAGGTAGATCCAGGGACAGGTAGCCCTTGCACGTCATGACTTCAGGCCTAAGATCATCGGGTTCAGGATACTGGGTAGGATCGCAACGATCTCGATGCTTTTCGTCCATGTTGTCCAACCTCCTGACAGGGAAACGTTCAAATCCTCCAAGAGGAACATGGTCAGCACCCGTCAAGAAGCCTGCCACATATATTGATTACGTAATAATAATTAATCTATTCGTTTCAGTAACCATAGCGGCCGTATCAAAATATACATATCAACCATGATATTAAAAATATAAACGGTAAGTTCTATAATGGTATTTGGTTTCTTTTTATATTACAAAATGGATGAAGGAAACACAAAGACGACTACGTAAAGTAAATACAGCATCGATAAGTTCCTTTATACTTGGATATTATATATATATCATTAATCTAAGATGATCTTTGAATGTTTTCATGGTGGAAGGATAACAGAAAGGTTTACGGTTTATCACCATGTAATAGTCCTGAAAAAACTGTTTGTGATCTTTCGTGAGTTATGGTAGCTCTTAAAAGAATTGTTATCGACGTTCCGACCAGTTTACTCAGGCTGGTCGTGAGACAGACAGATATCTCAAATTCAAGTCATTCCATCACCCTTCAGTCATCCAATCTGTTCCCAGAGCTTTGGTTAAGCAGGCCTACTCCATCTGCGATGTTGACCATCTTCAAGAAGAACTTCAACACGTCATGTCTGCTCTCACGACCATTAACAGCTATCCACCACACAACATCAAGACCAAGCTTGCTCCACCACGCCCTCAAGAACCAACCAAGACTACAATAGTACTACCCTATATAGGTCGCACATCCCACAAACATCAACGTATCCTCAAGTCAGCCAAGATTGAAGTCAGGCACAGGTCAGCTAACAAACAACATACTGCCCTCTATACTTACAAGGACAAGAAGACCCCCATGGCACGGCCTGGAGTATACCGAATTCCATGCTCCTGTGTCAAGGTCTACATCGGCGAAACGGGACGCAGCCTATCTACCAGACTCAAGGAACACTAGACCAGCTTCAACAGGTGTGAATGGGAAAATTCTGCAATAGCCAAGCACGCCCAACAACAACACATCATCAACTGGGATGACGCCAAGCTATACTTACATCCATCAAACAATGGCACACCAGGCGGGTCCGCGAGGCCATCGAGATTAGCCGACATGATACTGTACAACAGGACAGCGGCCTACTCCTCAATAACATCTGGAACCCCCTACTCAACAAAACCGGTCTAAACCACTCTTCACACCTCACCGCTGGACAGTAGCAGCCTAATCCGGAACAATAGCTACCAATCCGCCCACTCATCACCCCACCATTGGTGCCCAGCTAACAAATCACCAAATCCCAATTCATCTATTAGCCAACCGAATGACCAATCCTATCAACATCCTGTTTCTTCCAGCCTATACATACCCACTCTTTCTCCTTCAACCTTATCATCCTGATGACGACCAGAGTACACTGTACACAAACGTCGATAACAGATCTTTTAAGATCTACCATAACTCACGAAAGATCACAAACAGTCCTTTTCAGGACTATTACATGGTGATAAACCGTAAACCTTTGTATTATCATTAATCTATTTTCGAATTTTGAGTTTTGAGAAACAGAGGGAAATATTAAAACAAGAAAGAAAGAGAGACCATACAGATGGTCGTCTCTCCTACCAAGGACTGAGAGGATGTAGTGGTTGCTTCAACTCTTGACACATTTGTGTCAGGGGTCAGCAAATAATATGTTTTAGTAGTACGGTAGGAAATTGCAGGGCAGGACAAGTTTGGTCTACATCCTTAGTGCCATATTATTCAACGCATTGATTGTGGGCGTCTTCGGCAAGAGAGGACACACACGAAGCCACCAAAAAAAGAGAGAGAGAGAGAGAGAGATGGGGGGGGGGGGGGGGGGGTGGTAACAATCGTAGCATATCTTACTTAGGAACTTCCTCTTGTCCCTTTCGTCCAGCTCATGAAATACCTTCCAGAACATTTTGATGACAGGATGATCTTTACTGTAGGGACGCTCGTAGAATGCACTCTATATCACAATCATGATACAAAAGAACGAAAATGTGAACTTTACATGATGGTTCGATTCATATGCAGATTCAGGGAGGAAAGACCACCCCTCTGTGTGTGTGTGTGAGAGAGAGGGGGGGGGGGGGGGGAGGTGGGGTTACTCCCAAAACTACCAAAATTGTACACTATCTTTAAACAAACATACCAGCAAACAAACAAATTGAATCCAGTGACCGGGGTGAAAATGCTGTATGCGCTTTGGTCGGTTACAAGTAACTGGCAAGGCGCTATATAAGAAACAGCTATTATCATTACTATTACATAAACAGCAAATAAACAAAGGAGCAAACAAACAGGAACAAGAACAAAAATATAAAGAAAATGCAATCAGTAATTAAGACATTTAACTACATAAAGCGATGTCACTTTGGATTTAAGCACTTTGTGTGATCTGGGGCACTCACTTCAACTATTTTTTGTTCTAGAATATTCTTTTCCCTTTTTGCTGGAATGATTTTTGGCTTTTACATATATGATAATTTAATATTTACAATTTGATTAACATGCCATTATATTCTTTATTATGGAAAATACATTTGAGACAAAAAAACAAACTGTCACCTGTCTGAAAGCTTTCCAGTCCAACTCTTCACCCAGGATGACATCTCTGAGATCTTCTGCTTTGAAGATCTCCCTTATGAGAGGTGTCATGGAAGCTAGTCTGTTGAATCCCTTGGCAAAAACTTCTAAGTGGAATAAGGCAAGTCGGTTGGTCATCCTCTCTGCGATATACTGCTCTCTGTATCAATGGAAATTTTGAGAGTCACAAGAGTTACACACTAGTCTCTCGAACCTTTCATTAAACTCACCGAATCAATCAACTACATACATTTAGATTGAAGGGCGCCCTTACGATCGTTAACCAGCAACCAACCAACCAACAATGCATAATGAAATAATTACGGTCCCTTTCCTGCAATTCTAAAGAAATCAGAATCATAATAACGTGTTTGCTGATTAGAGTGAACATTAAAAATTGCTTTGGAATTCAATTGATATTTGAAATGAATAACGTTGTTCATCACTCTAATACAAGAAAATGAACACCAAAAATTAAATAAACCATAGGCTAAAGCCTATAAAAAACATGTCTTTCTATCCTACCCTGCATTTTACCCCATGCATCTCTTTTTCCTTTTCATTTTCTTTCTCTAAAAAAGGGTTAACTACAAAAAAAAAAGAAAGAAACTTCGGGTAGCGGAGGGGCACGTGCCTGCTAAGAGACTAGGCATACTTGTAAAAATTAATGTTAATTTGCAAAACTTACAAATTCTCCTCATCCACGCACACGTTTTCTCCTTCCGGCTGGAGCCCTTCAAAGTCTAAATACATGGCTTCTAAATCATCTGCAGTCATTTCCCGAAGGTCTTCGAGTCCTTTGACAAACTGTGGATCCATTTCTTCAAGATCGGTGGGAGTGGGGTTTCTATTAAATATAGGAGGGGGTATTTAAGACATATACCATACTACTACTAGGCTAAAATCATCCAATCACCGATGAAAATCGCCTTCAAACGAACCAACAACAACTACTACTACTACTACTGCTGCTGCTGCTACTACTTTAGTCCACTGTCATGTTGTTGATTTTTTTTTAACAGACTTTAATCATCTAAAATAATACAATTGACATCTCTCTTATTTTTTTTGTGATATATATATATATATATATTTAAAATTATCATTATTTTTAAAGAGATAAAATGGTATCATGCCAGGTTACCGAGTCCTGTCGGTTCTAAATTGGCACCGTCCTGACAAACCTGCTCGTGTTTTGTACGAAGGTTTCTCGGAACCAAGTTTCCTATGTCTTTCCAATATGTCTGGACTGCTCTCTATTTATATATCCCCGGCCTAAATGTCCGAGGGCTAACGCATCTCGCCACAGCAAGACGCTGGGAGCAACCGTCATTATATCGCTTACGGAATAAACCCTGATTTAGATCGGAAAGGATCAGGTGCGCATGCGCCAGGGAGGACAGGGACAAAAAGTTCGTGGGAAATTTTTTTAAAGGAGAATTACGCTCAAAAATAAAGACGATAGTGTTCAAAGGTGTTATTTATTCCTACTTGTTAGACTATATGGCTTCGCGTCAAAATATACGAGATCGATACGAATCAAGATTTTCTGAGCAAAATTTACCATCTGCTAGCAATATGTATCGTCTGCTAGCAGCACATGGGGGCTGCCATCTTTTTTATGTGTACAAGAAGATTTTCTTAATCCAAATGCTCAATTGCCTTTTTCAAAATTAAAAACCCATTTGAGATTAAAAATATAGAATCGATATGTCAATTTATTTTTAAACTGAAGATTTCCTTATATATTTCTGTTGAAAATCGATATCCGCTTAATAGAAATCTATTTTCTCGATACTGCACGTATGGGACGGAGCAAATTAATTCAAATTTTATGGATGCTTCTTCCCTGAGCATCTATAGCGGCAAACTATGCATTCACCTGCTTTCGGATAATGGACTTGAAAAGTCAGAATGCATGCTGCATATATTATGTTCTGCTCTGTTTGGCAAACCCAAGAAAATAGATTTTTGTTAAGCAAAACCAGACAATTTAAAAGTATCATTATAAAGATTTAATTTTTATAATACATGTAAACACCCACTTTATATTTTTCGTCACATATGGGATTTTAGGTAATGAAGAAAATCAATTTAGGATTTGGATTCAAAATATCTTCCTGACTGGAACATTTCTCAATGGTTCATGTACAACTCCAAATCAGCAAGAAAATGGCAGCCCCCATGTAAATGAGTAGGAGACGATACCGGGTGTTGGAATATCTTTATTTATACCCTTTTCTGATATCTTATTAGAAAATGATTAAGGCCAATAAGTAGGAATATATTACACGTTCCAATATAAGTAAATTTGTAATCAGGGGTTAATTCTCCTTTAAGCTCCCCGGCCGTGTGTATCGTACGTAGGCGCGCGCCGCTCACAAAATTACGCACGTACGGACAAAGAACCTGAGTTTCTTTCGGGGAGGGTGAATTTGAGGGGAGAGTGAACTGGTGGGGATGTGTACGGATCAGCGCGCGCGCACGCATGGTTTCGAAAAAGGTGAAAGATTGAAATGACCATAAACTGGTCTACTACTACTACTACTACTAATATACTGCTGCTGCTGCTGCTGCTGTTGCTACCACTACTACTAGTACTGCTGTTGTTGCTGCTGCTGTTACTATTACTATTACTATTACTACTACTACTACTGCTACTTCTACTACTACCGACTACTACTAATACTACTACTACTATTACTATATAGCGCCTTATACATGTACGATGTCTCTAAGCGATTTACAGATATATTGCTACCCAGGTCATCGGATGCACATTCTCCATTCCCTGGGGTGTATCCCAGCCTGACCGACGCTTTTTAAAAATAATGACGCTCGCCATGCTGAACAAACCACACTAACTTTCGCATTCTACCGGGTACCCATTTAACACCAGAGTGGGAAGTAGCAATGTAAATAAAAATGCCTTGCTCAAGGACATAGAGTGCCGTGCCGGAGATGGAGCTCACGGTCTTATAGTTCACCTACATATTTTCCTGCACGGTACCTATGTTAAAATAGTCTCTCAATTTGTATGAAATATCAAGCTCAAGTAGAATAAAGCTTTAATAGCAAACTGTGGTTCCATTTTCTCGAGATTAGAGGGATAGGGGTCACTGGTTAAAAAAACAACAAAAACATCACACTAACACAAAAACAACAACAAAACAACACAAGCAGAACCAACCAACCAAACGGACTTTATTACTACTACTACACTCTAAAAAATTAAGTGCTGTTTTCAGCACCTAGAGGGCTGAATTTAGCACTTTCTGAGTGCTCGTATAGTGACTGCACCTGAAGTGCTGTTTTAGCACTTGCACGTGCTAATTTACAAGCAAAAAAAAAAAAAAAAAATCGTGATTCTGGCGAGCCTCGAACCAGGGTCCGCTGATCGAGAATTGCTGACATTACCGCTAGACTAACTCACATCGTACGATTTAGAGCAGATCTTATTGTAACGTAGTGCATTTACGACACCACATAGTTCATGTTATCTACTTGACTCCCATGACGAAGCTCGATTGCAAGAAGCGTTTGTTAAGTCTGTCGGTAACATCAGCGCCTCTCAATCAGCGGAACCTGGTTCGAGGCTCGCCACGGTCACATTTTTTTTTTTTTTGCTTGTAAATTAGCACGTGCAAGTGCTAAAACAGCACTTCAGGTGCAGTCACTATACGAGCACCGAAAAAGTAGCACTTAAGTTTTTACAGTGTATTTATTTATTAATTCACTTTATTTTATCATTTATTGATTGATTGATTTATTATACATTTATTTACTTGTTTATTTCTCTTATTTTTTCATCTTATTATTAGTTTTCATTTTTTGATTGATTGATTTTTTTTTTGCGGGGGGGGGGGGGTGGTGGTTACCGCAAATATATCGATCAAACAGCGTAAAACGGTTTCCTAATACTTTCCCAGATACAGGACTCCCAACGTAAACATTTCCATTTCCTGCACGTAGCCTACATAGTAACTGTCATTCATACTGACATAACACGTTAAAAATAATTGGCTCAGGGTTACCCTCCTATAAATATCGTACTGGAATGCAGAGCTCGGATAGCTTTTTTGTTTTGCGCGGAAACGTAATATTTATATACAGCATATAATAGGCAACAATAGGCAATATAGCTTGCAATGTTGCATGGTACCCACCGGGTTTACCCGATTAAAACTGGTTCTCACCAGTTCCTACCTGTTAGACAACAGCTTCTCATAGAGTTGGACTGGGAAAGGCACGGTGACAATTGCTCCGTTGAAGACCAAAAGAGCAAAGAGAAGACCGATTTGTTCCAGGGCACGGAAATCTGTATTTTTCTAAAAAGATAAACATGGTGTACCGGTACTGCATGTAAGCCGAATTCGAAACAAATACAAAACGTATTAAAAACGATAATTTAATAATATCTGCTCAGTGCTTCAAAACAATAATTAATAGTAAACAGAGCACATGCGATGGATAACTTGTATGCAATTTACTCCAATTCAAGCATGTCAAGACTGAAGCTGGTTTTGCGCACACCTATTCTCTCGAGTTTTCCAACAGATCCAGTAATCACCTAAGCGTAAAATATTGTTAATACTAACAGTGTCATCCGATACATCCTCCCCCAAAATTTAGTAGAAAACCTTCTCCAGATATCCCGATACTGTTATTTTGAACGATAAAATCCAAGTATGTACTTTTTTTTATCATACGCACCGTACATGTATACTCTGTTAATAATTAAGCCAACGACTATTATTATTATTAAACTCCCAAATGAAGTAGAACAGCTTTCAGAATTGAGATGGCCGATTACAGTGGTACTCATCATTGGCTGCGGAACCGGGGGGGGGGGGGGATTTTATAAAATCTCGGAAAATTTCATTAATGAGTGAAATCAGATCAGCCCCAATACTTTCAAAAAAGCTCCGCGGCTCATACTTACATGGTGCATGGAGCCTTAATAAAAAAGAAGGACATATACAAATTCTGTGATTATTAGCTGAAAACAAAAGAATGTTAAAAGATCGCATTACGGTGTTGATATGTCATGCCATGGTAACTCATTGTAAGCGTCGTTTATCAGATAATACATTTATATTTTGAACCAGAATACTATTTTTGCCCTCCTTTATTCAATACAAAAATGAAAAATAGGTCTACCAGGCCGGTAGAATAGCTTCAGTACTGACAAAGAGTGAGCATAATTATACACAGCATTTAATTGTTATGCTTAACAACAAATAGACTGATAGCTGTCTATGCAACGTCAGTAAAGTATTGAACCGACGTGAAGATTTAACTACTTTACCTTGTTGGAAAATTATGTATATTGATTAATTAAACTTCACAGGTTAACTTTAACAAAATGTCTAAACATAATAATGTAAAAATAAAAATATGTTCCTTTATTGGAAATTATTTTTTACCGGGTCAAACCACACGTCAGAGGAGACAGACTTCTCATCGAATGCCGTGAAGAACGCAAGACTTGGATCCATCAAGGCCATGAACAGATGGTGAAAGAAATCCTACATAATAAGAGAATAAATGCAGTCTGCATTTTAATGAAATATACATTCAAAAAATTATATATCAGTAAGTTCACGAGCTTTGTACATGTCTATAATCTGTCAAATGATTTCACATATTTTTTTACCAGTATCCATAGAGCATGCTTCCTAAATCGACCACGAAGAGGCATACCTACACGAGATATTCCAGTAGAGAAAGTCCGCGCGACCGACATGTTGCTGTGACCGTACCAACAAATTTACTCCTTATCTATAGTAGACCAGAATCTGGCCGATTATATTTCAAGAGCAATATCCTCATTACGCGAATTCCCCATCTGCTGCCAGATGTTGGCTCCCCGATTTTGTACGATCCTATATATCCCCGTGTGTTGCTAAACTTCGAGTTTCGAGTTTCGAGTTTCGAGTACCGAGTTTCCAATTCAAATGTTGAATTTCCATTAGCTGATAACTGGAAATTGTAAAGCCCATGATAGCTCTACTTCATGCAGTCAGAAAAACTCAAAAGAACAAACACTGACAAAACAATGATGAATTACACCTTCTAGCTGAAACCACTCAAATACAACGCTGCGGGAATCTGAGCTACCTCAGGTTCATTATTTTTGCCCCATTCGACTTAAACTCGAAAATACAAAAACGAAATTTCGAGTTACACTTTTCTTATTTGCTCTTTTTAAAACTTTATGACACTGGATTATCTCAGTAGACTAACGCAATAAAAGAACTTTCTCTTCATGGAATATGACAATAAAAACAGCAAAGAATTGTATGAATGAGTATGCAAGATTTGTTGTAATTGTTTTATGTGTTTAATATGCGGAAAATATTTTGTGCTAGTAAACCGATGAGCATTATCTTTTGACAATTACTCATTATGAAAAATATGAAATATTAACTAAAACGAATAGTGAGGAAGGAGAGAATCGCAGCAATGCAGGAAGCTCGATGTCATTGTATAAAAATCCACAAGGCACTTCCCAGCACCCAGTCACTCTAAAAATGTCTTCCCTCTTGGCAGTAAAGTGAACGAGAAGAACAAAGAAATAAAAAGGAATTATTAACAACAGTTTTTGTTTTGTTTTAGCTTTTTAAATACAAAAATGATGCGAAAAAGTTCAAGTTACAACTTTGTCACTGAATTGGAAATTTTTGGCAATAGCAGTATTAAATTTTGTGATTGATTTGTGTAAAGAGTGTACAGCCCTTAATACTGGCAGCAAAAGGAAATCTGAAATCGGGCAAGAAAGACGTAACTCGAAAATTGAGCATTTTCGAGTTTCAAACTCGAAAATGGCAAAAGTTCGAGTTTAAACTTTGTTATTGAATTGGAGCTTTACGGCAATAGCAGTATCAAATTTTGTGATTGAATTGTGTAAAGAGTGTACAGCCCTTAATACTGGCAGCAAAAGGAAATCTGAAATCGGGCAAGAAAGACGTAACTCGAAAATTGAGCATTTTCGAGTTTCAAACTCGAAAATGGCAAAAGTTCGAGTTTAAACTTTGTTATTGAATTGGAGCTTTACGGCAATAGCCGTATCAAATTTTGTGATTAAATTGTGTAAAGAGTGTACAGCCCTAGATATTGGCAGCAAAAAGATATCTGAAATCGGGCAAGAAAAACTTAACTCGAAAAGTGCAAAAATTCGAGGCTTATGAATTCGGGCACACGCCATCTTCGGAAGGTAAAGGGAAGGGGAGATCGCGTAATGGGGAGATTACTCTTACTAAAAACAACTAAATCGTCCAGATTCTGGACTACCCTTACCTTGCTAGGTCCACCCAAATCCTCTGCACACTCCCCCTTGAAGTTGATTTCTAGAGGTTTGAGCAAGACGAGGTTAGGTTCTTCTGAGTCCTGCCAATATTTCTCGACATTCTCTATCGCTGAGTGAATGATGTTCTGTCTATCCACGTCGAACCGAAGAGTGGTTGATATAAGCGGCAAACGTGTTTGAGGAAATAAATGGGCAAACAGTGACATATTTTGTTGTAGTCTCACAAAGTTTTCCAGTTGAGCCATAAGAGCTTGTCCTCCCTGCATTTCAATAAAAGACGTGGCGTATAGGGGTGAATATATATATAATTTGTGCGGCTAAGACAATGCAAATAAAATGAACGTGCAGATAAGCAGGGGGGGGGGGGGGGGTAGTATGATGATGCATCTTATATTATACAGATGTTGACTGCTTTGAGGGGCACGGTGAAAACTATGGCCCGAGGTGAGCTCGCAACTGTGCTATACCCCGAGACGACAGTCGAGGGGCATACCACAGTTGCAAAATCACCGAGGGCCATGGTTTTAACAGTGACGCGAAAAAGAAGCAGTAACATTTGTTTTATATACCGCGTCCTTCGTTAGCTCAGAAATTCAATTCAAAGACAGATGAAATACGGTACCGTAACGTAATTCTCATAGATCGTTCTTTCGATATTTAGTTCGGTGTACACATGGGCGCAAATCCATTTTGAAATGTGGGGGGGGGGGCACCTCTGTCACCACATGATTTAACTTTGGTAAAACTTGGCTATTTTTGAAGTTGATAAAAAGGAGCCACGACATATGCTCCTGCAACATTTACACCACAGTCCATAATTTCGAAAGGTCAAAGGTTAAGGTCAAGGTAATATTTAATTTTATAATTTTTAATTTTTTGTTCAGGACAATGAAAGATTATAGGATTAGGGTTTCGAGTTATGGTTAGGAAACCGCGTAGCCAGCATTTCATTTTAGGGGGCGGTTGTGAGCACGCGAAGCGTGCTCCCCAGGGGGGGGGGGGGGGGGGGGGGCTGGGGGGGGGGGGGGTGGGTGCAGGGAGGGGTTTCCCCCCTCCCTTTGACCTTTGAGCAAATGCGAGAGAAAGATAACGGCTCGTAGCACCCCTTTTTAGGCGGAAAGTTATTTCGACGTCTGGACTGCTTTTCAGTTATTTAGACGTAATACTGCAATGTATCAGGGATGGGGGCAGGGAGGGGGAGTTCCCCCTTCCAGCGTGAAGCGCGAAAGCTCTGACGTTTTAGCAAATTTGAGAGAAATATAACGGCTTGTAGCAAACACTTTTTTAGGCGGAAAGTTATCGTTCGACGCCCCGACTGCTTTTCAATCACTTAGACGCAATATTGCACTGTATGTAACAGGGGTGGATGCAGGGGCGGGGGGGGGGGGGGGGGGAGTTTCACCCTTCCCGCGCGAAGCGCGAAAGCTTTTACGTTTTACAGCAAATTATTTTGAGACAAAGATAAGGGCTCGTAACACTTTTTTTAGGCGGAAAGTTAGTTCGACGCCCTGGCTGCTTTTCAGTTCCTTGGACAATAATGCACTGTATGTAACAGGGGTGGATGCAGGGAGGGGGAGTTTCCCCCTTCCCGTGCGAAGCGCAAAATCTCTGACGTTTCAGCAAATTTAAGAGAAAGATAAATGGCTCGTAGTTATATATGTAGTTCGACGCCCTGACTGCGTTTCAGTTATTTGGACGCAATACTCCACTGTATATGACAGGGGTTGGTGCAGGGAGAGTTTTTTTCCCTGTCACCACCCCCCCCCCCGGATTTGAGCCCGTGGGTGTAAATGTGTATTGTGCCGGCCGCGCGCCCGCGTATCTAAATTGCCATAGCTAAGCGCGCATTGCATTGCATTGTACGTGCATTGTATATATCCCCCTGTTCAGACGCTATTCAGTTTATACCGAAACTCGACGTATAAAGAATCATCGTATAGCTAACGGGTCGTTCAGACGCATATTGCGACCGTCGTGAAAAAGGTGGTATAGATGCGCAGTTTCCCACTGCGCGTGTTGTTATGATCACGAGGTATCCGCGGAAGAGAGGTAAAAGGTCACCTTTCACGCGCGCTCCCGTTAAGCCCCGCCCAGTTATACCGTTCTATGGTCGCCATACGTTCAGACGGACACGGAACAGTGATTCTTTATCGAGTTCTAGTTCGAAACGATGCTCTGACCCTCGTTTCGCTATACGTCGTTTCGTTAGTCAGCGTTCAGACGCAAAATTTCATGGTATAGCTATACCGTTCTAGTACAGCTATACCGTTTTGGTATAGATTTTTAGCGTCTGAACACCCTGTATATTGCATTGTACGCGCGAGCAGAACTATGCCCAGTTACGGAGCCCGCCAGGTGACATGAGGGAAAAAATTCTCCATGGATTATTGCTTTCACTCGCAATAATATTGCGTTCCCTCTCAATAATTATTGCGTAACGCACTAAATGAATATTCATGACCTAGTCCAGGCGGCGGTAATCGCGAATTGGTGCTCATTATAGTGCCTTGGTGGTCAGGAAACGTGTGCTAAACCCTACGAGGATTGTAGGAATGATTATCTTGAAAATTTTATTTAAAATGAACTTTATTTACGTCTCAATATTGTCTTAAACATCTAATTATCTAGACACTGACTTTGATTTGGATTGATTATAATCCTGATGACTATTTTCAAGCAAAATAGCACATTGGTGCTCATTATAGTGACTTGGTGCTCATGAAACGTGTGCTTAACCCTACGAGGATTGTAGGAATGATCGAGATTATAATCAATGCTAATCAAAGTCAGTGTCTAGATAATTAGATGTTTAAGACAATATTGAGACGTAAATAAAGTTCATTTCAAATTTTTTTTCAAGATAATCATTCCTACAATCCTCGTAGGTTTTAGCACACGTTTCCTGAGCACCAAGGCACTATAATGAGCACCAATTCGCGATTACCGCCGCCTGCACTAGGTCTTGAATATTCATTTAGTGCGTTACGCGTATATTGAGATCTATCTGAGAGAACGCAATAATTATTGCGAGGGAACGCAATAATCCATGGAGAATTTTTTCCCTCATGTCACCTGGCGGGCTCCGTACCCGGTCAATATATTTCACGGTACCGCCTGGCAGTAGTGAATTTCATGACCGCAAATTTGACCAATCAGAGGCCTAGAATCTAGACATGCAGTATAATTATTATACACTCAACCAAAAAAGTAAGTTTCCCCTAGCATTTTTGGATATATCTCAAAAAGTATTTTCCCGATTTTCATAATTCAAACGGGAATGGATAGAAAATTTTATTACTCATAACATGAATGGCATATCATTGCCACCAGATATCATTATTGGTGTGAAAAATGCATTTAATGTCAAAATGCATGGGACAAAAAGTTGCACTTAAGCTTATATGAAGCACATTGTGTACATTTCCTATGCAAGTTAGCAAATGACCTTTTTAAATTGTTTTGTAATTCTCAGGAATTTCTTCAGGTACAATATGCTTCCCTATTAAACTGTATGCTCATGAAAAGAAAGAGATAGAGAAATATGCAATACCATGCTTAAAAGTTCAGAATCATGAGTGAATGTTTGATTATTTGTGTAAAAGTCAATGCAAATCACTAAAGTGATTTGATTTGATTTGATTTGATTTGATTTGATTTATATTGCAATATAAACACATCGAGGTACCATGACAGGATAGCCCATGAAAGCCGAAATGGCTTATTTCCAATGGGGTCCTTACCTAAATAACTGATAAAAAAATACACTAAGAAAACACGGCTACAAGACTATCGTACAAGTACGACAAGTAATAAGAATGTACTAAAGTAGCAAAATAAAACATAACATTTTTAAAAAGTAGGCGAAGATTACATGAATGTGCACTACGAAATTAAATTGACTATTTCTAGTGTCATGCCCATGAACACTTGAAGAGCGAGTAAAATTATTTGAAATATAGTGATCTGCATTAGAGTAAAAAAATCTGATGTACATGGTGAATTAAAAGTTGTTGTGATCTAAGGTTTATATGAAGAAGACCAGCTGTTTCAAGTTCACTCTTCCCAATGTGTGTTCTTGGTGGTAAGTGATTGATAAATCTTACAATCTTATTTTGAAATGCAACTTTTTTTTCCCATGCATTTTGACATAAAATGCATTTTTTCACACCAATAATGATATCTGGTGGCAATGATATGCCATTCATGTTATGAGTAATAACATTCCCTACCCATTCCCGTTTGAATTATGAAAATCGGTAAAATACTTTTTGAGATATATCCAAAAATGCTAGGGGGAACTTACTTTTTTGGTTGAGTGTATATACATGTATATATATATATCAAATAGGCATGGGTGGGTAGCATTATGGGGCATCTTTTATATATATAATCGTGTCCGGACAATTACCCCCTGGAAAATGACCCCCCGGAAAATGACCCCCCGGAAAATGACCCCCCGGAAAATTACCCCCCAAGGACAACCACCCCCCGAGGACAATTACCCCCCGGCTAATTACCCCCAAGGACAATCACCCCCCGAGGACAATTACCCCCCGGAAAATTACCCCCCCCCCCCCAAAGGACAATTACCCCCGGGTAATTACCCCCAGAAAATTACCCCCAAGGACAACCACCCCCAGGTCAATTACCCCCGGTATATTCCCCCCGGAAAATTACCCGCCAAGGACACCCACCCCCGAGGGCAATTACCCCCCGTAAAATTCCCCCCCCCAAGGACAATTAACCCCCGGGAAATTACCCCCCAGAAAATTACCCCCCCCGAAAATTATTCCCAAGATTAACCACCCCCGAGGACAATTACCCCCCGGAAAATTACCCCCCCCCAAGGATAACCACCCCGAGGGCAATAACCCCATCCCCGGATAATTCCCTCATAAAATTACTGGCCCCCTGACCTTATAGAAGTTTGACTTTTCATGAATTTTCGAAGCAAAGGACTGCTACTTTAACTGTTTTCAAAGGTTGATTTGTTGTGTTTACGCTTGACTAATGTCAATGTGGTGAAAATCTCTATTGTCACCATACTTTTAATTAAAAAAGTAATGAAATTAAAAATGTTTCGAAGATAAATCTACGTATAACAAAGACATTAAACTATTTACATTATCTATCACACTCCATGTTAATTTAGTTGCCTATCACCAACAATTTTCCGCCTTAAAAGTGGATAACTTTATCACCATATTAAATAGTGTTCAGCTTTCAGTCTTATTTTCACTTATAACAGAACAATCAATATTTCAAAAATTATGACAAATAATCCGAGAATTCATTGACATAACTTTAATGCATTTTGCAAATCATCATTTCAACTAAGGAGGAATGTATCGAATTATGTGCTGTAAACCGTAAAAATGGAAGGATCTACTGAGAAGCAGAGCTTGTGTAATAAATATATAATATATATAAGAAGGAAAATAAGAAGGAAAAATAAAATATTAATATGAAAGTGCGTAATGACATAATCATAACACAACAGATAACATAACTGTAAATTCATTGAGGATTAAAGCAAGGATGTCTGTTATCGATGGGGCTACCTCCCCAATTCTAAAAAGTTAATTTAAACTTCTCATTGGGTGAATTTAACAAAGGCAGGAATCATCACAAAGTGTTCTAAAGATAATTTAAACCTCTGATTAAATTTCTATATAGGAAATTTAATAATAGGTTGCGCGCAGATCTATGAGCGAGTATACGCGCTATATCCTGTAGCCAAAAGAAAAGGGGACCCAACAAAGAAAATAGGGTTTCATCATTTTTTAACCTCTGTAATTTTGCTAATCAACCGATCATGTATTTGCCTTTGTATGATCTATTTCATGATCTATCTCATGAATTATTTCATATTGATATTATGCTTTCTGGTTCTGTAATTATTTCAGAATGAAATTTACCTTCAAGACTTATTAGTATGCACGGTGCTTAAAAATAAAGTAAATAATCTGCTTTCTGGTACATTAATTTCATTTGATTTTGTAGCTCTTGAGCAAGATTTTCAATCGGCGTGCAGGAAGATCATTTTAGTTGAAACTTATTCTAAAAAAAATTGATTTTGTGAAAAACAATTATCAAAAACGGTTAGAGCATGTAATTTCATGAAGAAATATCATTAAAAAATATTAGTGACTTTCTTTCTGGGGGTAGTTGCGGGGGGGGGGGAGTTATTTTACAGGGGGTAATTGTCCTTTGGGGTATTTTTCCGGGGGGTAATTGTCCTGGGGGGGGGGGGTAATTTTCCGGGGGATAATTGTCCTTGGGGTAGTTGTCCCTGGGGGGTTATTTTCCGGGGGGTAATTGTCTTCGGGGCGGTTGTCCTTTGGGGGTAATTTTCCGGGGGGTAATTGTCCTGGGGGAGGGGGGGGGGGGGGGGGTAATTTTCCGGGGGATAATTGTCCTGGGGGGGGGGGGAATTTTCCGGGGGATAATTGTCCGTGGGGTAGTTGTCCCTGGGGGGTTATTTTCCGGGGGGTAATTGTCCTCGGGGGTGGTTGTCCTTGGGGGTTATTTTCCGGGGGGTAATTTTCCAGGGGGTTATTGTCCTCGGGGGTGATTGTCCGTGGGGGGTTATTTTCCGGGGGTAATTGTCCTTGGGGGGGGGGGGGTAGTCTTCCGGGGGGGGGGGGGGGGGTGATTGCCCAGGGGGTAATTGTTCTAGAACCATATATAATATATATCAGTGGCGGATCCAGGATTTCATGACAGGGGGGGGGGGGGGGGGGGGGGAGGGGGGGGGGCATGAATGAAGGTTTGTCAACTTTTGGAAAAGGTAGACCCGTATTTTTTTTGTCTTGCCAGCTTCTCGAAAAGTCGCTCAGTGGGGGGGGGGGGGGGGTCTATAAAAAAAATTTCCGCCAGACCTTCAAAATTCGCTCAGTGGGGGGGGGGGGGGGGGCGGTTATGGGGGTCCAGTTTCCCTCCATAATTCCCTGACAAGCAAAAAAAAAAAAAAAATCGGCCGGGGGGGGGGGGGGGGGCACGTGCCCCTGTGCCCCCTGGATCCGCCACTGTATATAAAAGATGCATCATCATATTACCCACCAATGCTTATCTGCGCGTTCATTTTATGTGCATTGTCTTAGCCGCACAAATTAGACGCGGATTGCGGCTGGAATGTAATCGAGAGGGTCAAAAGAAGTAAGACCTGAGATCGCAAATACCCTCAATTTTATATACATAGCATTATGTAGCCTTTAATCACGGCGGCATGTTAGATCTTTTCTTTGCTGCTGTACTAGCTCTGTCGATTCTCGAAACGCGCGGACAGTCCTGTTATTTTGAGAAGGCGACACACACGCGTGCAGGCGGCCTTTACTCACCCGCCAACGTTACTTTGTTTTCTTATTTTTAACTTTGAAATCTTTCGTCAATTTCGTAAATAATTTTCAGAAATAATTCAGTTCCTGGTAGAGAAAATGAACCAATCAGAAGCTTTTAGGACACGGAGACAATAGGCTATTCAGCCCATTCTAGCCGTGGGGAATAAACTACACGGCAAATAATTATGATAACATATTTTCCCACATTCATGGTAGGTAACAAAAATACGACTGCTGACCAATTTCTTTTTTTTTTTTAATGAGAAAAATATATTTGTATGTGGACGAAAATTATAAATACTTTCAGTTTTCTCCCGATATCTACCCTTTGTTGGTCCCCATCAAATAATGGACAAGCTCAGTCATTTCCGCTACGGCTCCTTTCATTCGATTGGTCAAACGCACTGAACCGTACTGCCGTGTTGAATCATTCATTACCTCATGGTCGTCTTGAGTACATGAATATTGATTACGTTGACGGGTGCGTAAAGGCGGCATGAGCAAGCTGCACGCGTGTGTCGACTTGTCGACTTCTCGCAATCAGAGGACTTCCGTGCTTTTCGAGGATCGACGGAGCTAAGAGTAGAGCAGCAAAGAAAAGACATAGCATGCCGCCTGAATGAAAGGCTAAGCATTATACCGCATGGATATCGTTCTTTTATATGAAATAATTATTCACCTCCAAATTAAGAATATTGCTCGTACCGTTGTCTTTCGGCCTCGGCCTACGGTGAAATAATCACTCAGGGTAATTGTGAATTTGTCATATCTGACACTACTAATACTTGATTCACAATTTGCGGACAAACGTTTACCTGTATAAACTGAGCTTGTAAAGAGAGGAACTTCCATTTTGTTCTAACGTTGAGCATGAAAGGCACACTGATCCAGGAGAAGATCTGATTGAAGAGTTAAACATGACAGGAAAACTGACTGAGCGAACCTTTAAGATTATTATACAGAACTGGACACCTTTATATTATACTGACTATGAAATTTTGTCAAAATATACAAAATGAGATTAAAAAATGCAAATACACCATGTCATTGACCGAACAATTATGAGTTGGCAGTTTCCCGGATATATAAAGGTGGTGATTGATTGTCCGACTATTGGTAATTTAAACATTCTTGGCGGGGGGGGGGGGGGGGGATCTAGCTGTCCCCCGCCTCGTACGCATATGATGAGAGATAGATATATCATGTATAGGCAGTATGAAATCTTATCAAAGTGGAGATGAAGTTCTCTCCATTGAACGTTGGCATTATTTTGACAAATTTAATACATTTAAGGTAGAACTGTACCTCGCAGTTATAAGTAGTTTTGTTCTTTCTTTTGATTATTGCAATGCGAATTCGAAGTACAGACATATGCCGAATATATGAAGTGATGTGCATGACTGCAGGAGGGCCAGTAGGAACTGTACAACGTATTCGCATGATATTAACCTTCGGCATAGGGGTAGTCTGTTCTTGAAATCTGCTAATGACCTGAAAGACGTGGACATAGAAGTGCAGATCTAAATCACGGTTCTCTTCAAGGCCGTCAATACAGAACAGACGCCGTGACACGAGACATCTATTATCCTCATTGATCTTAAATATGAAATAGATATATACACGTGTTAGTCTTTCCACAAAAATCTTTTTTTTTGTAGATACGTGACCTATACTGACTTTTCAATATACATGTATTTGCTGAAATTTAGCGCTTTGTCGATTTTCCAGGTTGATCTACACTCCACTTGTTGTTCTGCCATTGGTATGAAATACAATCGATTTTTACTACAGATTGTCTTGTAAATCACATAGCATTCCCTGTGTGAAGTGTACATTGATTGCCTAGAAGATAATCTTTGAAATGTAATTCCCCCTACTGTTATAACACGTGAACGCACATGTTTAGACAATGTTGAAAACACTAATTTTGGCAATAGTGGAAAATCATTATGCCTATAGTACGTAATGATTATCTACACTCTTAGAAAAAAGGTTTGTTTGAGCACCTTTAAAAGGTGCTTATATTTGCCACACCAGTGCCACCTTTTAGGGTGTCCCTAAGCACCTTTTGAAAAGGTTTTCATCGACACCTTTAAAGGTGCTCATCACGAGCACTGGCAAAGAGCTAGCTAGTCTAGTTCTGGACTGAAATCAATAAATTATAACAACATGCAATAGAACACATTTATACAATTTGTATCAAACAAAAGTATTTTTGAAAATGACGAATGTAGATAGATATTATCGTGGACACGTTTAAATAATCTACAGATTATGATAAAGACTAATACGCATAACAAAAGGTGGAGAAATCTAAGCTCAATGGCTAAGGTCCTTTTAATGGAACTTGTAGACACCTTTTCAATCCGGCACCAGTTTGGAGCTAATGAGTACCCCATAAGCACCATTTCTCTAAGAGTGTATGTCCTAGTTGCAAATGAATAGTACTAGTTTTACATTTCTCCTTTTGGATACCAATAAAGACCACTATCGCATCCCATTCAACTATTGCGCCATGACCCTCCAAAATCTAGTATAAACATAACTACTTTAGGTACGTTCACACGTAGAGCGATAGCATCGATGCTATCGAGGTGTCGATGCTATTTTGGTGAATGCTATTTTGGTGAAGACCAGATAGTGTCGAGACCAAATGCTGTCTGAACGCAGATAGTCACGAGATAGAAGCGAGTTTCCAAACTATTCTTGCAGCGAGTTTAGCAGGAGTAAATCTCAGGATCCAGCGACAAAGCATCGACGCTTTGCGGTAGACCACCCACCGCGCTTGTGACTATTTGTCGTGTGAGCGCAATCGCTGCTATCTTCACTCGCTGCTATATCTGTTTCATGTGGTGCTATAATATAATGCAATGTATGTATTCATGTGATGTACCCTCTTCCCTACTTTTTTTTTCTATCATCATTCTGTCTGTTTCATATGGTACTGTAATGTAATGTATGTATTCATTTGATGTATATAGGGATATAGTAGGGTAATGTGTATACTGTGTGGTAAGGAAGGGTTTTTTTGCAGGGGGGGGGGGGGGGGTTCCTTTTTTTTATCTTTTTCTTTTTTATATATGTGACCAGGCACCACAAAACCACCCAAAAGTCGCACTGTGTGATTTTCAGTTAGAGATCCCTCAATGTGTTTTGGTTGGCATGCATGGTCAAATTTTAGTTTTGGGTATTTCCTGAAAGAGCATACTTTTTTCTAAGTAATCTAAAATGTGGAGGCACCAAACAATCTAGAACTGGTATTTTTGCCAGCTTTTTATCAGACTAATGTGTGTCTTCTCTGGATTTAGTTGTATTACTTTTCCTTTTCACGACCCTGAATACTTGTCTCATTTTAATCTCCCTTAAATCTCCCGGAGTAAGTTCTTGCATTGATACTTGTGCACTATGATAAACAGGATATGTCTATGTAGTATGCCAAGTTTTAGTACAATCTGATAATTGCTTCATAGAATTTTTCATTGAGTTCTAATCCTCCATTTGTCACCTTAGCACAACACTTTGCAAGTCAGAGTGCTTCAATAGACTGCAAACTTTAAACCCTTATTAAGAAGTAACATTATGAGGGACTGTGCATTCTTCTCTTTGTACATTGAGTTCTGAATATCCAATGAGTTATATATCATTTTAAAGCTGAGAATCTGCTCTTTCAGAATCAGACCTTAACTAAAGTATGATGTGGTCTTTAGATATTGATTTATATGTGCTTACCAGAGAATATAGTGTGCATGCATGTGTTTTATTTTGGCATAAGACTGGAGTTCAGTCAATTTTGACATGTACAAGGTTTATTTAAAATTAAGTGTTATAAGACATGTATTTGCTACTTGATTGTATTATCGATATTACAAATCAATTGTTATTGTGTTATTATGTTGATTTATGAAGACATATAACTTCCGCGCGTTTGACCATGCATACCAATTATACTCGGGTCACTCTGTGTGGCGCAGTAATTATTGTTTTGGCAGCGGGTGAGCGATGAATAGTCACGAGTGGGTGATAGAAGCAAGTTGATCACGGCCTGTCTGAACGTACTGGAAATATTTTTGAAACTTACATAGCATCGATGCTAACATAGCATCGATGCTATGTACTACGTGTGAACATAACTAATGTCAAAAATGTGTGAGAGCTTAATGTTAACAATTCAAACGGGTGACCTTTACTTGGACTATTTACATGATGTATGAATTAGAAATGAATATATAGGACGCGTAGGCCTATAATTAAGGTAACCCTTCATAAAGATCGACATATTTCTTGTCTAAGCTGTTGTAATTTATTATTATTTTTTTTTTTCAATTTGTTTTTTATTCTTTATTTTTAAATATATCTTTTAGAATGGTAAACTTACAAAAGTGAAATAAATAATCTTTATGCTAGCCAAGAATAAGAATCCAAACGTACAATAAATGGCATGTGCATGCAAACTGCTCGAATCCATTGGTGTTTCCGTGCAACCAGCGGCGGGAGACAGACTTTACCTGTCGTCTACTTTGGCTTTCGATTAAGATATTTACATCAAAATTCATTGGTCATAGACGAAACGTTGGCATATCTTGCAAATGCATGTTCTTGTACTAAGTAATATATAGAATAACATGTCACCATATTTATCAAGTTTCATAAAGTATCTGTGTCGCTGCTATAACTGACAATCTTGAAGGAGAGCAATTGAATATTGTCTACCTTGTTCATAATTCCCAGCACTGCCAGGTACGCATCTATGGTGCCAATCTCTTCGTAAGCCTTACTACTCATCAATCCTTGCAAGCCTCCATGGAAATCTAGCACAGTCCTCTTCAAAAGCGCTTGATCATTTCCAAACCACTGTTCTGGAAAAAGATGTATAAAAATGGAGACTCTGATGAACCAAGAATTGCAAGCATGTAGATGTGGAGATAAAAGGAAATGGGACAGAAGGCATGGGGCAGGGTTATAAATGAGGATTAATTTTATTATACGCACACGTTTGACTCATGGGCAAAAAGAAGCTCAACGCTAACTCTCATACTTGTTATCAATTATTTAGAATTGAAGTCATCCATGGCCTACATAAAAGTTTTAAAATTTATAAACAGATTACCAATAGTGTGAAAATAGGGATGACACTTTTCCTGTAGCTGAAGTAGCGTCTGGGCCAGTGCAACGAGAAGCTTCCGACACCACGCCTCATCAGGCCTAAGTAACACTGGACAGTGCAAGAGAATGGGTATGGTTCTTAGGAGCTCAATGTCCTCTGGAGCCACCTGAAGCAATTGGCTCAGGGTAGATAAGTGCTCCTGAATGATCTCTGCTACCTGACGGAAGAAAGATTTGTTATAAGGAGATGGTTAACTTTCTAGAGATATTTTTTAGAATGTTATTGACAGTGATCCACAAAGAAAAAAACCCACCCCGAAATTAATTTAAGTGATAATGATATTCTTGGTTTAATTGCATCTCCCAAATTATTATTCATTATGGTGAGAGGGGAAGAAAAGAACCACCAGAGGTAGTGGCGTAGCGGTGGTCCAACAATTGACAGGTAAAAGTGCCAAGGGAAGGGGAGGGGCAGGGGTTGGCGGCACCTCTCTTTCTAGGGATGAAAAGAGTCGTATCATCATCCTTTCCCCCCTCTCTTCCTTTTTGTCCCTCTGTTGTTCATCTCTTTCGATGGAGGGGCACATATCCCCTCGCTCCCCGTAACTACGCCATTTAAGCAGAGGGATGAGATTTCTTGAGTTGATAAATATGTTGGCATATTTCATACAATGTCTCATGTGCCACTTATAATTTGTTAAAATTCCTTACCAGGTTTAATCCTTTCTCGTGCTTGGCAACGCATTCAAAGGCACTTTGAATGTGTGGATAGTCTATTCCGGGACTCTCAACAGTTGGAGCAATACTGGAAAAAAAAACCGTAAGATGTTATCGATATGCAGGATTAACTATGTGTAGCCAAAAATGTCAAAACTTTGTTTATATTGTATGTTCCTTATGTTTACTGGATTCTGGTCTCATGTTTTAACGGTCAAGAAAAATATTGTACTTACCATTCCCAGACAGTTTTTAATACTTTGAGTACCAAAAATGCTGATAAATTAAATATCTACTGTTAGAGATTTGTGCCACATTTGGCTGCCCATAGTTAAACGACACATTTAGACCATGGTTTATGTTAAACCGTAGTTCAGAATACGGGCCAATGACTTCTTCGTTCGTAGTTTTCTCAAAATGCCTCGTGCCACCACATGTTAATTTTTCAGCGGCATAAAAATCTTCGACATGACACTTTCATGACGCGCAAAAAGACCGTACCAGTCACTGACGCGGTCCTAAGGTGAGCAAAATGACGCACCTTGTGAGCCGGACTTAACATGCTTTATCTATATGCCTAGTCTAGTTCTTGACTCTTTTTATTGATTTTTTATTCGCCGACTATACGCGTTAAGCCGAGTGATGGCGCGATCCCGAGAACGTGAGGTCAACAGGTTCTCGGGGCCAACAGGTCCTCGGGATCGCCTCATCACTGGGGTTAACGCGTATAGTCGGCGAATAAAAAAATCAATAGAGTCCAGAACTAGACTAGGTTATGCCCAGAAGAAGTTTCAAGGGATGTGATCATAACTTTTGTGTATTTTTGTTAAGCCTATGTTGCATATAAGTTCTTTTAAGAAAACAGCTGCACAAGGCACGGCTTTTGAACTACCCCCGGGGGTCTACAAACGTCACTTCGTATAATTCTGTTTTTTTGCACTTCGGTTATCATGGTTATATTCGTGGACGAATTTGTTTCATGTCATTTTGATCGTTAGATAATAATCTTTATAGGTTGACTAGATCCTTCAAATCGAACTATTGAAAAATATATATTCTTATTCAATTCAATAGCCGATCACAAAACTGGTTAAAATATAAGAGAGTAACGACTGATATACAAAAGATGAAATACAAGACAAAATGTCTTATGTGTACATAACTCGTACATGAAGGCCCACATTACACACGTGTACGTATCGTAGGCATACACTTAAATGAGATATAAAAAAGAATAGAAATTAAAAAATTCAATACTAACAATGGATACAAGAATGCCTAATGCATATGTATTTGGTATTTGCTTTTTGTATAACCAAGGAGTATTACTGAATCATTTCGTTTAGGCATATGGCCTATCATCATGAACATGCCAATGGACACATTTTTGCAAGTGGTGCTGATCTTCTTGTCGGTTATCAATTTTTAAATTTTGTGAGCAGGCGAAGCGGCCGAAAACAAAATTTTAACTTTCCCCTACACGCTCATGCCAGTTTCTTGTTATGATTTTTGTCAAATTGAACTGGTAATTGTGAAAAAAAAAACAAAAAAAAAAAACAGTAAAACAGAATAAATGGAATACTGGTTAATAATGACAAAGACAAAATAAAAGACAAAATAAATTCATTAGATCATGGTTTATTACCTGTTCACTCGAAACGCGCTGGAGAGTGTCTCTGGCGATAGCAGACTTGTCAGCTCAGCCCTAAGTCCACCCATGAGAACAGCGTCACCTCCTCGGTCAAGTTCACTACAAAATCTTTCCAAGACTTCCCTAATGTCATTCGCCATTGTCTATCACCAGTTTACGTCAACGAAACAGCACGGCATCAACGAGCAAGCATAACAAATTATATCAGCTCTGCTGTGCATCAGTATAGCAAACTAATATCTTACGTTACATACTATACATACAGGGCATAGTGACTGCACTGAACGTAAACATCGTAAAAATAACATAATGTAGCGCTTAGTACAACAATCCCATGGTGATGGTCGTATCGCTCGAGAGTACTGAACGTGTCAATAATTATGATTCTTCAGTCTATTGTGGGAATCCCCAGTAAGATTTGCGCAATATCAGGTGAATATTCATATTTCCTAATCTGTATGCAAACCAGTATGAAAATCCCTTGCAGGTGCCGTGCACGATGAGACCCGGGCAAGTTGTTAGAATGAAAGTCCAATAATTACTTGGTTATACCAGAAGCAAAACGATGAGACCAACAGATTGTAAAGAAGTGTATAAGGAAAATCGGACATGTAATAAAAACGTTATGATTTTTTAGTGGCATGAAAAACTAGGGAAAACAATGGAAATCACTGGACAAATTGGCAACTCATTCGTGAGTTTGTGATCATTTTGCCCATTCACTTTGTACAGCACTGCTGGATCAGAGTTTGTGTACTCTTAACCATGTTAACACTTGTGGGCGTGACTATGGATACATTATGAAGGGGTCCATTGATCTGCTCAAGTGGGGAATACCACGACTCCCGAGAATGAATGTCCATCTGCCTCCACTCAACATACAACTCACATGTAGTGGCGTATCTACGGGGGAGGGGGAGATGGGGAACGTGTCCTGGGCTACTCTTGAAGGGGCGCAAAAACGCAAAAGAAAGAAAGAAAAGGGGGAGAAATACAAGAAAATGTATGGTATGTAGGGGTTATTTTGTTCCCGCTGTCAAGGAAAAAATGCTGAGGAATGGCGTTTAATAGGGTTTGAAAGGCTTTCCTCCCTCGCATATGTTCAGGAGCTAGCTATTTCGCGACCCCCAATTATAGCGCATGCCGTTTTAAAAGTGTTTGCCAGTAATTGACTTTTGCTCCCCCCAGCATAAGGCAGGAGCTTGTTAAATTTTGCGACCCCATAATATGGGATATAAAAACAAAAATACTTTTTCATCCTCTCCTTGTCCATCTACACAAAATGGGCTCAGCGAGATCAGTACATTTCCAGCATATTTCAAAGAACCTTTAATTCATTCCATGCTTCAGTATTTCATTGGTGCATGCTTCAGTAAGAAGTGTGCTATGCCTATGGTTTTGATAATTTAGTGCAATGTTTTCCTTTTATAGATATTTCTATGAAATAAATGAATAAACGAAAGGGTATCATGAATACAAACGAAGATCCAACTTATAAACATTTCGCTCTCATTCAATGATAATAATAATTTAGCAAAATTATATAAAATAGGACTAAAATTACAGAACAATTAAACCTCAAAGATACTGCAAAAGCTCCGTCATATCCCGTTATGTTCATCTCTGATCAGCGTACAATTTCCCCAAAATACTATTTTTATACTGGTTTTTTAGACGAATGATTATTTTGTAAGGTTTTCTCAACCCATTCTGAATTACATTTAAGTACAATTCGTTGTCATTATTGATGAATCAGCCTCTACAGTACACAATTAACTATAGGTAAACAAATTTGCCTATACTTAAATTTGCTTGATTTTGTGTTAGTATATACACGTGAATATACTTGTATATACTTGTATATACTTGTATGTGGATATGAGGACATTGGTTTTGTTATATGTAATCCCAATGCCCCCGTAACCGGTATGTTTTCAACTGACTAAATAAATCGCATTGTTATACGTCCCCATAACCACAGTTTTGTATATATATATATATATATATATATACACACACACACACACACGGTCTTGTATTGCTTTATTTCCGAGGACAAGTATTGTTCCTCTATTGTTCCTCCGTCCTCGGACAGTCGACGGAATAAAGCACAAATTCATTGTTCGACGTTCGAGGACTATTGTCCGGCTTCCGAGGACCATTTTTTTTTGTTCTCTGTCCGAAAATGTCCTCTGACATACTGCTAAACACGCCCACACCCACACACCCCCACACACACCAATGTATTGTTGAAATATATTCTGTGAAATGCAGCTGCAATTATAAAAAATGATTTCGAACTACACTCTTAGAAAAAAAATGGTGCTTATGGGGTACTCATTAGCTCCAAACTGGTGCCGGATTGAAAAGGTGTCTACAAGTTCCATTAAAAGGACCTTAGCCATTGAGCTTAGATTTTTCCACTTTTGTTATGCGTAGTAGTCTTTATCATAATCTGTAGATATTATTTAAACATGTCCACGATAATATCTATCTACATTGGTCATTTTCAAAATACGTTGGTTTGATACAAATTGTATAAATGTGTTCTATTGCATGTTGTTATAATTTATTGATTGCAGTTACTATGGATATATTGTATTTTTTTTCGAAGGACGATAAAATATTGCTCAAGAGTAGGCTAGCTATTTACCAGTGCTCTGGGCGCTGTGGCGTCGCATGTAAACCAAGCTGACGGGGCAGTTACAAATTGACTTGGGGGCGGGTTCGAGCCCCGGTCACGTCTTTCGGATGGTGACGTTAAAGGTCGGTCCACATAGACGTAAATAATCATATCTGATTGATACACGTCTTAAAACCTAACTATTCATTCATTTTTTTTTCTCGTGATGAGTACCTTTAAAGGTGTCGATGAAAACCTTTTCAAAAGGTGCTTAGGGACACCCTAAAAGGTGGCACTGGTGTGGCAAATATAAGCACTTTTTAAAGGTGCTCAAACAAAACTTTTTTTCTAAGAGTGTACAATCAATGGGGACTGAGACCACAAATATTTCCAATATTATGTTTCATCAATATGAATGAAACAGATAAGAGTGGCCCAATAACTGGAAGGGACTGGTTTCGACACACAGGTGGATACACTACTAGTGCCTTTTTTGACCCTCCGATTAGACCATTTTATCTTCAATCTCTGAACAATATAATTGAATACAGGTACAAAAGAAGAATGCATATTATAAGTAATAATATAAGTAAAATAAGTTATACATAATGAATGTCAACAGTTATAAGCTTTTTCTGAACAGCATAGTTGAACTTAATAGCATAGTAAAATTTACAACAAAAAATGTTACGCTTTAAACACAGAACATATATAATAAATAATACCAATTAGCAACATAATGAATGAGAATAGTTTGGGAAATGCAGTAAAAAAATTACTAAACAATCGAAATTCTCTCAAAATTTATCCATTTTTAATCAAATTTGTTAGTTTTGTTCGCAAGTAAACTTGCCTCTCATTTAGGTAACAATTTGTGATCATAGTGATACATTGCTTAATTGTCTGGAAAGCTAGTGCTGTTTGATAGTGCATTGATCCTCAAGTCCATTGGATATGATACGGTATGTCCAATGGCTGTTTATCTACAAACACTGTTTCATATTAAAAGTAGGCAAGTAATATAAAACCCCAATCACTATAGTATCAGTGCGGTGTAGTTTGCAGATTCCTTTACGAAAACTCATTTGTCACTGCTGAGCACTCTTTAGCATATAAACTATAGAATGAATGGGGGTAATCTCGCTAGTCATAAGGACCGCTATTCATAAGGACCACTTATCCTAAGGACCGCTATCCATTACGCGTGACTAAATGAATAGCGGTTTTGTATGAACAGAGGTCCTTTTAAATAACGAGCAAACCATAGACAAATTATATCGCTATTGATAAGCACCTCCATTCATAAGGACCACTATTCACAACTATTCATAAGGACCGCTATTCATAACGCGTCTTAAATGAATAGCGGCTTTCTATGAACGAATAGCGGTCCTTATGAATAGCGAGCGGACCCGGAATGAATACATGTATAATAAATTTCTCACGTCAAAATAAGTTCAATGTATGTATAATGCAACACAAAATATTGTACAGATAAAAATTACGTTAATTCTGATAGGTCATTGACTTTAATGAGATGATGCGTACAGTTCATACACATGTTCGATCCACTGACTCTGGCAAGGTGGTTTCGGGAATATGAATCAAGGTGCATTGTTCCATGTAAATTAATCAAGACAAATAAATTATGTACAAAACAGAAAAGGTACTTTTGACAGGCTCAAGCCGTTGCATGTTTTGGTGAATGAGCACACACACACACACACTATCAAAACATGTCTGATATATTCAGTGCGTATCCAAAAAAAAAATCCAAACTTTGGTAGCTTCTAATGAAAAAGTTAAGACCTTTATGAGCTTGATATTTATTTCTGAGTAAAGAGCAACCTATATTCTGTCCAATGATTCCTAATAATATAACCGTGTTACCTCAGATAACTGAGCAGCAGGCTTTTAAAAAAAGTATTGTCAATATACTCTTGTACCAAGTTTGGGCTGAAGGAAAGAATGTGGGTCAAAACCAATTAATTGTGCATTTGTTATATCAGTTTGATAGCAACTGCTGATTTACTTCATTTGATTTGAATAGAATTTGAATACAAAAGGTGCTGGTATTAACTCAAACTCAAGAAAAGGTTAATTCTAAGCAAAACATATATTTTCCTTGCCACGTTGACAGAATCTTGGCTTAATCCCCATCTCTTGTTTAAGGGAAGCCTTTTTTATTGGGTCATTCAAAATGGTCAAATTTATTTGGAAGGCTATCTTTTTTTTCATGAAAGTCTACCATCAATTACACTGGTAATTCTTAACACATCTATCCTTCCTTGATTTTTCAGTGAACCTTTGGGTTCATGTGCTGTTTAAGAAAAAAAAAACACCTATGCAGGTGAGATGGTGCAAAGGGACAAATGAGCAGAGGGTTTCTAGTTATCATAAGACAATAATTTAGAAGGCTGTTGAAATAAGTCAAGTTTGTCATATGGATTGACACAAGGTCATGTGAAAGCTTAGATAACCTGGATCACTTTAAACAATGAACAATTAAAGCATAAAAGAGAAAATTCAACTTTTAAGAAGATTTTAGGGAAGGTAACACATCCACATGGCTTGACCCACATTTTCGCACCAGCCCAAACTTGGTACAAGGAGATTTTGACAACATTTCTTAAAAACCTAGTGTTCTGTCATCCGTGATAAATAAGTCATAAATAAGGTATCATTGGACGGAAAACAAGTTACTCTTCATCATGGTAATATTGGTTATAATGTTGTATTCACAAGCTATCAAAGTTGGGTATACTTTTTTTTATACGCACTCTATATATGAAGAGCTTAGTTCCAAAAGGAGCTAAATCCATTTTACCGAAATTATTTTTGAAAGATAAATGTGGGAATCAAATGCACCATATCGCATAAGAATTTTTAAGCACATGTTGTGGCTACCAATCTACATCAATGATCAGTGCAAAACTTTTACATAGTTAACCGAGTTTTACTATTTGTATGAATATTTTGGATTTAGCTCTTTGGAATGAAACATCAAAATATCCCAGTCTTTAGAAAAGATTAGAAATTCAT
The DNA here is from genome assembly GCA_025617745.1 of Heliocidaris erythrogramma. Lineage (NCBI taxonomy): Eukaryota > Metazoa > Echinodermata > Echinoidea > Camarodonta > Echinometridae > Heliocidaris > Heliocidaris erythrogramma. The sequence goes on along the minus strand of CM046862.1, from coordinate 33,474,918 downwards.
TTTTTTTTAAATTCTGAACTAATAATCAGCAAAGATGTAAAATGTACTCTGCTAGCAATATTAATATGTTTAATGTTGAAAATAAATTGTTAAACGTGATTAAATGTGCAGAAATAGACATTCAACTAAGGTTTCATTCCAAAAGGAGCTAAGTCCAAGGAAATTAAAATTATTAAAAAATTATACAAAATTCTTTAAAATTCTTAAAAATCGGAATTAATTGCTAGATTTTTAAAAACATTATTGACTTAATCTAAGGCAATAGCCCTATGATATATATATATATATATATATTATATATATATATATATATATATACAAATTATGTATAACAATGCGCCCTCCCGGCTATTACCATAATGGCTTTATGGCAACACAAGGACTTGGGACCCTTGTTGTGCGGTTTATATATATATATATATATATATATACATCTATAAGTCGGTTAGTTTCCTACACACATAATCATGGAATACTGCCTGCAATACAGTTAATAGGTGAAAAAGCTATCACCCACAGTTAAAATCCCGAGTTCAATAAAGGTATGCTGATTTTGATGTCTCTAGGCATTGAAGAGACGGGATGAAAGGTGTGTGTTAATAAAGAAACAGAGGACAAGGGAAAGTGCTAAATTAAAAAAACCCCCTTAATTTACTAAAAAAACCCCTCTAAATGTGGATTTAGCTCCTTTTGAAATGAACTATTCATACACCCACACATAGTTTTAAAATCATTGTATCGCGACAAAGACGATATCATTCGCTTCATAATATTAGTGGAATCTATATTACATTACGAAAACTACGGATATCACTAAGTACTCTCCTGAAGCTTTCCCATTGAAAGAAATATCATATTTGACATTTATAAGTCGGTTAGTTTCCTACACACATAATCATGGAATACTGCGTGCAATACAATCAGGTGAAAAAGGTATCACCCACAGTTAAAAACCCGAGTTCAATACAGAAAATAAAGGTATGCTGATTTTGACGTCTCTAGGCATTGAAGAGACGGGATGAAAGGTGTGTGTTATCCAGCAGAATCTCAAGGCTAGAGATGGAAGGAAGAGAAAGGAGGTGACTATAAGTTGCTTAATATTATAGGCCCAGGTGGCATATTTCGACAATATTGCAGGCCTGCCTCTCGCCACACAACCACATATATCGAGAACTGAATGCAGCAACGATGCAGCAACGATTGTCAAAGATTTTAAACTGATTTGGCCCTTATTCTGGGTATAGGGCTGACGATGCATCAAAGTCCTATGTTTAGTATTCATTAGTCAGACCCAACTCCGTAATACCGAGCACAGATATATACTCCGAAAACGGCGTATAGAACAAGATGAATATAGAGCCCTCATCGATCAGTGCGAGGCAGTGTGTACAAAAGGCATGGGGAAAATCATGCAATCATGACCTGCTGTTGATAATATATTTTTCAAAAATAATGCTGCGGATAAATTTATTTCAAAATGTTTGTCATTTGAAATTCACTTCATATGACGAATCATTCATTTAAGGATTTTGAAGATAATTGACACGCAGCATTATTTTTAAGAATATGTATATCGTTGGGAGGTTGACTTTGCAAGATTTTCCACATGCCTTTTGTACACACTGTCTCATACTGAACGATGAGGGCTCTATATTCATCTTGTTATATACGCCGTTTTCGGAGTATATACCTGTGCTCGGTATTACGGAGTTGGGTCTGACTGATCATATTATTGTTTGGAACCTGAATCAGGTAGATCTTATTGGATAAAAATGCCCATATTTTAATGATATTGTAATTTATTTCCATACTCGGATTGCAGGCGATCGTATAGTGTGTGGTGGGCTTTAGAATGCTTAGTGTCCGATTTGCAGGTTGACTTGAATAGGTAAACAAGGCTAGTGGCGAGGTGCTTCTCTGTAAAAACCGCTAGATTGCATGGCCATTATTAGGCGAAACCGTAGGTCGTCTTCTGTTTGGTACTCAGGTAGATCCATGGAGAGATATCCTCTGCAGGTCATGACCTCTGGCATGAGTTCAGCAGGTTCGGGATACTTGTCGGGCTCAGTGGCATGACGGTATGGTTTGGCCTTGTTATCCAACCTTCTCACGGGGAAGGGAACAAAGCCACCAACGGGGACATGGTCAGCACCAGTCAGGAACTCTATCACAAAATAGATCGATCGATTGATAAGTTAAGGTATTGACTGATTGTAAGTAGTGAAGTACACACTTTTCCCTTTGTTTTACAAACAGGGGGAGCACTGCGTCTTTGCGCGCATTTTTCTCACCAGAACGAAAGGCCTTCTGTTGCACCAAAGAGTTATCACAGATAACTCCTTGGTCGCACTAAATTCGATAGCATTCATTCAGTCATCTGAGTGTGTAGATGTTGTTCTGCCAATAGCCATGATTGTACTTAATAGATTCATGATTTCTCAAGAATACACACAAATACATACATGGCAAAATAACCCACTGTCCTTGAGTGAAATGTTCTACCCGACGAAAGTATACCAGGCATATAGTGGGGGAGTCTATCCCGAAAGTGTCACCTCGTCAAGCCCCCCAAATTTTCCCTTTTCAAATTTACTGACACACTCTTGTCTACCTTACCACACCAGAAAGGTAGTCGCAAGAGTCCCCCTTCCCCCGTCTCTTCCCCGGTAGACTTCATCCGGCTACAGCCAACTAGACTGCAGCCCTCGCGACCGACAATGTTGAATTTTTCTGAGGGTTCACTAGACCGACATTGTCGATCTTGTGGGCTGTTGTTCTTCAAGGCTGTCGGTCTCGTGGGATATCGGTATACTAGAATGTCCCGACTTCACCCCATTTAGAATGTATAGCCAGTGCAATTAAACTTTGTCAAAATCAAGTAGCCCTCTCCATGACTGCACATTACCAATACTACAAAACAAAGTCGTTTTAACTGTCCATCAATAAATCCCATGGCCTAAACTTCGTACAAAGTAACAAAAATGCTGCACATCACAAAGATATAACAGTTTATATTTTTTTCATAAAGAACATGAAGTAGGAGGTGTCAGTCCTCTCAAATGTCCAAAGTGCCCTCTGACCATTTTCCCTTCATTTGATTATTCTTCAAAAGGAACGAAATATGAGAAGTAGACGTTTCGTCAACTATTTCTTACTCAAAAATTTCCTCTTGTCTCCTTCGTCTAGCTCATGGAATACCTTCCAGAACATCTTGATGACAGGATGATCTTCACAGTATGGAAATTCGTATCTTGCACTCTGCAAATCACAATGTAAATAAAACATAATAGCTCTTATATCAGCAAACTGTTTTCGTACAATATATTCAATACAGTCATGAAAACTACAATGAAGTACATTAATAAAGTCTTTTAAAACAAAAGATTTAAAATAATTGATATCATATTATGGAAACTTCCGTTAAAATTCTTAGGGATGCCAGTTGATTTCGCTCAATATGCCTGAAATGAGGCAATTAATGGTTTAAGATTTACCTGCTAAATTCTAAGGTTGATTAAGGTTGGTAGAGCCTTACAGTGTATGACATAAATACCAAAACCAATGAAAGATTTTTCTTTGGATACCAATACATTTCGGAGTCTCAAGTATTCTGTACAATATCATCGATATCGAGCCTAAACAGCTGTAAGATAAAAGTTCCAATGAAATCGGGCAGATGCAGCACATAATAACCATGCAAGAAAATTTCAAAGTACTCACCCGTTTGAAAGCTTTCCAGTCCAACTCTTCACCCAGGATGACGTCCCTAAGATCTTCCGCCTTGAAGATCTCCCTCATGAGGGGTGTCATGGAAGCTAGTCTGTTGAATCCTTTGGCAAAAACCCTTAACTGTGATATGGCTAGTCGGTTGTTCATCGTCTCGTTGATGTATAGTTCTCTGTACCAGTTATAAAAAAAGCATATCGCCAACATTTTTTCGCCGAATTTTAACAAAAAAGACCCGTGTGTGGATGGCTATAATGTGCTGATGTCGGGAATGAGGGTGGGGGCTGAGGATGAGAAAACAATGTTCCACGGATCGCAATGATGCTGGAACTTTGTATATGATCTAATTGTTAAAACGCGTCCTATTGTCAACTCTGTACAATTAAAGTCGCGCGTGTGTGTGTATATACCTACACTCCTGTAATTTATTAACACCCGTATTTAGGTAAATGATAACTACGTATCTTCAGACATGGGTCTATACAAAATAAGGTGTGCTTTTCAATAAACCCCTCCGCTTAAAACAAAATATTTTATTTGACATTTAACTTGAGGATAATGATGATACATACGATTTTAAACTTATGTGTGTGTATATATATATATATATATATATATATATATACATATATATATTTTACATATATATATATTACATATATATATTACATATTACATATATATATATATATGTGACCCTCCACCACAAAACGACCAATAAGTCGCAATGGGAGTTTTAAAGTAAACAGCTGAAAAAGGTGGTTTGGGGTGGAAATTTTGATTTTAAGTTTTTTGTATTTTCTGAAAGTTCATTTATTAATCTACCATCTGACAAAGTTCCAGGTTAAAATAACATGTTGAAATATGTTTTTACTCTCATCCAAACTGACCATGTTTTCCTGGAAATTCAAACTTTGTGTGTCAACTTGCTGGGATTGTACTTCACATCGCTTTTCCAGTATGGCTTAAAAATTATACACTGCCTGATATTCAAAATCAAAAGAAAGAAAGAAATATATCTATTTTAAAGGTATGAAAAGTTTCAACCCAATCTCATAAGTACTTCACAGTGTATGCTAGGGAGTTTTGACTCAACCTTTTGTGCAACGAACAATAGGATACAGTTTAGGCGCTCTGAAAAGGTCACTCTTCTTTAGAGCCCCTTTTCTCTATTGTTTTGGTCATTAGTCTGTCTGACACGTTGACATTCTCATTGTAATTTACAAGGGTTTGCATAGTCCATACAAGACAAGTTATATATCATTTTAAAGCTTAGAATCTAAGCTTTCAAACTGTGTTGAAATTTAAGAAACCTAAATTTCCGACTTATTGGTCGTTTTGTGGTGGAGGGTCACATATATATATATATATACGTATATAGATGCAATGGAAATACCCACATTTTACGTAGGTTTTAGATTTTAATTTATTGTCAGAGTATTGTTTGTGGCCATTTAGTCCACCAAGGGTAGATAAGAATCCTACTGCCTCTATCACAATCATCCTAGACACTTTAGTTTATTGTCAACCTAGAGTTGTCTTTGTGTCCATTAAGCCAACCCAGGGTAGATAACCATTCCTACTTTCTATATCACAGGCATCCACAAATACGAGTCTGGGTTGACAAATTAAAACATCTGAGACACGTGTGATATAAAGAGTTGGAATTGTTATCTACGCAGGTTGACTAAATGGCCATAAAAACTACTCTGGGTTGACAAGAAACCAAAACGTCTAGGATGCCAGTGATATAAACAGTTGTAAGTGTTATCTACCCTAGGTAGCTAGATATATATATATATACAATGTATTTAAGTGAATGTATGACATTTGCTCCGGCGGCAATTGCTCCTGCGACAAATGCTCCTAAAAATACGACAATTGCTCCGCGACAATTGCTCCGCGATAATTGCTCCTGCGACAATTGCTCCGTCGACATTTGCTCCTGCGATAATTGCTCCGACGACATTTGCTCCTGCGACAATTGCTCCGACGACATTTGCTCCTGCGACAATTGCTCCGTCGACATTTGCTCCTGCGACAATTGCTCCGTCGACATTTGCTCCGATCGAGCGACAATTGCTCCGCGACAACTGCTCCGTCGATAAAAATGCATATATGCGACAATTGCTCCTGCGACAATTGCTCCGTCGACATTTGCTCCGCGACAACTGCTCCGTCGATAGAAATGCATATATGCGACAATTGCTCCGTCGACATTTGCTCCGATCGAGCGACAACGGCTCCGTCGACAGAAATGCTTATATGCGACAATTGCTCCTGCGACAATTGCTCCGTCAACATTTGCTCCGATCGAGCGACAAATGCTCCGCGACAACTGACTGCTCCGTCGATAGAAATGCGACAATTGCTCCTGCGACAATTGCTCCGCCGACATTTGCTCCAAAATATGATTATTGTTCAGTCGTTAAAAATGAATATGCGACAATTGCTCCGCGACAATAAACTCGGTAGACATGGTAGATAAAAAGGAATATGCGACATTTGCTCATCGACAATTGCTCCGCCAACATTTGCTCCATTTGAGCGACAATTCCTCCGCGACATTAGCTCCGTCGAAGAAAATGAATATGCGACAATATCATTGCCTCGAGATATCTCGAATATCTCGAAATACATGTATGTCGAGACAATTACTACCGTACCTCTAACTGCTTATTCCACGAGAGTACGATGACACTGGCGTAAATCCGTTTCGAGGAGTGGGATGGGGAATGAACAAAATATTTTGCCGAAATTTCTTGCTCACATTAATTTGAATATACACACCCCTCACCCACACACCCCAAGACACATACTTTTATTTATTTTGCGAGCGAGCCAAAAATTACCATATCTTGCCTTAAAAGAAGTCTCGTATTTTTTGTCAATATACACTCTGGACTTATAAGATATTTAAATGGTATATTTGGTTACCTCACTGCCAAATATTACATACTTCGCTGTTGCAAACGTTTGCTGTCCAAAACCACACTGTTTCTAAACATTGCGAGCAAGGAAAACGCACTCTCTTGGGGATAAAGTATCATTTCGTCATCAAAATACACCACAGGCCTATAACCTTTCTAAAATATATTCGTCCGCCTCCCGTTGCATACCCAATTTGTTTGCCTTCCCAATAAGTTTCACTCTAGCTTTTCAGTGAGCGCAGCGAAAAATATTATGATATGCGGGCATCCGCTGCTGGAATAAAAATGATTGCTAATCGAAAACGTCTTGTTTCTAGATTTTATAAGCGGGCAAATATTGTTTTTTTTTTTAAATGATATTGTCACATATTCATTTTATTTGACGGAGCTAATGTCGCGAAGGAATTGTCGCTCGAATGAAACAAATGTCGGCGGATCGAGTGCTTTCCGCCGGAGCTAATGTCGACGGAGCAATTGTCAAGGAGCAAATATTTATTTCTATTTACTGAGTTTATTGTCGCGGAGCAATTGTCGCATATTCATTTTTATCGGCGGAGCAATTGTCGCATATATTCATTATTATCGACGGAGCAGTTGTCGCGGAGTAGGTAATTTTCGCTCGATCGGAGCAAATGTCGACAAAACAATTGTTGCAGAAACAATTGTCGCAATTGTCTCATATATTCATTTTATCGACGGAGCAATTGTCGCTCGATCGGAGCAAATGTCGACGGAGCAATTGTTGCAGGAACAATTGTCGCATATATGCATTTCTAGCGACGGAGCAGTTGTCGCGGAGCAATTGTCGCTCGATCGGAGCAAATGTCGACGGAGCAATTGTCACATATATTCATTTTATCGACGGAGCAATTGTCGCTCGATCGAAGCAAATGTCGCGGAGCAATTGTCGCAGGGGCAATTGTCGCATATTTGCATTTCTATCGACGGAGCAGTTGTCGCGGAGCAATTGTCGCTCGATCGGAGCAAATGTCGACGGAGCAATTGTCGCAGGAGCAAATGTCGTCGGAGCAATTGTCGCAGGAGCAAATGTCGCCGGAGCAATTATCGCAGGAGCAAATGTCGACGGAGCAATTGTCGCAGGAGCAATTATCGCGGAGCAATTGTCGCGGAGCAATTGTCGTATTTTTAGGAGCATTTGTCGCAGGAGCAATTGCCGCCGGAGCAAATGTCGGTTCCCCATTTAAGTTTGTATATATTACTTTGGATTCGTTATCCTTATCTATCACCTGAAGTCTTTGGAAGCTGAAGAATGATTGTCCTTGTTTGTTTGTTTGTTTTGTTTTGGCATACGTACAAGTTAACATAGAACTTACAAGTTCTCCTTCGTAACACAAACATTTTCCCCTCCTCTTTGCAGTCCTCTGAAGTCTAGCTCAAGCGCTTCCAAAACATCGGCAGCCATGCCACGAAGCTTATAGAGCTGTTTGACAAAACCTTGGTCTATTTGCTCCAGATCAGCAGGAACGGGTTCTCTATTATTACAGAAACCAATGAACACTATTGATAAAAATGTAATAAAATTAGGAGAAAAAAAATAAATTAAATAATTTTAGTAGACCTACAATATATCGTACTGAATTATTTATTTCTTCTTTTACAAAGTAAAAAAATTACAGCTGATGGCCTTAACAGAAATCAGCATAAAATCCGCTAAACCCTCACAAAATCCTTAACCGTCAGGTATACATGTTTAATAGGAATGGTTTGAGCATTTTAACATAATTATTAGGCCAATTAATAATGGTCCTGCATACCTGTCTGATAGAATTTTCTCATAGAGAAACACAGGTAAAGGCACAGAGACTATGGTTCCGTTGAAGATCAGTAGAGCAAACAGAAGACCGATCTTCTCCAAAGTACAGTAATCTCGATTTGCCTGTAAAGAACGAAAGAAAGGCAAATCATGTTTTGTTTGCAGCTGATTGATAACAAATTTGTTGGCCTGTTGTTATATTCGACAAAGTCTGATCCCCGTTGCAACGTTTAATATTTAGGCTGTTAATACTAGCATTTAAGAGACTTATTCTAATACAGCTTGAACTATTTGTACATTTGTTTCTCAAAGATCTGTTCATTATAAATACTTAATTCTAATTGTAATTGTTGAATACTATGGGGGGGGGGGGGGGGTAATTCTTGAGAAAGTTGTGAGGTAGTGGGAGAAAATAGATCGCGTTAAATCCTATCAACAACAACAAAAATTAGGTTGAGGGGAGAAAAACGATTCTTAGTATGACATAAATGTAATAGCGTCCATTATCTTTTATTGAATAAAAATGTAAGTTACCGGATTAAACCACAAGTCTGAAGAGACAATCTTCTCATCGAGCTTCTGGAAGATATTCGTGTCCATTAAGGCGGTAAATAGGTGCTGAAAAAAGTCCTACATGAACACAATCCAAAAATAACCATTCTGTAAAACGCATAGTTTAAATAAATTCTGATTTATATAGATATATCGGGATTTATAAGATCTGCATTTCATTCCATGACATCGTTCCGTTCATACATATCTGGATTTCTTTATAATAACTTTGTACACTTTTCTTTTTACTGCAAAACCCCAAATAAACGTTCAGATATACCACAAAGGCCTGTTCTACGAATAGATCATGCATCATACTAAAGAAGCAGGGTTTCATTAGCGGAAATTTCGTCCAACTTATACCCCAAATTTGTGTCCACGTTCCTTACAGTTCAACACATGTATTGTGGTGTCGTGAAACTATAGGCTATACCAAATGTGGACATTTTGTGGATTTCTAGCATGCAGTACGTCGTTCACTGATGAATGCATTCCCCCACTCTGTAGGAACTTATTTCATCATCTACAAAAAAACACACAAAAAAACAATGCATACCTTGCTAGGTCCGCCCAAATCTATTGCAGTCTCTCCTACGAAGTTGACTTCAAGGGGGTTGAGCCAGACTGGATTAGGTGCCTCAGAGTCCTGCCAGTATTTGTCGACATTCTCTATCGCCGACTGAATGATTTTCTTTCTGTCCACGTGAAATCGGAGATGAGTTGGTATGAGAGGTCGGCGAGCTTGAGGGAACCACGAGGCAAATATGGTACTATTAACCCGTTGTCGGATGCTATTATCCATGTCTGCTTTTTGAGTCTTTTTATCCTGCATCCAACAAAGAACACATGTTAATACCATAATTTGTTTCCATAGCCTACATGTAAACATGAGTATGTTTTTGTTTAAATCCGAATAATACGTAAAAGTATTATTCTATAAGTAGTAAACAATGATTTTTCCATTAAACAAAATCAAAATCGTTGATTTTTTTTCTTATGACTCATTAGTTTGCAAAACCATACAGACCTTTTCCGTATACAGTACGTACGAGCGTCTTCTTAGTAACCTCTTGGCGTTTCAAACATCCACGCAAAGGTGTTTGCAACGAAATTCGAACTACCCACTTTTCAAATATGTATTTAAAATGTTTAAAGCAACTCTTACCCTGATAATGGAGCACTCCAAAGAGAGGAATTTCCACTTAGTTCTGACATTTAGTAAAAATGGTACCTGGAGCCAGTTAGATATCTAAATGGAATACAAAGAACAACTATTTGCAGCTGCATATTATGCTCACATAATACACACAAGTTTACACAATTTAACCATGCACATAGATAATGTGTTATCAGGAAAATAGCAGTACATTAAAAACTACTAAACAAAAGACACAACCAAAACCGTTTAATGCTCCGAAGAATCTTGTAAAACAGTAAAAGGGGACAAACGGAAATATGATTTGTATTAATTAATATTTTCCCCAAAGAATAAGTAATGAATTATTTCTAAAGTGTGTATTCATTATCTATTACTTTTAAGGGCGGAGGAAAAATTGATTGACATGTTACATAATAAATAATTCTAATGCTGTTACATTAGACCATGCAGCTTTAACAATAGTCACCTTTACCTACCATGACTATAATTTATGCGAAGATAAACAGGTCGTTTTAATGTGTGTTATAGCTGAAAAAGGTAAACTAAATTAAAGTGTAAAGACTTAAACATAATCTTCACCTTCGACATAGACGCGGTATTCCGGGCTTGTGTCTTTGAATAAACATAGTTGAGGTAGTGATATGCTAAATTTTGACTAGCTTCAAGGCCTTTGATGCAGAACAAGCGACATGGTACAGGGCATTCCCTCTTCTCGTTGATCTGGAATATAGCCAGTGTCATTAAAAAAACAAACAATCCTCACTTTTCAAGGAATAGCATTAAAAAATCATAGAAAAGATAATTAATTCATTCATTACAGAATTCCCTCATTCCAAAATGCTTTTAGTTTGTACAAGAACCACCTAGTTTCCTTTTAACAATGTTTAACCCCGGCAACTAGCTCAAGTTCCAAGTTCAATTTCGGCTCATACATCTACGCATAATTATCATCTCACATATTTTCCTTGTTCATATTCTAGCCTACTGCATAGCTTTCAACATATGTATTGAAAATAACAAAAACTCAACCTGATTCAAACTTTGGCTTGAAATAAACGGTGAGTTATTAAGGATAATGATATCCTCCTTCCCGCCATCCCTCCCTCCTACAAAATCTAACATGTCTAAGGATAACCAACCTGGTTTAGAAGTCGTAACATCTTAATGTACGTGTCCAGTGAGTCGAACCTTGTGAAAGCCTTACTCTTCATAAAACTCAGTAGTCCTCCATTAAAAACCTCGATGGCCTTCTTCAGTAGCATGTGGTCATTTGCAAACCATTGCTCTGGAAAAAGAAGAAGAAAGAGATTAAACAAAAGAAATGAAGTTGATTTTATAATTATATACATGTACTTTTTTTCCCTCTCCTTTTTTTTTTTTTTTTTTTTTTTTTTTTTTTTTGGGGGGGGGGGGGGGGGGGGGGGGGGTGGAGCTATTTGTTATATCATACGCTTTGTACAGTATCCGTTACAGTACTCCTGTACATCGTTTATGTCGTCATAAGGGTTCCCCGATGGCAATTTTCTCATGTGTTTTTCCTTCTTATTTATGCACAATGGACCGGTCAATTGTGCAAATTACTTTTATTACGGATATACAGTAATATTAGCTGCTCTTTGAATCGATCACCAATATTGTTCGAACTATATTATATATATAGAGAGAGAGAGAGAGAAGTTATCTAGTAAATGAAGAAGGTTAATGGGAGGAATTTTAATTTGTAAACAAATTTGTAGGCATTACGCCCAGTGTTAAAGATCGTAAGCTCGATCTGTAATGAAAATCACAAGTCAGAAAAAAATTGGAACCAGCGGGATTCGAACCTGTCATCTACTGCTTGCCGGGCAGCGACTTATTCCACCAGGCTATTCTGGTTCACGGCCAAGTCACGATGAACTGGAATCAAAATTAATACCCAAGATCCTCTTCTTTCTGACTCATTAATATTGAACGGTCCGCCACGGACAATAGTTAGTAAATGAAGAAGCTTAATGGATGGAATTTTATTTTGTAAACAAATTTTTAGGCATTACTCCCAGTGTTAAAGATCGTATGCTCGATCTGTAATGAAAATCACAAGTCAGAAAAAATTGGAACCAGCTGCCGGCAAGCAGTAGATGACAGGTTCGAATCCCGCCGGTTCCAATTTTTTCTGACTTGTTAGGCTTCTGTCAAGAGACAATGATTTTCGAATAAATTGTCAAATTAGGGTCTGTGCTTGCAGACTCATGCTTTATCATTGACTGGATTTTCGTATTGATGGAAAATAAGCAAGCCAAAATAAGTTAATATATTGTTCTTTCTTGATCTGTTCTTTCTTTCCAGCCACACACCTATTGCTTGAGACTGGATCTGCGAGTTGTTCCTTGCTTGGAGAAAAGCATGTGCACAGGCTAAGATAAGTTCTCTGCACCTCTCTTCCTCTGACCTCTGTAGTACAGGGCAAAGCAAGATGACAGGTATTGCTCGTAGGAGGGCGGTGCTCTCCGGTTTCCTTCGGAGACTTTCAGGAAGGGAGGTGATGTTTTGGAGAAGGATTCTCGTTACCTAAAGGTAGAAAAGGTAGAAAATAGCAGAGTAGGAAGAAAGTGAAATATGAAATTAAGATAAATGTTCAACTTTCACAATAATGCACACCCATACACCATCTACAGCTATTTGTAGCAGATTATGCCCCAACTAATTGCAATCACATAATATAAAATCAAGACACTTTTTTCACATGTTCCTAAATTACATGCAAAAAAGAAAGTCCCAAATTCTGTCCTATGTTTGGAAGTTTGGCTCCCCCTCTTTCCTTATCCCTAAAATGAATAATAATAATAATAAGTATAAAAAATTATAACAATAACAATACTAATGATACTGATAATAATAATAATAATAATAAGAAGAAGAAGAAGAAGAAGAAGAAATAAAACCCCCAAAACAAAACAGGAAACGGGAGGTTTAACATCCCAACAGCCTCGAGTCAATTTCCGTTTGTTTTTTCTTAAATCTTTCTCGTTCTTTGGATGGGTGCAAGCAAAACAGATTATTCAAATATTACTTTTCAAGCTATTATACATAAGGGCCAAAATACACATTAATTTGAAAAACCAGGTAGGAGATTAATATGGGAATGAAGGGTGGAATATCCGATGGCCTTAAGACCTGTCACTACAAGGACATGTCAGCGGAGTAGACCATCTCCAGTACTGCGTATTCTTAGAACTGAGCACCTGATACCCTAGGCCTCTAAGCTTGCCCATCACCCTTAGGTAACCAATATCTGCTCACCACGTGCCATGCTTCCCCCTCCCTTGAGAGATGATCGAAAGTTGTTTTTATTCCTCGATAGTCTATTCCTAGCTTTTCAGGAGTTGTAGAGCTGAGGGGAGAAAAGAAAAGATCATGACGCATTAAAATAATTGTCTATTTTGTAAGTACACTGGGCGTTTTTGCAACGTGAAATGGATAACAATGTGAAAGGTACTGCAACATTTTGAGTACAGTAAACTCAGTACGAGTACATGAGTACATGAATCTATATCAAAATACACGTGTTGAAAGTTGCAGGCAAAGCTACGTGTATTACTGCTTCATGAAGTTTGCACTTTATCAGTACGTTTGGGTAAATAACCTGAACATTCAGTGCTTTTGTTTGTTGTTGTTTGGTTTATTATTTTGTATCCAAAATACCTTGGAATGATTTTTCACGAATATGTACTTGACTTCCTACCCCAGTAAGCGTGGAAAGTGCAGGCTAAAATTAAAATGATCAACCAAACTATTAATGTAGCTTTTTTTTTTTTTTTTTTTTTTTTTTTGGGGGGGGGGGGGGTCCCCCCTGTATAACAGAGATAGAGAGGAAGAGAACTGACTGGACATAACATTTTTTTCTATAGGAAACGAAAAAAAGTTTATAGCACAGTATACCTATGACTAGAATATAACCAAAGAGTCAACTCGTTTAAAAAAAAAATTAGTTTTCGTACTAAATTTTAAGAGAGGAAACCATCTCATGCATAGACGGTTTAAAAAATGGTAATTATAACGTTAAATAAGCAAATCCTCAGCAGTACTCAACATTGCATTCTCTCGGTATGACAAAATACAAACGACCCCCAACACACATACAAGTACAAAGCATAATATCATATAAGGAACTGTTTTATGTACATTTCAATATTATGAAACAATGTCGCTAACTATAAATATATATAGATATTAAGACACACAAACAGACCCACGCACATGTATGTTTCACGTTTCACCAAGCATAGGAACTCATTACCTTTCCACACTTTTATTCGAGATCGGGAGAGAGAGAGAGAGAGAGAGAGAGGGGGAGGGGGAGCGGGATGGGGTACAAAGCCCAAACAACATAAGTATTTTATTTTCAATAGTATCACAGTTTCACTTCTTACATGACTTAGGGTTAGGCCTACCTGTTGGTGGTGAATGCTGTGCAAAGTGCCTCTGGAGAAAGCAAACCTGCCAGTTCAGCCTCTAGCTTTACGTGAAGACCAGTATCATCTCCTTGCTGAAGTTGATTGCAGAGTCTTACCAAAATGTCCTCGATACTATCCGCCATTGCCTTTTGATATCACGAAAAAGAACTCTAAAAAATATACGCTTTGCGATTTGCTGAACTTGTGCGAATAATTTTGGTCTACTCCTAAAGATTACAATTTTCCTGGGATATTGCGTTGGAGATTTTAAAAGGCGATGCGCAGAGAACACCTACGGCGATGATCTAGAAGGCCTTAATGAATTGTGTGTACTGAGGCGTGATTACAACCTACACGACTGATTGGCTATACTGCCATAATTGTATAAAATATTGTACATGTACATGTACATAAAAAAAGGTGATTGAGTCTTGTATATGAGGACAAAAGCGTCAGTACGTTGTCAAGATGATATATCCATACAATGACATGCGTTATACCGAGAGCAGACCTCTTTGTACGTGTGGGGGATTCCCCCAAGGTCTTGTGGCAGGTCTTTGCGCAGAGTGTACCAGTTGGGGAATACCAGTCGTTTGTAGTGTATTTCATAATACGGGAATTACCCGTATCAGTGCCTGTATTATCTGAAAACGCCCCTAACGTCCACTGTGCGATCGCGAACACAATAATTGTCTCAGTTCGTGTTATGTTTTTTTTTAAATGTGAAATATATTGTTATGTAAAAGCAGGGCTCTCTGTAAGAACCGGTCAAGAAAACGAATTGACCTTATTCTAAACTGTTGAAATAAATATTGCATAAAATTGGAATAAAAATATTTTATTGACAAAATTATTCTTACTGAAAATTGAAGATGTTTGATGAGCTTTTCACTTCTGGGGTGAAGATGATCTTCAATAATTCCATTGTGTACATCCATGAGATTGGATATATATATATGCAGCAATGATGAGAGTCTACCCGGGGTCCTCCCCCCCCCCCCCCCCCCCCGGGTAGACCAACCCCGTGTCGATTAGGGAACTAAACATTTTACGTATGTTTCTGGCCATTTAGTCAACTCAGGGTAGATAACACTTCCAACTATTTATATCACAGGTGTCCCAGATGTTTTAATTTATTGTCAATTCAGAGTAGTATTTGTGGCCAGAGTCCTCTTTGTAAGAATAGGTCAAGAAAACGAATTGACGTTATTCTAAACTTAAACATTTTCGGTATGTTTCTGACCATTTAGTCAACCCAGAACGAGAAATAAGTGACTGTTTATATCACACGTGTCGCAGATGTTTTAATTTCTGTTAAACCCAGACTCGTATTTGTGGGTGCCTGTTATATAGACAGTAGGAATTCTAATCTACCCTGGGTTGACTTAATGGACACATTGCAACTCTGGGTTGACAAATAAACTTAAAGATCACATTAGAAGAATATTCCATCAAAATAAATATTGGCTTAATACATTTTATTGCATAGATGGCATAAACTAAACAAGGTTATCCAAATTCAACGCTTGGAAACATTTGAAGTAATGATTATAATGCAAAAATGTATACATGTACATATACGATAATGTACACGGCTTTTACACCACTAAGCCTTAACGTGAATATTATACACATACACTGGCGAATATAGTGTAATAACTTTATGTAAATTCAGATCAGTCATTAACCATGAACAAACGCACGTAGTACAATATTAATGCAACCAACACGTACAAAAGAAAAACAGCTTTCAGTCTGATTAGAGTGATTTAATAATTAAAACGTAAACATTTACTCTAGAGATGCGTTCGGCTTAAAAGAAAGGGGATATATATATAAAGAAGCCATGCATATACAACTGCGCAAACATGATTGTTTTTTTTTTAATTGCATGTTTAACATAATTTTATCACAACATATTTCAACGCTTTGGAAGCGCATAGGGACGTTGTAATTGTGATATGCGCTATACAAGAACGGTTTATTATTATTATTATTATACCAGTCGCTTTCGATGATTTACGGTAGGCTATTTGTAAGAGGGCGAGATTGCCCTCTCTTGCTCTCTCTCGTTATATATGATTCTGATACCTTGCCCGGTGTGTGAAATAGCGACTTACCTTGGCCTTTGTTATTGGGGTAGTGCAAGTTTAAGGGGGGTTAATCTGTACTTGTTACTCCTTAATTGTTAGTTATATATAAATGTATATTAATAAATACATTTATACAAACGCGCACATTCACACATATACCCCCCCCCCCCCACACACACAATCAACAATGTATAATAAACCGAGCACATGTATATACTCAGAAAACGGAGTATTATATAGAGCAAGATGAATATACTGCAGAGTCATCGTTCAGTGCGATACAGTGTGTACAAAATGGCGCACACCTGTAATTATTTCCCCATAGGCTCATGTGTTAAAAAAGAAAAATTAAAAAAAAATCATGAAAAATAAGTGCTAGCATGAAATGGCACCTATTCGTGTCTTGAATAGTTCATTCAATTTCCTTGACGGGTCGACTGGGAATCACCCTAAATGACTGGATCTAATTACAGGCGTGCGTCTTTTAGTGGTCGCGATTTGCTTTGAACTTAGAAATTTTCACAGTACTACATATTATAATCCTTCACCCACATTATTTTCCAGTCATTTGAGGGGGAAATCTATCACTACATGGATGCCTATGCACTGATCAGGCACAGGTTATCAAATTCAGATTGCTCTTTCAGAAAAAGAGTAACTCTAGGTTGCTGGCTCCAGTTATCTCATCTAGATATAGAATATAACTCATCATAGATAGAGAATAGTCCTACTTAGACTCCTATGAAGAATAGGATGAAAGAGAAACAATAGAAACAAAAGACCCCTCCAAAATTCATCCTATACAAATTAAAACAAATTACTTTTGCATAGAGTGTTTATGCAAAGGGGTATGATACAAGGGCAGATCTTAAAGTGAGAGTAAGAGAGGATAAAGAAAGAGAAAGAAAGTGGGGGTATTAGACATCTACTGTGAGGTTAAATCAATGGTCAAGACTGCAAGACAATTAGAGAGAGAGAAAGACGGGGGGGGGGGGTAACATAATAAGGGGGTGTTGAGTGTGAGGCTTGATAAATGGCTAAGACTGCCATAGACTGTAGAAAGAGGAAGGGGAGGGGAGGGCTTGTTCATCCTATAGATGCATTAATCAACACTCACTTTGATCTACATCATCAGCCTTATAACTGTCTTAGATCGAAAAGTATCACACTCAACTGGTCGTTGTGGCGTGCGCCTGTAATCCAGCTAACAGTGGAAGTTATAAACTGATTCAGCGGACCCAGGTTCGAGACTGAGTCACGTCTTTCGGATTGTGACGTTAAAGGTCGGTCCACAGACGTAAATAATCATATCTGATTGATACACCCAATTACACAAATATCACACTCTCAGAAAGTAAGTTAGGTCCAGCTTAGGCCAATCAAGAGACTTACATGGTGATTCCATAGATATCTTGCCAATTGCGACAAAAATCACATATAACATGCAGGTAGATGTTCACTATGGCTATACAAATAAAGTCCAATGGGTTACTTTGCTAACAAAAACAAACCGAAATATCATTTTTGTAATTTTGTTTGCAACACAATGTGATATACATGTACATACGCCTGTGCAGTGTACTATATGTCTACACAGTACAGTGCGCACACCTGCAATTATTTCCCCATAAGCTCATGTGTTAAAAATGAGAAATATAAAAATCATGAAACTAAGTGCTAGCAATGGGACCATTCAAACTTGTGTCTTGACTAGCTAGTTCATGCCATTTCTTTGACTTTCTGAAAATATGAAGGGGAGTTTTTCAGCAGATTTTTCTCTCTACAGTAGCTGTAATTTAGACACCCCACAAACCTGGTCTGACCTGCAGTGGTTATGGGGTTTCTTGGCTGCTAATAAAGTTCTCATAAAATCCCTTTGGGACCTAATCCTGCTCTCTCTTGGGACTGATCTGAACCAGCAATTATCGTTCTTTATGCACATATGGAAAAACGTGTTTAAATAAGTATCATTGATTTAATATGAATATTTTTAAACAATTCACTACGGGTCGACTTGGAATTATCCTAAATGACTGGATCTAATTGCAGGCGAGCATCCAAAAGGCATGGGAAAATCGTGCAATGTTGACCTGCCGTTGATTATAAAAAAAATAATGTTGCGGATATATTTATTTCAAATGTGTGTCAGTTGAAAGTCATTCCATATGACGAATCATTCCAAGGATTTTAAAGGTAATTGACACTCACCATTATTTTTTAAAAATATATAGTTGGTAGGTTGACTTTGCTGGATTTCCCCCATGCCTTTTGTATACACTTCCTCGCACTGAACGATGGAGGCTCCATATACATACATACGCCTTTTCGGAGTATGTTCTGTGCTCGGTTTTACGAAGTTGGGTCTAATTGCAAACACCAGGTAGAGATCGAACTCATGACTGTCAAGAACCTTTACTTTATATACCACCGTGCTCCCAAATCACGAGGAGACTGTCAGGGTTCTCCTCTTTCAAAACACCCCATTTGAGTCGGAAATCATTACGAATTGTCTTGTATGCTTTTTACACAATGATGGCTGAATGAATTCCATACAGCGTCAACAGCGACGTCAGTGGCTCAAGGAGAACACCGGTCACAATGACTTGCGTAGGCCCGTAGAATGTCGTCAGTTCCACAAAGACAGGAATCTCAAAATTATCAATCAACCACTGGGTCGCATTCAGAATACCGGTGTACATTAAGCAAACTAAAGTCCATTTCGCTTCGGATGTACCGCGAATCTCTTGCCCTTGAACGTCGACAAGGAATGACGTCATGACCCAAGTCAAGTAAGTTTGGAAGGTGGCAAACACGACAGTAAAGCGATCAAGAACCTTTTTCTTCTGGGGGGCGTTGAGGCTTTAGCAAGATCCCTCCGGCACTAATGAAGCGAAATATATTCAAGGCAAATAAACCGACGCAACTGGTCAACATGGTGAGGTCATGCCCTCAAAATAAACCATCTGAGGCAAAAAACACCCCCCCTCTCACGACCCAATGGAAACAGTCATTTGCCCCCTTGCCACGGTGCCAATGACGGATGATAGACAGGCGTTTTTTAATGTTAAGAAAGATTGCGTCTGTCAATATACGAGTGAACGCAACGACCGAGTTAGAAAACTTTGATTTGTTTAATGCTGAAAGTTTGCATTTTGAAGCGCTATAAACACACGTATTTTGCATGGTTGTAATGCAAAACTATTACTTATTTCCTTTTTCCCCCTTGCCAATGGGACCCATTGGAGGCTAAAATCGATTTCACCCCCATGCTTCCGGCGCCTATATGGCCAGATGCATGAATTCAGTAATTAGATATTTTTTTTTGTTGAGGGTTGGTTCCATCATGGTTCGATCAATCCTGACAAATTTGGTTATTAAAATTCCAGTTATGCCAATTTCGACAAGTAAAAATGAAATTAAAAAACATATGGTCCTAGGTTTCAAGGCCCACACACCTTCTATATAGGCTATGGCTACCCGGTGTTCCGAGTGAGCATTGTGATAATGCAGGCCAGGCGAAGTTAAAACTAAATTAAACTGGGCGTTGTGGCGTGCGCCTGTAATCCAGCTACCAGTGGAAGTTATAAACTGATTCAGCGGACCCAGGTTCGAGACGGAGTCACGTCTTTCGGATGGTGACGTTAAAGGTCGGTCCCAGACGTAAATAATCATATCTGATTGATACACGTCTGTAAAAACCCAATTACACACACACACACACACAGCCAGCAGTGCACGCGAACGAAATGGGAAAAATAAATTGTCAGCCGTTGTAATTGTAAGATAGAGAGAGAGAGAGAGAGAGAGGAGGTGGTCGGAGAGGGGAAAGGCGGGTGGGGGACTAAAAGGCGCGCGGATATTGCGGGCATGTGCTCGGCCTTTTCCTGCTTTAAGTTACTGTACACGTGCAAACACGACACTAACAGTGGGCTTGTTCTATCGGCAGCTGTCCAGATACTGTATGCACAAAAGACACATAAGGTACGTTGTTTAATGAAAGTCACCAAAAGATACACCATACCATTATCTATTACTGCATACGGATAGGATGTAATCTACATGGGGCGGGGGGGGGGGGGGGGGGTGTTGCAATCTCTGTGATCTCCCTCTTTGCAATAATAATATTACCAACCTCAATTTTTACCAATTTATGGTTTTCTTCAATGCTTATTCTCTTTACCTATTTTTATGTTGTTTCTCGGATTCTCTTATGGTTTTACTTTTGTATGCAAATTTATTTCTTGACAACTATTGATATGCATATCAATTTTTTTTGTCTCCATTCTTATCCCTTCTCTTGGCTCTTTTCTTATACTCTCTCCTTCTTTCTCCATCTCTCACACACACACAGCCTATCTCTATCTCGCACTCTTCTCTCTTTGTTTCTCTATCTCTTTCTCTTTTCCCATCTTCGTCTTCCCCTTCTCTGCTTGCATACACTCCTTTTTTCTTCCCTTCCTCTTCTCTCTCTCTCTCTCTCTCCGCCAACCTTTGCTCTCTCTCTCTCTTCTTCCCTTTCTCTCAAGTTCCTCTCCTCCTACGCTTCTTGGCAAGACATTATTTTTACCGCCTGATTTATGCACTATATCAATTTAATTTGTATTTAATCTTTAGTTCATTATTTATATTATATATATCTCACTTTTGTGAACTGAACAGTTTCAGCTCTTGTGCTGCATGTTCTTTCAATAAACCGAATGAATGAATGAATGAATGAATAAATGGTATCATTTTGGGGTAGTTTTTCTATTGTTTTGATGTTCGTAAATTGACTGGCGAAAGCAATTACACTTCTTTTACCCATACAATGATATAACCACAACTCGGCAGTTAAAAGCAATTACACTTCTTTTACCCATACAATGATATAACTACAACTCGGCGGTTGCCTATAGCTTGCAGCTATGCTCCCGTCGAGCTCCGCTAGCTGCGCACTGGGCGGCGACTACGGATCGGCCAGCGAGTGTCGTTTTGCTTACACCATAGCGTTACATACGCACGCACAGCTGAAACTATAGTCTAGTTCTGGACTCTTTTTATTGATTTTTTTATTCGCCGACTATACGCGATAAGCCGAGTGATGGCGCGATCCCGAGAACCTGTTGGCCCCGAAAAAAAAAAGAGTCCAGTGCAATTGCTCCACGCTGACGACTTTCCCTGAGATTTTTCAGGGAGAGCAATTAAAATTGGCCGCACCTCCCCAGCTAAAGCGCTAGTGAACTTTGGACCCCTGACGTCAGCGTGGAGCAATTGCACTGGACTCTTTTTTTTCGGGGCCAACAGGTTCTTGGGATCGTGCCATCACTCGGCTTATCGCGTATAGACGGCGAATAAAAAATCAATAAAAAGAGTCCAGAACTAGACTACTGAAACTGTAGCTAGCAGACAGCTCACCCACTGGGCGTGAATTGGGTGATTTTCCGAAACAAATCCACCGTCAGTTTTCTTTCAGCCAAGACAGGGGGTATAGGACCGTTACCCGTTTCAAACAAGTCACTCGACAATTTCGGTCTCGAAAAGGGTATAAGTTGATGGTTGATTTGACACCCGATTTATTCAAAATGTCTCAAAATTATAGAAAATTATTGGTTACATTTGATATTGTAGCGTTCAGAAAGGCTTTTATGATCGTGAATCACCAGTTTTGTTGTCATTACGAAACTGTTACCACTCCTAAAATTTATCTTTAATTGGTGCTAGACAATAACGTATGAATATAGTCTACAGAAACTGAGAATTAGGGATAAAAAAAACCCATTGAAGTGAAATATTGGACTTATAATTTCGTTCCCTGTTGTGTTCATTCGGGTGCAGGTAATGCACAGTATGGTCATTATAAACTGCGAATTGGGGATAACAAATTTTAACGGTCACAAAGGAAGTTAAAATAGTTTCTTGGCAGCTGCATGGGACAGTAGGCACCCATAAACAAATGTAATGTAATGTGCATTACAAAAGCTTTTGATAATAACTCATTTCAGGTTTTAATTGCCTACATGACAATCTTCAATCACCTGTATATAGTAGATTTGTCCTGGAAATGTAGAAATAAAGTTTCACCCAAAAATCTCTTACAAAATACAACGTGGCTCATGGATACTACCCGAGTGGCATATAAAGAGTTCAGTGTTAGAATTAATTCTTAAAGGTGAATTAAGATATAAATGTGCTTATATTCAAAGATGTAATCTATTCCTCAATCCATAAAAAGAGATTACAACACGTTAATCCATTCACATCAAAGTTGAATGTATATTCTGAGCAATAGAAATAAATAAGAAATTTTGATCCCTTTGAAACCTTCCTCAACCTTTTAAATAAATTTTCCATTCGATATCATCCGACTTTCCCAAACATGGTTAAAGGACAATAATCCTCTAATAAACATTGAGGGTTACTCGTATATTTCAAAACATATACAAGAAAAAAGCGGTAGTGCATGGAGTTGGAATGTACATCAGTAACCATCATAATTTTGTTTGAAGAGATGACATCTGTATAGATGACGCGCTTTGCGACTCAATGTTTGTAGAATGGCTTAATGACCATGACAAGCACAGTATAGTTGGGACAATTTACACACCGCCCTCTATAAATCCAGACGATTTTTCAGATGCCATAGATATCGATAACATCATAACCAATCAAATCGAATCAACCACGTCGTGGTTATTATTTTGTAATGTTTCTGACCACTTTCCTGTAATTCAGATATCTAAAATTAATTCATTTAATGCAAAAATGAAGGAAAAAAATCGAGCTAGTTTTCACCGTGTTGTAAACCAAGAAAACATCGAGAACTTTAATAAAGATATCCAGGGCCCTGAAACAAACAGCTTGAAATTGATCTTACAATTGATTTTTACGATTGCTTGTACATTGTAGTCAATGGGATTGATCTTAAAATGGATTGGAGTGACGTCATAATGAATGAAGATCATAATTTAGCATATAACACATTCTCAACTAAAATACCTAGACTGTATGATCTAATTATTATTCCCTTAATACAAAAGAGAAACAAAGACAAAAAGATGCAATGTTGGATGACAAACGGTTTATTACAATCAATAAAACATAAAAAACAAGCTATACAAGTGGTACTTGTATAGCTCATTAAAACGAGTTGCAGTTTAAACAATATGGAAATAAACTTACACTCCTCAGGGAGACAAAGATCAGATAGTTTTCAGACAAATTCATGCATAATAAATCAAATATTAAACTACATGAGATACCATGAATAGCCTTATAAAAAGAAAGCTCATGAGTGCCAACAGACTGCCTTCAATAGTGATGATAAATTTGTGACTGATCCTTTATCCATAAGCACTAGATTACCCGGGGGGGGGGGGGGCAAGGGGGCAGACTGCATCCCTGAAAACTTTTGACCCCCATTTTTCTTTTGAAAGACAAGTATATAATTATTGTGCCCCCTTTTGTAACTGATACCCTTTTTTTGTTGCTTGTCAGAGAATTCTGGAGGAAAACTGGATCCCATAAAAATCTGGTTATTCCCCCCCCCCCCCCCCGAGCGACTTTTGGAGGGCTGGCGAAACACAAAAAATCTGGGAGGGCTTGTGAATTTGTTTTCTCTATTCTCTATTTTTACATCCTACAGATGAAAATGAAATGAGTAATATTGTAAACTCGTTTGAAAATAATAAATCTACATGTTTAGATGAATTCGATCCCACGGTATTTAAAAGTGCAATTCGGGATAAATCTAAACCGCCGTGTAATATTTTCAATTTATCACTTAATAAAGGGATCTTTTCCAGACCAACTGAAAATCGCTAGAGTCACATCTATATTTAAGACTGGGGACAAAAGACAGCTTACCAACTATAGACCAATATCTGTTCTATCGGCTTTTTCTAAAATTCTCGAGCGCGTTGTATACACCAGGACTTATGAATTTCTTGTTAAACACGACATTATTTACAAACAACAATTTTTATTCCGCCAAACATTTTCTACAGCTATGGCATGATCTTAATCTAACAAACGATATAACTGACTCATTTGAAAAATATCAATATTCAACTGGAATTTTTATAGACTTATCGAAAGCGTTCGATACCATTAATCACTCAGTTATAAAGGGATCTTTTCCAGACCACCTGAAAATCGCTAGAGTCACATCTATATTTAAGACTGGGGACAAAAGACAGCTTACCAACTATAGACCAATATCTGTTCTATCGGCTTTTTCTAAAATTCTCGAGCGCGTTGTATACACCAGGACTTATGAATTTCTTGTTAAACACGACATTATTTACAAACAACAATTTTTATTCCGCCAAACATTTTCTACAGCTATGGCATTATCTTAATCTAACAAACGATATAACTGACTCATTTGAAAAATATCAATATTCAACTGGAAGTTTTATAGACTTATCGAAAGCGTTCGATACCATTAATCACTCAGTTATATTAAACAAAAACTTTATGGAATTCGAACGATCGCCCGGCCAGTGCACTAAATTTAACTCGGTCTTCTCCAACATGAGTAATAGCACATGTGGTGTACCTCAAGGTTCGTTGCTTGGTCAATTTCCCTTTATTCTTTATATAAATGACATCTTCAAATGAACGGGAACATTAAATTTTGTTCTTTATGCCGACGACACGAATATCTTACGTAGCTGATCTAATCTAACCTCACTGTGCAATAATAATGTTAATCAACAGCTAACCCTTGTATGCGAGTGGTTTAAGGCTAATAAATTTTCTGTCAATTTAAAAACGTGTAACTATTATGATCTTTCATAACAATAAGAAAATTGATTTAGACAGCATTGACATATATCTCGACAACGTACTACACCTAGTTGAAAACACAACATTTCTAGATGTGCACACTGATAATTCTATGTCTTGAGAAAAAATATTATTGAAACAAAGTCTCTAAAAACTTAGGCATCATTTCTAGACCGCGACACATTTTACGGAACAACGTCCTCCGTATAGTCCAGTTGATTGCTGAAGAAAATCGATGGAATTGTGCACTTTTTCATAAAAGCATAAAATTTGGCATGTAGGTAGAGTTTTTTATGCCCAATAATTCTGGATATGGGGCCACCAACATATCGCGCCCTAGAGCCCGTTTTCCCCATTATTAAAAACAAAATGGCCCTCTCAGGCGCTTTCCCGTTCAAAGTTGATGTAATCAAATCTGGTTTGATATAATGAAATATCATGTAATATTTCCCGGCCTCTAAAATCACATAAATGCTTTAGGGGCCATTTTTCAAATAACGGGCCATCCTATAATATCAAAATATTATAAAGTCACTGATTTGTTGAATATAAGTAAAATGTTTCTAACTTTGATCAGTCAATAATTACGTCTTTGAAACAACATAGGTACCACATGTGCCCATTATAACAAAAAAGGCCCATAAAGACCCAAATAATTTCTATGCAAAATAAGATTTTTAGAAACTATTTCGTTTGAATTTTAAATGGTAGACATTAATTAGGAAATCAAGGGCATATAAAATCCCACTTTAGGAATCACATGGGCCCATTGATGGCCCATCAAAGACAATTCTTTCCCTGACAAGAAGGTGGCCTAATTCAACACGGCCCTCGAAGTGTTTGAATATGCATACTTGCATATACATGTATAACTTTGAGTTTGGGCATTAAATTATAACTATTGGCCAGACGGTATGTTTTATAAGCAGAATACATCTAGTGTAGGGTCACTTCATTTCATTAAAGTAGCTATTCAAAGAAAATCACAAATATGGCAATTAATGTATCACTAGAAACTGGGAAGCTTACAGATGGCAATCGTATAAGTTTTATGTCAACTGCGTATCTGATGATTATAAAAACAACACAAATAAAAGCTCTTCTCAGCATCTGGAATATCCGAGGATTCGCCAGAAATAACGCAATGTTTTGATGTCGTCACACTCGGGATCGATCCTGCTTAAGCAGACGACGTCCTATAATGAATGAACGTAATTGCAATGCAATTATTTATCAAATTATAAAGAGTTTGGTGTATTTAAACATGACCTTATTTCACACCATTATAAAGGGAAAGTGAAACTGATTCTGATAGCTAAAACCGTTTGATTGTAAATACACAGGAGAAGGGTCAATGATCAATGAAATAAACCCCACTTTCAAATTGAAAAGCCCTCCGAATAATAGCAGGATGGTATTCGTTCCCTCTTGAAACGCCGAACATGCCCCGGTGCAAGCAGCTGAAAATACAATGGCGTCTTATTTTGTTTACAAGTGACTGATTCCTTTATTTTTTTAACGCTGCATTTTTCATCAAAATAATACCATACACGAAGTTAAGAATGAGGCAACAGACTAACATTAAGACTGACGCTAGTGAAGGAAGAGAAATAAGTGAAGAGGAGATGACAAAATAGGCTCTGAAAAATGTGTAAGATGTTATGGGACATCGTCTGCTTAGACAGGACTGGTCCATGGTGTGTCGTCACATATTTCAGCAGCGTTCGAGGAGTTCTTCAGCTGCTATGTCGGGGGCTGTATTTTACCGTTTTATAATTGATAATAATCATTACTTCAAATGTTTCCAAGCGTTGAATTTGGATAACCTTGTTTAATTTATGCCATCTATGCAATAATAAGTATTAAGCCAATATTTAAAATCATTAAATTTCTACTTTAAGATGGCCGTCATGCTCAAAATGACCAGACCAGTCGTCTGTTCCAATATGTATATGCATTATGTTTATGCTGTGTCTTGAAGCTTATATTCTATAGGTAGAATGTTATGGATGTTGCTTTTTGGCCTAAAATGGACGTAAGCGAGGTATAATGGTGTATTTGGTTGAGACACAATGAAACCAAGGTAAATGTATATCTTACAATGCTGAATAATTTAAATATTGGGGAATTTCATTTCCTAGATTGCTATCAAATTTAAAAAATAATGCATAAATGTTGAAATGTAAGTTGCATCTGATAATTTTGCATTTAGGCATAGAGCATCAAAATACAAAATGGTTAATATCCTTAAGAAATATGTATTCAGGCTCTCTTTCTTTAAAGGGACATCCAACCATAATGGCAAGTTGCCAACGTAAAATATATTTTACAAAGTTTGGATTGCCCTTAAATATGTGTTGCCGATTTTAAGAATACGGTTATTAAATATTGATTGCCATCTTTATTAATCATACGATGTCTAGGTTGTTTCGTAAGGACATATCAGTTTTGCCTTTCTTCAATATGCCACGAAGAAGGGAAGTTTTATCACTTAGTTGTTTTGCATCTCATTATAGTTTATTTTGCATAATAACATCTATTTTCAAAAGAAGAGTATTTTGATC
The DNA here is from genome assembly GCA_025617745.1 of Heliocidaris erythrogramma. Taxonomy (NCBI): domain Eukaryota; kingdom Metazoa; phylum Echinodermata; class Echinoidea; order Camarodonta; family Echinometridae; genus Heliocidaris; species Heliocidaris erythrogramma. The sequence goes on along the minus strand of CM046862.1, from coordinate 33,446,921 downwards.
TTCATCGGGATATTAACGTACATGTATATTGTTCATGAATAACTCTTCAATAATAAGATAAAAATGTTCTAAATATTAGATTGATATTTTCTGTTTCTAGAAATCTCCAGCATATTAATACTAAATTCCATTCTTTCAAACAAGTTATAAGCTTCCAGATACAACGTAAAGTTTGATATGCCAATAGTCACATCTTTAATCACAACGGAGGCCATTTTGAATGTGACGGCCAGCTTTGTGAAATGAAGTGACCCAATGATTCTGCCTATAATAACCAGCTTGCAAATACATGTAGCTTTGCCTGAAAGCCCAAACTCAAGTAACATGCAAGTAGGCATTTCAACACGCTTTGGCAGTTATTTGGCCAACCTCTGTAAGGTAATTAATAAAATTTAAATGTCTCGAATGGGACCTCGATGGGCCTATGTGGCCTGCTAAAGTAGGCTTTCATATATATATAACCTTGACTTTAAAATAAGTTGTTAACACCATTAGAAATTAGAAACAAAGATTTTCTTTAAAATATGTTGCAGATAGACTATTTTGGGCCTTTGGGACCTTTTTTGGTCATAATGGGCACCTGAGCCATATATCTCAATGATTCAAGGACGTAATGTCAAATGATGACAATTAAAAGCATTTTACTTATATTCTACAAATCAGTGACAAATTTGATAAATTATAGAATGGCCATTTATTTGACGAGTGGGCACCTAAAGCATTTGTCTGATTTTAGAGGCAGGGAAATATTACCTGATATTTCATCGTATTGAAACTAGATTTGATTACATCAACTTTGAAGTGAACAGAACCTGAGAGGGCCATTATTTTATTAGAAATGGGCACAATGGGCACAGGGCCCGAAATTTTAGCTGGCCCCATGTCCAGAATTATTCGGCATCAAAAATTCTACATTCATGCTTTTATGAAAAAGTGCACAATAATTTAACCAATCTGCCGGACTAGTATGCTTTACAATTCTGTTATCCATATTACATCTTCCAGATTACACAAATTAATCACTCTACAAAAGAAAATAATTCGTATAATTACAGGTACAGCTCCCTGTTGCCACGTCGACCATTTGTTCACACAATTTAACGTACTGAAATTTAGCGATGTAAATTAACATCAACAAAGCATATTTATGTACAAATGTACAATCAACTTATTTCCTGACGAATTTTGTAACTTCTTTCAATTAAATTCTACTATTCATAAATACGAAACCAGTCACGCATATTACATCCATCTACCCAAGCATAGAACCTTATTGTTCCAAAATAACATCCGGTATTCGGGACCTAATGCCTAGTTTACATTTGGCCTGCGTATCCTGCCCGTATCCCCATTTCGCGGGAAAAATCGTAAGCCCGTAGACCGTAGATATGTCGTAGTTGGCATTGCACAATCCACGCACGGGCATCGCGCAGAGGCCTCGCGCTGATCGTGCAGTAAACGCACGATTTTTCGGTGAACATGAGGGCAAACAAAATCGTACAAAAAGTGTACACTCATGGGACATTCGCACAACCATTGCACAGCTATCGCAAGGTTGCCGCTCGCTGCCCGTGCAGTACCCGTGATATTGAACAGTCATCGCACGGGCCAAACATTTTTCAGATGGGCTCCGTACGATTTCTGTGCGGAGGCTGCGGAGACTGCACGGCAACTGCACTGAAATTGCACGATTTCCGTACAATCCCCGAGCAGCCTCTGTACGGATTTGCCTCGGCCTGCCCCCGATGGCCAAAACAAGAAATGGCACGATTCTCGTAGATTATGTTAACACAAACACCGTAGCCCGTAGTCACCTACGATGCCCCCCCCCCCCGCATAAATGAATACAATGTGAAAGGAAGGAATATTGGTTGCGTAACTCAAATCAAAGTTCCCCAGAGCTGCCCTCCCTTTTTGAAATTTTCGCAAATGTTGAAAAAATGTCTGTGCCGGGAATAGAACCCGGGCCGTTGGCTTAGAACGCCAGTGGTTTCGGCGACACCAGATTCAATTGACCGGCAGATTAACAAATCTTCAACCTTATTAATTAATTCCTTTGTTGGGGGCAGGGGGCAGGGCACCCACAATTGTTCTGGTAGACACCCCTTCATTGCTATTTTGTAAAATAAGTAGAACTGGTGAATATGCATGTGACACCTGTTCTACATATTTTTACATAATAGCAATGAAGGGATGTTCTTTGGTCTACCAGATTCAGTGTGGAAGGTACAATGAGGAGCTGTATATTTGTCCGCTTCTTTGTTTGCCATGTGCATAGTGAGTGTGTGTATATAGGCGCGAAACGCGGCCGGGTACGATCACATGCAGTGCAGTGGTGAAGCTACACCACAGTTCATCGTCATCATGGAGTCGTTGCTGAAATAGTGGGGGATGCCAGCCGATGTCATCTCTTCATTTAATTGTAAAACATTCACATTTTCATTATATTAATTTTATTATTGCATCAGAAGCTATGTTATGGACCCAGAGCACATTTTAGAGTTGATTGCACATTGGAAGTGGATGTTTGATGTTGCGTTCCGCTCGAAGGCCGGCGGCGGAGCCCCGGGCGGAACTTCCCGATTTACACGTGTGCACCAATACTTTCATAGCCAGCCAAAAATGCCATGCAGTTAGGTCAATTTTTGTCCAGATTTATTCCTAAGTATCTATAGTGTGACGCCACCATTATAATATTATTATGTATAAATTGTATGTAAATCATTTGTTATGTGAAAATCAACCTTTCAGATCATGTTTATATAGTTGAAAGTCTGTTGTAACATTGTTTTGTAGTTTGTTTTGTTTTCCGTTATTGAGATGCAAGTTTTAAGAGGAAATGCATTTGTCAAAACTATATCAAAATGTTTGAAGTTAGTGTTTTTTCCAACAAATTCACAAAACAAGAAACATACATCCAGGTTTTCGCCCTTTTATTTTGGAAAATTGACCAAATTGTAAAAAAGGAAGCTTGTATAATTATTGTTACTTTTATTGTGATTGATCCACATTCCAGCATTTAGAGTATAATTATATGTAAATTATATGTAAATAATTCAACCTTTCTGATCATATTTAAATACTGTAGTTTAAAATCTGTTAACTTAAAAAAAAAACCTTTTTCCATGCTTATTAAAATGCAAGTTTAACAAAACATAATTTTCATTTTGCATTTGTCTTCCATGTAGTCTCAACTCATCCTGGTGTAGACATTTATCATATTTTAGTCTAAAAAGTGACACATTGGGGTGTGGTAAAAAGTATGGGGTAAAATCTGTACCACTTAAGGGGTAAAATAATAACACAGCTGCGGGGTGAATTGTTACACAGGCTGGTAGTGGTTAAAAGTTGCACAGCATGGGGTAAAAAAGGGAACATGGTTGTTATGGGGTAAGATGTTACCCCACCCTTTGGTGTTAACATTATCCATTTTTGCAATTGATTTTGTACCTTTGAAGAGAAAATTTATCTTTATGCTACCCGATTAAAAAGAGTGCAATACAATTACTTTTCATTTAATTTCCTATACAATTTATTGGATTTTATTACAGTCTTGTATGAAAAATCTGAACTTTATAAGTGTTTACTTTCTTTGTTTGCTGAGTGTATACATATATATATATATATATATATATAGTGTGAGGAAATAACATATACAACAACTTTGGCAACTCTCGTGGAAATAGCATTTACAATGCGAAAGGAAGTGAGAGAATAATGGTTGCGTAACTTAAATCAAAGTTCCCCAGAGCTGTCCTCCCTTTTTGAAATTTTTTGCAAAGGCTGAAAAAAATGAATCTGGTGTCGCCGAAACCACTAACCCGTCTCCGTGGTCTAGTGGTTAAGGCATTGGCGTTCTAAGCCAACGACCCGGGTTCGATTCCCGACGAAGACATTTTTTCAGCCTTTGCAAAAAATTTCAAAAAGGGAGGACAGCTCTGGGGAACTTTGATTTAAGTTACGCAACCATTATTCTCTCACTTCCTTTCGCATTGTATATATATTTCCACGAGAGTTGCCAAAGCTGTTGTATATGTTATTTCCTCACACTATTGTTAATAATTATTCTAATGTATACATGTATCTCAAAGCATTCGCATGGATCCAGCTGAGGCACGCGGCTTGTCTTTGTTCAACTCACCTGCCCCCGACAACGGAATTAATTAATAAGGTTGAAGATCTGTCGGTCAATTGAATCTGGTGTCGCCGAAACCACTAACCCGTCTCCGTGGTCTAGTGGTTAAGGCACTGGCGTTCTAAGCCAACGACCCGGGTTCGATTCCCGGCGGAGACATTTTTTTCAGCCTTTGCAAAAATTTCAAAAAGGGAGGACAGCTCTGGGGAACTTTGATTGAGCTACGCAACGTTATTCTCGCATTTCTTTCACATTATATATATATATATATATCAATATCTAGATATAGATTCTTGTTCTTATTATCCAACACGTGGAACCTTTAAATATAGATACATATATATATATATATAAACACCTATCGGGTACATTAGGAGGACAGTTTTTGTTCTTTTTCTTTGTCCAACTGTCGACTTAATGTACCAACTGTCGACCTAATGTAGGGGTCTCTATTATGACGAAATAAACTGTATTGTCAACTGTCGACCTAATGTACCCGTTAGTCAAATATGTGTGTGTATGTATATACATGTATATATATATATATATATATATATATATATATAAATGATCGCAGTCCTTCCGGGGATATGTGTGTGTGTGTGTGTGTGTGTTGTTGGTGTAAGTGAAGTCTTTTTTTTTTAAATATTGGATAACGAATCAACTTCTTTCTGTATTTTTACATGCAAATTAATGACAGAAATTTGATATATGACCAATATATTAAGAAAATCAAGAGTTCCGTCTTAGATTACATTAGCCGGAAATTTCAATAATGAAATTTAAGTACTTTGAATATCCTTTAACAAGCACAATAATGAAATATACTGAATATGACACCAAAACGATACGTGACTTTCAAAGTGGTTTAACTTCCCTCAATATGCACATGTAACTTAAGACTAGGACTTATTACGGCGTAAGAACAACTATAATACAATGTGATAAACCTTGTGCTCATTCGAATATCACTGTATTTCTTTAATCATACTTTTATATGTAATTTGTTTCTTTAAAAAGGAAACCCACATTTCTTCAGCAACATTTCGTCAAATAAACATAACTTGATTTATTGTAATACATTATAAAAAGAGGGATTTCATCCCCTTTCATATGCTTCCACATTACATATGAGATGATAGAGCCTATTAGACTTTTATACTTAAACTTATCCCTCCGGAATTTCAGTGTTTAAAAATGAATTTATGAAATATGGACGGCACGTCAGCCCTTAAGAAGTGTCTCCCACCACTCGCCTATTCGAACCAAGAAAAAAAAGGCCCCAAATTCTTAGTGTAATATATATATATATGTGTGTGTGTGTGCGTGTGTGTGTGTGTGTGTGTGTGGGTGTACGTGAAGTCATCTTTTTTTAAAATATTGGATAACAAATCAACTTCTTTCTGTATTTTTACATGTAAATTAATAACAGAAATTTGATATATGACCAATATATTATGAAAATCAAGAGTTCCGTATTAGATGAAAATAACGTGGAGAAGGTTTACGGTTCACCATGTGTGTAGGTAGGAGGAAAGGGAAAAAGGAAATTAGAGATGGATAGACGAGAAAGGATGACAAGAGAGAAAAGAAGAAATAATCTTTCGTGACAATGGGTGAAGTCCTGAAAAGGACTGTAGACCAGATGAGATGAGATGAGAAGACTTGGTTGATGATCGATGGATGAGCAGCGATGGATTGAGTAGCGAAGGTTTGAGTAGATGAGGCTTGAGTCCCTTTCCTCCTACCTACACACATGGTGAACCGTAAACCTTCTCCACGTTATAAGCTCCACCATGCAAACCTTCAAAGATCATCTAGATGAAAATAGCTGGAAATTTCCATAATAAAATTTAAGTACTTTGATTTAACAAGCACAATAAGGAAATATAATGAATTATGAAACCAAAACGATACGTGACTTTCAAAGTGGTTTAACTTCCCTCAATATGCACATGTAACTTAAGACTAGGACTTATTACGGCGTAAGAACAACTATAATACAATGTGATAAACCTTGTGCTCATTCGAATATCTCTGTATTTCTTTAATCATACTTTTATATGTAATTTGTTTCTTTGAAAAGGAAACCCACATTTCTTCAGCAACATTTCGTCAAATAAACATAACTTGATTTATTGTAATACATCATAAAAAGAGGGATTTCATCCCCTTTTATATGCTTCCACATTACATATGAGATGATAGAGCCTAAACTAAAACAAATTTAAACCAGCAATGTAAAAATTGAGTTTGCGCACGAGAGTGGGATCTATTGATCTACACAATAAATAGAAATTCATTTAATCTCACTCTGCTCTGTCGAGCACGCACATGCTTGAACAGACAAGGCGGTCATTTGGAAGGACACCGGGGCTAACTTTGGACTCATATCTCATTCAGGGTTGCATAGGCCTACATGTTTGAATATGAATATAAAGGAAACATCATGAAATATCACTTTCCTTTGTTATGCTTCTTAATCACCTGTTGTGTTTCTTTGCATTGTACCTAATCGGGAATTACACTTTGCATTACTTCTGTGTGCAAACTACTTTAACATCAATCACTTAAAACCTTTCAAATGTATTCTTGCATGTCAATATCATGACTTTAGGTATCATATGAAATAAGATAAATTGAATTTTTGACACGAATAATAAGAATCAACCCCGAAATAACTAATTTTCTAGTGATTGATAGGAAAAGTTGGGTTTCTTTTTTTTTAAAGAAACACACTGTATGTGAAAAAAATAAAGGCTCACTTCACCTACACTCTTAAGAAAAGTTACCCCATTGGTGTTAAAAAATAACACGAAAATGTGTTAAAAGGGAACATGGTCGTCTGTATTGTAAACCATTACACACCATGAGTGGTTAGATTTTGCTTGATACATGCGTTTTGTTTTACACATTTAATGTGTAAAATGTTAACACCAAAGGGTGGGGTAACATCTTACCCCAAAACGACCATGTTCCCTTTTTTACCCCATGCTGTGCAACTTTTAACCACTACCAGCCTGTGTAACAATTCATCCCGCAGCTGTGTTATTTTACCCCTTAAGTGGTACAGAATTTACCCCATACTTTTTACTACACCCCAATGTGTCACTTTTTACACTAAAATATGATAAAATACATGTCTACACCAGGATGAGTTGAGACTACAAGACAAATGCACAATGAAAATTATGTTTTGTTAAACTTGCATTTTAATAAGCATGGAAGAAGTTCCAAAAAAAGTTAACAGATTTTAAACTACAGTATTTAAATATGATCAGAAAGGTTTAATTATTTACATATAATTTACATATAATTATACTCTAAATGCTGGAATGTGGATCAATCACAATAAAAATCAAGTAACAATATACACGCTTCTTTTTTTACAATTTGATCAATTTTCCAAAAAAAAAGGGCGAAAATCTGGATGTATGTTTCTTGTTTTGTGAATTTGTTGGAAAAAACACTTCAAACATTTTGATATAGTTTTGACCAACGCATTTCCTCTTAAAACTTGCATCCCAATAATGGAAAACAAAACAAACTACAAAACAATGTTACAACAGACTTTCCAACCATATAACATAACATCTGAAAGGTTGATTTTCACATAACAAATGATTTACATATAATTTAGACATGATTATATTATAATGGTGGCGTCACACTATAGATACTTAGGAATAAATCTGGACAAAAATTGACCTAACTGCATGGCATTTTTGGCTGGCTATGAAAGTATTGGTGCACACGTGTAAATCGGGAAGTTCCGCCCGGGGCTCCTCCGCCGGCCTTAGGGCGGAACGCAACATCAAACATCCACTTCCAATGTGCAATCAACTCTAAAATGTGCTCTGGATCTATAACATAGCTTCTGATGCAATAATAAAATAAATATAATGAAAATTTGAATGTTTTACAATTAAATGAAGAGATGACATCGGCTGGCATCCCCCACGATCTCAGCAACGACTCAATGATGACGATGAACTGTAGTGTAGCTTCACCACTGCACTGCATGTGATTGTACCCGGCCGCGTTTCGCGCCTATATACACACACGCACTAGAACTATGAACATGGCAAACAAAGAAGCGGACAAAATATATGTCACATATGTGCAGGCTTGTGTGTGTTCGTATTCATTCAACATGTTCAACTGACGGGTTAAATGCGATTATAAACATTTCACTAAGAATGATCATACCTGCAGGTTCCATGATTTAAAAGAAAATGAGATATTTGCATGGGTTTTACTTTCCTCAATTTACTACCCTACTTACATCATAATTATCACGCGATAATTTGATAAGTGTCTGAGTAAATATGGTCTGAATAATTGTGAGGATGGCCTAATTTATGAAGAGGTTATCCACTCAAGCCACTGAATATTTAGATACATGTATTATTACACACAGTTTCAATTAAATCGTACAATGAATAATCAACACAGAAATCGATGACTGTGATATGCAATAAATTATCGCTTTAAAGGGTACCAATCACCAAAAAATTTTGCTCTGTATGTTAGAGGTTCCATGTCATATTACACTATATTCGAAATATGGGCTCCAAATATTAATTCTATAAAGATAAATTGCAATTTTAATTGCAATCTCTATAAGCGTAAAAGCTAATCGTGGGTACAATACTTGACGCTATTCGAGGCATCCGTACGCGCTCGCCAAGATAATTAGGGCTCGAGAGGAACCATACGCGTAGGTAATTTTTTAATAATAGTTCTTTTTAAACCACTTTTCTTTGTCCATTATTGCCTTAGATATTTTTAATTCAAGTTTTAAGAAAAAATCAAGCGATATATTTCGATTTTCGAAGAATTTGTATGATTCTGATGTTCTTGGATTTAGCCCCTTTTTGAATGTAACGCTATAGTCGATCGTCTTCTGTGCGTATTTAAAAAAAAAAATTAACCATGTTCAATTCATTACAAGTAAAAACTGTTCACCGTGACTTTGTAACACTCTCGTGTTGAGCCTGGAGATCATTATGTCTTGTATGCTTCATATGCAACCATTGCCGAATGAATGCCGTATAGCGAGGTTAGTGGTTCCAAGAGAACACCTATGACCAGGCCTTGTCTTGGCCCGTAGAAGCTGGTAAGCTCTACCCACGATTTGATTTCCAAACTTTCAATCACCCATTGTGTTGCATTGAGGATACCAGTGTAGATCAAGCATATCAATGTCCACTTCGTTTCGGTGGTACCTCGAATCTCCTGCCGCTGAACGACCACCAAGAATGACGTCATTACCCAAGCCGAGTAGGTTTGGAAGATGGCGAATACTCCGGCGTAGGAAGCGAGAACAATGTCCTCACGAGATCGAGCGGTTTGTAGACAGATCCCGACTGCACTTGCGAAGCGGAATATATTCAAAGTAAAAATACCGATGCAGCTAATTAGAAGCATATGGTCGTGTCCTCCCATTAAACCTGAGACAAGAGATACAGTATTTCTCCGGCGAAAACTCTTGGCACTATCAGTCAGGAATATACGGTACCGGTACATTCCCAACAAAGGCAGATAAAATACAATCTGCAGGAACCATTTTAGGTATGTCAGAGTGACTTCAGACACGGATTCTTGTAATCCAAAATCGAAATAATCAAACAGTTGACGCAAAGAGAAATATGTGGTTCCGAGAAAGACGTAGACGGCCACTGTAAGTGCGACGTTCAGTGGACGTTCTCTAACTTCACCATCTGTTCCGTCTTTGGATCTAGGTAAGAGGCTCTGTCTTTCTTCTTTAGATGACCCTGACAACATGTACCTCAACCTTCTACAGTGACATATATTCTTTATATAAGCACGGATATTTCTGCAGAATGGTCCATCGTAATTTGGACCAAGACTTTGAAACTGTGAGTTACTGGTGGTTGTCTTCAGAATGGATAATGGAAGGGTAGAATACCACAGCTGCCATGCCATCCCAGCACCAATAATGGCACATTCAGCGTAGAAAGGAGTCAGTGTCATCTCATGTAGCTTGATAAAATTTCCAAATTTTCCCGGAAGGGAGCAAGGATAGTCGTAATGACCGTACTTAGAAGTCATTATTTCACCTAACGGGTATATCATCTTTACAGCGGCGATCCAAAAGCACATAGCAAATAATATTGCGAGGGGAAGTACAAACCTTTCTTTAGCGACGAATGCAGCATCGTAGAAGTTCTTGAAGAATAGCATTCCGAAGAAAATCAGCGTCGTGAAAGTAAAATCCAGCAGCACTTGCCCCACAAGGACAATATGGCTAACGGCAGAATTGTCCAAAATTACAATGCACATAATGTTCGCAAATAGTTGTAGAGGGATATTGATAGCAGCAATGGTACCAAAGATGTAGAAAGTATTCAGCAGAGACATGTGTGGTTTACGGTACAGTTGGGTGTTCCCTTGCCTTACCCAAGACAATGACAAATTTGAAGTCAGATTTTTCTCTTCGGTATTTGCTTCCGTCAGATCACTGTCCATTTCGCGTCCATGATCCAAGTTAGACAGGGATTCCAAGCCGTCATTGGGTAAAGACAAAGAAAGTGTTTCACTTGTATTTGTTTTTACCGACGGGTGTATGAAAGAACTCGACCCTAAGTCATGTTGTGTAGAATGTGTCTTCTTAACTTGTGGGAGCCTCGGGAGAATACCTACGGCTCGTGCGCAGTGTTGACATCTCAACGGCCAAAAGACCTCCTCTTTCATATGGAAACTGTCTCTCTTTCGAACAATATACCAGACGAGTATGTTAAAAATTATAATGGAGACTGTGAGGCAGGAGCGAGTGATGATGTACGTTAAGTCACCGCGTGGTGAATCATTGTTGCTCTCTTGAAATGGTATGTTGGGAAGGACAGCGCAACATATTCCAATACTAAGGACAAAGCACAGCAACAATGAGCTATGGTAATAAGACCTTTCAACCGTGAGTTCTGCATATTGGGAATTATACTCCATGTTCTATTCCTGCGGGTTTCAATCCTAAGAGTGTTATTGTCGTTCGGCTTCGTCCCCTGTTTATTGTTCAGAGACAACGGTATGATATGATATAAATTATTGACAGATCGAAAGCTTCTCAGAGGATCATTTAACATAAATCTTCAATTCACAATAACCATGCTAACTGAGCAAGTCGTTAACATTTGAGTAAGAATTCTTCACAAAGCCCGTACGAATCAAGAGTCAGTTGCCAATATACCTGAGTTGCAATATACATGCTTTGTATTTGAAAAGAAATATGTAACTGCTTCAAACACGACTTGTGACTTGATTTTAAGTAGGTGATGCTGTAAGTTGATATCCATGAATAAGGAAGTGAATCAAAGCTAACGCCCCATTATTGGGATTAATTAAGGAAAAGTATATGAACAAGATAAGAGGATAATCATTTTTTTAATTACTTTAGATTGACAAGTAGATACAAACCAAAGTATATCATTTCAGTTCAGTTCAGTTTATTTCGATCATAGAGATATAAAAGTAGAATACAAAAGTAACATGAGTCAAGCATAATTATACATTTGGAAATCATGATGAAATGGAGGACTATAAGGAAGTTTCGAAAACTTGTAATCAATAGTCCCCTGATGTACAGAACAAAAGGTAGTGTGATGAAAGGGTTGCTAAATCATAAGGACATTGGCCTACGTGGAACTTCGTTACTTCGGTCACAGTTACCGTTGGTGCCAGAGGAGGGAGGGGGGGGGGGGCGGGATAGGCCTGCAATGTCACTTTTGTCTAAGATTATGTTGCAGAGTTAGGTTGTTGGCCAAATTTCAGGTAAAACATGAGCAAGATAATGCCATTCAGCCGTCGTTTATATACCAGTCAAGAAAAATTTAATGTTTACCTAATACATTTATCTTGAAACCCTAATTGGAAAGGACTTTAACTGGAATGTGAACACCCAAACCACTGTTTTCAAAGCAAACCAGATGTTATATTTCCTAAGGAAAATCATTCCAGTGTAGGGAAGGAGACCCCTTATTTTCTTCTATGAAAGTGTAATCAAACCAACTATTTCTCTCTCCTGCCTCGTCTGGTTCTGTAGGCTTACTTCTGAAATGAAGATGAACCCGACAAAGGTGATGAAATCTGGCAGGGAGTTAATTTGCTTCAAAAGGAATTGACCCTTTAATAGAAGGTTGACTTGAATATAAGGTGAAAAATCAGACAAACATGTTAGTGAAAGTTTGAGATAAATCGGACAAGAATAAGGAAGTTATAAATCACTAATCATAAGGAGATTTTCGTATTGGCATATTGGGGTTAAGATGTGTGATGTCATGCACGGAGAAAACAATTGGCGCACTGTGTGGTTATTGGTTAGAACTTGTTAAAGGTGTTTTTGGTCAGCATCGTCATTTGTTTTCTCATTTTTTATATACATGTATATATATTCTTATGTATACCTATTTTAATTGACCATTTTAAAGTGATATTTTGGCATTATTTGTAGACCTCCGTGTGTCTGATCTTGTATTAGTTTTCATTTTTATGGTCTTTTTTTCTCATATCTGGTCTTATTTCTAATAAATCTGAAATAGAGTGAACTTTTGCATTGAATGCTTCGACATAATTATGAACAGAAATTGGCTAATTAGTATGCTTATTTCATGTATCTGATAATCAATTTAAATTTCCATTGAGTTCTAATCTTCCTTTTGTAACTTTGCCAAATACCTCTAGACTCAGATGGCTTCTATACACTAAAGACTTTAAGCACCTCTTTCCCCAGAAGAAACATCCTTCAGGACTGATATATATTCTATTTTTCTTCAGTGGGTTAGTCAACTCCAATTCAGATAACGTATATATCGCTTTAAATAATGAAAGCTGGGACCTCTTCTTTAAGAGTCAAGTTAAACTTAAACCAAAGCAAAAATCTGAATAAGACTGTTATAATGGCACCGTGCTAGGTCATAAATTATACTACTATAATTAAAACTGCTAGTCAGGAATCTTCCATTTACTTGTCCTGATTTGAATATTAATGTATTTCATTAATTTTACTTGTGTATAAAGACATGTAAGCTCTCAAAGGCTCACTTCACCCGAAGAGATTAAATCGAAAGCGCATGTGAAGTTAAAAACATGTTCCTCGTGTTTGCATTCAATACGATGCTGTGAACTTTATTTCTTACATATATGAAAATCAAGAGAACGGTATTAAAGGTTGACTAAATTAGAGAGAAAAAGGGTGCGGTTTGCATGTAGTTTTGCCTTCCAATCACAAATCTGGCAACTGATTGTCCAAAATATATATCCCGTTATGGCGAAAAAGGGGGAAAAGTAGAGGTTTTGGGACCGTTCCTTAAAACTGAGCTGATTGGCTAATTGACGTCACACCCCCAAGTGACGTATGAAAAGTAAGAGGCACAAGATCTGCAGGCTGCAGCATATAACATTGTACACACAATGCGGTATTTGACCCCTCTGTTCAACGGACAATTTATGAAAATAGGACATTCATAAATATAGTCTTAGGAGTGAATAATCACTATCAAAATATTTTCTACCAGATTAGCGAACACTTTTGCTCAAATATACAGCTCTTGTTTTGTTTTTTAACTTTTTTTAACGATGTTCTCTTCCATCTGAGCTTGCCGAACGAAAGTTTTGCATTGGTCTTAAATGCGTGCACAGCCGTTTTATGCGTCTGTACAATCTACTACACATCTTTTGTACGGCAACTATGTTCCCCTCATACTTAGCGACTGGTGAACGCCTTTGTTTTGTTTATTTCACTTTCTGCACTTTTTTACTTCGCTTTACTTACTACGGTAATACTGACTTAGATTTGGCTGAATTCGAGTAACTTATAGAGTACCGAAGTGATGACGTCACAAAAAGCTATTTTTTTCATTTTGACATTTTTTATACCATATCTCAAATGAACATGGTGAAAAACATCCAGATCCCAAATTTTATGGCAATTGGCTCATTGGGCCCCCAAGATATGGCCGCATGAATACCCCCATTAGCCCCATTAAAGTCAGTGTTAAATTGGCCTGGTTCTAAACTGTTAAGAACCAGGCCAATTTACACTGACTTCAATGGGGCTAATTAGATATTCATATAGCCATACCTTGGGCCACCATGAACTGATTCATGTCAAATTTGATGTGTGAACGTTTTCAATTATGCTTTACCTAAACATGGTCATAAAAATACTGAAATACAGAAATCAAAATTTGATGACGTCACACTTCGGTACTCTATATAGAGAGATGAAAAGTGACCGCGATTCCGAGTTAGAGGATTCTTTTGAGCCAGATACAAACTCTGATTTATCAGATAATTCATCACATCCCGAAGGCAAAGAAGCTTAAGTGGCAACGGAAATTCGACCTTATGTTTTAACCCCTCGCAGAAGACGCGCCGGGGACTGGTGAAGGGGCCGCGGGTGAAATAACTCCAGGGAGCTCCAACGCGTTGGAGCTCCCTGGAGTTACGGGTGAAGGTGCTGCAGCTGCTGGAGACGAGATTGGAAGAGTTGACTCCAAGTCTGATCGCTGGAATAGCTGAATCTTTTAACTTGATTCTCCTTTTCTTCATGCCAAATTCGGAATACAGGCCAGGATCCTCAAAATCATCTTCGACAGAGTGATCACTGCAAATTGTGCTCCACTCACTTGGCCGGCCCTTGCCACTCTGCCTGCGTGAGCTGTACCTTTGCGACCCACAATTTCCGTAGATCTTCATCTTCAGAGAAATGATGTAGGCTAAATCATCTTTAGGGGTCTTGCTACAGCCCGCAACTATACACCGATTGGCATTATTGATAAAAATGTGTCCCCAAATCAACATTATTTTTGCTCCTGATGACTTCTTCCTACGAAAAATTGGCAATTAATTTTCTATTTTAGTCACCCTTTAAGTAACAATAGCCGGAAATTTCGATAATGAAAGTTATATGGAAGTACTTTGAATATCCTTTAGTAAAATGACGCGAAAGCGTTATTACGATTTAGCGTAAAATTTGAGGATTGTTACAAGCCTCGCGCAGCAAGGTCGGTCCGTCCAGTGATTTTCTTAATCTCTTGTTAGTAGTTCATAAGATAGAGAGAAGAAAAAAAAAAAGAAATACATGCATACCCCAAAATAATGAAGAGAAGAAATAAGGAAATACATAAGGCAGAAAGAAGTCAGAGAGAAGAAAAATTAAAGAAGTACATACAGAAATAAAAAGAAGATAGAGAGAAGAAAAACAAAGGAATACCCAAAGAAACAGAAAGAACATAAGAGAATGAAAAAGAAAACAAAAAGTACATAATGAAAAAAAGACAGAGGGAAGAAAAACATAGAAATACATGAGAAAAAGAAGATAGAGAGAAGAAAAACAAAGAAATACATAAGAAAAAAAAGACTGAGAAAAGAAAAGCAAAGAAAAAAAAAATACATAAAGAATTGAAAAGAAGATAGAGAACCAAAACCAAGAACTACATAAAAAATAAAAAAAGAGAGGAATGCTACATAAAACAGAGAAATAAATAAGGAAAAAGAAGACAGAGAGAAGAAAAAAAAAGAAATACATGAGAAGAAGAAGACAGAAAGAAGAAAAACAAATAAATACGTAAGGAAAGGAAGAAGATAGAAGATAGAGAGAAGAAAAAAACAATGAAATACTAGTACTACTGCCACGCCAGCCGTGTTGATCATCATACACACGAGGATATTCGACAAATGACGGCTGTCATTACATTCTGTTCAGCTTTTGATTGAATTAGGGGCAAAACGGCATGGTAAAATGAAATTCGTCATGGATAGATTGATCGAGTATATATTTTTTTTAATTTTAAATTTCTTAAAGGTAGCGTAATTTAATCGTAAAATATATTTTTCAGCCGTCCCTTTGATTTTGAAGCCGTCCCTGTGAATATAAATCTGGAAATCGTTCATGCCTTATTCATTCACATAGGGTTTGTGTGCAAATTATCTTGCACAGTGGAGTGTGGACAGTGATCTCCTGGTAATCGATTAACTATTTTGACGTCAACCAATACGGGTTTGCGTTATTTTACTACACTGAAGAAGGAAATAAGGAAATATACTGAATATGAAACCGAAATGAAACGTGACTTTCAAAGTAGTTTTTAACCCACTGCCTCCAGGAACCGGATAGTGCCCGAATTATGGCTACGGGAATGACAGCATCTACTAGTTAATGGGTCTAATTCCCCACAATATGAACTTGTAACAGAACTGTTATCTATACTCAAACTTTTACATGTGACCATGGTGAATGTGATGTCATCAGAACACCAATGTGATCCTTGTTTAACATTTAAGATACGAAGTTACAAGTTTCGTTTATTGAGTTATTTGAATCATTTCAACAAAAATAACAACCACATAAACAACAAAAAAACATTTAAACGATTAAGTAGACGTATTGGGATTTATATTGCACAAATTATGCTAATAAAAAAAATGAGCATTACCTTCTTTCTTATGGAAAACGCTTCCATAACTAACTGTTTGTTCGGATTGTGCATAATATATATATATATATATATATATATTATTTCATTCTATGTAGATTTAAAAATAATTTCCAAATAATGAATAGTCATAACAAATAACCGTTAACCTTACCTATTTATTACCTATCAATCAGACATATGTGCTGTGGACGTTTAGTATATATATATAATTGTAAGGAAATAACATATACAACAGCTTTGGCTGAGAGAATAATGGTTGCGTCACTTAAATCAAAGTTCCCCAGCGCTGTCCTCCCTTTTTGAATTTTGTGCAAAGGTTTAAGAAATGTCTCCGCCGGGAATCGAACCCGGGTCGTTGGCTTTAGAACGCCAATGCCTTAATCACTAGACCACTGAGACGGGCCAGTGGTTTTCGGCGACACCAGATTCAATTGACCGACAGATTGACAAATCTTCAACCTTATTCATTAATTCCTTTGTCGGGGGCAGGTGAGTTTTGAACAAAGATTATTCTAATGTATACATGTATCCAGCTGAGGCATGCGGCTTGTCTGACCCGTCTCCGTGGTATAGTGGTTAAGGCATTGGCCAACGACCCGGGTTCGATTCCCGGCGGAGACATTTTTTCAACCTTTGCAAAAAATTAAAAAAGGAAGGACAGCTCTGGGGAACTTTGATTTAAGTTTACGCAACCATATCCTCTCACTTCCTTTCACATATATATGTACATATATATATATAATAAATGAGTGTGTGCGCGTTTGTACGTGTGTGTTGTGGATATTCTTTCAACCGTTGGGTTAAGTGCGATTAGAAACATTTCACTGATAATTCATACCAGATGTGTAAAAAAAATAAAATGAAATGCAATATTTGCATGATTTTAGTGCCGATGTCACATATATTTGACAGATAGACTTGTCATTTTCATTGCTCGACCACAAGAAAGGTATATTGAGGTCAATGTATATTACAAGTTTGAGCATAAATCATGCATTCTAAATATATGATTATAATTTTATGCTATCATATACATTTTCAGAGACAACTGCAGATTAAAAAAATATCTCATTTCAACATTAAACAATAATAAATAAAAGAGAAACCAACAAATAATGGTCAAAAAAGAAACTCAAATGTAATATATTCGACAAATTCTTATGTATAAATTTTGGTAAAGTAATAAGGTGTGGTATCATAAGAAATGGTAATAAAATACCTACAAGACTTGTACACAATATTTTGTGAAATGATACATGGTTAAGGAAGTGCAGACATTTGAAATGTACAGTATACACATATATAATAAGCATTGATCACATTTGTTAAAATTTTGAAGAGAGCTAAACCCCTTGGCACAGTAAGAGTTAATACAACAAAATCACTATGACGACAAGTGAAACCATCGAGAATTATCTCATTAACACATTGTGCCTGATTAACTATGGCCCAAATATTAAATTGTCAGAATGGCTTGATTTATTAAGATGTCATCCACTTAAGCTGCTGTCTATTAAAAACACATTAATATATACAGTTTCAATCAAATTGTACAAATTAATAATAACGGTGATATGTATTGAAACATACATCAGTTCAAATCAATTCAAAGCGGATCAAAGCTAAACAATTTTAGAAAGTGAAAGCTAAAACTCTCTCCAGGCTACACTGACACAAGTAATATTCAAAGGGGAAGCGGAGTAATCATTCATTATAAATAGAATATAGGTGTGGGGGAGTACTTACAAAAGTAATTTAAATTGTATATATATTTGTCAAAAAATGGCAATGAGGGCAATCACTTTTAGTCCGATTAGAACAGACTCAAAACCTCTTTTCCAAATCCTAGGAATACTCAATATTTTTCAACTCCATGAACTTTACATATCAACATTTATGACCTGGTGAAAGGTAAATTACCACACTCACTAGTAGAATATTGTCAGATCATACAGCACAGATATGCAACAAGAGGGAAGGGAAAATGGGTTACTCTGTGTACCAAAATGTAAGACAAGGCAAGGACAGTTCAGCATTTCGTTTGTTGGAACAAAGCTGTGGAATAGTGTTCCACATGAAATCAGATTTACATCTTCAAGGTCAACCTTTCGTAGACAACTATCAAGCAACCTTCAATGTAATTGATGTTGTGAGCTTAAAACTCAATTTTTTTTATGTACTCCATTTATCATATACATGTATTTGATGATCTTTATAGCTTAGGATTAAGCTTTAATGTTTGTTTAATTGCATCTCTTTTTATGTTTTCTTTTTTTAAATTTATCTATTCATGTATTACTTGTAATCTGTAATATTACATTTGCTAAACATTTTTTTTCAATTTTCACTCTACTGTATACTTCATACATCTGATAGTGAAACTTATTTGTGTAAAAATAGATTCTTTTTTTAAATCAAACGTTATTTCTGTAATTTGAAAAAGAGAATTCACTGCTTGTGATATTTTCTCTCCTCAAGAAATGTAAACTATACTGTATTGTCTTTTAATATTTGTGAATACAAGATGAAACTAAAATGTTGATATAAAGAAAATAAAGCAAGCATCTTGCCAAAAGAATGGAACTAGGCTCAACTAGCACTTGTGCTAACTTCTAGTTCCAATTAGCAACTATATCTTAGTATAAATAGTGCAACTGTATGACATTCAGTTCAGTATAATCACGTACTTGATTATTCATTGATCTACAAACATGACTACATATTATTGTAAATCCATTTATATAAATTTCATGTAGATAAGTACTTTTTTATGTATATGTATTCGTGTAATATTATTACTCTTTATATTAATGATTATACTGTCATTCATGTGATGTGTTGTTAATAAACTCAAACTCAAACTCAAACTCAATATAGAAGTTATTTTTTTCGGAGAAGGTGACGGAACCACTGCGTGGTAACATGCAAGAGGTCACAGTATCGAAAGTGTAACGTAAATGCTAATTTGAGAAATGTGGAAACTGAATTTTATACAACACAAGATTATGTCAAATCAGTGAGGTCCCTTTTACATCTGCACATGTAAAATGTATATCTGTCGATAATTTCAATATTTTTTTCTCTCAAGGATTGAACATCTGACAAGATGGAATATTCATCGTCATATGCACTTGCATTGATTCTTGATCGACATCTAACCCCTACTTTCAATGGAATGATTTGGTTAACAAATTTGTATGGACACAGGTTTTGTTCGTTTTTTTTTCATTTTCTATCGTAAAGACTCTAAAACGTGATATAAATGAGACTACATAATATAGATAATTTACCCTAAACATGCATGTATATCTACCTAGAAAAATATAGAAAGTTTCTGCAAGTTCATGGTGCTCAATAAGAGCAATATTGCTGTAAAATCATATGACCACAGTTAGTTTGGCTGCAAAGTTATAACGAGAAGAAATTTTAAAATGTCAGTGGGAAGGCTTAGGGCAAAGCTCGAATATTACCAAATGTATATGCTTAAAGGGGGAAAAAATGGAATCAACATATTTAATATCAGAAGGAATGCACACGGTTAAAATGCTACGCAGCCCCAGCAAAAAAATACTACCAATCTCTTTAAATTAATAACTTAGCAGCTTACTTTGCAATATTCTTGTGTGGATACTGGAAATCTTTACGAACAGTCTTGTATGCTTCATATGCAATCATTGCCGAATGAATGCCGTATAGCGAGGTTAGTGGTTCCAAGAGAACACCTATGACCAGGCCTTGTCTTGGCCCGTAGAAGCTGGTAAGCTCTAACCACGATTCGAGTTCCACACTTTCAATCACCCATTGTGTTGCATTGAGGATACCAGTATAGATCAAGCATATCAATGTCCACTTCGTTTTGTTGGTACCTCGAATCTCTTGCCGCTGAACGACCACCAAGAATGACGTCATTACCCAAGCCGAGTAGGTTTGGAAGATGGCGAATACGCCGGTATAGCAAGCGAGAATAATGTCCTCACGTGGTCGAGCGGTTTGCAGAAGGATCCCGACTGCACTTGCGAAGCGGAATATATTCAAGGTAAACGTACCGATGCAGCTAATAAGGATCATACGGTCATGTCCTCCCATTAAACCCGAGACAAGAGATACAGTATTTCTCGGGCGAAAACTCTTGGCACTATCAGTCAGGAATATACGGTACCGGTACATCACCAACAAAGGCAGATAAAATACAATCTGCAGGAACCATTTTAGGTAGGTCAGAGTGACTTCAGACACGGATTCTTGTAATCCAAAATGGAAATAATTAAACAGTTGACGCAAAGAGAAATATGTGATTCCGATAAAGACATGGCCGGCCACTATAAGTGTGACGTTCAGTGGAGGTTCTCCAAATTCACCATCTTTATCTTTGGATCTTGGTAAGAGGCTTTGTCTTTCTTCTTTAGACGACCCTGGCAACATGGACCTTAACCCTCTACAATGACATATATTCTTAATATAACCACGGATCTTTCTGCAGAATGGTCCATCGTAAGTTGGACCAAGACTATGAAGCTTTGAGTTACTAGTGGTTGTCTTCAGGAGGGATAATGGAAGGGTAGAATACCACATCTGCCATGTCATCCCAGCAGCGATAATGGCACATTCAGCGTAAAAAGGAGTCAGTGTCATTTCATGTAGCTTGATAAAAATTCCAAATTTTCCTGGAAGGTAACAAGGATAGTCGAGGTGACCGTACTTAGAAGTCATTATTTCACCTAATGGGTTTATCATTTTTACGGCTGCGATCCAGAAGCACACGGCAAATACTATTGCGAGGGGAAATACAAACTTTTCCTTCGCGACGAATGCAGCATCGTAAAAGTTTTTGAAGAATAGCATTCCGAAGAAAATCAGCGTCGTGAAAGTGAAATCCAGCAGCACTTGCCCCACAAGGACAATACGGCTAACGGCAGAATTGTCCAAAATTACAAGGCACATAATGTTTGCAATTAGTTGTAAAGGAATATTGATAGCCGCAATGGTACCAAAGATGTAGAAAGTATTTAGCAGAGACATATGTGGTTTACAGTAACGCTGATGATGTATTTTATTCGAGGCTGTCGCCTGGCTACCCAAAGACAGTGACAAATGCGAAGTAAGATTTTTCTGTTCGGTCTTTCTTTCCATCAGACAACTGTCCATTCCCCGTCCATAATAAAAAATAGACAGGCCGTCCACGTCAAAATGTGTGCGAATGCTAATGTCAGCATGGTCCAAGGACTTTGATCGATGACGTCGGAATTTGTTGGATGTGAAGATGCTTTCACTGGGTAAAGACAAAGAAAATGTTTCACCTTTATTTGTTTTTACTGAAAGGTGATGGAAAGAACTCGACCCCAAATCTTGTTGTGCAGAATGTGTCTTCCCAACCTGTGTGAGCTTCGGGAGAAAGCCTACGGCTCGTGCGCAGTGTCTACATCTCAAGGGCCAAAATACCTCCTCTTTCCTATGAAAGCTGTCTCTCTTTCGGACAATATACCAGACGAATATTTCAAAGAGTATGAGGAAGACTGTGAGGCAGGAGCGAGTGATGTTGTATGTTAAGGCACCACGTGGTGTATCTTTGATGTCATCTTGAAATGGTATGATGGGAAGGACAGCGCAATAGATTCCAATGCTGAGGACAAAGCACAGCAACAATGAGCTATGGTAGTGAGACCTTTTAACAGTTGGTTCTGCTTCTCGGGGATTATACTCCATTTTCCTTTACTGCGGGTTTCAATCCTAAGAGTATTATTGTCGTTCGGCTGTGTCTCCTGTTTACTCAAAGACAACAGTATGAAATTATATAAATTACTGACAAATCGAAAGCTTCTCAGAGAATCCTTTAAACGAAATCACCAAAGCACATTAGCTGAGCAAGGCGTTAACATTTGAGTTAGTTCTTCAAAAAGAGTCAGTAGCTAGATATGCGTGATCTGTTACTTAACAGAAATGCATAATTGATTTCATGACTTGTGACTTGATTATATGTAATGATTCTGTAATTTGATACCCATAGTAAAGTGAAGCAAAACCGAAACTCCTATAACGAGACTTGCGGTTAATTAATTAATGATCAATATGTAAACAATATATTTTCTAAGCGGATAATCAGTACGGGATTTTTACAATTATTTGACATTGAAAAGTTTAGTGAAAAAATCTTGCCCCAATAGGCAGTGATGAAATGGCTGTAATGGCTTGTAAGCAGAGAAAGATATGATTGCAAGTTTGAAATAAATTGGACAATAATAAGGAAGTTATGACTTTAATATAAATTTTGTGATCGCTAATCAGGGGGGGGGGGGGCATTATTTTATCCAGAGTCATATATTATGTGTGCGCAAGGCGCGAAGCCCCCCACTATAGGTGGGTCCAGGGACCCGCCTTATGGTGCCTGCCGAGGAGCTTTGGTTGGTTGGTTGGTTGGTTTTATTTTCCGTGTAAAAAGATCATCAATACATACATATGAATATACATGTACAAGAATATATAAATCAAGAATTAAATAAGAATTTAAAAAAAGAAAAGCCCTGTTCAGAGCCATTAACTGAATGGCTCTGTTCTTCCTAGAGGTCCAGAAAAAAGAAAAACAACAACAACAAACAAAAACCCTAAACGAACAGGCAGAACCAAAAAAATTACATACATACTGTTTTACAAAATATAAGAAATATATCATGTACAAAATACCCAATTTCCCTACCTGAACCCTCTGTATTTTACATATCGCGCTCCCCCCCCCTACCCCCATATACACCAAACGTATGTCAAAATCTTGCATCCATTCATCTATAGGCCATTTCGAAATATAGCAAGTGTGTTTGGTCTCGGTAAGCTAATTGGTAATTTATTATACTGTTTACAGTAATTAGTATTAGGTTTGAGCAAGAGTAATTAAGTTATGAACATTTCTTACGGCATATTTTTTTGTATAGAGCTAATTCTGCAGATATTCAGGAGTTAAGTTGTGGAAATTCTTATACAACATTATATACATGCGATTTTTACGTCGGCTTTTTAGGGTTTCCCATTTTATGAGATCATGGATTGGATTGAAGGGTGAATCTGAGGGTCTATCATAAGAATTATTCTCCCAGCCATTTTTAGAAGTTTTTGAAGCTGGTCCCAATAATTTTTTGGGGAGGATTACCATATAATATCGGTATCGAAATAAGGGAGGATCCCCGGCCCCCCCACTCGGAGGTCGAAGGGACCGCATGCGTGTTCCCAAAATCTCCGGTAAAGGGGTATTTTTTGGGCAACACAATCCGGCCCGTGAATTGTAAAAAAGGGGGTGTTTTTATCTTTCACCCGGAGATTTCATTAAAAAAGGGGGTGTTTTTCTTTCTCTCTCTCTCTTCGACACCTGAGAAATTAAGAAAGGGGGGTTATGAAATATCTTGAAAAATTGATCAAATCCCAGGATCAAATTCCTGAAATTCCTGCTAGTTTTGATAGCTCATTCAGCCAGGATTATTTTGGGACACCCAGTACAGTATTGATTCAGTTCTAACATCATGTGCAAGTGCCTCAGACAAATTGGATTTTATCCTGTTATTGATATTATCCCATTGAGATTCTGGTTACAAGTGATCATGGAAAGTAACATAAGTTGAACCTGCTATTAACAGGACTTACCATTAAAAAAAACTTTTATGTCATGATATTTTCATTTTTGTTTGGTTTCTTATGACTGCATTGAGATACCATTTTGAACATAAAAAACATCTCTTCCAAGGTATTGTAATGACAGCTTACTTGGGAGGGGGGTTGGTGTCTGTCCTGAGATATGGGGTTGGAATGAGAGCTCACCTGAGATAGGGGGGTACATTGAGCAGTGTTCTGAATTTAGGGGGTCTCCAAGGCAGGAAAAGCCCGCGCAAAGCCCGCGATAGGGGGGTTCAGAGATTTTGGCAGCCCTGAGATAGGGGGGTGCTTTCAAAGGGAGGGAACAAGCATACGCGTACCCTAAATAATACTGAGTGGGGGGGGGGGGGGCGGGGGAGGATCACAGATTGGTAGATTAGATTTAGATAAGACTCACTCAAACTGTTTTCCGATCTCTCTAAAAACCTTACTATTTTCCCTACATTCTTAACTCCACTTACATGAAAATCCCATTTTAACTCAGAGTCTATATTTATTCCCAAAAATATAAAAACTTACTAACCGGTTTAATAACATTGGTTCTAAGTTTTAAGTGCAATGTTTGATGTTTGTAAACAGTTAAAGCATTGCCTTCGTCCCTATTAACATTGATATTGTTTTTTCACAATTGATGTAAGGTTTATGCTCGTTCATCCACTCTGATAGAGAAACTAATTTATCATTAAGAACCGATTGTACCACAATGAGATTCCATGAGAAAAATAAATAACCGGGTCATCTGCGTATAAATGTAGACGACAATAATCAATTAGCTAAATCGTTCGTAGTTATCAAAAATAAAATGGGACCCAATATTAACCCCTGAGGGACACCATATTTTAAAATCATTCCATTGGAGGTTATATCATTTATAGAGGAAAACATTTTGCCATTAGATACATAATTATAAACCACTTGCAAATTATACTTTTATACCAATATTACACAAATTTCTGAGAAGAATTCTGTGATCACTATTATATAGATTAACGCTTCCCCCCCCCGTAAATCTATGAAAATAGCCCCTGTATATGAACGCTTATCAACTGATTGAAACCATTCATCCGCAACAGTTGTAAGTACGGCGCTGGTAGAGTGCTTCCTTCTAAATCCCGATTGATATTTGGTTAAAATGTTGGGGTGTTTTGGTAAAAATAGAATTAAGTATTGTTGCACAATCTTCTCTAATATTTTGGACATACATTGTAGTAAAGATATCGGCCTATAGTTAGTAGCTGCGAGTTTAACACCCTTTTTTGTTGATGAGTTGTTTCATACAAGTTTTTTTAAAAAGATATTTGCAATGATTACATGTAGAGTGCATGTATGATTAAATAATTTCTTTAAAGGGTTATGGAACCTTATTATTTTAAGTACAGGGTAAATAGGAGATGATTTTTTAATTATTATCTGATTTTGCTCACTCTTTCATTGATCCTTTTGTGCTTCTTTTAACATCAGCCTGATGTCAGATTGTTCTTCCAATTTAGTATTACTACTTTTGGGTGACACTTAATACCTGTAAAACTAATTCTGATTTCTGTTATATTTTCTAAAGGAACTGGTTTTAAGTGCATTTGATTTTTTTTTAAAATAAATTTTATTAGATTACATGAACTACAATCATAATATTTATATGTAATTGACAATGATTATGAGCAAAAATACAACTGTGAAAATTGAAAAAAAAAGAATGGCATAAAGGGAAAAATAAATAAACTACGACGATTAATAGGCAGGTCCGAAACCACCAGCGGTGCAATAGAGGGGGAAAAAACACACGGGACCCCCAAACGACACCGTCATGAACGAGCCGATCGGACACCCGGAGTCCCGTCCGGACAGGGGTCCAACAAGACGGGACAGACTCCATGATATATGAACCTCCTCGTTTACCCAGCTTGTCTACAATATTTCATCACACAAAACATGTTTCCATAAAACAACAACATCAGCATCACCAGGCCCCCGTTGCATACAGTTTACCATTAATGGTAACTCCGCTATCAATGGTAACTACCATGGTAATATCAGCAGCCAATCAAAATCAAGGTTTCCATGGGAGTTACCATTGATGGCAAAGTAACCGTTAATGGTAAGTTTTATGCAACAGGGGCCAGGTGAGCGTTTCATGAAGTGTTTTGTTAGTGATTTTTACCGACATATTTGCTCTCAGCCAATCAGATGCAAGAATTTCAGTAGCTTATATTAACAGTTGTCGGTAAAAATCACTGACAAAACACTTGATGAAACGCTTCCCAGGTACACCACAATCCACAGTATGAATTGAGCCTGCCCCGTATCACGACTCCCACCAAAAACAAAAACAAAAACAAAAACAAAACAAACAAACAAACAAAACAGTCAGTCGCACAGCCGACTAGCATGACTAGAGCACGACAATGCCGTCGGGGAGGCCCGCGCGGAGTTCCCACAGAACCATGGTCATGATGGTGCCTCCGATGATAAATACATTACTGTAAACTGTGTACTGCAGGAATCAGAACACAAACGTAAGTGCTTTTAATTTCAAATTCTTTATCATAAATGGATTGGTTTTAAAGCGTCTCCGGACAACTACCCCCTGGACAATTACCCCCAGACAACTACCCCCGGATAACCACCCCCTGGACAAGTACCCCCTAGGACAATTATCCCCAGGACAATTACCCCCAGGACAACTACCCCCTGGACAATTACCCCCAGTATCCAGGGGGTAGTTGCTCGGGGGGGGGGGGGGTATCAGGGTAATCGTCATTTAATGGGAGTAAGTTTTCCTAGAGGGTAATTTTCCGGGGGGGGGGGGGAGTTGCCGCGGTAGCTGTCCCGGGGTAGTTTTTCAGGGGTAATTGTCCTAGAATCGTTTTAAAGTCGGTACGGGGAAAATTACATCTGCACTTATTAACCGTGCGTTATGCACTTGATCAAACTTGCTCATTTATTTATCATTATTCGCTCATTACTCAGTTGTTATAGGTTTTAACTCGACTCGTATGGCAGATGTAAACTGTTTCTTGCAGTATTTCTGCTCGATTCTCTGAATAATAATTCTAACTTGATTTTAGGCCGCGGCGTGACGTGATATAAGACGTGATATTATTTGTACTGAAGATGTAAAAGAATGACCTTGAGTTTTTATTCATCAATATTATAACTGATGTAAAAAATACAGCTGGTGTAATATGTAGAATGCCAAATACCAACCATGATAATTACTTGAAACTGTATGACAGTATGCTATTTAAACTCAAATGTGAGCACATGAATATATCTATTACTGGAGATTTAATATTGACACTTTAAATTTAAACTTTTTGAGTGTCAATTCTTTATACGTCTTTTCCCCTATCATCAAAACCACAACTCGTATAACTTGCAATTCTGCTACATAAATCGATAATAATTTTACTACTGTCATGGATACTGATTTTGTAAGTTTAAGTTTTTTCGTCGATATCTCTGACCATTTACCTATTTTCCTTCTCTCTGAAAAACAAACTTATGGACGTAGTGTTTCAAATACTTACAGCCTTTCACATAAGATTACGGATGATTGTATTAATGCACTAATGAATCAATTGTATTTAACATATTGGTCTCCACTATATTGATCTATTAATGCGCATGTTGCATATGAGTTGTTTTATTTTACATTAGAAACTGCATTTGATTAACACTTACCTTTAAATAGGAATGAATTAAAAGATCTTGTATTCGTAATCGGATAATATTCGGATAACACCGACTTCATTACGCTCCATAAGAAAGAAAACCAAGCTTTACAAAAGCTTCTTACATGATAGTAAATCTTACATTGAAAGAAAATATAAGATATACAAAAATCGAGTAAATAATAAGCTCCGACATGCCAAGATTTTTTTTCTATTCCAAGAAAAAAACAAATGTAAAATAATATGAAACGAACATGGTCTGTAATGAACAAACGTTAATGTAAGACCAAAAGAAGTCTTCCTGAATATTTTATACGTGATAACATTCAGGCCCGTAACTAGGGGGGGGGGGGGGGGGGGGGGGGTTCAGGGGTTCGAACGAACCCCCCCCCCCCCCGTTAGCGAGCAGAGGTCCGCTTAAAAAAAAATCCATCTATTTAATACATTTTATTTTGATTTTGTCCCGTAACTTCCTAATCTGGCAAATCTATAATTAATCAATGTCGTCTTTTACCATTCATTTTCTAATTTTGTACATCATGCCATGTTGCAATCGATTTTCTTTCAAAGCAAAGAATTATTCAAATTCGTTTGTAGTATCGCCCCCAAACTGGCGAGCAGAAATCTGCTTCAACAACAACAACAAAAAGAATCATTAGGCGAAAAAAATTATCCAAAGTGACATCAGAATAGTGATTTTTTAGGTTAAATTATTAAAAACATTTCCATACCAACTGGCTTCGATAGGGGAGAGGCGCACAAGGGGGTCACGTGAAAGGGGAGAGAGGAAGGAAAGTGGAAAATAATGTGAGATAATAACGTTTCCAGCCGGGTTTCCTTCAATTTGAACACTTATTGTCCTGCATCTTAATAACAAGGCCTAGACAATATACGTCTTTGGCCATTCATTTTTGGAATTTATTGTTCATTTTGCTATCGATTTTGTCAAAGACTGAAAGAGTATAAAGAGTTATTCAAATCGTCACCCGCTCGTTGTAAGGTCTTGTCTATGTGACGAATTTGAATGACAATTTCTTGAAATCGACTTCCCAAAGATGGATTTGATGATAAAATTTTACAGCGGATTGCCAGGTCCGACGAATTCGAATAAAATCTGACGAAAATGAATGAGATATGGAAAAGAGAGAGGGGTATTTAATGTCTCTGTTCACTTTAAAATGAAAATTTTTCCCGCTCTCAAATTGCATGGAGTACTCCTGGCGGACCCGGTCTAGTCATTCAGGCCCTTAAATTACGGCCCTCTAATACAGCCTGTTCAACCGGAGTGCCATGAGAGTATTTTATAAACATCGATTTCTTGGAAACTATAATCAGAAATAACAAGATGCCCCAATATAACACTTGGGGTGTTTGGGAAACATTCGGGAGATAGTAAAGTGCGTTTTCGTCGCTCGCTTCGCTCATTCACCAAACTCTGATAGTTTCAGGCAGCGAGAATATTTCCATAGTATGTTATTGTAATATGTCCATGAATATTCAATGTTATGTAACTTTCGGGCACGTCACTGCCTTATCTTCACCGCGCCCAGAAATTAGGGTTACCTTACTTTCTATATTGAAATGAGCAACAAATTAAAGTGCATTTTTCTTCGCTCGCTTCGCTCGCTCGCAAATCTTAGAAATGAGATAGTTTCAGGCAGCGAGGTCCATGAATATTTCCATAGGATGTTATTGCAATATTCAGGCACGTCGTTGCCCTATCGCCATGACACCCAAATACTTGTTAGGTCCACTTTCTTTATTGAAATGCGCAACAGCAAAGTAAAGTGCATTTTTCCTCGCTCGCTTCGCTCGCTCGCAAACCTTATAAACGACATGTTTCATGCAGCGAGGTCCATAAATATTCAATGTTATGACAATTTTCGGCACGTCACTGCCCTATCACCATGGCGCCCAGATATTAGGGTTGATTTTCTATAAAAGAACAACAGCAAAGTGCCCCCCCCCCGTTCGCTTCACTTCCTAAAACTTTATTAATATGAATGATTCCTACATGTGGCAGCTAGATGACCGGAGATATAGCTTTACATTTCACCTATTGGTGACTAATGAAATAAAATTTTGCCATTTAAAAGTACATTTTATTTTTCTCTCGCTCGCTTTGCTCGCTCGCAGCATTTGGAATCCAACACAGTGGTAGTATATGTTCGGGCTTCACATTTGACCCACCCCCTGTCAAATTTTGACTACGCTCATACCCATATCCTTGTAGGGGCACACCCCCTGACCCGACACCCCTACTCGGTCGCTTCGCTCCCTCAGAAAGGTCCACTTTTTCCAATGTTGAACCCCCCGCAAAAATCCTAGTTACGGGCCTGAACATACAAATTGATGATCCACAACAGATTGCTGAATTCAAAACATATTTCATAAACTCTTGTAAACAAGCTATTAATTATCTTAAAACAGGAATATAGTCATTCAAAGTTTACAGATTATTTCACTGAACCTATTTCATTTTCTTTTCAAGGCTATTAATTAAAATGAATAATAGAAACTTCATAACAGCAAATCAAGTGGTTTTGATAATAACAGTTCTGTTATTTTGAAAAGAATTATAATTTGCATTGCTAATCTTGCAACCTACATTTTTAATCAATCTTTTGATAAAAACATGAATTGTTCCTTAAAAAAATTAAGATAACCAAACTTACCCCTTTACATTAAAAAATTACCGTCGTATATTTGAGAACTATAGGCCCATTTCAATACTTCCAGCCTTATCAAAAATATTAAAAAATGTCTACATAATTATCTATATTCTTATTTATGTACTCATACTATTATTACTAATAGCCAATACGTTTTCTATCCTAATCACTCGACCATGCAGTGTTATTTCTGCTATTAAATGCAATACATTTGATACAGGATTTTTTAGACCTTTCCAAGGTCTTTGATATTGTGGATCATAATATAATCTTATATAAACTGAAACATTATGGGTATTCCATTGCAATGGTTTCAAAGTTATTTGAAATATCGTTATCAATATATTGTTTATAATAATTATTATTCTGACCGTCATGATCGTTTTCTCATACATTATGGTGTTCCACAGGGATTAATCTTGGGCCCCCATTTTTTGTATTTATGTTAATGATATTATTAAATCATCTGATAAGTGCAAATGATAAAACATTATTTTATACTCAGAATAACGTGTCAAATTTAAAGCAGAATGCTTATTTTGAACTATCCAAAGTTTCTAAATGGATCAAAGTAAATAAACTGATTAATAAGAAAAGCCTACTTACTACGATATTTCATAGCCAAAATAGAAAAAAAAATATATATCATATACACTTGATAGTATAACTCTTGATTCTACTCCTCTGATTAAAGTGGATGATTTTAATTTTTTGGGGATTTATTTTGAACGTAACCTAAAGTGGGATTTGCATTTAAGTTATGTAACTGGTAAAGTATCGAGATGCGTTGGTATTTTGTATGAAATGAGGCATTGTCTTCCCATTTCTTATATGATTTTGCTGTACAATACTATAATATTAACGTATTTATCTTATTGTATTAAGGTTAGGGGGGGGGGAACTGTGGCAAAACAAAAACAGATACGCTATTTAAATTACAGAAAAAAAAAATCATTGCCTATATGTACTAATAACCATTACCTTGCCCATTCTTTTCATTTGTTTATAACAGTAAAAACACTTACTATATCTGGCTTATATCAGTTTCGTACCGCAGTGATAGGATTCTCCTATTTTCAAAATGTTCTACCAAATACAATATCAAGTATACTTAATAATAATAATAATAATACTTGGTTCTTTTATAGCGCATTACACATAGCAAAAGTGCATGTCTCTATGCGCTGAGAAATAAGAAAGTATTAAGTAAGAATGAAAATGGATACAGAGTTCACTGGCAAATAGTCTAAGTGTTAAATAAATATTGCTTGAGGGAAATTTTAAACTTATCTAAGTTACTTTGATACCTCATGGAATCGGGAAGTGCATTCCATAGAGTAGCGGAGGCATGTGCAAAAGTCCGTTCACCATATGACTTAGTTGAAATGGGAGGAACAATGAATAACGCTTTTGAGCTTGATCGCAGTGTTCGGGAAGGACGGTAGTATGATAATAAGTCAGTTAAATAGGAAGGGGCAATCTTGTAAAAACATTCATGTGCAAAAACTAAAACTTTAAATCTGATACGGGAATGGACAAGAAGCCAATGTAGATTTCGTAGAACAGGAGTGATAGCTTCATATTTCCGGGTTCGTGTTACCAATCTCGCAGCTGAATTTTGAATAATCTGCAATTTTCTGATTTGTCGGTGTGGTAGTCCTAAAAGAAGGCTATTGCAAAAATCAATGTGGCACAAAACAAAGGCATTGATTAGTTTTTCAGTGGTGGGTCTGTCCAAGAACTCACGGAGTTTTCCTATCTTATATAAAGCATATGAGGCAGCACGACATTTTTGAGATATAAAATTCTCAAATGTCAAATGATTATCAAAGATCACTCCTAGGTTTCTACAAGATCTGTTTGCATGTATAGAGATTCCATCAAGTTCTAAAGTCTGAATTACTTCTGTATCTCGAAAACGTGAGGAAATGTGTAGAAACTCTGTTTTCCCACTGTTGAGTTTAAGGCAATTTAGCTCAGACCACTATTTAATAGCTTGAATACATTGTACAATTTCAGTAGTTGGGTCAGAATCACTACTCTTTTTAATGGTTACATACAGTTGAGTGTCGTCAGCATAAAACATCTTTTGTACATTGTATTTATCTATTACTGACTCTAGCGGAGAAGTATATAGTGTAAATAAGATTGGGCCCAAGACAGACCCTTGTGGAACGCCTTGAGTTAAAGAGTGGAGGGATGGTTGCTCATTTCCAATAATGACACGATGGCTTCGACCTAAAAGGTACGATTCAAACCATTTAAAAGCCTGGTCACGAATCCCAAATCTATATTTCAAACGTTTCAGGAGAATGTCATGTGTAATGCTATCAAATGCTGATGAAAAATCTAGTAATATAAGAATAACCTCTTCACCCTTATCTAATGACATTAAAATGTCATTTGTAACCCTCAGAAGAGCTGTTTCAACGCCATAATATTGGCGATAGCCCGACTTAAATTTGGCATAGAGATCATTTTCATTAAGATAATCTTGTAACTGGTAAGCTGCTAGCTTTTCCAAGATCTTAGCGAAGAATCTTAAATTAGAAATTGGACGATAATTTTTAAACTCTTCTCTGTGTCACAAAGTAACCAGGAATTTCAATTGAGCAATTACTAGGGAATAGCATCACTTTCAACCCAAGGGAACAATAGGCTCACAGGCTAGAGTGCTCTGGTTGAATAGGAGAGTTATGTGAATGATGTGTGCTGAGCAGTGGTACCTTGTGCAATGAGCTGTGCATGAGGAATTGTATGTTGTATGAGCTTGCCACTGGGAGAGCAACTTTGGCACTGGTCAAGGCAGGACCTGCGTGCTGAGTGAGTGTGTGAGGAGATGAGATGTGCAGCAAGTAATTTCTTTTGGTTGGCATCTATCCTGAAATCCGGGCAAAACAGGCCAGGACAAAACTTCTCACAGCTCCACATCATGGCTATTACACCATAGTCAGGCAGCTGGGTTCCGGGAATTCCGAGATCTTCTTGGACAGATCGTCTTTACATCTGAGACGAGATCCTTCGTCTGCTGGACAAGCGACTTCTACAACCGAATCCAATGTACGTTATACTTCGAGCAAGCTTTAGGGGACAGGCAACACAACCCTTGAACACATGGACATTATCGAGTCTTCGTGCAACGTCTAGATGAGACAACACGAGCACAGGAAGACATATTGTAAGGAGATTTTGAGAACAGTCGCGGACATTTATTTAAATTGTTAAATACTGCACGTGCTAAAAATTACGATTTTCTAATATTTCCAGGAGGAAAAGTTTGACTATTTGAGTGAGCTCATTATTTTTGGGACTTTTGGGGTATTTGCAGTACTGCTATACCAAAAGAGGGTAATGGGTTATCTTACTGAAAAGAGTTGACTTTTTTTTTTTGTTTTGGTAAATCCTTTACAGTGATATTTACATGTTTAATGCTTTGATTTATCACAAGAATATTTGTGACAGAATGTATGGATCAATTACACTTGAATATATATAGTTTTTGCATATGACTTTATTATACTCGTTGAATTGTCACGTGGAATTTATTCTGAATATATTAGTCAAGTGAAATAAGATGAAATCTGATTAATAAAACATATTTTCAAGATTTGAATATATACCAAGGCGTTGAATTTGAGTAATTATGTTTGTGTAAATTCTAAATCAACCTATCTATATTTAGACAGAACAGTATCTATCGCCAGACATTGCAAAAACAGTGCATAGATCTGACATATTGGCGACCACGAAGGGACCTTCTCTTTTGATAGGTACAGTTAAAATGTATAGAAATTGGTTTTGAATATAGGTTTTGCAAATTTGATTGACTTGTTTGTATTTATTGTATTTTCTCCATAATAGAAGGTGCATGTCAGGGCTACTGGAGCTGAGAGGAGTTTTCACCCAAGGCCTGTGCCCGTGACTTCAAACCAAATTTTCATAGGTTGGTAAGAGCGCTGCAAACTGTTAGTATGGATCGGGACAAATTCATAGAACAGGGGAAATGTTTTGGCCTTAGTGGAAATGATCTGATGGTGTATGTTGACGGGTGTGTGAAAGAAGCTCGAGATGAGAGGGCTGAAACCAGAGCTGCTGCTAATGAAGCTAAACGGTTTGAGTCAGAGTTACTTGCGCAACAGATTAGATTAGAGGAGCTTAGGCGAGAGAGTGGGAGTACTCCACGACCTGTTCCTAAAGTAAATATCCCCCCTATTCCACCTTTTCAGGATGGTAAGGATGATATTGACAGCTACCTTTGTCGTTTCGAAAGACATGCCTCTAGTGTTGGGTGGAATTCTGATGATTGGGCCTTAGCTTTATCTGCTTTGTTAACTGGGAAAGCGCTTCAGATTATTTCAAGGCTTACAGTTTATGAGGCTAAAGATTATAGTGCAATAAAAACCGCCTTATTGAAGGGTTATGATTTAACTGAGGAAGGTTACAGGTTGAAGTTCCGACATGCAAAAATTCAATCGGGAGAAACTTATGTTCAATTTGCATCTAGAATTGAAAATTATTTTGATAGATGGCTAGAACTTAGCTGTTTTAATGATGATATTGTTGGGGTCAAGAGTCTCATACTACAGGAGCAGGTGTTAGATACATGTAACAAAGAGCTGTTGATGTTCATTAAGGAACGTCAACCATCGAATTTGCAGAATCTTTTGAAACTTGCAGATCAGTATAGAGATGCTCACGTAGACCCAAGGATACGCAGAATGAGAGATAGACCATCTACGGGAACCCAGCAGTCTGACGGAAACAGTTCAAAGAATCGGGGACAGGAGAGTCAGTCTCTTGGTGACAAGACTACACCAAAGACGAGTCGAGGGGAAGAGAAGACCTGCTATTCGTGCAAGAAGGCTGGACATCTTTCCTGGAACTGCCCCAAAAGAAGAAACCAGAGAAAGGAGCAAGCCTAAGTGTTGCTGGACCTGTCAGCGAACCGGCAGACACAGAAACGACTAGTTTGCATCATTCATTCTCTGCAGAGAATGAGAAGGGTATGAGTCTAATCGCAAACCAATCTTCTGTCATAGAAAGGAACCTCACCGAAGACGGGATGAGTGTCAAGTTAGCCGATGGAGATACCCTGCCACTTCTGTCCGCAGCGGCATGTGGAGAACGCCAGGATAGACTACGAGTCTGCGAAGGTGTCGTCAATGGTACTCTAGTGGAAGTGTTACGAGACACAGGCTGTACTACGGTAGTGGTGAGACGAGATTTGGTGCGAGAAGACCAACTTTGTAAAGAAGAGAAGATTTGTTTATTACTTGACAGGTCTGTTCGATCTTTTCAAGTTGCCATTATACAGATTGATACTCCCTACTTCACAGGCGAGGTAGAAGCACTCTGTGTGAAGGATCCAGTCTACGACTTGGTGCTAGGACAAGTGTCGGGAGTGAGGAAATCGGACGATCCTGACCCTGACTGGACACCGCAGAATCATCAGGCGAACGCAGTGGAAACGAGGGAACAAAATAGACAAGCAGCACGGGCTAGACCACCCCTCCATGTACCCAAGCCATTTGATGATGACGTGACTATCGACAGCCTGATCAAAGCCCAAGCCGAGGACGAGTCGTTATCAACTCCAAGGAAGTGTGCAGACACTGGGGAAAAGAAGATCAGACGGCAAGGTAATTCTTCTCGTTTTCTCTACAACAGGGGAGTGCTGTACAGGGAATACGTAGACACCAAGCCTGGAGCCGACACCGTCTTACAAGTAGTGGTGCCTGCCAAGTTCAGAGACCAGGTGATGAGACTGGCGCACGAGTCTATCTTGGCTGGACACCTTGGTGTGAAGAAAACGTTGGAAAAGATACTCTTGCATTTCTTCTGGCCAGCAATGCATGCAGAAGTTGATCGGTACTGCCGTTCATGTGAGCCATGTCAGCGAACTATGCCGAAGGGCAAGGTCAGTAAAGTTCCCCTTGGTTCAACCCCTCTTATTGACGAGCCTTTTCGTAGAGTTGCGATGGACTTAGTCGGACCAATCGAACCAGCTACCAGCAAGGGAAACAGATTTATATTGACTGTCATGGATTATGCTACAAGATATCCAGAGGCAGTGGCACTTCGAAGGATAGATACCCAGATTGTAGCAGAGGCATTGGTCGACATCTACTCGCGAGTTGGTATCCCACGTGAAGTTCTGACGGACAAGGGCAGTCAGTTCACTTCGAACTTGATGAAGGAAGTTAGTAGACTCCTTTCGTTCCGCCAGATGACCACTACTCCATATCACCCGGTGTGTAATGGATTAGTAGAGAGATTCAACGGGACTCTGAAATCGATGCTAAGGAAAATGTGCAAGGAGAGACCCAAGGACTGGGACCATTATCTTAATCCTTTACTGTTCGCTTACAGGGAATCGATTCAAGAGAGCACTGGATTCTCACCTTTCGAGCTGTTGCATGGCCGTTCTGTTCGTGGACCCCCTAGCCATTCTCCAAGAGCTTTGGACAGGCAATGCAGTCGAACTAGAGACGAAGACTACTTATCAGTACGTCTTGGACCTCAAAGTCCGACTGGAGTCAACCTGCAAAGTAGCAAATGGGAGGAGGATCTTGAGATGGGCGTTGGCTCTTCAACCTCGTTCACTGCCATAAAGAGTAGTGAGAACATAGGAGCTGACTATCTGAGCAGAATCCCAGATCCTTAATGGGGTTAAATGTAGACGTAGAGACAGAAATGATTAGCAAGTTTGGGTTTTTTCCCACTTAATTTTTCTGTTTTGTTTTCCCTCGAGTTTTCAAAACGACTCTTTTAGTTAGCTAAATTATATATTTAATGAAATTAAAGATATAATTAATTTCTTTAAGGAGGGGGAAAATGTCACAAAGTAACCAGGAATTTCAATTGAGCAATTACTAGGGAATAGCATCACTTTCAACCCAAGGGAACAATAGGCTCACAGGCTAGAGTGCTCTGGTTGAATAGGAGAGTTATGTGAATGATGTGTGCTGAGCAGTGGTACCTTGTGCAATGAGCTGTGCATGAGGAATTGTATGTTGTATGAGCTTGCCACTGGGAGAGCAACTTTGGCACTGGTCAAGGCAGGACCTGCGTGCTGAGTGAGTGTGTGAGGAGATGAGATGTGCAGCAAGTAATTTCTTTTGGTTGGCATCTATCCTGAAATCCGGGCAAAACAGGCCAGGACAAAACTTCTCACAGCTCCACATCATGGCTATTACACCATAGTCAGGCAGCTGGGTTCCGGGAATTCCGAGATCTTCTTGGACAGATCGTCTTTACATCTGAGACGAGATCCTTCGTCTGCTGGACAAGCGACTTCTACAACCGAATCCAATGTACGTTATACTTCGAGCAAGCTTTAGGGAACAGGCAACACAACCCTTGAACACATGGACATTATCGAGTCTTCGTGCAACGTCTAGATGAGACAACACGAGCACAGGAAGACATATTGTAAGGAGATTTTGAGAACAGTCGCGGACATTTATTTAAATTGTTAAATACTGCACGTGCTAAAAATTACGATTTTCTAATATTTCCCAGGAGGAAAAGTTTGACTATTTGAGTGAGCTCATTATTTTTGGGACTTTTGGGGTATTTGCAGTACTGCTATACCAAAAGAGGGTAATGGGTTATCTTACTGAAAAGAGTTGACTTTTTTTTTTGTTTTGGTAAATCCTTTACAGTGATATTTACATGTTTAATGCTTTGATTTATCACAAGAATATTTGTGACAGAATGTATGGATCAATTACACTTGAATATATATAGTTTTTGCATATGACTTTATTATACTCGTTGAATTGTCACGTGGAATTTATTCTGAATATATTAGTCAAGTGAAATAAGATGAAATCTGATTAATAAAACATATTTTCAAGATTTGAATATATACCAAGGCGTTGAATTTGAGTAATTATGTTTGTGTAAATTCTAAATCAACCTATCTATATTTAGACAGAACAGTATCTATCGCCAGACATTGCAAAAACAGTGCATAGATCTGACACTCTGTTCAATGAATTTCCTTTTAGTTTGGGTAAAATGTTGGCACACTTAAATTTACCAGGGAAGCATCCAGTTACAAACGATTTGTTTATAATAGTTGTCATGATGGGAACTAATTCATCTATCAATTTTTTAAGGAATGGTGTCGGAATGGGGTCAAGATCACATGTCGTTGTAGAAGACTGCATAATTACCCTACGTACTTCTTTATCGGATACTGTTTGGAAGTGCGTAAATGATGATCTACAGTTACAGAGCTCTTCAACAAGACAGATCTCACTGGCACAAGTTGATGACGACTTTAGCTGATCTGTTATGTTGTCTACTTTCTCTTTGAAGTATGTAAGAAAGCGTTCAGCCAATGAGTCACTGTCACCATTAGTGCTTGGAAGAATTGAAGA
The DNA here is from genome assembly GCA_025617745.1 of Heliocidaris erythrogramma. Classification (NCBI taxonomy): domain Eukaryota; kingdom Metazoa; phylum Echinodermata; class Echinoidea; order Camarodonta; family Echinometridae; genus Heliocidaris; species Heliocidaris erythrogramma. The sequence continues at coordinate 33,407,963 of CM046862.1, read as the reverse complement.
AGTAGTAGGCTGCGTTAACTGTTCGATCTTCTTGAATAGTTCACGCGGGGTACAGTCTCTGAGCCGGTTTCGGTGATACATACTCTTTGCAGATTTTAGCTTGTTACTGTAGTGATGGACTGCTTTTCGAAAGCACTCACGATCAATCTCCAATCCATGTGGAAACGCTTTTCGTTCTAATGCCCTAAGTTCACGCTTGAGGTGTCGGAGGTCATCACAATACCAAGGAGATTCAGGTCGACTTGTGACCGTGCGCGTAACTAATGGGGCATGTTTATCAAGGAGAGTGGAAAGTGTATACTCAAACTGGTCAACCTGTTCATCTATGTTGTTTGATTGTGTAGAGTATAACTCGGACAAAAGAATATCTTGACGAAATGCTTCGAGATCAATGTTTTGAATTTTGCGAGATTTAATCTGTACCTTCAAAGGCTTAGGTTTATGGACGTTCAAAGAACATATGACAGCTACGTGGTCGGAGGGTAGATAACATACTGATGATACATGTCAATATTGGCCTTATTGGCCTTATTGGCCTTCACAACCATAATACAAAGAGTAAATAAATGAGTCTCTGCGCTTTTATCTCACTGTGATTTCGAATGCCATACTGAGCAATATATCCGATTGCCAGGGTCAACGATTATTTAAGAGACCACTGATTTTTTTTTCTTATCACTTAGAAATATAACTTTATTGTTTAATACATGTATACCAGTTGTTCCTCTCTCTGACATGTTTTATTGTTTGATTTTTAAATTCTCTTTGTTTCTTATCTTACACACTTACTTTATTATTGACAACTGAATTTGAAATAATTCGTCCCTGTTTTCACGAATTGACGGTAATGAGGAAAATCGCATATTTTTTCAATTTTGAGTTTTTTGCATTTTTTGGACATCATTCATTAACATCTTGAACCTCACAAATTTCCAGACCATATAATGTCTAATTATGTAACTATGGCGAACACCACCATTCGTCCAAAGCCCCCCCCCCATGTTTTGCCGAGAGGGTGCGTTTAATTTTTCTTTTTCTAAATATTATTATTATCATTATTATCATGGGCGGATCCAGGATTTAAAAAAGGGGGGGGGGGCACAGAAATGCAGGGCTGTCATCAGGGGCGGATCTAGGATTTTGTAAAGGGGGGGGGGGGGCAGAAATGCAGGGTTGTCATCAGGGGCGGATCCAGGATCCCCTCCCGGTTTTGAAGAAAGGGTGCGTTTGGACTTGGTATTAATGAGAGTGGTGGATTTACGGATCGCGGCCCGTGCTCCCTCCGTTTGAAAGAAAAGTATGCTTTGTCCCCCCCCCCCCCCCCTTTAGAACTGATATCCCATTTTGACCCTGTAGCGACTTACGTTTCGTATTTTACAAAGATATCCAAAATGGCTACCATTTTTGTTTTCATGCAAGTTCAGTTTCAGATTGCTTTTTTTTCATCCTACCGTAATTTCCCATTACGTCATGTCTAGACAAGTCATGTTTATTCATGTTTTTCTTGTCATTATGTGACTTTGACCAATCATTAATCTGTTTATATCGCGTCCAATTTTACGCGATCGCGGGCCAATCGTCGATCTCCTTATTTCACCGCGGTCAACCATTGGATCTCGCTCTCGCCGGTGCGCCTTTTTCACCTCGCGTATTACATCTGGATTTTGGCTTCACTCCCCTTCATTTTACGGTTGAGGCAATTCACAACTCCCACGCTATACCCACGGTCGAGGTATCATCTCCCGTCCATCACGTGGTCGAGTCTTCACTTTCTCCTCATATCCCATTTCTACGGTCGAGGCAACATCTCCCGTCGTCTTCTGGTCGAGTCAACTATTTTCACTTCATCTCTTCAAGCTTCTCTGGTTGTGGTTTACCTTCGGCAGTTGTTTCAGTCTACATTCAAGACTGATCCGTTTGATGGCCGTGGCTAGTTACAAGCTCCTCATCATCAGCATGATTTTGTTCCTCGTCGACGGCGAACGACTCACTGCTTCGTCACGTCTTCTGAACTCATGCTATTCATCAGTTCCGAGCCTGAAACTATCAGAGTTTGGCGAATGAGCGAAGCGAGCGACGAAAACGCACTTTACTATCTCCCGAATGTTTCCCAAACACCCCATCTCTCGGTCCATCTTCGGGCAACTCACCGTCCGCGGACCTTGATGCTTTCAACATCAAGGACCCTTCCGACAAGTGCAAACTCTTTACACAGACTATCCAAGATCGTCTAGCCTTACACTTACTTAGCCTACTCGTGTTATCCGTTTCCAACAGACAAACCATGGATGACGTCAGCAATCAAAGCGATTATCAAGCAAAGACAACTTGCGTTTCACATGGGTGACAGAGGTTTATGGCATTATCTCAGGAACAAGACAATTTCATCTGCGAAGAAAAGGCATTATAATACCAGAGTTAGTAAACTTAAAGCGGAAAACCCTGCTCGATGGCATCGTCATATCAAAATACTTACCAGAGGTAGACAAGATCAGCCCCCCCCCCCATGCTAATGTTCCAAATGTGGACTCGAACAATCCCCTTCAGTTCAAAGTTGCTGCTGGAATAATCAATCATCATTTCATTTCCATCGCCAAGGACTCCCTAAACTTGACCGAAAAGGATTACCAGCTTACCTTCCTTCTCCAATACAATGTTGAACCCTGGAGTGTTTACAAACAACTTCAGAATCTGAAAATACACAAGGCAAGTGTATCTGAGGACTTACCTGTGCGAATTCTACGTGAATTTGCATATGAATTGTGTTTCCCTTTAGCGAATATTCTAAATACATCCTTTAGCTTATCTCTGATTCCAGGAAATGTGCCAAAATTATTCCTTTCCCAAAGATGAATCCGACATGACCGATAGCACTTACCAGCTACTTTGCTACAATAAGTGAATCCTTTGTTGCCAAGTGGTTATTAGAGGATATTGACGGTAAAATCGATATCAACCAATTTGGAAATCGCCCAGAGTTATCCACATGTCACTTTATACCATGCAACTACCTCTGGATGAATTTCAAAATTGGATCTTAGATAACCACATGAAGTTGAATGCAGCCAAATGTTTTGCAATGAATATATGCTTCTCAAAGCAAGTTGGTCTTACTGTAAATGATATAGAATTGCCTTATGTTCAGCAGACCAAAGTATTAGGTGTGACAATTCAATCAAATCTTAAATGGAACCTGTATATTGCAGAGATACTTAAGAAATGTAATAGAAAACTGTATATGCTCCGTATCCTGAAACGCTACAATCTACCCTTACAAGGTCTCATAACCATTAATTTTATGTTGGATATATAAAACCTGTTTTAGATTATTGTGTACCGGGGTTTATTCAAGCCTTACCCAAGAACAGACTGCAACATTAGAGCGTGTACAAAAAAGAGTATGTCGAATAATGTTCGGCAAAAATTACGACACATATAACAATGCTCTTAATATCTGTAATTTATGCATGTCTTCGAAAACTTGGAAAAAACAAACTTTGTGTAGACTTAGCAAAATCCTTGGAAACTCATCCACTGTGCATGTCTTGATTACCACCACAACGAAAAACTAGTTTTGATTTGAGACGTGTCCAAAAGTTCAACCGTACTGATGCCGTACTCAAATATTTAAAAACAGTGCATTGCCTCACATGATTGATATCTTTAAAAATTTGTAATCTACCATGTCTCAGGTGCTTTACGTACCCCATGAATTTTTATCATAGCATTTGCTTTGGATCAACGAATTTTGAATTATATTATATACGAGCTGTACAATCTTTCATTGCTTCTTACATCAGATATCATTGTCATAATTATAGATTTACTTGGATATTCTTTAATTTCTTTGTAATTGTCACTTGGCTTTTCTCTCTTTCTTACAACACATCCCACTGCATTAATTTCATGGTTTTGCTCATTGTTTTTTACCGGTATCAGTACTACAATTTTAGCCAGTTATTGATCTTATCAATTAATCAATTGCAATAGTCATTCAATTTCATTATTAACATTAAAAAATCACTTTTAACTGTTTATTGATATTATCATATTGTATTATATAATGCTTATTGGTATTTCCATATTAATTCTTGTAATCAACACATATTTCTATATGGCAGCAGTGTAATTCAATTTTTGTTCCAAGTATTATCTATTGGACAACATTTTCAATATTTTTTTTAAATTCCATGTGCAATGATGTAATATGAACTTGAATGTGGGATTTTATACTTTGTGGATAATATATTAACATGTGCAATTCAGTGTATGCTGCGAGACATGTCTAATAAACCATTTTTGATTTTGAATTGAATTGAATGGAATTGATTTGTCCATCGTGGACCTGCGACTCTTTAGTCCCGAATCAGCGGTTTCTTTTACATCAAGTCTCCGAGCGACCATCTCGCGAGCCCCTTTCGTCTCCGATCCTCGTCATCGAGCGCCCTTCAGTATTTTCACTTACAAGTCTTCATGAGCTCGCTACGCCAGCCGTAATTTACAGCCAGCCATTTTTAGACTTTGAACTTTAACTGAACTCTGAACTCTAAATTAACCGCAGCAATTTTCCGCGGACTTTCTATGTAAAAGTTAAAACTATTTTCATGTCAATTCATTTACCGTTCTCGTATTTCATTTGTGCAATATTTTATTATCACTGTCACTGACACTGCGTTGTCAAGCTACAAAGCTTATTATTTCATAATAAAAAAAAGGGGAAAGGGGAATTATGGTATGGTATTTTTATTTATTATCGGCATCAAATTCGTAGTCTAACGTAGTTGCAAACCGTAGTCTTAATCTTAGTTTTATCTTCACCATCATACCAATATTTCACTATCAAATTTCTTATTGAATTTTCCTAAAACCCCATAAAATCGTATACCCCTCCCCCTCCACTGAGCGATTTTTGGATGGCTGGCGAGAACAAATTCTCCCCCCCCCCCCCTCCGGGCCCCACACTGAGCGATTTAAAATACGAATCTCCTTCCAAAGTTGACAGCCCTGCAAATTCGTGCCCCACCCTTTTACAAAACCCTGGATCCGCCCCTGATGACAGCCTTGCATTTCTTGGCCCCCTTTTACAAAACCCTGGATCTGCCCCTGATGACAGACCTGCATTTCTGTGCCCCCTTACAAAAAACTGGATCCGCCCCTGATAATAACAATATTTAGAAAAAGTCAACGCACCCTATTGGCCAAACAGGGGGTGCTTTGGACGAATGGTGGCGTTCCAGTCAACGCGACGCTACCCACCCTATCACCCTTTCGGACTGAGCCCATTGTCACTTTGTTTACCTTGGTTATAAACGCATTATGTCATAGTTGTACTCTCATTGGAATAACAAGCTTTGTGTAAGAAAATGATGTTTTTATTGTTATGTTATTTATTGTACTTTTTATGGAAATGGAAATAAACGGACAACGAAAAAACCCACAACAAACTTTTGAATAGAGTAATCTATTACACTGATACTAAGATAATTATGATCATCAGATAATGAACAGAAGTTCTTAACTAATCTTCCTTTTAAAACTTTCCCCTCTACCTCGTGATTCAGGGTGCTTCAAGAGACTAATAACTTTGAGCTCCTCTTTCCCAAAGTAACATTTTTTGGGGACTGGAAAGACTTATCTTTTCTTCAGTGGGTCAGTCCAATTCAGATGAGTTACAGACCGCTAAACAAAATATCATATCTGAAGGCGACTTATATTTCGTTTTGCGGTACCGTGCTAGGTCACAAGTTATCATACTATCAAGAAGATACTTGATACTATAATTCAAACTGCTAGCCAGGTACCTTCCCTTTACTCTTGCACGATTCCACCCACCACGTTTGCCAGTCTTTCTGTTTAGGTGGCTTATAGGTCCCATTTCTAACCGCTTTGTGATCAGCCTCCAGGCGATCCCCAAGCTCACACATAATATTCCTTCCCTTCCCATATGGTTTAAGTGACCCTTTCTTTTTCCAATCAAAGTATTTGTTATACAGAGCATCATCGGCGTCCACTTTGCGCAGATATTCGGCTAGTTCCCATGTGGTGTTGAAGTCCTCTATGTGTATGAAGGAATTGGGCGGGGCCACCTTTTCGTAGTCACTCCGTGGAGGTCCGAATACGATTGGGACAATTTCTCGATAGAGGGACTGGATCCAGAATTTTTCAGTGATATAGTCCGTGCATTCGCTGTTTTCGAGAGCTAATAAGAACTTATGCTGCTTCAGCGCTCTGTCGCAAGCTTCGGTACCAGCTTTGCAGGTTAGATTTCCGCAACGACCGTACATATCCACATTGATGTATCTGAATTGTGTCCAAATAAAGCAGAACAAAGGAGGAACAGACTGAAATCATTCAATTTGGAAATGGATAGAACGTGAACAGGAGGCCACCCCACGATACCACACAGTTCAGACTACGTTCGAGATGAAAGATACTGTCGGAATACTTACAATTTTGTCGACTGCTTTAATTAAAGGAGAATTAACACTAGAATATATATGTACTTATGTTCAAAGGTGTAATATGTTCTTAATAATTGGCCTGTATCACTTTAGAATTAAAATATCAGAAAATGGTTTAAATCAAAACATTCTAGTACACGGTATCATCTGCTAACGCTTTACATGGGGGCTGCCATTTTCTTGATGACATGGAGTTGTACATGAACCATTGGAAACCGTTCCGGTCAGGAAGATATTTTCAATCCTCGAGCTAAATTGCTTCTCTTCATTATATAAAAAGCCCATATATGATGGAAAATACAAAACAGGTGTATACATACATTCTAACATTTGAAATTTATAGATTTCTTTTTAAATTCTCTGGTTTTTCTAAATAGAAATCGATTTCTTGAGCTTGCCTGGCAGAGCAGAACATAATTTATACAACGCGCATTCTGACTATTGAAGTCCATTATCTCAAAGCAGGTAAATGCATAGTTTGTCTCTATTGACGCTCAGGAAAGTTATTATCCATAAATTTGAATTAATTAATTTGCTCCGTCGCGTACGTCATAGTATGAAGAAAAAAGATATATATTTACTAAAATAGTAATTTTCAAAGAAATATAAAACACATTTTCGTTTTTAGAATATATGTATATATCTGTTAAATATTTTAAATCTTAAATGGGATTTTGTATTTAGGAAGAAAGACAATTTTGCATTCGGATTAAAATATCTTTATGTACACATCAAGAAAATGGCTGCCCCCAGGTATCGCTAGCAGAGAATACATTTTGCTGAGAAAATCTCAATTTATACCCATCTCGTATATTTTAATGCAAAACTACGTAGGGCAACAAGAAGGAATAGATTACATATTTGAATATAAGCACATTGTAATTCTCCTTTAAGCATAGTATTTCATATGCAGACAATATTGCTTGGCAGACCCCACCTCCCCATCCCATGCCACATGATATATGAAGAAAAAACCCACAAACAAACAAAAACCGCCAAAAAAAGTCTTCATGAGCTCGCTACGCCAGCCGTAATTTACAGCCAGCCATTTTTAGACTTTGAACTTTAACTGAACTCTGAACTCTAAATTAACCGCAGCAATTTTCCGCGGACTTTCTATGTATTTACAAAACCTGGATCCGCCCCTGATGACAGCCTTACATTTCTTGGCCCCCTTTTACAAAACCCTGGATCTGCCCCTGATGACAGACCTGCATTTCTGTGCCCCCTTACAAAAAACTGGATCCGCCCCTGATAATAACAATATTTAGAAAAAGTCAACGCACCCTATTGGCCAAACAGGGGGTGCTTTGGACGAATGGTGGCGTTCCAGTCAACGCGACGCTACCCACCCTATCACCCTTTCGGACTGAGCCCATTGTCACTTTGTTTACCTTGGTTATAAACGCATTATGTCATAGTTGTACTCTCATTGGAATAACAAGCTTTGTGTAAGAAAATGATGTTTTTATTGTTATGTTATTTATTGTACTTTTTATGGAAATGGAAATAAACGGACAACGAAAAAACCCACAACAAACTTTTGAATAGAGTAATCTATTACACTGATACTAAGATAATTATGATCATCAGATAATGAACAGAAGTTCTTAACTAATCTTCCTTTTAAAACTTTCCCCTCTACCTCGTGATTCAGGGTGCTTCAAGAGACTAATAACTTTGAGCTCCTCTTTCCCAAAGTAACATTTTTTGGGGACTGGAAAGACTTATCTTTTCTTCAGTGGGTCAGTCCAATTCAGATGAGTTACAGACCGCTAAACAAAATATCATATCTGAAGGCGACTTATATTTCGTTTTGCGGTACCGTGCTAGGTCACAAGTTATCATACTATCAAGAAGATACTTGATACTATAATTCAAACTGCTAGCCAGGTACCTTCCCTTTACTCTTGCACGATTCCACCCACCACGTTTGCCAGTCTTTCTGTTTAGGTGGCTTATAGGTCCCATTTCTAACCGCTTTGTGATCAGCCTCCAGGCGATCCCCAAGCTCACACATAATATTCCTTCCCTTCCCATATGGTTTAAGTGACCCTTTCTTTTTCCAATCAAAGTATTTGTTATACAGAGCATCATCGGCGTCCACTTTGCGCAGATATTCGGCTAGTTCCCATGTGGTGTTGAAGTCCTCTATGTGTATGAAGGAATTGGGCGGGGCCACCTTTTCGTAGTCACTCCGTGGAGGTCCGAATACGATTGGGACAATTTCTCGATAGAGGGACTGGATCCAGAATTTTTCAGTGATATAGTCCGTGCATTCGCTGTTTTCGAGAGCTAATAAGAACTTATGCTGCTTCAGCGCTCTGTCGCAAGCTTCGGTACCAGCTTTGCAGGTTAGATTTCCGCAACGACCGTACATATCCACATTGATGTATCTGAATTGTGTCCAAATAAAGCAGAACAAAGGAGGAACAGACTGAAATCATTCAATTTGGAAATGGATAGAACGTGAACAGGAGGCCACCCCACGATACCACACAGTTCAGACTACGTTCGAGATGAAAGATACTGTCGGAATACTTACAATTTTGTCGACTGCTTTAATTAAAGGAGAATTAACACTAGAATATATATGTACTTATGTTCAAAGGTGTAATATGTTCTTAATAATTGGCCTGTATCACTTTAGAATTAAAATATCAGAAAATGGTTTAAATCAAAACATTCTAGTACACGGTATCATCTGCTAACGCTTTACATGGGGGCTGCCATTTTCTTGATGACATGGAGTTGTACATGAACCACTGGAAACCGTTCCGGTCAGGAAGATATTTTCAATCCTCGAGCTAAATTGCTTCTCTTCATTATATAAAAAGCCCATATATGATGGAAAATACAAAACAGGTGTATACATACATTCTAACATTTGAAATTTATAGATTTCTTTTTAAATTCTCTGGTTTTTCTAAATAGAAATCGATTTCTTGAGCTTGCCTGGCAGAGCAGAACATAATTTATACAACGCGCATTCTGACTATTGAAGTCCATTATCTCAAAGCAGGTAAATGCATAGTTTGTCTCTATTGACGCTCAGGAAAGTTATTATCCATAAATTTGAATTAATTAATTTGCTCCGTCGCGTACGTCATAGTATGAAGAAAAAAGATATATATTTACTAAAATAGTAATTTTCAAAGAAATATAAAACACATTTTCGTTTTTAGAATATATGTATATATCTGTTAAATATTTTAAATCTTAAATGGGATTTTGTATTTAGGAAGAAAGACAATTTTGCATTCGGATTAAAATATCTTTATGTACACATCAAGAAAATGGCTGCCCCCAGGTATCGCTAGCAGAGAATACATTTTGCTGAGAAAATCTCAATTTATACCCATCTCGTATATTTTAATGCAAAACTACGTAGGGCAACAAGAAGGAATAGATTACATATTTGAATATAAGCACATTGTAATTCTCCTTTAAGCATAGTATTTCATATGCAGACAATATTGCTTGGCAGACCCCACCTCCCCATCCCATGCCACATGATATATGAAGAAAAAACCCACAAACAAACAAAAACCGCCAGCGTATTTATGATTCAAAATCTCACCTTGCTAATCTTTTAACGAAATGTTGTCTTGGCCAAGTTGTACCTCCACAGTTCGACGCCATCCAAACAGCTAACCTGGTACGATTCTGAGCCCAGTTTCTCGAATCGCCTGCATCGATTTGAGGTTTTCCTGCAATGTACTGTCCATAGTCTGCCCGAAAGTCTGAATCGTATCGAAATGTCATTATGTAGTCATATGAGCTGTTGTAGTATTTAGCAGGGGGGACGACGTGTTTCCGAGTGTTACGAGGACTCTCAAGGGTATAAAACACCCATTTCTGTCCAGGTGGTCGATGGCTATGCATCGTATCCCAGTTCCAGCTAGACCAATGGAATAAGATAAGAGCCTCATTCTTCTGCATGGTGTCGAGACTCGTATCAACGGACAATTGCACATCACAATTGCTTCCGGGGCATTCTATCTCGTGAATACCTTTGGAGAATCCCAACTCATTGGCCCTGCTGGCCCATAGGTGTACCTTTCGAGGACAGCTGAGGGATTCGCCCCGATGGAGTCTTTCGGCATTTGATTTTGTTTTTACTACCCTCCCGTGGTGATAACCAGTATCGCGATGGCTGTTGTATTTGTTTTGTTGATGGAATGGACTCTGTAAAACGTGAGTTAAGTTACCTTTACCCAGCGCCAATTCTCCTGGGATAACGGCCATTTGCCTATCTACTGGTCCACTGAACCTGTTAATTTCCTTAAAGAGGCCATCGCTAGGTTCAAAATCGGCTCTCGTCATCACCAGGATGAGCTGGATATACCCAGTAGCGCCCATAAGAAGGAGCAGGCAGAAGTTGGATCTCCTCAAGGCCATACCTGCGTATGTTATACGGGGAATAGAAAATTATGAGGATGATAGGTAGAATGTCTAATTTCGATGGAATTTTAGAAGCAAAGCTAGTGACATATTGGTTTTTTTTTGGTTTTTTTTAATAGTAATATGGCTTCATTATCATCACATGATTGTTATTTCAGCAAATTTCATAATACTCTCAGCCAATGTCACTTCATCGTTAATCCACTTAAACAATTTTGACAGGAGTTTAGTTGTTTAAATTTGCGATCTCGGTGTACAAATTACCTTGAAACACTAATTTCCGCATTGTGGACGTCCAAAAATAACACGTTCATTAAATTCAATTTTAAAACACTCGACTTATAATTGCAGTCATTTAAAATTACAATTTCGTAACTCAAAATGATCTTTAATTCCTCTAATGCTAATCATTTGCATTAAAAATGCCTTTTGCCATTCAAATTCATAAGTTCCCCAAGTAATTCATTAATTTTAAAGTATAGATGTTGCTTTAGGTGACCATATACATTCTGATACATTTTAGAGCATCCAGTTTTGCATATCTGCATTTTCCAGTAGAGTTTCGAATATATATCGAAAATCTCTATTCATCCACCTTAGGGTATGTTTGAACAACGCATTGGAATACATACCATTTCACATTTAGACGAGGTATCTTTCAGGGCGATCCACTTTCGCCACTCATGTATTTACAATGTGTATCAACCCATTAGTAGTGTATTTGAAATCATGAGAACAGTTTGGCTACGACCTGAATGGTAATAAGTACATCGCAACCTTCTTTGCTGATGATTGCTGTTTGATTGCATCGAACAAAAGATCTCGACAGCGGACCACTTTCCGCGTCCGGTCCTAAGCTTGGTTTGAAATTCAAGCCAGCCAAGTCTCGATCCTCCTCCGTAACTAGTGGCAAAATTAGTATAAACACAACATTGCAGGTCCATGGCCAAGCTATCAACACGATCCAAGGTTAGGGTTATCGCTTCAAATTTCTCGGCTCACTGATCTCACCCCAAAACATAAATCAGTGTATGAGTACTCAATGACATCCTCATGAAAGGATTACGTAACATAGACGCGTTACCAGTGAGACCAGAGTACAAGCTTCAGGTGTATGTGCCCGCTATTTCTTACCTTCAACTATATATCATTTTACTGTGAATGATCCATGTCAAACACGTTTGAAAGATCTCGATGCCCTTACTAATAGATACATAAAAGGAGAATGAAACCCTGGGGAAAAATCTATTTCAATGAAAACAAAGGATAGAGATAAACAATTTATAAAAAAGTTCCATCAAAATCGGTTTCGAAATGAGAAAGTTGGGAAAGTTTAAAAAGTCTCATTTTACTTTCTATGGCGATCCTCAAATTGGCAAAGTTGCTTCAAAGTGACAGGTTTAGCAGTACAACTCTCCATATGTTTTGTACACAAAATTTCATATTTTCCCCATTATCTCTCAAGGTGCAGTTTGTCTCCTTCTTAGCACCAAGATATACCATGGAAAATGTATTTGACACAGCATATATTGAGTTCACAAAAAGACAAGCAGCATCTTTAGAGATAACGGAGAAAATATGGAATTTTGTGTACAAAACATATTTAGAGTTATACAACTAAACCTGCCATTTTGAAGCAACATTGCCAATTTGAGGATCGCCACAGAAAGTAAATTAAGACTTTTCAAACTTTCATAAATTTTTCAATTCGTAACCTATTTCGATGGAACTTTTTTTTTAATTGCTTCTTCCTATCCTCTCTTTTCAAATGGATATTTCCCCAGAAATGGTTTGGTCTCCCTCATCCCGCAACCTTAGCTATTCTACACATGCCAGAAGGGCTTGATATCCCTTATACTTCTGACTTATATGTAAAATGCCATGCTCTTGCCCCTGTTCGGATGCAAACCCTTGGAGACGCACAAGTAAAAAAATGCTTGCCTCGACTCGAAACTCAAGCGTGAGCAAACATGGACCCGGAAAAAATCTGCCACTAGCGTAAATGAGGCAATATGGATTGATGCTTGTGATTCAAACGCTTCAACTCCCAAACAAAAGAAACAGGTAAAACAATGAATGCAAACAGTGCGTCTGTATTGCAATTCACACGTCAGAAACCTGGTAGCTCCGGGAAGAATGCTGGACCTCATTGTTTTGGAGGGTAACACGCGATACGCTCAACACTAATGTAAATCTGAGGGAACGACAAATGTAGCAAATGTGGTAACCAAGAAACCCTTCATCATGTCTTAAACCATTGTCAAGTCTCACTAGACCAAGGGAAATTTAAATGTTGTCATGACAACCTGCTTAATCACATTCATTCTATTATAAAGTGTGGGCTAAAAAAGGGAAATGATGACAGTCAAATCCACTGCGATCTTGGCTCTGACTCTTTCGGGGGTTCACGTTGTAGATCAACTATCCCAGTTCATACACCCAAAGAAACAAAACTTTTCTGTTTAGTGCCGGAAAAAAAATTGGATCCTCTTTTAGGAATAAATAATATGTCTTTTTAAAATACTATACTAATGTAGTTAACTATTTGATATCTCTTTACTAGGATTTTTTTAAAATTAACAAGTATGACTTTCAAGTCTACACTTCTATTCCTATGTTGGTTCCTCTATTGATGAAACGGGTCTAAGACTATGGTCGCGTTTGGTCGATAGTGACGACGTCGATTTTATGCGCATAATGGTGTACCTGTCGTCAAGGACGATGTCTCTGTCCAGGTATGTGGTGTGCGCGTGGAGTTGTTTCCGCTATTGGTCAGATGTGACCACCGCCTAATGGCACGTGTTCATGCATTCTTTTATATTTATACTTTGTCTGTAACTTATATTTCTTATGATTCCTGCATTCTTAGTTTAACTTATTAACTAATGCCCGAGACGTGAGATATTGAGATAACCAGCAAATACAGGATACAAAATGTGATTATCATGTTTAGTGACATTGCAACGCCTGTTTCAATCCGATACTTAAGCGCAAATAATACCGATAACTTCTTCATGAATCATGAAAATTATGTAACTGGTAAAGTATCGAGATGGGTTGGTATTTTGTATAAAATAAAGCATTATCTTCCCCTTTCTCTATGATTTTGTTGTATAATACTCTAATATTACCATATTTATCTTATTGTATTACGGTTTGAGAAAACAAAGACAGCTACACTATTTAAATTACAGAAAAAAGCCTTGCGTACATGAAACGTAATGAAAATCCATCAGACTACTACCCAAATACTGGGGAACAAGTTCCAGGTACTAACGAGCGATAATACTTGCGCGTTCTTGTAGAAATGACGTTGCAATAGAGTCATCTCATTTTACGCATAGAGGGAGAAGTGCGTTTTAATTACCGACCCCTGCACATAGTCAATGGCAATTTATGAAAAGAGATTATTTTAATGAATATATGAAACATTAACAATAAATTGTTAATACTTACGTTTTTATTCCTCATCTTGCTCTATTTTGGCTGTTCTCAACGTTGCTAGGCATTCTACGCGTAGTCCCATGCGTTGATTTGCAAGATTTGTTAGATGCCATGATACGCTTAATGGTCGGTATTATGACTGGTCGGTATTAGGTGAAGTGATCATACACCACGATAAAAACCTTTGTGTTGCCAGGGGGTGTTTCATAAAGCTGTTCGTAAGTTACGCACGACTTTACGCACGACTGGTGATAAGTTCTTCTGCTGAATGATTAGTATAGCACCCAAGAACATGTTCCAGTCGTTCGTAAAGTCATTCGTAACTTTACGAACAGCTTTATGAAACACCCCCCTGATCGCACCAACACACACCCAACCATGTATTAATGTGTTATTCATGTCTGGCATTGAAATTGAAAATATAATTTCTATTTGAATTAATTGAAGAAAAACACAATTTGCAACAATTTTTGAAGGTGTATGTTCGTGCATGACAAATTTGGTTTCAAAAGTTGCGCAAGACTTGAAGGTAAGAAGTCAGCAAGCAGCGTGTTAGAATGTTGGGGATTCTCCCAATGTGCCCTGCACAACATAAACTCGTATCTCGTATCTAATCTTTATTGGGGGGGGGGGGGGGCTGAATCAGCTGATTCAGCCCCCCCCCCCCCAATAAAGATTTGTTACGAGTTTATGTTGGGAGAATAGTTTGCAAAAACATACACTGTAAGTGGCTACCCTGGTTAAAGAAAGGCATATTATTATATTCATTATTATTTATTTTTGTGCTTGAAATATTGTTTCCAGGAAAATCAAGTTGGAGAGGATGATTATGAGTGTGAAGAGGCATGTGGAGCAACTCCAGCAACAATCTGTAAAGAGGATGCCAAATCTTGCCATAGTTGAAGACCGACTACAGAGGACAAGACATTACAGGAACAAGTTGGTGAAGGAGAAGTCTATAGGGGAAGTCTTGGAGGTAAGATCAACATGCTTATTCAAAGCATGTAAATATTCAAAGCATTTTTAGTGATTGTTTGTTGAGTGCTAGAAACAATCAAGTTGTAAAAATATATGTATATAAAGGCAAATTATTCAGTTCTGAAAGTGTGTCTATTCTACAATTATTTTTTTTAAATTGTCACTCCCCAATCTGAATTAAAAAAAAATAAAATGCAGTCTTATTTTGATTAACCATATTCTAATACAATTCATATTGTAGAGCTCTTTGAGCTTGTTATAGTGACAAAGTCATTTTAGCAAGTTATTGGGATTTTAGTGATTTACCAAGTGAACATTAAAAAAAATGGTGGAATTGCCCATCTAAAAATTATGCCTACTCTTTCACTATCCTCCTTTATCTATACGTATACAGCTTGTATATAGTACTTGATATTCTATATTCAGATAAAAAGTTTTTACTTATGTATACCGATCAAGTAAAGGGGGTGATAAGAATGAGTTTGTGGTTGCTCAGTCTGCTCCAATCCTTGCCAATTTTAATAATAATAATAATGCAATTTGTACGGCGCACGTATCCACTCGATCTGCAGAGTGCTCAAGGCGCTTTAGTTCTTAAATACTACTTTACTTTACTTAGCCCGGCCACCATATGGCGTGCAAGCATTTCAAGGAATAAATATTCCTGCCCATTCATTTCACCTGGGTTGAGTGTAGCACGATGTGGATGAATTTCTTGCTGAAGGAAATTAACGCCTTAGCTGGGATTCGAACCCACAACCTCCTGATTAACAAATAACAGGCGAGAGTCAGAACTACTGGACCACGATGCTTCCACTAATTTTTAATTATGTATGGCACACAATGATATTGAGGCATTCTTTAATTGTACTATTGCGCATCTTCTCTGCGCATTTCAAGTGACGTCAACAATGGGATTTCCATTGTTAAATGTGCAGGAATATACATGTGCAGAAAAGATGCGCAGTAACTCAACTAGGAAACATCTTTCAGTGTGTTTTTTTTTTTTAAATGCCCAAATGTGTAATGCCATGATAGCAACAAAAAATGAAAAAAAAAAATAGAAAGAGTAACTCCAAAGTAATATACCTCGGACAAAATTGTCTGGCTGGGGGTACTATTGATGACATTCAATGTTTCCGTATTAGTCACAAGACCTGAATTGTTGCTTTTGTCATTATACCCGGTTTTTCTTACCAGACAGCATTATGCTGCCAGAGATGTTATGCAGGAACTGCAAAAGTTTTTGATAGATGGCCATGCAGAAATCCTAACAGAAGCCAAAAGGCATCCTCGCTGACAGGAGATAGTTGCCTGCCTGGACCCCCCCCCCCCCCCCCGGACCAAGAATTGGAGGATATGGTTTCGCAGCGAGTAGAGGAGGGTAAGTTTTGTTAATACTGAAATAAGATCAAGGTGGTGTGTGTTAATAATCCATCCAGAAACTGCAGTTTACCACTCACAAATAGTTTTTGGAATGTAGGCCCTTGGTATACGAAATACATATCCACCTCATACATATGCAGCTCATATTTGGAGCGTGGATCTTCCAGTCAATGTACAATTTGATGCACAGTGTTAAATTAAAACGCTTGTGTTACAAAATCATATATCTTCAGCGTGCTGGAATTTCCCTTGAATTTGTTTCCACTGGCTGGCTTTTTTCTGTTATATACAGATGTTTATTACAATTTAACTCCATAAAATCACACTTTTTCATTTTGGATTTAGACACCAGTATCTTTAAGACCTTAATATAGCAAGTGGTGGGGTTATTATGGGCCCCCTTCAGATTGCCGCAAAAATTTGCATGATGGTATAGTGGGAAAATTACCATATTTCATTTTCAAAAATAATTCTTTATTTTATGTTAATTTATTTGTAAAATTATGCTCTCTGTTCAAAACCACAAATATGATCAGTTATTAATATATTTGGTGTAAATATTTCTTGTATCATTCCTGGCAGTGTACTTTAAAAAGAAAATTGATATAAAAATGGATTTTTGTATTTTATTTTTGTATGAATTTTTTATGTCTTTTGTAACATTTTGTTTTTGTTAGATTTTTAGGCCTAATTCATAAATTGTCACAAAAATGGATTTTTGTATTTTATTTTTGTATGAATTTTTTATGTCTTTTGTAACATTTTGTTTTTGTTAGATTTTTAATTCATAAATTATGATATTTACAATATTTTAAAAGCATACATGATTGAATGTAATTTTTTTTAAAAATTAATTTAACACTACTTGCTACTCAATGTCTTGTTTTTAAGCAAGCTTTAAGGAAGCTCTTGTTATAACTCGGTAACTTTATTGGTCCCATCCCTGTATTTCTTTGGATGTAACAAGGTACATGTAGTTTTCATGCTCCACAGGACATCAGTATAATGAGGTTTTCTTGAGCTGTACCTTTGTCTTTTTAGCTTCCATGTGAATTTATACTACTTTCCCCTTCTATTTTAGAGTTGAGAACAGTCGCATGTGCTCTACTTATTCCCCTAGTGTGGGCTGAGTGTGACCAGTTGTATACGCTAGATAAGGTAAGTACATTATTTGTGACAGGTCACGTTACCTTGATAAACAGATTTAAAACAGGGACGTCAGCTCTGTGGCAAGTTATTTTCAAGCCACATTTCATGATCTATGTGAAGAAATCCAATCAGATGATATTTTTATGCTCCAATTGGCTCCCTGTTTGAAAAAGGAATTGAATTAATTATATTTTGTTGCGTTTGTTTCCACATTCCTGAGTCCTTGAAAGAAGGAAATTATTTCAACAATAATTTAGTGTTCTGTTTCTTAATGTGGAGCATATGATTTTAGAACTAAGAATATGGACGATTCGACATTTGTGAAAAAAAAAATAATAAATTGTTGTTGTCAACTTTATCTGGCAAACAGGACAAGGAGAGATTACTTCGCATTTGACTCCTGTAATTCTCTTAACAGCTTGGGGTGGGGAAATGGAGAAACAAGTTATTTGTACTTTGAATTATATTCAACATTGTATTTTGTATAAAGCATAAAAATATGTCTCATTTTTAAGACCAAAATTATAGCCTACCATTTTTATTATATTTTTTTAAGGGGGGGGGGGGGGGGGGAGGTGGTAGAGTGGAGAAACTATAGTCAACAACGAGCAGTGGTGTAGAGAGTAATCTAGAACTCCACAGGGAGGAATCACACACCAAAACAGTAACAAAATGGTAAAGGTCTATTTTAAAACCAACTTTCCTTTTCCTTCATTTCACATTACAGGACCCTCAGCTGCCAACTCCGACCATGGTCATAAGGGGGAATCCTCTAACAACTCGGGATATAGAGATCCATGTTAACGGTGAGCAGCTGTGCAAGGCAACCGGTGTGGTCAAAGGGTTGTGTGCCACATTTGCAGCATATTACATCTTCGATCTGCAGTATCCCCGTACTGGCAAGAATACACTGTTTTTTCAGCAGTTTCTTGCCCGCCTCCAAACTGGCAAGCCACTGCCATTGAAGGTACAGCGTACATGATTTTACCAGCTTTCCTTGAGCAAACTTTATTAAATTCATGTTTAAGGGGGGGGGGGGGGGGGGGCTAAACGTAATATGAGCAGTGGCGTATCCAGGATTTCCCAATAGGGGGGGGGGGCCAGGAATTATTGATCGCCGTCATGGGGGAGGGGTATTTGGAAAAATTTTGCTTCTGAAGAAGGGCTGAGATGCAAAATAGTGCTATATGTGACCAATTTTGAAGCCTATTTAATGAACAATATTTTCAATTGGTATGAGGATTTTTTTTTTTTTGGCTAGTTTTTTTTTTTTTTTACGACGGCCAATAGGGGGGGGGGCGCGCCTGTTGCGCCCCCCTGGATACGCCCTGGAATATGTTGTGTGTGTTTTTTTTGGGGGGGGGGGCAGAAATGCTAAATTTGATGTGTCTTCTATCATATCCTAAAATTTGAGTTTCATACTCCATCTAGAACTAATAAATGGAGTAAATTAATAGTAAACTAAATTATTCCAATTTTGATCAGTGTTGAAGCAGGCATTTAAACCCCGCATACAACATTGTGTGTTTTGCATGTATTAATAATTTTATATCAGTGTCATTGCCACATGGATTGATGAATCTGTCTGAAACTTTGAATGTTGTGTTTGAAAGTGAAACTTTTGTTGGTATTGACAAATTCTATAGTTACTAAATTTTTCAAGATAACAAGTTGATGACCATAAATTATGACTGAGATGTTCTGTAGGTAGCAGATCTGATATTATTTTATTGTTCACCTTTTACACTTTTTTCTGAGTGTAGAATTAGATACGTGGGTGACAAAAAAATCAAGTTTTTGATGGTTCCCTCTAGTACTAGGCCTGAAATTACAAATATGAATTCAGTTTTTGAGAATTCCACTTTATAAGTCTTCCAAACCTGGATTAGAATAGATATGTGTTTATTATTGATACACGTACATGTTGCTCAGCTTTCACACCATTTTACATGATTCGTAAATTTGAGTGCTCGGGGCCCTTTTTTCATTATGTGGCCCATAAAATAGTTGATTTATCTAGCTTTTACATTGATGTTGCATGTGTGTAGCTGTGTGAACCTGTAAATAGACTTTACTAAAATGCATTATGGGGGGGGGGGGGGGGGTACATCAAAAAATGAGTGCCATTCTTTATACAGGATTTTCCATAAAAAATGCCACCTCACTTTCTGTCCAAGATGGGCAATTTTTTTGATACCATTGGGATACCATTGAGAGCATTTATAGCAACTGTCCCAAAAATAATTTTAAAAAAATCATTCAGTAGTTGTTTTAAAAATCAGGCTGAACGAATTCCTAACTGCAATTCCTATAGGGGAGTTAATCAGCAGAAGTGGTTGATTTTACTGATTGCAACTCTTTGCAAAAAGTGTTAAAAACAAAAACTACTTAATCACATGCCGTGATTTGGTTGAAAGGTTCCTTTTGCAATGATATCAAAATATTTCCCACATCGGACTGGAAGTGTGGTAGGCGTTTTGGGAGACCCCTGTATATTTTATTGTTTTGACATTTCTTTAGTTTTGTTTGTTTATTTTGTTTGTTTGGTTTTTTTTACTGTTGCTTCTTGCTGTCTATTTTAGGTTTGAGCATGCAGAAAACGTAATGTCAAAGATTGACGACTAGAACAAAGAATGACAAACATATTGAACGAGTATTATCAGAACAACTTTAATTTTATTAAACCAAGCACAGACAAAAATAAACCCCCCCCCCCCCCCTGTCTGCTGTGGTCTAGAATGATTAGGATAAAATAATATAGGTTAAATAAATTGAATATGGTTCCGACAGCTTACTTTGGTTTTGATTGCTATTTAATTGTATTTATTTGTTATGACGAACAGTGCCTGATTTTTGTAGCTCTGATCTCTTATGCTTTTAATTATTTATTTATTTATTTTAATTTCAAAGAGGTCAGAAAACAACTTTAAATTCAATAGCAGTGTATAGAACTGCAACTGACGTGTGTGTTGAAGTTAGCGTGTCATATTTAAGTCTTATTCTCCTGACGACGGCCAGAGCATTCTGACCGGAACGTGGAGTTATTCCAACTCACATGGTTGTACCGCAAACCTTTTTTCTGAATTCATATTTAAGTTGTTGAATAGTTTCCTGTCAATATGAATACAATTCTTTTCTTTGCTTATTTGTCATCAGATTTGACATATTTATGCATTCATTATATCATGAATATTTAATATCGTCCTGAGTGTATCTTAACTATAAATGTATCTTAATGTCATCGTTTTTATGCCTCCGCCCACCGAAGGTGGGTGCCGGAGGCATTATGTTTTCGGGGTTGTCCGTCCGTCCGTTAAGAGATTCCTCATGTAACAAGGTACATGTACATGTAATTTCCATGGTCAAAGGACCTTGTTATAATGAGTTTCCACTTTCTGGAGATCAGTTATAAGAAGTTTCCAACTATTAACTGTCGGTACCAGTTTTCAAAATAACCAGGATGACTCAGCATTACTGCTGATTGTGTTAATTGTGTGGTTTATTGAAATAATTTCTGTTTAATGATAGTGATGGGGCATTATTTTGAATTCCTGTTTGGTGTAGTGTTTACTCACAAAAGGTTGAGGATTGTTATTGTATAGGACTAATCGTCACAGATCATAGATGTACCACTTATTGGGTGTAGAATAGTTTTTTCTTTTATTAAGGCAGTGGCGTATCTAGGTATTATGACGCCCTGGGCAAACCGTGAATTTGCGCCGCCTCCCCGACTCAAATTATGTTATGCGAGGAAGCGAAGCGACCGAGCAGCAATTTTTTATTTTTATATATTTTTTTTTTTTTTTTTTTTAGAAAAATCTTAATGTCATCGTTTTTATGCCTCCGCCCACCGAAGGTGGGTGCCGGAGGCATTATGTTTTCGGGTTGTCCGTCCGTCCGTCCGTCCGTCCGTCCCACTTCTCGTTACCGCGATATCTAAAGAATCATTTGAGGTAGGAACCTCAAACTTGGTATTAGTATGTATCCCCATACGAAGGTGAACTGATTAGATTTTGGGGTAAGTAGGTCAAAGGTCAGAGGTCACAGAGGTCAATTTACATGAAATTATATGAAATTACTGGTTTTTAGCACCGTTACCTTGATATCTCAAGAACTGTTTGAGGTAAGAACTTCAAACTTGGTACTAGTATGTATCCCTATACGAAGATGAACTGATTAGATTTTGTGGTAAGGAGCTCAAAGGTCAGAGGTCACAGAGGTCAATTTACATGAAATTACATGAAATTCTTGGTTTTTAGCACCGTTACCGCGATTTCTGAAGAACTGTTTGAGGTAAGAACTTCAAACTTGGTACCAGTATGTATCCCCATAGAAAGAGGAACTGATTAGATTTTGGGTAGGTAGGTCAAAGTTCAGAGGTCACAGAGGTCAATTTACATGAAATTACATGGAATTACTGGTTTTTAGCACCGTTACCGCGATATCTCAAGAACTATCTGAGGTGAGAACTTCAAACTTGGTACTAGTATGTATCCCCATACGAAGATGAACTGATTAGATTTTGGGATAAGGAGGTCGCAGAGGTCAATTTACATGAAATTACATGAAATTCTTGGTTTTTAGCACCGTTACCGCGATTTTCTGAAGAACTGTTTGAGGTAAGAACTTCAAACTTGGTACCAGTATGTATCCCCATAGGAAAATGGACTGATTAGAATTTGGGGGTAAGTAGGTCAAAGGTCACAGGTTGCAGGTCTCAGCTGCTAATTCACATGATATTAATACAGTTTTTGGCTACATTTCCACGATATCTCAAGAACAACTGATTATATTACTTTATAGTCTGAGGTCAATTAGTAATATAGGATTTTAGTGTTTTAAATCACAATTTCGCAATAACCATTTGATGAATGCACATCAACTATATACTTGTAGGTGATCAGGAATTATCTGAATACAAGCGGAGGCATATTGAAGACGCAGTCGTATCATTTGCTTGTTATGCTCTGTGGTCGAACAAATTAAGAAAATGAATACATTTCTTTTTCTTCAAAGTATCCTGCATTCAGAGATTGAGAATTTAGTCAATTCTGGCAAATCAGAATATAGTGTTCCTCGTAGCTTTTAATTTTATTTCTTTCTTTTTTCATTCCTTACCGTCATATCTTATGAGTTTTTCTTAAAATTTTTGATCTATTTTTTTCCTTCAGACAATCAGATTATTATACAAATGACCCAGTATCTTGTTGATGATGAAATCTCATGGTAATGATTACCTTAAAAGTGGATGTATGATTATTTTATTGTCCTCTCTCTCCCTCTCTTTTAAGAATGAATTATGAACTCTAATAAGTTCTTTAGGTGTTATGATGAACTTGTCACTTCACTTTTTCAGGGTTTCTATTGTCATTAAGTTATAAAACGTTTATTTCACATTTCCTATTCAAATAAAATACGTCATGTTTTTATTCAGTCAACATCGCTTTTCTTGAATTACTGTGAAAAGTGTGTTGGAAAAGTGCTGAGTCGGATTGATTGGAAACTGGATAGTTGCCTGATGACAGTTTAGTTTTTCCAACTGATTAACTGATTTGGGGCTAATCGACACTGAAAACATCCCTTTGTTATGTGAAACCATCAGAAGCAAGGTTCTATTATTTCATGAAGTGACATGCTGCATTGCTGGTAGTTTCATTTTATGAAAAAAATAGCTTTCATCCCTCACAGTAATACAGTGGAAACGTGTTATAAAGAGGTCCGATATAACAAGATTCCTGATAAAATAAGGTAATTTTTCTGCTCCCAGCTATTTGTTGTATTTTTTTAATCCTGATATAGTGAGATTCCTCATGTAACAAGGTACATGTACATGTAATTTCCATGGTCCAAAGGACCTTGTTATAATGAGTTTCCACTTTCTGGAGATCAGTTATAAGAAGTTTCCAACTATTAACTGTCGGTACCAGTTTTCAAAATAACCAGGATGACTCAGCATTACTGCTGATTGTGTTAATTGTGTGGTTTATTGAAATAATTTCTGTTTAATGATGGTGATGGGGCATTATTTTGAATTCCTGTTTGAGGTTGAGGATTGTTATTGTATAGGACTAATCCTCACAGATCATACATGTACCACTTATTGGGTGTACAATAGTTCTTTTTACAGATATTACTACATCTGTATTACTACAGATGTAGATATTACACTCATAGGGTGTAGAATGGATAATCAATGGGTGTAAATGTCCCCATCATGGTGTTGGATTACTCCCCTTAGGGTGTAAATATCACCTCTTGGGGTGATATATTGATGCTCAATGGGTATATGCTCAAGGGTGTAAATTCCTGCCCTATGGCACGCTTTGGCTAAAACCACTTGGTCTAATTTCCAGATGGGCTACCTTCATTCGGGCTAAACCCTTTTGCACTTGGTCTAATAACTAGAAGGTCTAATTACCATTTGGTCTACTTTATTTTGTTGTCACTTGGTCTACTACCAGTTCGTCTAATGTCAGTTTGTCTAATTCCCAGTCAGTCTAAAACTAGTTGGTCTACAGGCTTGGTGTAGTATCCATTTGGTCTACATGGCATTTATATGGTCTAATGTGCAGTTGGTCTATCATTTAGTCCATTTTCCATTTAGTCTAATTGTCAGTTGGTCTAAATGCCACTATGTCTAAACATCACTTTGTCTAATTATCACTAAGGCTAATTGCATGTTGGGCTATTCCCTTTTCGTCTACGCACCTACCAACAACACTATGCGTCATTTTGTTGGCCATCCCTGGACAAGTTGTGGCCAGAGCTTTTTGAAAGGACCTGGGGGGGGGGGGGGGGGGGGGTTGCTGTCCTGGCTCGACTCTATCCTGAGCTGAGGTAAAAAAAAAAAATACCGATATCTGTAATATGTATTGTATGCCGGGCTAATTTATAACTTGTATTTTTGCTAGATTTTTCCGTTTCCTGTAAAATGTACCTTAAAATTGTGTAAACAATATTGATTTTTAATGACAAGGAAAGAATAAAAGAATGCTTCAAGAAAAAACAGAATAGTGCAGTTGGTTGCCATATTTTGCATATCAGTTGCATATTTTGTTATATTATGGTATACTCTATTGTTTAAGTATTAACATGACTAATCATGGAAAAAACATATATATGTATGTCAGATCTTTGGCAAAAATTGTTACGTTCATGATGAATAAAGGAACCCCGTGGAAGGGTAAAAAAAGAAATATAAAAATAAAAAATTGCTGCTCGGTCGCTTTGCTTCCTCGCATAACATAATTTGAGTCGGGGAGGCGGCGCAAATTCACGGTTTGCCCAGGGCGTCATAATACCTAGATACGCCACTGCCTTAATAAAAGAAAAAGAAGGCAGTGAACAAGTATAAATAGCGGCATTTTTGTGGGTAGCAGGAGACATTTTTTGGGGTGCATGGAAAGATGAGGGGAGGGGGGTATTGTGCCCCCTACCAACGAGCGAATTAATTTACGTTTTAGATGAACAAATAATAATAATAATAATAATGATAATGACGATAATAATAATGCTAATAATAATAATAATAATAAAATAATTTACCTATCTGCGATTTAAGGCGAATCCTAACAATAGGTTTATTCCGTCACAATAGAAATTCGACGTTAAGGCGAAACGAACGTGGGATAAGGCGAATCCTAACAATAGGATGAGATAAAAGGATTCGCCTTAAGTCGCAGTTAATCATAGGGGGCAATCGCCCCCGGCCCTGTAGCACCGCCCCCGAAAATAGAAGAGAAGCTTAATCGCAGAATATTTAGTTCTTGATGTGACAACAGTGTGACACATTTGAGCAGGAACTTAGCGAGAGCTGGAGACACAGGGCCCAAAAGTTTAATTTAAGATATCCCCGCCCGAAGCTTTCTCGCTACGCTCGCTCGCACTCACTAATTGTAACTCATGGCAGTATTAACATAAAGTCCTATCTATCTCTTTTATTGAGAGATTATGCTTGAAATTAAACGCTTTTCCGGCATCTTCGTCATGAAATCACTGTATAATGCTAGCACCATGAATGACCTTCAACAAGAGCATAGTATTTTTGGTCGCTCGCTTGCAAGTTAGGGGTAGAGCAAGACTGCATATTAAGCAAAGATTAGAAAATACAATGTAGGGGTACAGTAACGTATCAAAACGCCATTTTCCATTCTTGTCTTCACCCTTTATAATTAAGTTCCCCCTTTTCCAAAAAAGGTACGCAGTTCGTTGAATCCCCAAGTCTGTGGGTCGTCTTGCCCCTCCTATGAAAATACCCTGGCCCCGCCCTAGCTTATGTTGTTCTACTTGCACAAACATTTGTACATCGGATATCAAATAAGAAACATGAATAACAGATTATCAACCCAACAAACATAATTTGAAGTGCAATACAAAATCAGGTTCTTCTACTTAAGTCATGAAAGGAAGAGGAGACCTGTGAATATTTTAATAACTAAAAAATAATACTAAATAATTGATTTTAATAAATTAAATAATTAATATATAAAATGTAGGGATATTGATTGATATTGATATAAGCAGCAACAAGGTGAATAACTCGTTTAATGCACATTTACGTAGATGACTTCTTTGAAGTTTCATTTCTTTAAAGTTTCGTTTCCCTGTCCTTTCTCAACCTGCTACTAAATGTCCAGAAGAATAAATAGTACATGTAATTTGACCAAAATGGTCATTGGACTATATGAAAATTAGACCAAATGATAAGTAGCCTAACTGGTTACTAGACGACTTGGACATTAGACCAAATGGTCATTAGACCATATGACAGTTAGACTAAATGATAAGTAGCCCAACTGGTTATTAGACTATATGGAATTGTACCAAATGATAGGTAGACCATATGGTATTAGCCAAAGTAGGTGTAGCCCAACTGGATATTAGACTTTGTGGCTTTTAGACAACATGACTGTTAGACTATTTGGAAATAAACGAAGTGAAAATTAGCCCAAATGGGTTTTAGACTAAATGGGGTTAGCCAAACTGGGTATTAGACGAAATGGTTATTAGGCCAAATGGAAATTAGACGAAATGGTAAGTAGACAAACTGGTTGTAGACAAAATGAAGTTAGACCAAGTGGAGTTCGACGAACTGATAATTAGACCAAGAGGTGGTAGACCAATATAATAATAACATATAACATGTATATAGCGCCAAATCCATTTTGATTAAATGCTCACTGCGCTTACAAAAAGAATGATTGAAAGAAAGATATGATAGAATACAAGCATACAAAAAAATTCTACGCAATTACAAAAGGTCATAAAGATAATCAATCAAATAATGTCTGTTTTCAAGTTATGGCATCTCAAAGACATAAGTTTTAATGTCGGACTTAAACAATTCACTGGAAGTTAAGTCCCTTAGTCCCTGTGGAAGAGAATTCCACAGGGATGGCCCAGCATGAGCAAAGGCACGTTCACCCCATGATTTTTTTACATTCGGAATTTGTAATAGCCCCAAGTTAGAAGGGCGTAAAGAGCGGATAGGTGTATAATTGTGTAAAAGAGAAATGTTATATTTTGGGGCAGTACCATGTACACAGTGAAAGACCAAAAGAAGAATTTTGAAAATAATACGCTGTTTTACCGGTAACCAATGTAAATTTTGCAAAATTGGAGTAATATGGCAATGCTTGGGTGTGAGGGTGACAATTCGTGCAGCTGCATTTTGAAGTTTTTGAAGTTTGGATATATCAGCGTTTGGTATATTGTACAAAAGGGAATTTCCAAAATCAATGCGAGAAGAGATAAGTGCATGCACAAGCTTTTCTGTTGCTGACCGGGTTAAGTATTTCCGAATGAAACCAATATTGCGAAGTTGATATCGGACTGATTTACAAATATTTGTGATCTGAGCATTCATGTTAAACTGTGAATCAAAGAAAACTCCTAGGTTGCGACATGATGATGCTACAGGGATGCTCTTACCGGAAATTGAAACTGAACTAACTTCAAATTTGCTTAGCTGGGTCTTAGAACCAAACAGTAAGAATTCACATTTACTTTGGTTTAATTGCAGTGAGTGTGAGTGCATCCATGAATTAATGTCATTAACGCAAGATTCAAGATTTTTCAAAGACTCATCAGCTGCAGATTGAGGTGGTCTGAAAGAAACATAAAGCTGGATGTCGTCAGCATAAATGTGATAATGTACTGAATGGCGCTGCAAAATTGGTCTCAACCCGAGCAAATATATAGAAAAAAGTGTAGGCCCGCCCACTGAGCCCTGAGGAACTCCACATGTCAAAGGCATAGGAGAAGATGAACACCCTCCAAATAAAGTATGAGCAAAACCATTCATATGCCAGCCCACGAACACCAAGGCTGGCAAGGGTGTTCAAAATGATGGCATCGCCAACGGTATCAAACGCGGAGGACAGATCGAGGAGGACCATGCCAGTGACGAAACCAGCATCCATTTCAGAAAGAATGAAGTTAGAAACATTCAAGAGGAGCGTTTCGACACTGTGACGTGGACGGTAACTGGACTGAAAGGGATCTAATAAATTATTTTGGGAAAGATAATTCGATAATTGTGAAAATACCACTCTCTCTAATATTTTGAATAAATACGGGAGATTACACACCGGACGATAATTTGGTTCAAGTCCTCGTGTGGTAACTGGCATCTCAGACCATGCTGCCATTACGTGCTCGCTTTGTTTGGAGCATCCACAGCGGCATGACGCTACATTCACGTCCCGAAACATAAAAGGAATCGACAGGACTGCTTTCGCAAGTGATGTCATGAAAAGTAACGTCATGCCTACATCAATGAGACCAAGCGACAGTGTACCGTGGAATCGATCATATAGGGTATAAATTTCAACCCCACGGGTGTATTTTTCATGGAAATTGAACCAAAAGGTGTTAATTAAGCACCATTGGGTGCAAATTTCACTCCTTAAAGGGAGTAAAATCATGACCTTGGGGTGTAATTAATCACACACAGGGTGTGGAATCGATCATATAGGGTATAAAATTCGACCCCACGGGGTGTAAATTTGAACCCATTATTCATGAAAATGTAACCAAAAGGTGTTAATTAAGCACCATTGGGTGCAAATTTCACTCCTTAAAGGGAGTAAAATCACCACCTTGGGGTGTAAATTTACTCCCCACAGGGTGTGGTATCGATCATATAGGGTATAAAATTCAACCCTACGGGGTGTAAATTTGAACCCATTTTTCATAAAAATTTAACCAAAAGGTGTTAATTAAGCACCATTGGTGCAAATTTCACTCCTTAAAGGGAGTAAAATCATAACCTTGGGGTGTAAATTTACACCTTGGTGTGGGGTGTAGATTTACTCCCCGAGGGGTGTCACTTATGCGACAAGCATTTACTCCCTATATATAGGGAGTAAATTTAAAGGGGGAATAAAAGGCAACAAACAACCTATAATCACGTAGATAATTGTCAGCCTATTACAAATATCTTGAAATTACTCCCATTTGATTATTTAAGAAGGAGAACAGTGTCTCCAAAAGTTTCCTTGCTTGACATTATCCCATGGGGGCTGCCATTTTCTTTACAATGTAATGTCAGAGCAGTTCTATTTGTGAGATGCCCACTGACCTATACACTAGCTACCGTGACACTCATGATCAGCTGTGGAATGCGTGACACTGGATTTTGTCATAATAAACCATTTGTAGTCATGTACATTCAAATGAAGATACTTTTATCCTGTCATATAACCTATTTGTGTCAAGATATTTGGGTCAGCTGTTTCTTTTGTTAAGCAGAATTTGGCATGCACTTGCTTGGTCTGACAAAAGTTTGTCAATTCTTCAAAGAGTTGACAAAGACTTGCAACTGCTCTTAGATATCACCTGTGCGAGACAATGGGGGTACCAAGATGGCTGCCATGTTGCATGGTTGGCTTTAAGTTGTACAATAGCTATTCATTATGCAACATCTTATCCACTGTGTACAGGTAAATGGACATGTACCACAATGACATCACAGTTTTTTCAAAATGGCAGCCCCATGGGATAATATCTAGCAAGAAATCTGCAAACTTTAGAGGGACTGTTCTTCTTACTGAATAATCAAATGAGAGTATTTTCAAGATATTTTGAACAGGCTGACAATTTTCCACATGATTATCAGCTAATGTATGTTGATAAACGAAGGATTTGTTTACAAATTAAAAATGTATGTTGAGTTTCATTCTCATTTAAACCTATTTTTCTCTGTGTGTAGAGTGCAGTCGATTGCTCGCATGAATAACGGAACATCCTCATAAAAAAACGTGTATGTATCACTAATTTGTTTCTCTGATTAAATTTTACTTTCCATGTGTTATTCTGTTTATCCACTAGTCATTATTGTGAATATCAATTCACCCACATTCTTATCACTTGAAGATACAGCTACTTGCCTGCAGAGACACAGACCAAAAGATGGTTAGGTTATGGTAACCTGTCGCTCTCCCTTTTTGGAAGGAGACACAGTTCTCTTAAAAGCCCGGCTCACACGAGGCGTAATTTCGATTGCGTCAGTACCTGCGCTAAGTGAGCCAGTGAAGGAAATTAATCCATACGCCAGTTATTAAAAAGTATTGTTACATTGAAAATTTTGCAATCACTCTTTCAAACGATATCAGTCTGTTATGACGCGCAAAAAAAGACCGTAAATTTCACTGACGGGGTCCCAACGTCAGCAAATGACTCCTCGTACGTGTGAGCCGGGTATAACGCGGTCCTAAGGTCAACAAAATTAATGACGGCCCGTGTCAGCTTGGCTAAAGCCCGACTCACACGAAGCCTTCTTTCACGAGTGTCGAGCAAGCCAACTATTGTCCAATCTATAAGGATTCATGCTGGTGCGAAATTAACCAGGCGCACAGACGTTCTGCGCTCACATGCACTCATTTTTCTGCGTGATTTGCTACGTCGTTTTAAAACGCCGATCGTAAAGTCACAAACAGCGCAACAACGCAGTCAGATGAGCTCATGCAGAACGTCTGTGTGACGTCTGTGTGACACTAGCGTCGGGCCTTTTGTTCATGTTCGCACCTGGATGAATGCTATTGAAAGGAACAGTAGTTGGCTTGATCGGCGCTCGTGAAAGAACGCCTTTAAAGCCCGGCTCACACGAGGCGTCATTTATGACTCGAGGATCGCGTCAGTGATTGGTTCGGTCTTTTGCGTGTCATCTACGAGTGATATCATTTAAAAAGTAATAGCAACATGAACAGTGCAAACAATACTTTTCATAACATATTGTCACGAGTATTTCATTTTTGTTCTGACAGCAAATTTCAAAAAAAAATTGTTTGAATTATACAATTAAGAAATCCTTACAGGGAAAAGATGATTTATGACTATTTTGTACATGCAAGTAAATTCATGAAGGAAAAGGGGAGAAATAATGTTGCGAAATTACTCATTTCAACCTTGTGATGGCGGTATTGCTATTTGGTAATAGATGAGTTGGACTATTTTTCTTAATTTTATGTGTTCTGCCACTTGATCAAGAGAGGGCGATAATTCATTAAATTCAGAGCTAATTGGATGTATGTAATTACCTCTGATTAAATTCTTGTAACAGGTGGGAAAACCATGACTTCAGATTCCAAAACCCACCAAAGGGTGATTGTGTGTGTAGTGTACCCTATTGCTGTACAGAGTGAGTGGGCTCACCTTAGTTAGTTTGCTCTTTGAGTGAGGTTGTGTTCTGAGGAGCCAGCAAGCAATGACCCTCAGTTCGTGTTAATTCTGGAGGAGTTTCCTACCCACAATGGTGGTGAGTTTAGTACATTGTATACCAAGTTTTATTTCAGTGCTGTTCAGAAACTTGAATGTATAAAAAGGCGATTTTCAACGTGAATTTATTTTAACAAGAGTTTGTGCATGTCAAAAACTTTGAAAGAAAATTAATGTCTTAAAGTCGGTCAGCTATACATGTTATGCTGTGACGTTCTGATTACTTATGAAAGCTTCAATTCAGTCATTTTTTACAGTGATATTTAAGATAATATGAGTAGTTCAATGTTGCTCATTGATGAGAATTTCTGCTTACTTTTAATATATGGCTAGGCAAAATTTCACAAATTAATAAAGTTTAGATATTTGTCTGTCCTTGATCATTATTAAGATGGACAAATACTAAAGAATGTATAAAGGTAAATAATATGATATGTGAGAAAATTGATGAATAAAATAAGGATTTTGGATAATTGGAAATTATTCAATTTGTAAAGGGTCCCTTGGTCAGGGAGCTGTTGTCGTTGGGACAGCACCTCGAATATGGAGCTACTGCTAAGGAAGCTTCAGTAATATGACTTCCTGAACCATGGCGATGAAGCTTTTATCTTCAGAACTTGTATCCTGAGTTTCCATCTTGAGTTTCCAGTTGGCCTCTGAAACGTCACGCGACTTCGTATCGATGACCACGCGTACTCTCAAATGACGGTGGTCATCCAAGATTTCGCCGGCTATTTGGTACAACTTCAACCGTTCGAGGACTCGCGATAGCACCATGTCGTCAATCCTCATTGACCAGAATTTCAGTGGATTGAATCCATTTAAACAGCGAAGTCTTTTGACTCATGACCCTTTAATAATAACACGCGGTAACCAAATGATTAGTTTCTCACCATTCATTCTATTTAATTCTGCATATGAGAAATGTTGTTTTGTAATAGTTGTGAATATTTGTCAATGATTTTTTACAGCAACCACTTAAAACATAAATTCTTTTGAATGAGAAGTTTTGATTATTTGATTGTCCGAATGTTATTTGAACCAAATTTGATAGTTGTAATAAACAGCTTGAAATCTTAAAATTCGTTTGCAGTGCAATTACTTCTGTGTTCTTTGACCAGGTCATAGCTCTCTGCACTATATATATTTAAAAAATGATGCTTGGGGTATTGTCAGGTCGTCTATGTGATTTTCGGTGTTAGTAGCCAAAACATTAAACGAAAACCCAAGTTTTATCCTGACATATATGTCTGGTTAAATTGCATGTAATGACAATGGGTGACGCAATAGAAATGATGCCTTCTGTGAGCCGGGCTGAAGTATGCTGGTGTAATGCTGGGTTTACGGTGTTTTATATCTAAAGAAAAATACATTTGTTTACAAGAATATAGCGTATCTTAACAGTTTCCCGAGATATACAGAGATTGTGAATTTACAATTTTTCCGTTGCTCTGACACCTTTCCTGCAAAGAACAAACTACTCAAAGGTAATTGTGATAGAAATAAAAGAAAATCTGCGCAAATGAAATTTCATTTTTCTGCTGCTAACTGGGCTTTTACTTGAAGATTACCATGATTACAGTAAAATGTTCCTTTTCACTAGAAAACGGCGTATCTTCAGAACCTTCAGATGAAATTTTTGTGATAATACAAATTTTCCGTAATTTTCGCAGATATAAGATACTATTAAAACAATGATTGTTTAACAGTTGATTTGGCAAGTTATGGCTTTACCATACAGCTTACACTTTTTGTCATACAATCTTGACAGATCTTCCTGTACGATAAAACGGCTTGTAAAGAATAACTACACGCCGAGCCATTAACATTACAAATTAAACAAAATAACAAAAATTGACATTAAAACGGTAGAAACTTTTAAATAACAGTGAATTTTAAAATTGGAATTGCAAGGTTTTGTTGTTATGGTCTTTAGATGTGTTAGAATGTATAATTTGACTGTTCAATTTAATACAACTATGTTAAATGTACGTCATTGCTGAACACGACACATTTCCTTTAAAATAACGTAATTTGTTAACTTTTTTAATTGCATTACCATATTTTTACTACTACTACTACTACTACTACTACTACTACTATACTACTACTACTGCTACTGTATTACTACAACTGATAATAATAGTGCTACTACTACTGCTAATAATATGTCTTGTTTACCAAGGGTAGCTTCACCAGTATTATATACTGTTCTCCCTGAATATCCATTGGATATATTTAGCCTGGGCGTTGTGGCGTGCGCCTGTAATCCAGCTACCAGTGGAAGTTATAAACTGATTCAGCGGACCCAGGTTCGAGACTGAGTCACGTCTTTCGGATGGTGACGTTAAAGGTCGGTCCCAAAGGTAAATAATCATATCTGATTGATACACGTCTGTAAAAACCCAATTACACACACACACACACACACACACACACCTGGAATATTAACCAGGACCAAACACATAAAGTCATGGCTATATAAGATATACATTTCTAATTCACAACCGTTAATTGTAAAGTTCCAGTGGTACTGGGTAAGTGATTTGCATCAAAAGAATATAACTTACCCTTCATTGTTGTGTGGTATGTGGTTATGTGGTGCATGTTGTTTACGACTTCCAGAGCTGATGGCAAGAAGAGTAAATACATGTACATGTACAATTCTGTAAGGGTGCGTTTATGCTTAATTTGCGAAGGCAGAATGAGCGTTTTGAAACGCTCATCTAAACCGCAGTTCCACCGGGTAATGTTTTATGTTTGCTTTCTCCAGGCGAATACGGGCTCTGCAGCTAGATTTGCAAACCTGTATTGCGCATGTCAAGTTGAGGCGCGCTCTTTTCAAAAGTTTTGAGTTAATTTATTCATCAATAATAGTTGTCTATTTTTTAACATGAAAACTAGGATACATGTATTACGCGCTTGTAACAAATTGAATTTTATTATGCTTCAAAAGCAGTGTGAATTTCTTATTTCACGATCAATATTTTCTTATAACGATATCTCCTCTATAACAAGCGAAAAGCATGTCTTGAAATTCGATACATATTCAATACCCTGAGAAGTATGGCTTCTTACGGAAAGTTCTTACATCGGCGGGCCCTCGGCTTTGTTCTCAACACGCCGACTGAGCGATGCGGCGGAAGTTCTATTCATCTCGTTTAGCAGGTGGATCGCCGTAAACAAAAGTTCGCGCTAAGTAAAGGATAACACACGAGTAACTGTCCGTTCGTGTGTGAGAATGGGCTGAGGGCGTAGCCCGAAGCCCATTCTCACCCACGAACGGACAGTTACGAGTTGTGTTATATGATTTAACACCCAGCTCTGACGTCTGTCTATTGTTCTTTCACTACATTATTTTCCACGAATGGAGTGATAACATGTGTTTATTAGTAACCACATACTGTATTGTTGGAAATTCAAGCGTAACAGTGTTATGCACCACGACAACAATGATCACATTCCAAACACAGTACATTTGAATTTAATCACTGCTGCATTATACACTTGACCAGCGATTAACAATAACACGCCATTCGTACAAAATAGTTAAATAATACAATCAAATGTGAATGGGTTGCATGCATCACGGATCAACTGTTTCATTCATTCTCTCATTGGTCAGCGATCAGTTACGTTGTCAAAATTTGAATCAAGATGTTCAGCTACAGTGAAAGCGAACTGTTCCAAACGCAAAATACATTCAGGGACTCTGAAATCGATGTTAGTTCAGATGTTATCGTTGAAGATATATTAAATATGGAGGAGTCAAAGCCATCAACATCAGGTTCCTTTCAACATATACAACATGACGCTGAAATGAGACATAGGTATGTGTTACTTTCATTTATTTTTTTTTATTATGTTCCATTTGATCCATTCGTAGAAAACAATGTTGGGCATGAAAAGGAGAGTACATATAGCTTTAAAAATTAATACTACAAATTGTAGTAAAATAATGTTTGCATGAAAATTAAGGCGACTGAGCCAATAACACAAATGCTTATTAAGTTGTACCACATTAATGACTCCTTTATTAGACCATTTCACAAATGGATTCAAATTTATGGATATTTCTACCAGAAAACCTAGTGACAAGCAATGTCATTCAGCTGTTCAAAGTTATTGTGTTTCTTTTATTTCCATTGTGCATACATTAGTTGTTGCTATATCAGGCAAGCTTTGCCCAGACCTCGGGCAAGCCATGATCTGAATACATTTGTGAAATTGTCTATTGGGTCGATAACCAAGATAAGATTAAAGTTTCAACTAACTTGAATTACGATTTGTCAGCCATCTATGATTATAATAGTGTTAAAATTGTAGTATTAATTTTTTCAGCTATATGTACTCTCCTTTTCATGCCCAACATTGTTTTCTACGAATGGAGCGATGATATTCATACTCGTACTACTCAGTATAACAATTGTTGTTAATGGCGTGTTATTAGCATCATTCCATTTGCGGAAAACAATGAATGTACTCTCCTTTTTATGCACTACATTGTTTTGACGAATGGAGCGCTGATAATCATAACAAGCCGTTCGTACTACAACAATTGTTGCGAAAGGCGTGTTATTACCGATATCACTCCATTCGTTGAAAATAATGTCGTGAAAGTACAATAGACAGACGTCAGAGCTGGGTGTTAATCCCGCTGAACGGCGACATCTTAGAGTCGCCGATGGATATGACAAGATCCGGGAGAAAATCCCGCTAATCGGCCTTTTTAACTTTGGCCGCAGTGAAAACGGTGACAAAACTTTCCCTAAGATAATGACGTATGAATTTTGCTCTTTTAGGTATGATAAGTCATATTCCGATACATAGATTATTTACCACATTTTCAAAATCTGAAGTATTTGTAAAAATATGAATAATTTATTCATCAATAATAAAGTCTATTACATGGATTATAATCCTCCTATAAATTCGCGTGTTATTTTATGGGATGATCCTAAACAGATTTTAGTAATAGAATTGACAGTCCCTTTTGAATGTAATGTAGTAGATGCCCATAAACGAAAGTTAGAAAGGTATAAAGTATTAACTGAAGATTTAAATGAATCTGGTTTTGATATTGATTATGAAAGTAAAACCCGGATTAAGAAAATTCTTGCAAGGTGTGGCTGTAACAAACGACCAAAGGACATGTTTAATGATTTATGTAAGGCTGCTGTGCTCGCATCGTTTATTATACTTTATAGTAGGCATGATCAGACATGGTCCAATGCCTCATACATGCTCATTTGATAATATGCAGTAGGATACTAAACTCTCCCGTTTATATTAATAATATCATTTTTTCATCTGTTTGCAACTATCTATCGTGAGATTAAATATAGCAGTGTTAATTACTCAATATACCCAATACGTATAGTTGTAGTGTCATGTAACCCTATAATTCAATATTAAGTCTGTTCCATTGATATATGATTTTATTATATTCGCGTGTCTATATTCAGTATTATATAAACGTTAAGCTAATGCATACTGTACATTATTGTACGTTTTAGGCGTTTAGAATAATCATATCCTGTAACTTACATTACAAAACACATTCGGTTTTGTTACAGTACAACGAATATTGTTTAGTAAGCTTAGATAAATATAATGTAATTTTAATACATAATACAATTTTGCATGACGCTGGTATATTGCTATGTATTACAGCCACAAGCCTCGTCACTTATAATTACGGTATAAAATATAACATCACCCACAAGCTATTTGCCTCTCTTTATTATATACTTTATTTATTGCACATGCATTGCAATGCTGTCGTATACCCTATATATTGCATTGTTCGTGATGATATTTAGGTTGTTTTTGCCTTTTGAAGATCCCAATGTATGGCTGTTACATCTCATGTGTTTAAGTGTATGTGTATATGTATATATGTTTCTCAAGTCTGTATTTTTTATGTATACCTGCCACTGTCCAAATGGATAGTGGACCTGGTAATGTATGTTGAACATTTTCTTGAATAAAGAAATGATTTCCATCATCTTGAAGTTAAATCTTAGTATGATGTGGATACTAGGATACATGTATTCCACGGTTTTTTCCCTTTTTTTTTTGATTTGCATTATGCGTACATTTTGACGCAACAAACAGGCGAAAACAGGGTAAATTTCTCATTATGGAAATAAGCCTTTACATTGCGGGTAGTAACTCAGTTTGGGTGCTTTATCTTATTTCCATTTCAACTGATCAATGGCCAAATTATTCAATATTTCCGCGTGCAGGAAATGTGTATTCATTGTGAAGTAAGCGAACGTACGTGTGGTGTACATGTACTAGTATTCTGTGACTGTATGACAAGTAATGAATAAGTTCATGTGCCTATTTTCACTTGATTTGTATGAAATTCAGTGGGCTTTTTTTTTCTTTGAATGTCATGTATCCAGATGCAGTTCGCAAACCAATTCATGACAACTGAGCCATGATTTGAATGATTCCCATGCTTCATAGGAGTTCATGGTTCAGTATCAGCGCAGCACAGTACCATAATTGGGAGCAATCTATATGAAATGATAGCAGGCTCGTTATGTCGGTCGTTTAGGCTGTCGGTCTTGTAGCGTATAGCTGAATAGATAGACCAGAAACATTAATCAACTGAGTTTTCTGTTCACCAATTAGCACAGCTGTGTTTACCAAGAGTTGTGAACAATGAAAAATACATGTTATATTCTCTCAAACAGGAAAATGACATTTTCTAATAGTTGACATTAAAGGACCTATGGAATGCAAGTGCATGTTGATCTTTGATGATGTGTATTGTTCTGTACATCACAAAATTTACAAACATTTGATATAAATATGTGTTATTTTTTTTAAAAATATTTTTTGTAATTTTATTTTAACTGCTAAGCCCTGCCCCTGAAAAATCATTTGGAGTCTGATTCTTGACATGACATCATCGTCAATCAGCCAAACAATAGACACTGTATGTACCTATCCCTCAGTCTAGCACCTGCTCACAATAGCACCGAATGTTTTCATCCAATACCAACTCATAAATTCTCAATCACAATAGCAGATGCTATGTCAGAAATGCTCCAGCATCGTACTGAAAATCTGTTGTATGAAAACCACGATCCTATTTTGAGCAAGTACAAAACATAGAGATACTGTACATACCAGTTTCTATTGTTTGGCTTGTTTTAGGTGACCGATGATGTCATGTGAAGAATCAGATTCCAAAGGATTTTATTATGGGCGGGGCTTAGCAGGTAAAATAAATAATTTCAAAAACTATTTAGAAAATATAATGACACATATTCAGATCAAATGGTTGTAAATTTTGTAATGTACAGAACAATACACATTATCAAAGATCAACATGTACTTGCATTCCATAGGTTCTTTAACAATATTATATACCTTGAATAGGTTTACATATATTTAAAAGGTCTTGTTTTATTCTTACTGCTTTAATATCATCGTTACCGCAGTATCAGAGGGAGTCTTATATATACACCAACCCTGAATTTTGAGATAAGATACAGTTGAACTTTGCTGCCTTAGCTCTTCACGTAATGGAGCTTAACTATTATTATAGCTATAACTTTTTTTTTTTTTTTTTTGGGGGGGGGGGGGTGTGAACTTCCTACGATTGTCAAAAAAGGGATAGATGAAGAGGAAAAGGGACTTGAAGGTAGGAAGAAATGAGGCAAATTACATGAAAGATAAGGGAAGGAAGAGGAGAAGAACAAGAAGTAAGAGAAAGAGAGGAAGATGAGGAGAGGAGAAGAGAGAAGGGTGGTTCAGGGTTAGAGGTGACTGAACTAATTCAAGGGTGTAGCCCCTTCCTCAATGTAATTCTATGGGGACATCAAGAGAAAAAGACTCTGAGAAGATGAAGGATGAGGAGGAGGAGGGGGATGAGAAGAAGGGCACTGGAGCTGTAAACAGATTTAACAACGGCATGTTACTACTACTTTTGGTAATGTACAAATAATAAATCATCAATATAGATATTATATCGATATCATTATCCAAAGCATTTCTGATTGCAATATGTCATGGAAACAAACAAAGGAATCTTGCAATAACGTTCGTACAAATATGTACATTGTTCCAAATACTTAACCTGGATTTGAAGTGCATATATTAATATTATTTTTATCCTGTCATTTTATACAAACACTATGAACACGGGGCTAGTATCGCATTTTATCCGAGGAATAGGTCTGTGACCAACACAATTTCTATATCATATTTCAGTGTTTTGAATTGCTCTTAAGCTATCCCACTCCAGGTTCTAATTTAGAAAACCAGAAAACACTTTTATACTATGTGGTATTATTATTCAATAAACCTTTTAAGCTATAAAGTTAGCGCTCTGACTATGGAAATTCCCACAATATTCTTCTGGGGTTGTCTTTATTCATAATAATAATGATCATGTTGAGGATAATATAATAATAATAAAAATAATAATAAACGTTCTTGTATAGTGCATAACACTCTGTGGTATCATGGGCGTCAATCCTCACATGAATTCTATTCAAGTGGGGGGGGGGGGGGGGGGGGGACACCCTATTGTTGCATTCAGGTGTGTCCCCCGCCCTCCCCACTTGAATAGAATTCCTGTGAGGATTGACGCCCATGCCCGTGGTATGGTGGTATAACATCCCTCTGCGCTTCCAAAGTGTATTGATATTATTAAAATTCAAACTCGCAATCGCTTTGCAATTAGTGAAATATAATAGTATAGGAGATGCACATGAATAATATATAATATCAAGATATGTAACGACCCTATGATCACAATAGAAAGAATTCCAATTGAAATGATTCATGTATTATAACTGACAATGTAACATTACCAAGGGCATATATATATATAACCAAGTTTCTTGACGTTTTTTTAGACGCCTTTTACGCAATAATATTGAAATACCATATTTATATAGCGCATATCATAATATGTCCCTATTATGCGCTGTAACAGAGGAATAAGGAAAAGAGGATAGAGAAGCTTGAGAAGAGTGAGGAATGCTCAACATGTCCTTCCTCTAGTAACCCGTTTACTCGATGAAATATCATTTTATTTATCATGTTTATAAGGTTGAAAGCAAAGTTTATAAATAAATCAAATCAAACATCAAACATCTTTTGTGCAGTCAAGCTGTATTGTGCTGTCTTCCCTATATTTTCTTATTTTAATCTTACTGGTGGTAACACCTACAAAAAAAAATGTAAAAGCTTTAATACATGACTGTAGAAGGTTATTCGTGCAATATCTGAGATCATTTTCGCTCTCACACTGGACCTACTATCAAACAAATGACATATTTAGGAATTGAACTAGCATGAACAGAGTATTTTCATGTACCCAAGTTTTTGGATCTCGGCCCCTTTTCCCAGCAGCTCGGAAATTTACACTTACAACATGTGTAATACGAGAAGTGCTGCCTTCATTCATTTGCCAAAATATAGAATCAGAATATTTCAATACGACTTGCGATACTCTGGGCAACAATTTTACCGGCCCTCCTTAAGATATTGCTTTCTTTGCCAGGTTTCTCTCATGAGCTGAAAATGTATCTAATATTTAATTGTCGACTAATCCCTTTTTATGTTGTTACCTTGTCCATCTTCTTGTAGAAGAGTTATGATTAAAATTATGATTTTTAACTCATTGACTACTAGGATTTATACAGGAACCACTCGGTTATCATACCAAATGGGTTAATATTTGTTACTAGAAAATATAGTTCTATATTTCGTTTCATAATGCAACGCAGAGTTAACATGTGTATATTTTTAAAATTCATTTTATCTTTTGTTCATGTATTTCAGTAATCAACACATGAATGGTAAATTTCAGCATGGCAGCTACATAACCCAAATACAAAACAAGCCTCTTCATTATGTCTCGCCAAACACGTGCAGATGGACAATTGGTGTCTTTACATAATTCTGACAAATATGCTTTTGAGAAAGCAATACAATTTCACAATTTAATAGGTTATTATTGAAATGGTCATTTGACACCAAAAGTGCACTCAAGAAAGTTACAATATAACTCCAATGTGTGTAATTCAATTCAAGTCAAGTGTATACGTACACTTTACTTTAGCATTCGGGGCAACAAAACTTGGTTTAGGGGCATTTTGGTGTTTTTTCAGGGGGGTGTTACACCCCCTTCCTGATATAATTTTTTGTCAGTTTTTTTTATATTTTTGTAATGTAAACCCACACCTCATCCTTTTGTCCAGACTTGGTCTACGGGCCTGAAGGGGGAAATGTTGTCCTCAATTTTTAGGGAAGGTCTGACATCCAATCCCGACGGATTTTTTTTTTTTTTTTTTTTTTTTTGGTGGGGGGGGGGGGGGGTGTGTTTTGGTAATGTATAGTCATACACCTTCCATATGTTAGACGGTTTGAAATCGCCCCCACTTTGGGGCCTTTTGTAGGGGGTCGTTAGAGGCCAAACCCGGCGGCTTCGTTCGAGCTGACAAGCTTTTTGTGAATGACATGGATCCGATGGTCTACGTAACTTTAAGGGATCAAATCTCATATGTAAAATGGGGTGACTATTTCGAGACAGGCTCCCAGACTATAAGTAAATCAGTAAATATTTAAGCAATTCATAGCTTTAGGTAGATTTCATTCTCGTTGATAGCAAGACCTGCTTGTAA
Source organism: Heliocidaris erythrogramma (assembly GCA_025617745.1). Taxonomy (NCBI): domain Eukaryota; kingdom Metazoa; phylum Echinodermata; class Echinoidea; order Camarodonta; family Echinometridae; genus Heliocidaris; species Heliocidaris erythrogramma. Next base: position 33,365,773 of record CM046862.1, on the reverse strand, counting down.
AATACATTAAGAAGATAATGTCCGTGAGAATGCCTGCATCTCCATGCGGGGAGATCGTGAACAATCAATATTTACTGCAGCCTTTTCCCGAGAGCTCCCAACTGCGATATTGCCAAATGCTATCCATCCACATAATCATAACCCTAACCCTGCCTGTATCCTGTATATCCTCAGCATACATCTAAATGGCATTTATCTAAATGTGTTAATAACCCGCACCCAAGCCTAGCCGAAAGTGAAAAAAAAAATGGATTTGGCCCAAAGACAAGAAATTGGTGTTACGGCGACGGGACCATTGCGCTCCTACCTCCGACCCGCATAAACCATTGCACGGTAGGGTATATAGTTTCGCCTACTACGTAATATACATGTACGTGTTCATACATAACCAAACGGATAAGAATCTTCCGCAGACTGATATGATAACAAACATTCCCGTTGTTTTCATACTCTTATCTTTTAGGCATAAAAATCTTAAAAGAAACGTAAAACTTACCTCTGAATAAAAAGAGACGGCAACAGGCATTGGTACTTGACAGTGCATTGCGGGATAGTGGTACACGTAAAGGTAGTATAATTTTTATAGACAATAGAAAACGGTGATTTCATGTGGCCTATTCGTATTTCAACTGACTCTTCCATTTCTTCGCGGGGGAGAGGCTGTTATTGACTTTTTATCTAAATTTATATTCAAAATTTGTGGACAGTTCATATATGATATATCGCATTACATAAACATTGAACATTCGTTTTGTCCTCTTAAGTAAATCGTAAATAGTATTTTTGTCTACGTAAAGTAGCCTACCTAATGAAAAGCTAAACGAGGATTGTAGCTGTGACACAGAAACCATCCCAAGCCATTTCAATAACTGCCCCACATAATCATACATACTGTATATGTACTGATTTCATACCGGAGTATCATTTGTATCATGCGGTGAAAAGAATGAAGAAACTCAATTGAGCCGAATACACAAAACAAACAAATTCTCATCAATTATTATTTCTAAAGCTGCCTATGCAGACTATGGAATATACAACTTCCTCATGGTGTACTGCATTGATAAGGTGACTACAGTCCTTGATAATCAAAACCAACTCTTGAAGCATTCTAAATCATAAGAACCAAATGCAAATCTAACATCAAAGTGCTTCCTTTTCTTTACACTAAATTAAATTGTCTTTTATCGTGTTCACACGGAGTCGGTGCTGGTTTTAGCATACCTTATTGCCAGAAATAATGTAAATTATTGTATTTTTTGTTTGTTTGCTTTTATTTCTGCGTTCTAATAACATACAATAATAAAGTTTTACATAAATAGTACACAAGTAGAAAATCATGTACAATAATAGTATACAATAAACATAATACAAAGCATATAAACAAGATTAAGGAATATAATAGACCTATGTATTTTTTTTTCTCCAAGAAACTAGAGAAGTAATTTAGAGACCGCCATCGTGAGCGGTTAGGCTGGAGATGGATGGCGGCCTCGTAAAAAAGATTAAGCGACATAACTCTCTTGGTGATCAACTGAATGCAGTGCAATTGCAGGTGTGGGTGCAGATAGTAGATACTGATTTAAAGCGTGGTGTAGCTTTTAAGGAGTAGATGGTTGAACGAAATTATTCCAAATGTTCGGACAAGAATGTCTTACAGATTTGTGTGTTATTAATAATTTGGGATTTGTTAGATGGAACATTTACAGATATGCTAGTAGGGTAGGAATGAACAGAACTATTAAACCGAAACATTTTATCAAAGGATGGTGGAAGTTGATTATTAATGTACTTGAACATAATGACGTAAGTGTGAGTTAAAAAATACGATCCTGTACAAATACGTATAGCTCTCTTTTGTAGTTTAAAAATAGAATTGATTTTTTGTTGAACCACACTTAGCCCATAAATGTTTTTATTATGTTATATCCGGGAGAAATATAACAGGAATAAGGTTGCATGGGGTAAAAGAAACTTTAGCTTTGAAATTATCATTACGTGTTGTAAATGGTCATTCCAAGGTAAAGTTTCATCTATAATTACTCCCCAAAACTTGGATTTAGTTTTCATTTCTTGAATGCTTTTAGCGCCTTAGGGCAGCAGCTCGGCTAAAGCCAGGGTAATAATAATACTTCCGCGCCTCGGAATAGGTTACCTAGATAGATGGCGCGTTATGAATGTCTATTATTATTATTATTATTACTGGTATATCATCGATTTTAATATGTTGGTGTCTCTGTATTATGAGAATAATAGATGTTTATGAGATGTTTAATATACATGAAATGAGTCTTGTTTATATTAAGAGAGCGTTTATTGCACTTAAACGGTTTGATACTTAAAGTATCAAAGGAATTAAGGTCAATAAAAGATATCTGTGTCGTCGGCAGATAAGACAAAAGAAAGGGCGGAGGATGTATCAAGAATATGAATACCAATGACATCAATAAGAAATAGTAGTGGGCCTAATAAGATGGAGCCTTGAGGGAGACCGCATTGAACTAAACGGATCAGAATCATATCCATTGAATGTAACATATTGTCTTCCGTTTGTTAAATAATTTGACCTCGAATTGCATAATGACTGAATTTGGAAAGTAGGATAGCGTGACTGAGCGTATCGAATATGCTTTATTTAAGTCACATAATATACCAACATGTTTTTGTTAGCTATGGCACTTGTAATTTTGTCATAAATTTATTAATGCTAGGTCAGTTGAGTAATTTTTCCTGAAACCGTATTGATTTGATTTGAGTACATTGTGTTTATTGATAAATGTATATAACCTAATATAAACGATTTTTTTTCTAGGAATTTGGATATACTTGGAAGTAAGGAAATGGGACGATAATTATTTCGTGCGGGTCGTCTTTTTTGAAAATTGGATTGACTTTAGCTATTTTGAATAGATCAGGGAAAACACCCTGTGATAACGGGTGATTAAATATTTGAGTTGAAGGCTTTGCAAGTTGGTGTATTATTTCTTTTAGAAAAGACATACTTATTTTCTCGAAACCATGAGATTTTGAGCTGTTAAGAGATTGGGTAATATTAACAATTTCGCTGGGATTTGTTGGGTTTAAAAAGAGAGATTCTTGATTTTGTTCGGAAAGTCTGTAAAGTGAGTTTTAGGACTTTTAATTTTGCTGGCGAGTTCAGGGCCGATATTCGTGAAAAGTGAATTAAATGAATTTGCATAAATACTAGGATGATGTATGTTAGTACAATTTAGTGTGATATTTAGTGTGATCCGTGGGTGGGGGTCTGTCTATTTTTCCCATAACCTCTTTGATTTTCCAGGTTGCATTTTATTAGAAAAATGTAATTTACGAGATGTTCGGATTAATTTTCTTAATTTGTCTTTAGGTTAGTATCGGATGGATTGCGTAAATGTGATATATAGAGGCGGTTGCGTGTTTGTATTGACTTCACTAAACCTTTTATTATTCAAGGATTCCGGGGTTAACTTCGCTTGTTTTTAATTTTGCCTAGAGGGACATTCTTTTCGAAATAATATGTGACCCGACGCCTCAAAACCTACAATAAGTCGCCAAAATTATTTTTTTTTAATTTTATACATTTTCTGAAAGTAAAGATTCTCAGCTTTCCAATGGTATATCACTTGCCTAGTTTACTCAATGATAACACCTTTAAATATCACATTTAGAATCAGTATGTAACCAGCAATCAATAACTCCTATTCAGAGAAAATGGCTATTTAAGTTCGGAACAAAAGAGTGCTAAACCTTCGCTCTCTATGTGCGCCCAAGTAAAACTGGGTATTCAAATGGCCATAGCAACCGGCATGAAGGGATTATCAGATTAGGCTGAATTTTGGCAAGCTAATCCAGGAGGACCTATTCATTACTCACTCCAAAAATCAATTTAATAGAGGTAAAGTAGTAATTTGGCATTGAACGAAAGTATTACAAAAGCTCTCCAAACATTCATTAGCTCCACAGGTGAAAAAAAAGGAGTCATTTTAAAATGCCCCCAAAACATATTTCTAAGTCGAATTACGACTCACAAACTTGAGACATGATACAATGATAATATAACTACCCATTTCCATCAAAAACAGAAAATCGACTGATCCAAGCAAATTTACTATTTTGGGCTGTTTGCTACGTTGTGGTCCGTGCGACTTATTGTAGGTTTTGAGGCGGCGGGTCACATATTTCAATTTGTTTTTAAAATGTTTGTACGCGGTATTGACATCATTTACATTGTAGACATCTGCCCATCCCTCTAAAAGTAAATCCTGTTTCAATCAGTAATTCTATATTACGTTTGGATTCTTTGCGATATCAGTTCATCAAATTATTGAGGGCAACATAGTATATTCACAAGTTAAAAATATGGGTAGGTGATCGGAAACTTAAGAGCACAATATCCCTCGATGCTTTTGTTATTATGTACGTTGGAAAAAGGCATTGTCAGTCTGAGTCGAAGAATGTGAATTTATTCTGGTGGATTTATTACTATTATTAAAATTGGTTGAATTACTGTTATTAGATGAGGGGAGCAAGTTGATGTTAAAGTCACCAAACATGAAAATATGTTTGTTTTCGTCGCCTATTTCATGAAGATGTAAATCCATTTAATCACAGAATATTAGAGTCAGGGGGTCAATAAAGTGAACCCATAATGACATTTTTGATATTTGAGTTGTCACTTTCAATAAAAGATGATTCTGCTTGTGTTATACTGAATTTTAAGTTTTGAGCAATATAAAACGTAAACACCGCCCCTTCTTCTTCCTTTGCGATCTTCCCCAATCAACTTATAATTAGGCATATTGAACAGATTTGCCTAATTTCAGTTCAGACTTCTGGAGTTTATATGTAAAAGTGAAATATTATTTGGTTTGAGAAAATTTTTGTTATCGTGTATATCGTCAAGAAGAATATGGGGAGTGTTAGCGTGTGAATTGATACAAAAATGTAAAGTGCCGGTAGTTTGTAGGATAATCAACTGCATGCGTGATATCGGTGCATTTGCAAGTGCATGCTGGTGTGTTTGTGTGTATACGTAGTTCAAGTGCGTGGGTTGTTTCAATATACATGTACAATACAAATGAAAATACAATTAGACCCATCTTGGTCAGTTAGAATAATTGGTTGGGGGTAACAGAACAGAGCCCGACCACCCGAGTAAAGCACCCGAGGAAAGGGTGCTTATTTATTTTTTCGTCAAAACGAAACATCAATCATAATCGTAGAATACTTCTTATCAAACGAAATGGCTTACCTGCAAAGGATTGACCGTGTTTACCTCATAAATTCATTATTGGTTGAATAATTAGTGATACTCCATTAAAAATTTAAATTAAAAGTCAATCCTAACTGGATTATTCTTTTTGTAGTGTATACAATTATTTTGTTGACAAAAGCTGTTTATTATTTTACAATTATCACCTTCCTCCGAATGATTCCTTGAAAAGAAAGCCCTATAACAATGAGGAGGATGCTACTATGGTAGCGTGAGTAACATCTCGCTCTTATGTATAAGTCTTTTAGACTTTCATTTCAATACCGTTTTGATCTTATGTTTTAAGTAACTCATAAGGCCTGAAGTTTCTTTGCAGTTGTCTGTGAGCTTAAGTTCGGACGTTAAAGCAAGATACCCACCAAGTACTGAGAATTCCAGGTGAGAAAGAGACCTACGATGTAGAAACTGGTGGATCTCGCACCATCGCAACGATTGCAGTCTGCGTGCAACGCGCCAGATCGTCTGGGCTTGGGAAAGCCTGAAGATTTGGTCACGGCTCCAGTAGTTTCAGGCCTTCGAGCTTCGCCAAGAGGCATGTACTGCGGCCGTGCTCTCTGACTGCAGGGAGGAGCATGCAGCTATTCGTTTCGAGGTGGGTGAGATGAAGTAGGGGGTGTTAAAAGTGAATGCTGCATTAAAAATCGACGCCTTAGAGAATTGCAGCCAGAAAAACATCATTATTTGAGGTGCACCTGAAGGAGTCGAGGGGCGTGATTATGCCGATTTGTTTTTGTTGTCATTGATTGGAGATGCTTTTACTGTGAAGAGAGAGGCAATGCAAAGTGCGCACCGAAGTGGCCAGCAGGCCCGTCAGGCTACAAGCGCTACTGGCATTTATCATCTCCAGCCCACTGAGGCCCATTCATGTCGGTTTGGAATCTTTCCTGCAGAAGGAAGTTGCAAGAAAATGTCTTCTGGATGCGTTCAAAGCAAAGACCTACAACCATGATAAGTTCAAAGTCAAGATCTTTGTTTCATATAATTATTCCAGGAGGGCGCGGCAGCTCAGGAAGGGGAAACTGCCAAGATATCAGAAACGTCTCCATTATTATTATTATTATTTTTTTTTGTTTGTTAAAGTGGATCACATATCACTATGGTCGGACAGATAATAATCACGGCAAACCTTTTTTTCGTGACATGGTACACTATCTCGTCAGGTGTGGAGTTTTCATGGACGTGCGTCAGAAATAACATATTACAAATCCGGTCCTTATTTGCAGAGGCCTGCGTAGTAATTTTAAGAGGAGAAAGATATTTAATGGTTTGTAAAGGAAGATATTGATATAGTATTTCTTAAAGAGACCCATTCTGATTAAAGAAAAATGAAGAATTTTGCTGATCTCGGTGGAGAGGCCAGTCATGGTTTTGTAATTTTGCCTTAAATCATGTAAATAGCAGAGGAACTGTAATTTTAGTTAGAACTGGTTTGTCATGTAATAAAGATGTAGAAGGAGGAAACATAATTTCAGAGCTGAATATTGATGATTCTCCATACAAAATGTTTATGGTCCAAATAGGAATTCTGCCGAGTCTTTTATTTTATTATTTTACCTTTTTTGTCAAACAGAGCAGTTGACACAGCCCTTTTAGTGGTTGCAGGTGACCTCTATGTCACCTAATGCTCATTGGATTATAAAGGATACATTATTTGTCATTCAAATAAATGTGCTAAACAACAATTATATGAAAACCAAGTACCTGTACTCGAGATTCATTTTCATCTTGAAAACCCAAGTTTTGCAAGAGAGAAAACTAATATAGTCTTAAAATCACTGGTAAGTTGGCGATTGTTGATGAATTAGCATCTGTACATGGATTTTGGTATACCTTTTACGAGCTGCGGACTGACTGCATTGCATAAGGGATAGAGTAGACGAGTACAGGTTATTTGTTGATTTTCTTTGTACAATAAAGTATATTATTGGTGCAATGAAAATATAAAGCTCAATACCTCTAGTCGCGTGATTGTCGCGTGCTCGTTGAGGGAATTCCGCAGTTAAAAAAAAATATTTGTAAAAAGCTATGGCATCTATAACCACCCCCCCCCCCCCCCCCACAGTATAACCGTTTATCTAAAGCCTCCACCATCGCGTGGTATACGCAGAGACCATGTATACTGTAATTATGTGGTTCACATTAAGTACTCTCTAGCACTGCGTGCTTGTACTGCTAGAGATAATGTGAAAACGTGACAACAAAGTGATGAAAATCAGTTGATAGATGCTGGTTTACCAAGGCCGAATCCAGTTTGCCAATTACCATTTATTATTAGGAGGTTGGAAGGCGGATGAGGGTTCATATTGCAGCGCACGCAAGCGCAGTTGAATCAAGCACTGTCGTTGAGGGAAGATCTAGCATTCATTTTGAATACCGTGCTCCTGTACCGGGGAGGGGAGGTACACATGCTTCGGAAGGCACTTGAACTGGGCTTAAAAGACACCTCAAAAGTGGAAAGGAGAAAGTGGAGAAAAGGAAAAAATCATGATACTCAAGCATTTATGAGCCGCCTCCGACGGGGTAAACTGAACAATTTTATACTTCACTTTTTGACGGGGACTTGGGGGGGGGGGGGGGGCGGGGATGGCGGGGAATTTCGGACATTTTTTATTTTTATTTTTTTTTACAGCAACCTATTGTAAAGAATATATATTGGTCTACCAACATGACCAAGGCCGAATCCAGTTTGGCAATCACTTACCATTTTTTGTGAGAAAAAAAAAAATACTTCTAGCTATTTTATGTACTTTTGGGGGGATAAATTATTTGGCAATCGCGACACAGGCACAATCAGTGCCTGTACTTTACGTGAAATGCATAGCATAATAGTGTTTGGCTATATATATAGCATGGCTGTTGTTTTTAACAGCCATATTTTCTCAAAGAGCACACAATGAGAACTTACCCGACCTTTTTAATAAAAGCTCATGTATATAGCTATAACTGAGATATTGGATTAAATCCTTTTTTTCTTTTCATTAAATATTGTCTTCCAACGGTTATTCGATTTAGGTACATGTGCTTTTTTGCAGCTGAAACAATATCCTAAAAACAAAAGAGAAATTATAACCCTCAGAGTGCATTTTGCTCGGTAATTTATTTGTTAACATTATAGTGATTGTTATGATGTTATCCATAACATGTACTACCTGTATTTATTTTCGTATATAGCTTTTGTAATATGTATGTAAACAAAATTTCCATGTATTTTTTTTAATTTGAATTTAATTGAACTAGATGTTATCTAACATATATTGCCTAATAGCTGCAAGAACAACAGCACCACGGTGCCTGGAAACGTCATAATAGGCCATTTAGCAATTTATTATTTATTATTTATTTATTATTTATTATTTATTATTTATTATCTATTATCTATTATCTATTATCTATTATCTATTATCTATTATCTATTATCTATTATCTATTATCTATTATTTATTATTTATTATTTATTATTTATTATTTATTATTTATTATTTATTATTTATTATTAATCCCTCCCTAGGATGACAACTGAGAGGTACCGAAATCCCCCTATCCCGTCTTTCATTCGCTCTCTGAATAATAAGTAGAGGTATTTTTAATTTGCATTACGGGTATTTCAGCAATATACATTAATATGCAATACTTACTGTCAGGATGATGGTCATTCCATTCATTTTTCGCTGTTATCACATGCTTTTTGTTCTCACTTTCTCATTCCTCTTCTCTCTCTCTCTTCCTCTTCTCTCTCTCTCTTCCTCTTTCCCTTTTTCTCCCCCTTCCCCTCTCTCTTTATCTTTGTCTCTCCTTATTTCTCTCTTCTCTCTTATTCTATTCTTTCTTTTTTCTCTATCTCTCTCTATGTCTCTTCTTCCCTATCAGTTTCTATGAATGATGATTTTCAGTACAACATTTACCAAATTCACATATGCCACTCTTACTGTAACCAATGATACATGTTTCCAAAGACTTTCGAATTCCTCTATGTGCAATATATGTTAAATTTTAATTCACTATGTTACATTTAAATGTCACGGTACTCACCGTGACGTCACACATTCTTTTGACATAGTAACAGGGGCCTGGGAACGATTTTGTTACTGGGGGTGCTGTGGCCAAAAAAAAAAGTCCAAAAATCACCCCCGCACCCCCGGCTCCCAGGCCTCTGCATAGTAACATATTGTTTTTGCCTCTTTATATTTGATGCTTTTAATGTGGTTTAATATATATATATATATATATGTATATTTATTTTGCTACATATATTTTCCCATTTTGTATGTTGTATATGCATTCTGGCATTTTTGTTTTTTCAAATAATAATTGAATCTATGACATGTCTGTAAACTCGCATTGTTAGTCTTCGGACTTTTCGCCGAGATCAACTAAAACCGAGTTGAATTTGAATTTGAATTATTATTATCACTATTGTTATGACTATTGTTATTAGTATTACCATCGAATTGGTCTAGCCTGTGTGTGGCCATTTAATAATAGTGATAAAAAGTAGTAATAATGACTATGATAATAATCATTATCATATAGTGAATGAGTAGATTAGAGTCAAGTTCAAGTATGTATTTGGATTACTTTATTATTTCATTAATTATTTCGGTAGGCTGACAAGTGCTCCATGTCAGTCAGGGCTTGACATTTCCTTATTTATTGAAGAGTTAATTACTGGTGGTGCAGGGTCCACTCCCAACTCCAAAAAATACTTAACTGATAATTATGAAGATGGTTTCAGGAATATGTAATATATGTAAAATATAACAATGGGTTTTGAACTTTCGATGGTTGTTGAACACACTATCGAATGTAATGAATACAGCAAGAGGTTTCCGATGACTAGTAATTCATTAGAATATCAAAAACGTATGTGTTAGCGAGAGACAGAGAGAGAGAGAAAGAGATGGAAAAAGAAATGTTATATTGACAAATAAATTACAGGCCTAAATGATCGAGCATAGTATCGATTTTACATAAAGTCATTCTGACATCAACCACTACTTTTTATTGACGCGTGCACTCGAACATGACTACTTTTTCAATGTCTCTTGAGAAATCCATCGTTCTCGTTTAAATTTAATTAGTAGTAGAGTGGTAGAAAACAATTCGTCGAATGAGACAAACATTTATTCCTGTCTCATTGAAAGCCCTCCAAGCTGAAAGGGACATCATCTATTCAGTCAGGCATCCTACGCAACTTCGTTGGCAAGATAAGTGTCTTTCGCAAATATAAAGGTAAAGGTGCCGTGCAGCTAATACATTTGGGGTTTTTATGTTGTGTGTGCTAACACAGAAGACGCATTTTGAGGTAAACCTAGAAAGAAGATGAAGAGACAATTCGCACAACGAGCACCATTTAGTGCTATCTTGATGATAAGTCTAATTATCAGTTTAGGATTGTGCTGCAGTCTTGTGCGAACGACTATTGTCACACCTTTAAACAATTCTGCCGATACCTTAGACGTGGCTTACTCTGTAACGAGCTCTGGACTGATTCTCATTATCGTATTTAGTGAAATACATATTATTAGATTTATTCGTCGCAGAAGCTTGTACCATCAATCCCAGGAAATCTTTTGGCCGTTTCGCTGCCGCCATTGCGCTAAGGCAGTTGGTATCCTCAAGGACAAGGACGAGACGCCAGCTAATACAGACATACTGGATTTGGAACACAACTGCCCTATCGACCAAGAGAACAACGTTCGTAGTCAGCCATCAATCCTTCTTGTAAATCAAGAGACACACACGGCATACAACATAGAAACGACCTCAGATTCCTCCCCTGGAAAGAAACTAACTCATCGGCACTCGATGCCGATATCTGATGACACTGGATACCCTGCCCCAAAATCCAGAAGGGGTGAATCGATTGGTGAACTAGAGTCTTTGAGAGATCAGCTGTACTCTAAATCACACGATCAAGTGACATCTGGTTACGTGCCTCAAATCCGTCATGAGCCACAAAGTCCTACGCCCATCCAGACCCCAATTCTTGATCAAGCTATTGCGACTCCAAACTCCCCAAGACGTGTTTCGAACAGAGATCGTGATTGCCAAGCACTCTTTACACGTCCTCATAGATCTCTCCTCCGCATCTTCGCTATTTTGGCAATTGTTGGTTTGACCAATGCCTTGTTTTTGGTAACGGGAGATATCCTATGTCTTTTTCACTCTAATGCATCATATAACAAAAAAGTGTCGTTCGTTCTCCATGCTCTCCTTAATATCACTGCTGTGAACCTGTCGCTGTCGGGACTGTTGTTTTTCAACACGTATTATGACGCTGTCTTTGTCAAAAAGGGAAAATTTTGTTTCCCGATAGGTTTCATGTTGGCCTGCTGTGTTTGGATCATAGCCTCAAAAGCGAATAATCCGTTCGGCCCATTTCTCACTGGAACCACTCCTGATCTGCACCCGGCGCGTCCTTGCAAATTAAACGGAACTTTTGGAGAGTTCATTGTGATATGCCAGGAACTAACTTCACCTTTCATTATTGAGTGTGGTATAATGGCTTTTAGTATCCTGTGGCACATATGGAATGCTTTTCTTCCAGCTTGTGCTTTGAAACTATCACCTTGTTTAAACAAAGTTCCTGATTGTTTATTCAGTGAAAAATCTGAACCATTTTGGAAACCATTTCTTTCAAAGAGAAAAATTGGCAATAAACAAAACCCAAGAGAAATAGAAGCTTTAATTCCGCCAAGAAATTCAAGAAAACAGGAGTTGGAAATTTATCTGCGGAGATTGTTTATTTTGTTTTTGATGGTTGCCCTACTCCTTTTCACCTCACTTGTTTTCCTTAGAGCACAACGGTATTTTGATATCCCACAGAACATGCAAGTTTATATTGCGTGGTCCTGTGAGATCGCTTATGGCATTCCTCTCATTGGCTTGCTACATTTTCAGTCATACCTGACGGACAATAAGTCACATGATTTCCCCTTGAAACGTGGTGTCTCTGTATTTCGTGGACTTGAGAGTTGTGATCGTACCCTTTTGTTGGGCTGTGGAGGAACGTTCATCCTCAACATCCTACGGGTCATGGGGGCCATAATTATCTTCCTTCGCACCTCGCATTCATCTCGTGACGAACTGACATTGGCTTACTTCATGTTCGCCTATGGCCTTTTCAAAGTTTACAAGGTGTGGCTGATGACGTTATTCTTGTTTATTAATCAAAGGCAGCTCTTTGAAGATTATAAATCAATCAAGTGGACATTAGTGTGCCTTATGTACATGTGCTTCTTTAGTACAACTGTCTGGATATTGGAAAACACGGCGATTAATCAGTGGGTGGGGTTACGAATGTTTCTTGGTGAAGAAAGGGGTTGGGCTATAGGAATCATTCTTGAGCCGCTTTTAAGTCTTTATAATATCCATGCCTCTTTAGTCGCCTATGAGGCCCATCGAGAAATCTATAGAGATTATAATGAATGACCATATGATTACCGTGACATTCCAAATATAAAAATTGTACTTCATAGAATCAACTCACACTGACTGACTTTACTTAGACACATAGTTGCATAATTATTATCATATTTGTAAAAAGAGAAACAAGTGCACACGAATGAGTGCATTAAAATCTGCTTAAAGTAAATCATATAATTGTTAATGAGTTAATGACTTCACTAAAATCTGCTGAAACTGAAGCACCTTGCAATATTCTTGTAGAAATTCTGTCTTCCTAAAGAAATAGGTGTACATGACTACATGACTTGTTTTCACATTTTATGTATTGTAAATACACTGAAACCATGTAACAGTTTTCTTAACGAATGGTAAAACTGGTTCTTATTATGTGTTGGTTGTTTCACTTTATATTGTATCATCACCCTGTTTATGTCCAGCCCTTGTTCAGTAACTGCCCTGTGCTTCCTGACTAATAACAGTGATAATAATGATGATAATGATGAAGAGGAGGAGGGTGAATAGTAATAATAATTTTAAAAAATGATAGTATCGATGATGTTGGATTTATTTCCAAGTCTCTAAACATAACATAATTCCCATATTAGGTCATGAATCGGTGCTTGCCTTAATACGCATGCAGTCCATGCAGTACACTCTAAAAACTCAAATGTTAAATCTACATTTAAAAGGTTGGAAGAGTGACAGCATTTTTAAAATGGTAAATTAACACTTTTAACATGCTGGATCTAATAGTTTAAAGGTTGGATGCAGCATGTTAAAAGTGTTCATTTACCAAATTTTTGAAAATGTTGTCACTCCTCCAACCTTTTAAATGTAGATTTAACATTTGAGTTTTTAGAGTGTACTGTATCTTGAAAACCAATTGACAAATTTATGTTGAGCTTTTATTTCCAGTGACTTTGAGTGCTTTTTTAAATGCATTTTGGTTTTAGACGAGTTTAATACCTTTCATGCGTTATGTGAATCAATGCACATTTGCCTTTTTACGAATACGAAAGCAGCCAATATATTTTATGGTTTAAAGATAAAGTTGAGTTCCTTCCATGAGATTACACTGTGGAAGAAACTGGAAGTAATTGGGAAAGGTTGATGATATAGTACATAAGAATTTGTATAAGCTGAAAGGTTTTGGAATCACCAAAAATACGAAATTGACTCAATCTTGCTGAAGGTCACATATACTGCAGAAAGAAACGTGTATATGGGACTACACATGTGGCATGAAAGTTCGGCGCCAAGATTTCACTGAGCTGTTTCTCGTCATATTTTTAATATGAGGACATTTCCTTTTCGGGAATTTTTTTTCTATGATAACCTTGCAAATTGAAATAAAGAGAATGAGGAAATTCACCAATTATTCTTCACCTTTCCCAATACTCAGCTTTCTCTATAAGATTTATAGCGTATACACTAATAATAAACGTGCACAATTTTGTTTAATTGCCGTGGGCGGCAAATCTCGCCCAAAAATTTGAGTGTTAGAACATTATGTTTAGGCTTAGAATGGCTTGAAAATCATTCCTCATACAGAAACTTTTGCCGTCAATATAATGTTTACTCCTGTCCAATATATCTTTGCCCAGTTTGCTCAAGAGAAAACGCATGGAAAGTTAATATTTAACTCTTGAAAGTCCGTTTTTGACAATTGCTCAAAATCCGGTGGCAAAGAGGAAGGGGTTAACAATTGAAAAACCCCTGTAAAAAATTATTTTCCTTGCCTCAAAAGTTTATATTGAAAATGATTTAGCTACATAATGACTCATATAGCTCCCTTGGATGAATAGAAAGCAGCTTGCGTTCTTTCAAATTTCAGTTTTGAAATGAGTATCCTTGGCCTAATGTCACTCAATTTCAGTCTTGATAAAGAAAGGGGAAAAAAGCACACTTATTAATAGTACAATATATGATTTTATTATATCAACGATGTCATATAAATCTTCTGTAAAAAGAAAAGGGTATTGAAAATGAATAAAACATAACATTAAGTAGGAAAAAGGTTAGATCCATCTATCTTCATAAAGTTCACACTTGAAGAAAATGCATTCATCTGTTCATTATACGAACTTATAAAATCAAATAATGAAAACAATTGTGAATGTGTTGATATAACAAAGAGATTACTAATTATGTTAAGCTCACTCGGATTAAAACATGTATTTCATACTATATTATTTCGACTCCAATATAATTGAAAGTTTGTTCCAAGTATTGATTCATCGATATGACAAACTGCTAATTCATAGACCACAATTATATCAACCATGACCACCTTTTTTTAAGTTAAGAAAATAAGCAAACGTAATAGCACACTTGTCTATGATAAATTTCTAAATCGTTGCGACAGCTTATGAAATCTTTCCACGAACCGTGTATTTATGGTTGAAAATATAAAAGAAATGCAGTATCATCAATAAATTGTGTACATATTATACTTAAATCCTTATAAATGCATATAACGATATAATTGTTTCTTATAAAGCGCTTTTTCAGTAAACTGATCAGAGCGCTGATACAACAAAAGTAGAACGTATATTTGGAATAAAAACATAAATATAGTACAAAGCATTAAACATATAGAGAGAGAGAGAGGCTGGGGGGGGGGGGGGGGTCAAATTTTATTCTACCTTTCGTCTGTCACCTGACTTATCTGTACAGTGGCTGTGGTACACATGTGATTTAACAATGGCATGTTCGTTTCGTTTTCTTTCTTTTTCTTTTAAAATACAGGTGATTAATCGAGAATGTATAGCTTAATATCAAACTTGAAGTTTTGAATGGAACTGAATATTGAGAATGAATGTGGCTTAGAAACCATTTTCTTTTATTGTTAAGCTAGCAGTGAGTTATTTGCAGCAGTAATCTCTAGAAAACTTGTCAAAAAACAACAACAAGGAAAAGAACAATTATAGCCAAACAGCGCGCATATTTACACATGAGACTATATGTTGTTATTTATTTTATGGATATGTTAATATATTTATGCATTTATTTATCATTACAGAACTATTATATAGTTTCTCATTTCCCTGTCAAAATCCTGAATTTATATGTTTGAATTGTAAGATTATTCTTTAGATATTAATAATTAAGAAATCAGTAGTATCGGAGAAGGAGAATCCTAAACTGGATGAGGTCTCATATCAGTCGGTGGCTGTAAACAAAATGAGAAAAAGCGATACTTTAATTCCACTTAACCATCAAGTAACCACTATACAATTAGTTACAAAAGAAACGATTTATCAAAATGTAAACCATCGATGATATGTGTTAACATGTATGAACTTAGTATAAATTTGTATGATACCTGTTTCGTATTATATCTCTGTCTAATGTACGATACCGGTATTCCATATACCTTGCATGTGTATGAGTTGTCTTTATAAGAGCTTATTCATATTTCATTCTATCTTACCTGAATGAGATATAATCCAACATGTCATAGAAACAAATGCAAATGTTCTGATTCATTAATTCATTAGGTACATGTATACATTTATACAAATGCCATACAATGAAAACTAGGTATTGAGGGTATACACATGTACTTCAATTAGGTCAATTTTGAAAACTTGTTCAGTGATATAAAGGTCGGTATGTTTGTAAAATGAGTTTTTTCCCCTTAGTCCTATTTCTGTATGATAGAAAAACAGATATTCAGATGTAAGAATGAGCTGTAAACAAAATATAATGATATAGAAAAAAATATGCAAGAAATCAGCTTGCTTGCAACCTTTTTTTTCTTCTCTAGTTTTGTTAGTCTGTGTGGGTTTATTTGATGAGTGTGTCTCAGATTTCTCATGTATTGTATAACTTGTATCTTATGGGCGGCCCAAAGGGCCAAAATTAAAACTTTCAGAAATATAGACAACCACAGAAATAAAGACAAATTCGGAAATATAGACAACCACAGAAATAAAGACAACTCCAGAAATAAAGACAACCACATAAATAAAGACAAATTCAGAAATATAGACAACCACAGAAATAAAGAGAAATTCAGAAATAAGGACAACCACAGAAATAAAGATAACTTCAGAAATAAAGACAGCCACAGAAATAAAGACAACTCCAGAAATAAAGACAACCACCGAAATAAAGACAAATTCAGAAATATAGACAACCACAGAAATAAAGATAACTTCAAAAATAAAGACAACCACAGAAATAAAGACAACTCCAGAAATAAAGACAACCACAGAAATAAAGACAACTCCAGAATCAAAGCAAACGACTGAATTATAGTCTATCGCGAATATGAATACAGCATGCAAAAAGTAGAGTCGAACAGAAATAATGTCGAGCTTCAGAAAAGAAAAACTTTTGAGAAATATACTAAATATAAAAGGACAAGAGAGGGCGAAATATATTAAATCCTATCCTCGGCCAGGCTTAGTCAGAAAGGGTGCATTGACTTTTTTTTTCTTCTAAATACAGTGTATTATTATTATTATTATTATTATTATCAGCGGTTCCAGGATTTTGTAAAGGGAGGGGGGAGGGCAGAAATGCAATGCTGTCATCAGGGGCGGATCAAGGTTTTGTAAAAGGGGGGGGGGGGGGCACAGAAATGCAGGTCTGTTAGGGGCGGATCCAGGATTTTGTAGAAAGGTGGCATGGAAATGCACCTTTTGTCATCAGGGGGGATCCAGGATTTTGTAGAAAGGAGGGGGACATGGAAATGCAGGTATGTCATCAGGGGTGGATCCAGGGTTTTGTAGAAAGAGGGGCATGGAAATGCAAGTCTGTCAGGGGCGAATCCAGGATTTTGTGAAAGGGGGGGGGGGCACGAAGCTGGTTTGTCATCAGGGGCGGATCCAGGTCCAAAGTCTCAAACGCACACTTTCGGCAAAACTGTGAGGAGATCCTGGATCCGCCCCTGATGACCTACCTGCATTTCCATGCCCCTCCCCTTTCTACAAAATCCTGGATCCGCCCCTGATGACAAAACTTGCATTTCCATGCCCCCCTTTCTACAAAATCATGGATCCGCCCTTCACAGACCTGCATTTTCATGCCCCCTCCTTTCTACAAAATCCTGGATCCACCCCTGATGACAAAATCTGCATTTCCATGCCCCCTTTCTACAAAATCATGGATCCGCCCCTGACAGACCTGCATTTCCATGCCCCTTCCTTTCTACAAAATCATGGATCCGCCCCTGACAGACCTGCATTTCCATACCCCCTCCTTTCTACAAAATCCTGGATCCACCCCTGATGACAAACCTGCATTTCCATGCCCCACCCCCTCCTTTCTACAAAATCCTGGATTCGCCCCTGATGACAAAATCTGCATTTCCATGCCCCCCCCCTTCTACAAAATCCTGGATCCACCCCTGATGACAAACCTGCATTTCTATGCCCCCCCCCCCTTCTACAAAATCATGGATCCGCCCCTGACAGACCTGCATTTCCATGCCCCCTCCTTTCAACAAAATCCTGGATCCACCCCTGATGATACACTGTATTTAGAAGGGAAAAAAGTCAACGCACCCTTTCGGACTAAGCCTGGCCGAGGATAGGATTTAATATATTTCGCCCTCTCCTGTCCTTTCATATTTAGTATATTTCTCAAAAGTTTTTCTTTTCTGAAGCTCGACAATATTTCTGTTCGACTCTACTTTTTGCGTGCTGTATTCATATTTGCGATAGACTATAATTCAGTCCTTTCCTTTGATTCTGGAGTTGTCTTTATTTCTGAAGTTGTCTTCATTCACGGTCGTTGTCTATATTTCTGAAGTTATCTTTATTTCTGTGGTTGTCTATATTTCTTAATTTGTCTTTATTTCTGTGGTTGTATTTATTTCTGAATTTGTCTTTATTTCTGTGCTTGTTTATATTTCTGAAAGTTTTAATTTTGGCCCTTTCAGCCGCCCATACTATCTGTCCTGTACACTCTGCCAATGACACATTTGTATTTTAAACTGCACTGTGTCATTGACCTAGATTTAAATCTTCACCTCTACAAAATCGTGCCAATGCAAGGTGGGGAGTGGACACGTTCATTGCCGTTAGAGGGTTATTAAAATATTAGTCGAGGTCGAAACTTACCTCCTCGGGGTGGTTTGGAGCAAAGCCAACGCAGGACGGGGATAGTTGTCCAACATAGCCTGGATTCGAGTAGGCCACCTTCATTTCTTCACCAACAACCTAAGATATTATTGAAGAAGAGTCCTGGTCATGAAACTATTTAGAAGTTATTTTGAATGGTTAAAGATACAGTTGAATTCTTCTCATGTGATTAAATTGCGAAGGAAACTGTCTGCAAGCATTGGGAAATGTTGACTATGCGGTACATTACTGATATATCATCAAAATGATAAGAAATTGACTTGATATTACCTGCATTTAACTTTTTTCTTAAAAAGGCACACACATCAAGCATGTCAAGCATATTATAATCAGGAAATTATAGTTCACTATGTCTTATAATTTTGACATCTTTTAAACATATCGTGTTAAATACAACGTATTCTCCTGAAATGGGAATAACAGTGATAAGGGGATAATTTCACCTCTCCCAAGTGACTTTCCTTGTAATGTTCACCAACACCACACCTAAGAGGGCGCTTTATACATTCCGGTAGACAGCAGTACATCCGGTCGGCTACTGGGCTGATTACCATCGGGTTTAAAGTCCTAGGGTCAGTAGCACCTGTGGTGGTGGAAAGACATGGTGAAAAAAGAGAGAGAGAGAGAGAGAGAGAGAGAAAGAGAGAGAGAGCGAGAGAGAGCGAGAGAGAGAGAGTGAGAGAGAAAAAGAGACTCCCCAAGAGGTAAACGGTAGATAGCAACAAGGAAAAAGATCAGACACCTCTACGATGCTCAATCCAATGATAGTACATATAATAGGCAAATTTCATACGAGCGGCAATATTATTACATCATTTCCCCCTTTTTAAAAAGAAACTTTCACATGTAATGAGGTTACTTTATATTCCCACAGAATAATCGCACCGCTGCAATGTCGGGGCATCGACCTCTTTTTAGTATGAAAACGATAATTATAAACACTACAAATATTTGCACAATGGAGGCACAAGCATCATTATAATGTTGAATGGAAATCACCATGAAATTGCCACTTATGTCAAATATTTTGATTTTTTTTTCTCCATGTAACATGTCCATGCTGTATTAATTGTTACAACTGGCTAAACATAATGTATAATTGCTAACATCTCGAAGCTCTTTTTTATTCCGTCACATGAATACCTTTTACAACTGTTATATTGATGCTTATAATTAAAATTCGTACAATGAAAATAAAAGTAGCTCAATGGCAAATAAAATGTATTCTTGAGTTATTGACATAACCGAAGTTTCATGGTAATTCAACGAAATGAAGTAAACTGAGAAACACTGACTTGAATCACCATTTCCGCCTAACAATAAAACACGTAATTAAAAAAAAAATGCACATTTCACTTTGACTCCAAAAAGACACAATTATGCTGTTTTTTGCATGGTCCTGTTTTGGTGCTTCTTTTTTTTTTTTTTTTTTTTTTTTTTGGGTTGAGTTCTGGTAAAGGCGAAGGTAAGTTGTGAGCTTTGTAATTCTTTCTGTGTCAGTTTGGAAGGATATCACAGAAGAATGCAAATACCGCAATATTCGAGATACGGCAAGACTTACGTGAAAGTTTGGACTCCCAATCATTCATACTACACATGTGTGCGTGTATATGTGTGTGTGTAGTCCCATACACTCAGTTTTGTGTGCAGTGCACGTGACTTTCAGTAGGACTGAGTTATTTTGTTAATCGTTTTGGTGATTCCAAAACTTCACACAGTATACAGCAATTATTATGTACTACTACCTAGTCAACCTTTCCAAATTGCTTCCAGACCGTTTCTTCCACGACGTAATTGCATGAGCAGAACTCAGTTTTATATTTAAAGAATTTCCCCATTCATGACTTGCAAGCTGAAATATTTGGCACTAATAAGGATTTAAGGAATTTTAAGGAATCCAAAATTACCTGTCAGAAAGCTAATAATCAGTGCCCAAAAGATGGTCATGAGCATTGCGGCGCAGCTGTACCATGCGTAAGACAGGCTGTAGAGACTGGCTGTAGCTGGTCTGCAAGTCAGAGAGGTGAGAAGTTTGTAGGAGATCGAGGGGGAAAATGGTAATGAGCTGCGGATAATGTACTCACGAGAGAGAGAGAGAAAGAGAGAGAAAGAGAAAGATAGAGGTAGAGAGGAGGGGTGGGGGGGGGGGGGGGGGGGGGAGTAAACAATAATTTTGTGGAAAGAAATAATAGCTTGGAATTAAATAGAGGAACCAAGAGATCAGAATGTTGTTCTGGCATTCATCTAACCGAAAATACGAGACCGAAAATTTCGACCTCGTTAACCCTCAGAAAAGTTGCCATTAAATGTCTTGGTCTCATGCATGGGCTGAAGTCTTTTTTATTTGTTTAATTTGATAACTTTATTATAATTATAATTAAATGAACGTATTACGACCCTATTTCATACAGTCTTCTTGCAGAACGTATTTACCACACCTTGTTATTGGTGGCGCCATGGTTGAAGTCGCTATCATGGAGTCTGAGAGCGTTGTCATAGTGTCCATGGTGATGTTACATCCGGCTATGCTGAGTGGGGGCTTCTCGGAGGATGGCGGGTAAATCTGTGCCCCTATCCCTACCCAGAGTGACCAGGTCAAGCCGAGCAGAGTGCCTACAAACGCTCCCTACAGCAAAGAAAAAGCGGATAGGGACACAAGTGTGTAAAGAGTGTAAAGATAGAGAGAGAGAGAGAGAGGGGGGGGGGCAGAGATGGAAGGGAAGAGAAAGAGAGAGGGGGAGAGAGAAGGGGGCATATGTGACCCGCCGCCTCAAAACCTACAATAAGTCGCAGGGACCACAACGTAGCAAACAGCCCAAAAATAGTAAATTTGCTTGGATTAGTCGATTTTCTGTTTTTGATAGAAATGGGTAGTTTCATTATCATTCTATCATGTCTCAAGTTTGTGAGTCGTAATTCGACTTAGAAATATGTTTTTGGGGCATTTTAAAATGATTCCCTTTTTTCACGTGTCGAGCTAATGAATGTTTGGAGAGCTTTTGTAATACTTTCATTCAATGCCAAATTACTACTTTACCTCTAAAGGTATTAAATTGATTTTTGGAGTGAGTAATGAATAGGTCATCCTGGAGCAGCCTGCCATAATTCAGCGTAATCTGATAATCCCTTCATACCAGTTTCTATGGTCATTTGAATACCCAGTTTTACTTGGGCCCACAGAGAGAGCGAAGGTTTAGCACTCTTTTGTTCCGAACTTAAATGGCCATTTTCTCTGAATAGGAATTATTGATTGCTGGTTACATACTGATTCTAAATGTGATATTTAAAGGTGTTATCTTTGAGTAAACTAAACAAGTGATATACCATTGGAAAGCTGAGAATCTCTACTTTCAGAAAATGTATAAAACAAACAAAATAATTTTGGCGACTTATTGTAGGTTTTGAGGCGTCGGGTCACATATAATAGAGAGAGAGAGAGGGGGAGACAAAGAGAAAACAAGACAAAAAAATAAAGATAGATGGTTTATTGAGAAGGAAAAAAAAAGAACACATGAAGAGAAACAGTATGAAAATGAGACAAGAGAGAGAGAGAGAGAGAGAGAGAGAGACTTTTATACATGTTATAAGTTGATCCCATGTACGCAGGGGCGGATCCAGGATTTTTGGGTCCACTTTTCCTCCAAAATTCTCTGACAAGCAAATAAAATTTCATCTCATATTTTGGGATCTCTTCGTTCTTCCAAGTTATCTCACAAGCTAAAAAGAAAAACATGAGAAGAAAACAAGAAAGGGTAATCAGGTTTAAAAGATGGGGCACAACTTACAAAATGGGGGGGGGGGGGGGTGGGGGTGCCACTGCATGTACACATGCGAAATCCTGCGTACATTATTGAAAAATGACTTGAATGTAAGGCTTGGGAATTTGAACCGGCGCCTCGCACTTACTGAAAATTTGTTAACTTACTAGAGAGTTTATCCAAGGAAATATCATTCCAGCACTGTAAAGCCCTAGAAGTGGACCTCCAATCATTCCAAACACACTGAAAGCTGCCTGAAAGAAAATGTGAAGAGAAAAGTATATTTTCCCTATAACATACCCAAGTCATTGCTTCTAAGGACATTATGCATATATTTGGCATCCACAGTGGTAAAAATTGTTGTGAAATTATACTTCAGTGCTATGACTATTATGATTCAGGAAATGGGCTGGCCTACTCAACGGATATACAATTTGCTTATTGTCATATAGATGGTGATAACCTGTGAGTTGATGGATAAGAGTGTAGATTTTAAATTATATCGACCTCTTGATAGTGTGGCTAAGCACTCACAGAAGGTCGAGTGATGCTATTTCTACCAAGGCCAAAACAATCATTTTCTACAACAATTATTATGTATCTCTGGTTGCAATTAACATATTGGATAGAGTATCATAATAAATGATATTACATACGCTCAGAACACCACCTAGTTGCGACGAGACAAATGCCATTGCAATGCTCAGTAGCCCAAAGAAGAGCGCTATCAGAAAGAAGAGAAACGTTGAAATAATGAAGAATGTTTAATGTGTACAATTAAATTTATTGTCCATGAGATTTTAATTTCATTGCGTTTTCACAGTGTTTTCACTTTATTTCGGTTCTTGATATCGTGGACCTTCTAAAAATATTAAGGTTTGCGAGATAATTGTAATGGCGATGATGATGATGACGACGACGACGATGACGATGATGATCATGATGATTACAATAATAATATTAATAATTATAATGGTAATCATAGCGAAATGTCGTCGAGCGTAACAACGCGGGAAAGACGCATATGACAAAACTATTCAAAATCAAAATTTTATTTTAAAGAGGTGAAACCAAAATGTCAGGATGTAGAATTAGTACTTACCTCTGTCATGTCTTTGAACGCTTTTAAGCAAAATAATATGAAAACGTATATTCAGATACGTCTGACTCTAATTTTAGAAGCACAGATAAAACTAGCAATTTTCATCTTTGCGCCTTTTCCGCGTCTTTATGCGCCACCGCGTTTCGCTAAGCTACCTTAAGGTAATAATAATAACAATAATGATGATCATAATAATAATGGTGATAATGATAATAATAACTAGAGTTTAATTCGTCATGACGAATTAGGTGATCTGTCTTTCACTTTGTACGATCATGATTGTAATCAGGATGATCATAATAATGGGGAAATGCTAAACTGAAGGTAGGAAGTCAAGAATGCCATGAATGGAGATGCTTCTTGAGGACAGGAATGTAGCAAAATGTGTGAAACGGTCATTGTAAAAAGATTACGGTGATGATGATAATGGTGATGATGATGAAGATGATAATATAATGATGGTGATGATAATGATATTCATGATGATTATGGCGTTGGTGATTTTGAAGATGATTGATGATATAATGATGATAATGATAATGATGATAATGATGGGGATAATGGTAAGGATCATGACTGCAATGACAGTGACGTTAACCATGCCAAATATGAACGAGAAATCACATTTCGTTATGAAGATACGACCATAAGTTGATTTGTAGAAAATGGCGCCTAGATGACGTCACAATAAGATAATTAAGATAATTGACTAAGCCAATTTTGAGAAATTGTGATATCTAATAGGACTAATGATATTGTAGGATAGCTTTAATACACGTCAGTGAAACAGATTTTCCATAGGGATATACATAAACCACTGCACAGCACTTTGCAATAGACATAACATGCAAAATAAGGCATTTTATTACTTGGTTTGTGATTGTTTATGTTATAATAGTCGTAGAGGATGGTAAAATGACAAGTAAAAAGAAGCAAAAAAAAAAAAAAAAAAATCGGCCCCGGGGATCGAACCAGGTACCTTGACCATGGTAGTCATGTGCTTTACCGATAGACCAAAATATTTCCCATAGAGATAACACGTAAACGAAAAACGTGATTCTCAAATCCCATTTGGTACTGAAAAATTGGGCATGATCCGACATCTGATCAAAAATTGGAGGGCTTACTAATAAAAGCTTATAGTCTCAGCTAAAACATATTAAAATCTGGAAGGAAATAGACCAAAAATAACTGAGATACTGCTCAGAGAACGATGTCATGTAGATTCATGATTCGAAAAAAAATCATCTTCCATAGACATAACACGCAAATAGGGAAAAATTTGACATGTCGTCTTTAATTGAATATTTCACTGTGATGACGTCATCAAAATGAAAAACCGTGGTGACTGATCTTGTAGACAATTGTCTCAGCTATAACATATCAAAATTTGGAAGAAAATTGACAACTTATTACTGAAATATTAGCAAATGAATACAAAAATGATGACGTCATTTTTTCAAAATCATTTTTTTGAGTTCATATGCAAATAGGATGACGTAAGAAGATGAGATCGGCAAAAAATCTGCATGAATTCAAATCTACAACTCCCAGGCTTTCAGAATATGTAAAGAAATTGGGGGGTTTCCGTGCATTCTGACGAGCTATGGCGGATTTTAGATAGGCATGTTTTTACCACTTTTTACATTAGAATGGCCATTGACGCGCGCACGAATTTTAAAGTTTGACGCACGCGTGTGGCATTATGGAAGGTCGAGAATGACTGCAAATAGTTGGAAATTGTCAAGAATAGTGTCAGGAAGACAAACCATGCGAAAAAACGGCGTTTTTACGTTATGTACGCGCTGCGCGCGCGCATAACGCGCACACGGAAGCGCACGGACGGAAAATTTTTAAATGCTTAAAATGTCCTGAACCATACTCTAATTTGATTAAAAAGTGATTTTGAGCATTTCTAAATTTTGACGCGCTCGTACGTGCGCGTCATGATGCGTGCGCGGATTTTGATGACATTTTCTGTTGACCCTTGACCTGACGTTCATGTGTGTCAAATATGGTTCATTTTTGATGACTCGTTATGAAGATATGATTGATAATGTGATTTCACAAAATGGCGCCTGGATGACGTCACGATGACCTGATGACCTTGAAAAAGATTTTTCAGCTTGACCTTATATGACCTGATGACTGATAGAAATGTCATGAACATTGACTGAGAAGTTTTTGAGATTTATTGGAAACAAGAAAGTGGGAGAAAATAAAAATAAACTAGACTTGAATTCGTCACGAAGACGAATTAGGTGGTCTGTCCTTAAATTGGCACGATCATGATTGTAATCAGGATGATCATATTAATGGGGAAATACTAAACAGAAGACAGGATGTCAAGAATGCCATGAATGGAGATGCTTCCTGAGGACAGGAATGTAGCAAAATGTGTATCGGTCATTGTAAAATGATTATGGTGATGATAACGGTGATTATGATGATTATAATGACATAATGATGATGGCGATGATATAATAGTAGCGATGATGATCATGATGGTGATGATAATAATGATGATGATACAGGATACTTGGGAGATTAACACCATAGCTCTAATACAGGACAGGAAATCACAATTTGCCATAGGGTTGTACATAAACTACTGCACACTACTTTCTAATAGACATAATACGGAAAATAAGGCAGTTTATTACATGATTTGTGATTTTTTATGTTACAATAGTCGAGGAGGATGGTAAAATGACAGGCAAAAAGAAGCAAAAAAAAAAAAAAAAAAAAAATCGGCCCCGGGGATCGAACCAGGTACCTTGACCATGGTAGTCATGTGCTTTACCGATAGACTAAAATATTTCCCATAGAGATAACACGTAAACGAAAAACGGGATTCTCGAATCCCATTTGGTAGTTCAAAATAGGGCATGATCCCGACATCTGATCAAAATTTGGAGACCACCTTAATGAAAGCTTATAGTCTCAGCTACAACATATTAAAATCTGGAAGGAAATAGACCAAAAATAACTGAGATACAGCTCAGAGAACGATGTCATGTAGATTCATGATTCGAAAAAAAATCATCTTCCATAGACATAACACGCAAATAGGGACAATTCTGACATGTCGTCTTTAATTGAAAATTTCAGTGTGATGACGTCATCCAAATGAATAATAATGAGCACTCATGTTGTAGAGAATTGTCTCAGCTATAACATATCAAAATTTGGAAGAAAATCGACCACCTATTACTGAAATATTATCAAAAGAATACAAAAATGATGACATAATTTTTTCAAAATCACTTTTTTGAGTTCATATGCAAATATGATGACGTTAGAACATGAGATCGGCAAAAATTCTACATGAATTCATATCTACAACTCACAGGCTTTCAGAATATGTAAAGAAATTGGGGGGTTTCCGCCCCTTCTGAGGAGCTATGGCGAATTCTAGATGGGCATGTTTTTACCACTTTTTGCATTAGAATGCATTTTGACGTGCGCACAAATTGAAAGGTCGACGCGCGCGTACGACATTATGGAAGGTCGATAATGACTGTCAATAGTTGGAAATTGTCAGGAATAGTGTCAGGAAGACAAACCATGCGAAAAAACGGCGTTTTTACGTTATCTACCCGCTGTGTGCGCGCATAACGCGCGCGCGGACGCGCACGGACAGAAAATTTTGAAATGCGTAAAATGTGCTGAACTGTACTCTAATTTGATTAAAAAGTGATTTGGAGCAATTTTAAATTTTGACGCGCGCGTACGTGCGCGTCATGAGGCGCGCACGGATTTTGATGACATTTTCTGTTGACCCGTGACCTGAAGTTAATGTATGTCAAATATGGTTCATTTTTGATGACTCGTTATGAAGTTATGATTGATAATGTGATTTCACAAAATGGCGCCTGGATGACGTCACGATGACATGATGACCTTGAAAAACAAATCCCAGCTTGACCTTATTTGCCCGGATGACTGACGGATATTTCATGAAAATTGACTGACAAGTTCTCGAGATTTCATGGAAACAAGAAAGTGGTGGAAAAATAAAAATAAATAATAAATAATAATAATAATAAAGAAAATTCTGACGAAATTAAGAGGTGGTCTGTCGACTACGACAGACCACCTAACTAGACTTGAATTCGTCACGAAGACGAATTAGGTGGTCTGTCCTTAAATTGGCACGATCATGATTGTAATCAGGATGATCATATTAATGGGGAAATACTAAACAGAAGACAGGATGTCAAGAATGCCATGAATGGAGATGCTTCCTGAGGACAGGAATGTAGCAAAATGTGTATCGGTCATTGTAAAATGATTATGGTGATGATAACGGTGATTATGATTATAATGACATAATGATGATGGCGATGATATAATAGTAGCGATGATGATCATGATGGTGATGATAATAATGATGATGATACAGGATACTTGGGAGATTAACACCATAGCTCTAATACAGGACAGGAAATCACAATTTGCCATAGGGTTGTACATAAACTACTGCACACTACTTTCTAATAGACATAATACGGAAAATAAGGCAGTTTATTACATGATTAGTGATTTTTTATGTTACAATAGTCGAAGAGGATGGTAAAATGACAGGCAAAAAGAAGCAAAAAAAAAAAAAAAAAAAAAAACGGCCCCGGGATCGAACCAGGTACCTTGACCATGGTAGTCATGTGCTTTACCGATAGACCAAAATAATTCCCATAGAGATAACACGTAAACGAAAAACGGGATTCTCAAATCCCATTTTGTACTGAAAAATTGGGCATGATCCCGACATCTGATTAAAAATTGGAGGGCTTACTAATAAAAGCTTATAGTCTCAGCTACAACATATTAAAATCTGGAAGGAAATAGACCAATAATAACTGAGATACTGCTCAGAGAACGATGTCATGTAGATTCGTGATTCGAAAAAAAATCATCTTCCATAGACATAACACGCAAATAGGGAAAAATCTGACATGTCGTCTTTAATTGAAGATTTCAGTGTGATAACGTCATCAAAATGAAAAATGATGGTAACTGATCTGGTAGAGAATTGTCTCAGCTATAACATATCAAAATTTGGAAGAAAATCGATCACCTATTACTGAAATATTAGCAAATGAATACAAAAATGATGACGTCATTTTTTCAAAATCATTTTTTTGAGTTCATATGCAAATATGATGACGTTAGAACATGAGATCGGCAAAAATTCTACATGATTTCAAATCTACAACTCACAGGCTTTCAGAATATGTAAAGAAATTGGGGGGTTTCCGTATATTCTGAGGAGCTATGGCGAATTCTAGATAGGCATGTTTTTACCACTTTTTACATTAGAATGCCCATTGACGTGCGCACGAATTTGAAAGTTTGACGCGCGCGTACGACATTATGGAAGGTCGAGATTGACTGTAAATAGTTGGAAATTGTCAAGAATAGTGTCAGGAAGACAAAATATGCGAAAAAATGGCGTTTTTACGTTCTCTACGCGCTGTGTGCGCGCATAACGCGCGCACGGACGCGCACGGACAGAAAAAATTAAAATGCTTAAAATGTCCTGAACAATACTCTAATTTGATTAAAAAGTGATTTGGAGCAATTTTAAATTTTGACGCGCGCGTACGTGCGCGTCATGAGGCGCGCACGGATTTTGATGACATTTTCTGTTGACCCGTGACCTGAAGTTAATGTATGTCAAATATGGTTCATTTTTGATGACTCGTTATGAAGTTATGATTGATAATGTGATTTCACAAAATGGCGCCTGGATGACGTCACGATGACATGATGACCTTGAAAAACAAATCCCAGCTTGACCTTATTTGCCCGGATGACTGACGGATATTTCATGAAAATTGACTGACAAGTTCTCGAGATTTCATGGAAACAAGAAAGTGGTGGAAAAATAAAAATAAACTAGACATTGAATTCGTCACTGAAGACGAATTAGGTGATCTGTCTTTTGATCTTGATATTTTTGACGAAGACGAATGACAAAATGATAATGTGAAACATGACGTTGATATCGGTAATTATAATGAATCTATTCACAATTTTTATGATTTCAGCCTTTTCCTAGCATTTTCAATTCGTAGGCTCTAATACCTATTTTAGTGAAATAGCGCCCCCTTTGTTTCAATGGGGCATAGAGTGTGTGAACATGAATTTTGGATGATTCGTGGATATCATGACAGTGATGATGATAATGATGTTGATAATCATCATCATCATCCCGAATATCATCATGACGATGATGATGGTGATGATAATGATGATAATGATGATAATATAATGACGATGATAATGATGATTATGATGGTGTTAATGATGATGATTGATGGTGATGATAATGATGCTGATGATAATCATCATCATCATGAATATCATCTCAGTGATGATGATATTGATGTTGATGATAATGATAATGGTGATGACCATGACTGAAGTGACATTGACCTTAGCCATGCCAAATATGAAAGAGAGATGACATTTCGTGAAGAAGATACGATCATAAGTTGATCTTTACAAAATGACGCCTGGATGACGTCACAATAATCTGATGACCTTGAAAAAGATGCGGGAACTTGACCTTATTAGGACTGATGACTGACAAAAATTTGAAGATAATTGACTAAGCCAATTCTGACATATTGTGATGTCAAATAGGACTATTTGATATTGCAGGATGCTTGGGAGATAAACCCCATAGCTCTAATACACGACAAGGAATCACAATTTCCGTAGGGTTGTACACAAACTACTGCACACTACTTTCTAATAGATATAACACGGAAAATAAGGCAGTTTATTGCATGGTTTGTGATTGTTTATGTTATAATAGTCGAAGAGGATGGTAAAATGACAGGCAAAAAGAAGCTAAAAAAAAAAAAATTTATGGACCCACCGGGGATCGAACCTGGGTCACCGGAATGGGAGTCAAGTGCTTTGACCAATATACCAAAATATTTCCCATAGAGATAACACGTAAACGAAAAACGGGATTCTCCAATCACATTTTGTAGTTTAAAATTGACAATGATCCCGACATTAGATTGAAAAAACCGAACCCTCATAGAAAGAGTATGTATCAGGCTACAACATATTAAAATCTGGAAGGAAATAGACCAAAAATAACTGAGATACTGCTCAGAGAACGATGTCATGTACATTCATGATTCGAAAAAAAATCATCTTCCATAGACATAACACGCAAATAGGGGAAATTCTGACATGTCGTTTTTAATTGAAAATTTCACTGTGATGACGTCATCAAAATGAAGAACCGTGGTTACTGATCTTGTAGAGAATTGTCTCAGCTATAACATATCAAAATTTGGAAGAAAATCAACCACTTATTACTGAAATATTATCAAATGAATACAAAAATGATGACGTCATTTTTTCAAAATCATTTTTTTGAGTTCATATGCAAATAGGATGACGTAAGAAGATGAGATCGGCAAAAAATCTGCATGAATTCAAATCTACAACTCCCAGGCTTTCAGAATATGTAAAGAAATTGGGGGGTTTCCGTGCATTCTGACGAGCTATGGCGGATTTTAGATAGGCATGTTTTTACCACTTTTTACATTAGAATGGCCATTGACGCGCGCACGAATTTTAAAGTTTGACGCACGCGTGTGGCATTATGGAAGGTCGAGAATGACTGCAAATAGTTGGAAATTGTCAAGAATAGTGTCAGGAAGACAAACCATGCGAAAAAACGGCGTTTTTACGTTATGTACGCGCTGCGCGCGCGCATAACGCGCACACGGAAGCGCACGGACGGAAAATTTTTAAATGCTTAAAATGTCCTGAACCATACTCTAATTTGATTAAAAAGTGATTTTGAGCATTTCTAAATTTTGACGCGCGCGTACGTGCGCGTCATGATGCGTGCGCGGATTTTGATGACATTTTATGTTGACCCTTGACCTGACGTTCATGTGTGTCAAATATGGTTCATTTTTGATGACTCGTTATGAAGATAGGATTGATAATGTGATTTCACAAAATGGCGCCTGGATGACGTCACGATGACCTGATGACCTTGAAAAAGATTTTTCAGCTTGACCTTATATGACCTGATGACTGACAGAAATGTCATGAAAATGGACTGGAAAGTTTTTGAGATTTTGTGGAAACAAGAAAGTGCTAGAAAATAAAAATAAATAAATAAATAATAAATAAAGAAAGAAAATTCTGACGAATACAATAGGTGATCTGTCGACTACGACAGATCACCTAATAATAAATAATAATAAAGAAAATTCTGACGAAATTAAGAGGTGATCTGTCGATTACGACAGACCACCTAACTAGAATTTAATTCGTCATGAGGACGAATTAGGTGATCTGTCTTTCAATTTGTACGATCATGATTGTAATCAGGATGATCATAATAATGGGGAAATGCTAAACTGAAGATAGGAAGTCAAGAATGCCATGAATAGAGATGCTTCTTGAGGAGAGGAATGTAGCAAAATGTGTAATAAACGGTCATTGTAAAATGATTATGGTGATAATGATAATTGTGATTATGATGATTATAATGATATAATTTCAGATAATTGACTAGGCTAATTTTGAGAAATTGTGATATCAAACAGGACTATTTGATATTGCAGGATACTTGGGAGATAAACCCGGTAGCTCTAATCCATGACAGGGAATCAAAATTTCCATAGGGTTGTACACAAAGTACTGCACACTACTTTCTAATAGACATAACATGCAAAATAAGGCATTTTATTACATGGTTTGTGATTGTTTATGTTATAATAGTCGAAGAGGATGGTAAAATGAAAGGCAAAAAGAAGCAAAAAAAAAAAAAAAAATTATGGACCCACCGGGGATCGAACCTGGGTCACCGGAATGGGAGTCAAGTGCTTTGACCAATAGACCAAAATATTTCCCATAGAGATAACACGTAAACGAAAAACGGGATTCTCAAATCACATTTTGTACTGAAAAATTGGGCATGATCCCGACATCTGATCAAAAATTGGAGACCACATTTGTAAAAGCTTATAGTCTCAGCTACAACATATTAAAATCTGGAAGGAAATAGACCAAAAATAACTGAGATACTGCTGAGAGAACGATGTCATGTAGATTCATGATTCGAAAAAAAATCATCTTCCATAGACATAACACGCAAATAGGGAAAATTTTGACATGGCATCTTTAATTGAAAATTTCACTGTGATGACGTCATCAAAATGAAATATGGTAGATATTGATCATGTAGAGAATTGTCTCAGCTATAACATATCAAACTTTGGAAGAAAATCGACTACCTATTACTGAAATATTATCAAAAGAATACAAAAATGATGACATCATTTTTTCAAAATCATTTTTTTTAGTTCATATGCAAATATGATGACGTCAGAACATGCGATTGGCAAAAATTCTACATGAATTCAAATCTTCAACTCACAGGCTTTCAGAATATGTAAAGAGATTGCGGGGTTTCCGCCCATTCTGACGAGCTATGGCGGATTCTATATAGGCATGTTTTTACCACTTTTTACATTAGAATGCCCATTGACGTGCGCACGAATTTGAAAGTTTGACGCGCGCGTACGACATTATGGAAGGTCGAGATTGACTGTAAATAGTTGGAAATTGTCAAGAATAGTGTCAGGAAGACAAAATATGCGAAAAAACAGCGTTTTTA
Source organism: Heliocidaris erythrogramma (assembly GCA_025617745.1). Taxonomy (NCBI): domain Eukaryota; kingdom Metazoa; phylum Echinodermata; class Echinoidea; order Camarodonta; family Echinometridae; genus Heliocidaris; species Heliocidaris erythrogramma. Next base: position 33,332,478 of record CM046862.1, on the reverse strand, counting down.
CTTTCTCTACGCGCTGTGTGCGCGCATAACGCGCGCACGGACGCGCACGGACAGAAAATTTTAAAATGCTTAAAATGTCCTGAACCATACTCTAATTTGATTAAAAAGTGATTTTGAGCATTTTTAAATTTTGACGCGCGCGTACGTGCGCGTCATGATGCGTGCGCGGATTTTGATAACATTTTATGTTGACCCTTGACCGGAAGTTCATGTGTGTCAAATATGGTTCATTTTTGATGACTCGTTATGAAGATATGATTGATAATGTCATTTTAAAAAATGGCGCCTGGATGACGTCATGATGATCTGATGATCTTGAAAAAGATTTTGGAGCTTGACCTTATATGACCTGATGACTGATAAAAATGTCATGAAAATTGACTGAGAAGTTTTTGAGATTTCGTGGAAACAAGAAAGGGGGGGAAAATAAAAATAAATAAATAATAAAGAAAATTCTGACGAAATTAAGAGGTGATCTGTCAAATGACAGATCACCTAATAAATAAATAAATAAATAAATAAATAAAGAAAGAAAGAAAATTCTGACGAAATTAAGAGGTGATCTGTGATGACAGATCACCTAATAATAATGATTATAATAATAATAATAATAATAATGATAATAATAGAAATAATAACAATAATGGTATTAATACCCAGGGTAGACTCGTTCGTCTGAATACTGAGGGCCCTGCAATCATATCAGAGTTATCCCGGCTTTAGTAGAATTTCAAGCTCATAGAAGTTATAACTTTTTAATTAGAAGCTACCAAAGTTGGGTATACTTATCTTTGATACGCACTTTATTGCTTGTCGACCGACAAGTCGCAAGACCGAAGACACTTGAAAACATTAATGTTTTCAAGTGTCTTCGGTCTTGCGACCTGTCGAAAACAAGTTACTTTTCACCATGAAATAAATTTCGAAGTCACATTAATCATAACTTTTTAATCAAAAGTTATCAAAGTTGGCATGGTTGGGTATACTTTTTATTGATACGCACTGTATAGTCTCATTAGATAAAAGAAAAAATATAATTTATTCTTCTATCTTGTAATTCAAAGTTTACATGTCTGTTTCATCCAATCGTTACTATATTTCACAAACTTTATGCAAGAAACTTTTGCCTTAAATTTGGTCTTGAGGGGTGATGAAGGTTAGCGTCAATTATGTTAACAGGTCTGGTTTTAGTATTTACCAAGACCCTTTGCGGTCCATGTATAGGTCTTTTCTTTCATGTCAGGCCAAATTGATTTCACGACATCCTCGCCGAACACAGCAGCCAATGAGTTGACACCAGACGACACAGTACTGATTAATTAATGAAAGAAAACATTAAGGGGTATAATTATTATTAAACGTCAAGACTCCTTAGACATAACGATGGAATATAAATCTATGCAAATTGACATGGAGTATGGAAACAATGATCCTTTTGCTTTTTTCAACTTCTTAGAGCAATGATTTTTGGCGCCAAAATAGTGCACAAATGAGAAACGGCTTCCTGATCAGATTTCCATCCTCATAAAGTTAAGTTAAGAAATACAGTACATGGAAACACAAGCTAAAGAAGATGTTGTATATAACAAGGCGTAGGAGAATGGTGGGCATTATAAAGTAAATGTCGCTAAAGATATCGAATACATTGCACAACCTCTCAATACTGTAACCAAAATGAAACGCTTTGATGATAATGAAATGTCAATAATTGTGTTATAAGTACTTCCATACTAAACTTTGATATCTGCTCGGGAGAAAATGAAATACAGTTTAGATTCATAATGCCATGAAAAGAGACAAGTGTGTTCAGAATTTAGATTGCAGAGATACCTTCTTTGTCAAGTTCATGGCATACAGATATCAAATGACGTGGTTATTCTAAAGTTAGTTATACCTGAGCGCTGCACTAAAAACGGCTGAAGTAAATAGACCAGGTAATCCGGGCATGTTGCCAAACAGGTACATCACGAAGTATGGCATGAGCTTCAATGAAATAATAAACAATATGTTTTCAGCAAAATACATTCATTGTTCATTTGAATTAGATGTTGGTCTGAGTTTTAGGAGAAAGAAAGAAAACAGTAAAAACAAACAGTAAAAACTGTTGTATACACAGTAAAGCGGAAATATGCAAACATTATATCCCGTCATAGTTTTAGGAAGTCAGGCGAATAATATGAACTTCAGTGGCGTATCCAGGGGGGGGGGGCGCAACAGGCGCGCGCCCCCCCTATTGGCCGTCGTAAAAAAAAAAAAAAAATAGCCAAAAAAAAAAAATCCTCATACCAATTGAAAATATTGTTCATTAAATAGGCTTCAAAATTGGTCACATATATAGAACTGCCAAGTAGTACGTTTTTAACGTATTAATACATTTTTTGGAGTAAAATACGTCCGTACGTTTTTCTGTGCGAAAATCCGTTTTTTGAAAATTCCGAGTATGGTTGTTCGAACTTACACTACGTAGATACCGTACAACTACCTTATCTTGTCTATGTGCACTGTTTGTGCTAACATGTACAGTGTATACGAAGCATGGGTGTGAGAACAAACAGTGTACATTGACAAGATAACGTACTTTGCAGTGAATCCATGTTATGCATGATGGCAGTGCACGAGTGTGCTATCGCGAGATAAGGAAATCACAGCCCCTAATAACCGGCATTTGTCCTCTGAGAACTGATTCTAAATTTTGCAAATGAGTCCAAATGGAATATCATCGCTATTTTTCATGATTCAAGTGAGAGATAATGTCTAATTTGTTGAAATATTCTCTTGAAAAAATCCCTGCTGGAAAGTGAATTCCAGCAGGGATTTTTTCAAGAGACTATGATCAAGGTACAAGGATACAGGTGCCAAGTCTTCCAGCACCAGCGGCCTAGATAATTGGTAGTTTGGTGGGTACAGTGCGTGCATATCGTGAATCGTTCTTCATGACCAGGCTTTCGTGGCTTGTTTTCTACTCTTCCCGCCCCCCCCCCCCCCACTCAGTATTATTTAGGGTACGCGTATGCTTGTTCCCTCCCTTTGAAAGCACCCCCTATCTCAGGGCTGCCAAAATTTCTGAACCCCCCTATCGCGGGCTTTGCGCGGGCTTTTCCTGCTTTGGAGACCCCCATAAATTCAGAACACTGCTCAATGTACCCCCCTATCTCAGGTGAGCTCTCATTCCAACCCCATATCTCAGGACAGACACCAACCCCCTCCCAAGTAAGCTGTCATTACAATACCTTGGAAGAGATGGGGGCCAGTGTTTCTACTTTTCAAAATGAAATAATCCTGGCTGAATTAGCTATCAAAACTAGCAGGAATTTCAGGAATTTGATCCTGGGATTTGATCGATTTTTCAAGATATTTCATAACCTCCCTTTTTTTAATTTCTCAGGTGTCGAAGAGAGAGAGAGAGAGAGAGAGAGATAAAGAAAAACACCCCTAATAATGAAATCTCCGAGTGAAAGATAAAAAACACCCCCTTTTTTTACAATTCACGGGCCGGATTGTGTCGCCCCAAAAATACCCCTTTACCGGAGATTTTGGGAACACGCATGCGGTCCCTTCGACCTCCGAGTGGGGGGGGGGGGGGGGGGGGGCCGGGCTACTCTTTAACTTTATGTTGGGGTGTTTGAATTTAGCTGTGGTTAACTACATACGATCAGGGAATTCCTGGAATGTTATAGAATGAAGATAAAGTAATTTTCCATCGAAAAAAATTGAGTTCCTGGTTTTGAGTTTAGATCTTACTAGGCAACTGGGCAAGGTGAATTTGCATATTGTGTGGTAAAAAGCAGATCAATTGGCTAAAATATTAAGTTAATCATGTCAATATTTCTTTATAATGTACTGTAGATTAATGAATTTAGCCCTCTAAAGAACAAGAAAACATACCAGCTTCAGGGGGCTTCGCTCCCTGAACCCTCAAAAGAGGCTTTGCCCCTCGACCCCATCAGGGGCCCTGAGCGGGCCCCTGTACCTCCGGCTTGGGTTTTCAGGATTTTTTTGAGCTGAAGGAAGCAAACATTCAAACCCGAGTATGCAGCTCAGCAAAATGGAGCTGCTTCGAGACGAGACGAGTTCAGTGCCTGTTGCAAACTGTGCGGGGCACAATTTTGACCAGTATTTTTTTATTTTTTAATGCATTCACATGAAACGACTTTATGCAACTGAAGGCGTTCTTATTAAAGAAATGTACAGTAGTCGCATTAGCATTTTTAAGGAAAATAGCGAAAAACATATAAAACCGGCAAAATATGTTTTTTCAACTGAAAATATGTTTTTTTCTAGCTGAATATTTTTTTGAAAGTGACAGGTTGGCAGCTCTGCATATAGCACTATTTTGCATCTCAGCCCTTCTTCAGAAGCAAAAATTTTCCAAAGACGCCTCCCCCATGACGGCGATCAATAATTCCTGGCGCCCCCCCCCTATAAGGAAATCCTGGATACGCCCCTGAACTTATAGAGACAGAAGTTGAAACATCACATCAAATTTACTATTCCTCATTAAAAAAAATAACCCCAAAACAGCAAAAACAAAATAAAAAACAAACAAATAAGAATATAGAAAAGTAATTGCTTCTTCATAACAAAGAAGTTTGAATAGTTCATTTGGAACAACAATTTACTTCTTATGAATTTACTATTCGTTATTTTGGAGCAAAAAAAAAACAAAAAACAAATAAATATATAGAGAGGTAAATTCTTCTTTTCACTCAAAAGCAAATTTTACCTGGTCTGACTTGGAGACGTAGCTCATGGTGAGTGGGTCACAGTCTGCAAAATTAGCATACATGACGATACCTGAAATGCACGCTGTTGACACGACGACGATCATCCCAACGATAGCAAAGATTAGAGACCTGTTAGGAAATTGTGGAAAACACTGTTAAAAACATGAAAAGTAGGCGTGTTTATACATATTCGGCAGATGAATGAAGGGGTGAAAATACTGAATAAAATGTGAACTCAGAGAATCGAGAGAGCATTGCTTTCAAACGACTTCGATACCAGAAAACACAAATTTGGTTGAATTCTGGAGATAACGGTGAGAATATATATTTGTAAAAAATGTTAATACATAAGGCGGATAAAGGAAAGTACCAAACTCATATTTGGAAAATATTCAAAGGATATTTTTATTTTCTCTCTGCTGTTGACACTTTTCTTTCACATGAAAATTATCATCGTCTTATTAAAATATTGCAAATTTAATTAAACAAATTAAAAATTGGTTATTTGAAAACAAGCTGATCTGTATTTTTACGAAACGGAAATTTGATATCGACGAAACCCAAATGTATTTGAATAGAAAAGCAATTGTATATGTACACAGTACATTTCTTGGTGTTTATATCGATTATCATTGAACATGGAATACTCAGGTTGTCTCAGTGTGCTCAAAAATGTCTAAGAACATTGGTGTCATCAACAAACTCGATTTTTTGGCCTAAATCAATATTACTCAATTTATATTATTCACTGATATATCCATATCTGTCGTATTGTATCATTATTTTGGCATCGACATATTAATAAAATTTATAAAGAGTTCAAAAACTACAAAAGAATAATTTTCAATATTACTTACAATGCTCAAACAGAGCCCCTTTTCAGACGATTAAAACTCATGAATATTGTCGATTTATATAAATCTAGACTGGATCTGATTATGTATTCATGGCACAATAAGCTGTTACCCTCATCCTTTTCTAGATATTTTCGTGCAAATGTGGATATCAATTCACATTCAACACGTTATAAAGATGATTTTCATATTGCCTACAGTAAGACTTGCAACAACTCAAACAGTATTTTATGTAGGACATAGGCTTTGGAACTCACTATCACCTGCCTTAAAAGTATGTTGTTCCTTAGGTTGGTCCTTAGGGAGCCGATTGTTGATTGCTATTGTCCTATTGTGCTATATAGCTTATACTGTTCTGTGATTGCTTTCTTCTCTGACGACTCTGTATATTATCTGTCTGACAGTCTATCCATTTCTCTGTGTTCGTCTTTCTTTTGCTTCTGACTCCTTTCTTTTCTCTCCCTCCTCTCTCGCTCTCTCTCTCTCTCTCTCTCTCTCTAGCCATCTTGTTTGTTATTATTGCTATGTACAAGGGCTGAAAGTACTAAGATGTTGATCATCTAAATTCAACCCTCATGCATGTCCATTGTGTCAATTCATATATTGTGAATTGTCGACTATTTTGTATGCATCAAATAAATCATTGTTTATTGTATTTATGGTTGAGTAGAAATAAACTTTGAATTGAATTGAATTTAATATAGCAATAGCAGGTGTCAGTCCGATTCGCGGTTATGACAACGCTATGACAAAAACCAATTCTACTATGTTATGTAAAGAGAAAGGGGGAAAAGAATGTGCAGGCCGACCAAATAAGATATGAAGTATGGTGGATTCATATTTGACTGCCCCTTCCTATAGGGGAAAATATATTTGTTGTGGTGGTTGTTTTTGTTTTTAATATGAGTGCTTCATATTATCAAAATGCATTCCATAGTACATCCGTGGCATTTCAGCGTGTGGTATATATAAATGATACATGCTCAACATGAGCGAGCTTGGATGATAAAGAAACTGCATGTTTTCTAGAGAGAGAGAGAGAGATACTCTGGTTGCCAACATATTATACACCCTGGATAACTACTCTTCAGCTCTTTACTTACAGTAAAGCAGCCTTTTCGGATCCACACGTGAGGTACCTCTGGACCTGTGACTGGTTGACAGCGTATAGAGTGCTCCAGAAAAACGTTCCACCTACGACAACGGTCCAGAAAGTATGGCGTACAGTCGGGTCTGGATTGAAGCTGAAACGAAAAATAACTAATTGCGTATTCATATTCCGTCTTGTGTACACTGTAAAAAATCACTGTAGATTAATAGGTTTTTTGACTCATAAAATTACAAGTTTTGGCCGTTTTTCTGTTAATACGGTATTTTTCTTGTGAAATGGCAAAATTCTTGTGAAATGGCAGGAAAATTGCTATAGCAATTTTCCTGCCATTTCACAAGAAAAATACCGTACTAACACAAAAACGTCCAAAACTTGTAATTTTACAAGTCAAAAAACCCTGTTCATCTACAATTATTTTTTTACAGTGTACTTGTATTTGATGTATATGCATATTTATACGTCTTTAAAATGGTTGTTATTATTTAACGTTGTATTTATTTAGCTATGAGGACTTACTCCCATAGGTCAAGTCGCCCGCCCTCTCCGGCGATCCGCCAAACCTCGTCGAAGCCACTCACGTTGATAGACCCAGCGATGATGACAGCCAAGAAACCAGCCATCATGACAGTCACTTGGAACGTATCAGTCCATAGCACTGCTTTCATACCACCCTATACGTAATGAAATACGCCAATCGGTGTTATAAAACTGTAAGTAAGCATAGGCGAAAGGACAAACTCTCACTTTGTAGGCATGTGTGTGTGTAAATTAAAGTGACAAACAGTGCAGATAACACACCTGTATAATATTGAGGAAACACAGTGGTGTACGATGTATTTGGGTTTTGACTCATCGGATATCTACGTAACTCCCTACGGATTTTGAATGTGGTGTTGATATAACGTTCACCATTAACTATGTTTCAATTGTCTTCACGGGTGTGATAAACTCAGAAAGTTCAGCATACTTACAACAGTCGTATAGAATGTGCAGACAATACCAATCGCCAAAACGGAGCCCCATAGGTCCAAGCCACTGACTGGAGAAATCATGGATTAAAAAAAAAAGAAAAGTGAAGCATATTGGGGATTTTGGTAGAGTGGTTCTTAACCCATAGACCGTGTAACACGTAACAACTGACAAGTGTGCCTACATACTACCTGGAGTTTTGGTGCCCCCCCCCCCCCCCCCCCATGCTGATAGGCCTCGTGGGACTTTCGGGGAAGAGGAGGAAGAGAGAGAGAGAGAGAGAGAGAGAGAGGGGGGGGGGGGCTTAATGTTTGGGTGAAAATGATCAAGTCCCAAATTTAAAATCTATGACAAGTTTCATCAATAACTGAGACAATGGCAGTGATTAAGAGTTGCATTCGGAGTTTAATGGTTAGGTTTAGAACTTGGTCTATATGCATCATATGTTTTGCTACTACATCAAACGATTTAAGAAGTATTTAAAGTTTGAATATATTTTTTATTTTGTTTTGTTATTGTTTTATATGGAGTCTAGAAACTATGATTCTGACTTCGTGGAGAAAAAAATATATACTCTGATGAGTCCAAGACGAAAGGCTTTATCGTGCGTCCTTTCAACGCAACTCCCCCCACCCCCCCCCCCCAAAAAAAAGGGTTAAGAAATGCACTGAAGTAAGGAAAGTATGGGATTGTTTACCTTGATTTAAGGCGAGTGCTGGAGCATAGATGACGATACCAAGGTATAAAAGCTGTATGCAAAAGGACACACATCATGACAATAAGCCATTTAGACCACTTAGGCCCCATTACCACTTAAAATCAATCAACACTAACAGTCATTTTAAGAGAAAAGTTACACATTCACTGGGTTGAGCAGTCAATATTTCATTTCCCATAATACATACAGAAACACTATATGGTTTTGTTTTGTTTTGTTAGGTTTTTTCTTTTTCTTTTTTAATCATGCTTATTTTAATCATCCAGGTTTCAAAATAAGGCAGGTTTCAAAATAAGGACAATCGCTCGTATATTTACAGAAGTTAAATATAGCTAACGGTCTAGCCAAATTACTTGATATAAACGATGCCTACTTGTCCTTCATTATTCATGATCAATACAAATACTGAAGAAACAATTACCATTTGCAGGAAATAAAGTGTCGTCCCAAGTAATCTCGTTTGTCTGTTAAAGCGTTTCTCGAGGTACTGTAGAAAAAATGTGGACCGTTATGATAATTATAGGAAAAAATAATAGACAACCCCCCAAAAACAAACAAACAAACAAACAAACAAAAACAAAACAAATTTAAAAAAAGCACGTTATTGAACTGCCCAGTATATTGCCTTTCTACCCAGTTTCCTTTATTTTACTAAAGCTTCGCCTATGGAAACATCCAAGGGGAAAATAATAGTGTTCTCGATCAACTATCGTAATGGATCCAATGACCGGGGTAAAAAAAAACACTGTAAAGCGCTATGATTAGTTACTAACTGGAAAGGCACCATATAAATGCATGTATTGTTATTATTATCATTAATAGTACAGATTGGGGACATACTCTTAATAACTATCACCACCATTTTATCAAAGTAGACTTAACTTCAACTTAGGACAAAATACCTACCGGACAGCAATCTCCTAGGATATTCATGATATTTTATAACCCGCATAACTACAACGTCGTTCAATTGCCCATTGCAGTAAAAATATCCGTTAAGAAATAGGTTGGTAACAACCGGGCGTGCACCTCTTTGCGTGTGGCCTGCGACGGATTTCGCAGAAAATCCTTGCGTCGCACGCACGGGTCTGCACGTGTTTGCAAGCACGTAGGATCACGCAGGATACGCAAGGAGGCTGTTGGACATGTCCAACAATATCTGCGTATGGCTATGTGTTCTGATGGACACATGTGACACACGCAGCAATCTTACTCACTGCACGCGCTCCTTGCGGAGGTCTCACAATGCCCCTGGCTCCATACGGAGCCGTGACATGTCGCACGTTGGTTGCACGTCGGTTGCACGTACCTGTAAGGGGCTGTAGAGAGTTCTTGCATGTACGAGGGAGTATGTTAATGAGGAGGGTGCAAGACGCCCAAGTGGAGGTGCAGAGAGGAGCAAAGCTGGTTGTGACCATGACAAAAAGAGGACGTATATATCGCAGGAGTTGGCCCACAGCCGATCGCAGCTGCGCACAGGTACGTGCAAAAACACGCACGATCAGTTGTGACCATATAGCATAAGGCGATACGAAACCCTTTAACGTCCTTCCCTCGTTCTCTTGCATTTTAGACCAAACTAACACGATTACGTCATTACCTGCGCTAAACGACCCTGTGAAGGCAATTATCTCATACGACCGTTCTTAAAAGTATTGTTATTATACATTCAATTGCAATCACTTTTTATATCACTCTCGCAAAAGACTGTACCAGTCACTGACGCGGTCCTAACGTCACCAAATGACGCCGGGCCTAACCCACCTAGTAATAAGGAGTTTTCGGATGTGTCGACTAGAACGCCGTCCTAGATCCTTCCAGCAACAATGGACTGCTTTGTGTTGACTGCATACAGAGTAGGTGAAGCATAAAGCTATCAGGGAACATTGCATGTGGCGCGGTTCACGTCTTAGAGAAGATGGCAAAACCATGTTTAACGCGTTCTCGATCTGACTAGTGGACGAGGGAGGAGCCATTGGACTCCGTTCTTGCACAAAGCGCGGTATGCAGCTAACACAAAGCAGTCCATTGTAGCCGGGAGGATCTAGGATAGCGTTCAAGTCGACACATTAGAAAGCTCACTAATTTAGTGCGCGCACCCCTCCCCCACCCCCATGGCACTGGTACACCATAAAAGATAGAGCCACTTATGTGTGAGGGTGATCGATTAAAATCAATTTAGGTGTAATACATTTTAAGTCTTGATAACCCCCATCCCTTATGATGGAACATTGTCATCGGCTTATAAAAACAGGCGCACGGTAGTTCCGCTTTGTCTCTGTCCATATGGTGCTTTTCCGGAGGTACTTATCAGATTGTTCGACACATTCTATGGCCAGAATTGCTGATTAGAAAATATATTTCGGCTGGGTGGTAGCTTTATGGAGACAAAATAAATTCAGTGGTGGAACAGTGATTCTTTGATTGCTTGTGGGGGTTTAATTTGGAGGAGCATAGCCCCTCTAAACACTCCCTCCCACAAAAAAAAACAACATCAACACATAATCATTTATTGAAAACCAAAGACAAAGATTTTTTTTAAATTTTTAATTAAGAATGTTTCTTTGATAAACGAAAAAAATGGTTTTCAGATTTAGCCGGGGGGGGGGGGGGGGGTGGGGGGGGGGGGGGCATACGAGGACAACCTGGCACAGGCTTTTACGCTAGTATATATTTAAATCAGGTATGATTCGTTGTGGACGTGGTCCTGGCACACGGGCGGTCTGGCCATGGGGGTTGGGGGAGTTGGAGTAGTTTTCCCCAAGGGCAGGTCAATATTTAAATAATGCCGGTCAATAACAAAAAGGGCAGGTTAATTGCGCCGAAATTCCCATCTCGAATGTTAGTCTCAGTCCGCCCCAGTGTTGGTCAGTGGTTGATCGCTTTAACAATAACATACAATCAGTGTCCCAATGCAATAATAAAGTTTTCCCAAAATTTGTTTTTACAGATACCGACCTCATTTGCACTCGTCACACCTAAGCGATAAAATGTTGGTAGAAAAAGCGATGTGACGACTCCGGTACCAATGAAAGCTATCCCATAGAGCCAATACATTGGTCCATTCAGGTACATCTCGGCAGGCGTTCCCAGTACGGTGATCGCCGAGATGAAACTCGCTACCAGCGACATTGCCACTGGAATCGGGTTCATGTTACGATTGGCGAGCAGGAACTCACGGGTAGTCGATTGTTTGCCACCGGTAAAGGCGTAGAAGATGCCAATGCTAGTAGAGACGGCTAGCATCGCTGCAAGGACGACATAATCCCAGGCTTGGAACAGTCCCACGTCGTAAAACTCGGTGTCCACCATTTTTACTCGAGGCTATGCAATTTGAAGAAAACAGATGATGTTGGCAAAACATGAAATATGAAGACTTTAGGATCTCATAACGGAGTCGGAAGATGCTCTGTCTCGTTTTACATTACAGATGCGCATAACACAATCCAACAAACCAAAGTGACTAATACCTCATTATCAAAGGGTGTTGAGTTCATGGAATAAGTTTTATAGATCTGTTAGACTATTCGCTAGGGCAGGTTAAACATTCCCACTGCCGCATTCACCAAAGAGCCACTCAGAAAACAAAAGTTAGGCAGGAAACAAAAGGTCATATTACTTCCCGTATTCTTCAGAGGGCCTTCGATTTTTTCCTATCAGGGGTATGAACTTGTTTATTGTATCAACAAGACACGATAAAAGTGGGAGAAAGCTTCCCATACCGTGCTTGAATAGCATGTTTTTAAGCGGTATATAATAAGCGGTAAATACGATGTGATTTTGATACAACGCACAATTTTTAGAGCCTCCATTCCGAGTTATCTGAGCCTGGGTATCCATCTGGGACTAAACATTTTTACAGGATCGTATTCGAAACAAACTTTGACCCCAAACTTGTCACATTTAATTTCACTTTAAAACAGACATACCTTTGTTATGTGATCCGTGTTATGAAACTGTTTATCAACGTACGTATATTAGCCGTGTGAATGTCATTCTTAATTTTTGTAACATTCGTTGGGCATAGCTCCGCGTCTTCCTTTTTATTGATGTGTTTTATATCGTATTGGTTCTCATAAAAAACATACTACCCTTTTGGTGAAATATCTAACACATTCTTATATTAATATTTCTCTCCCTATCATATTCCAATCTCTTCATTTTGCTTCACCTACAACATTACCTCAATGGCATAAACGACCCCTCTCCCGATACGTCTGAAGATCGGAATAAAAGTAGAGCTGAAATCATAATCTGGGATGGGATTGGATCATGTTGTCTGGCTAGCTTGACAAACGTGAGGGTGGGGGCGGGGTGTTATTCGGCAGCTACGTATGATATAAACACACATTCTTAAAACAACTGAATGAAAAAATTGCCTAACATGAGGGCACTCTTTATTACCATCGTTGATAACGTTTTACGGATCACCTTTCAACACAATTTGAGGAACGGTCACCCTGGTCGATGCTAGTTGGCCAGTAAAATCGCCTATCACTTATTCAGACACCTATATTACCCTCTTGATGGAACTTACATGTATTTCTTAACCCAACCCAATGCATGTATATTTACAGTGCACCGCTAGTAAATAAAGTATATAGTTTTTGTGTTTTCGTTTCTTGACGAATACCCAATCAAGAAAGGGACGGGGGCGCAGGTGAGTTGGTATTACTTAAACGGTAGTAACATGTCATTTTCCCACACAAACTCACAATCAAATGACATTTATTTTGTTGGTTGTTATAATTGGTCGGGTCTCATCGGATACTTGTTGATTGTGGTGGGAACAATCCAGATGTTCAAGTAAGCAGGAAGTATACGAGGTTTATAACCTTTCCGTTGTTTTTTTCCCAGCATTAGACTTTCAGTGGCCAAATCGTAGAGGTTGGATGGGGTGACATTGCAGGGCAAGCTCTCAGACTGTCTGTGGTAAAGTGGTAAATTCATGAGGAAACAAAAAATCTTTACTAAAAATTAACGGCACTCCCCATTTCGTGTTTGTAATAAAAGCAGTGCCCGGAAAGAGGTACACAAAATGTTAAACAATAGCACCTACACAGTGTGCAGTGAAATATTTCCCAGTACTCACGTTGGTATTTCGATTTTGACGGCTTCTTTCCACTCTACCAACAACGGAGTATCATGGACCAACAGTTTTCAAATGGCTTTTGCGTTTTCATTGAGAAAACAACAACAAACAAACAGATATTGGGTGAATTTAATTGAATATAGTTTGCGATATCCACACCATTTGAACATGACTACCCCAGGTACCAATGGTTTTCATTCTAATTTTGAAATAATTTATTCTATATAATATAAATAACTTTTACATTTTAAAACATACAAGGACCAATAATGATAAGGTTCTATAGGAAATCTACCTAGTTTATCGAGGTACATTTCGCCCACTATAAGTGAATAAAGAATACATTTAAAAGTACGATGAATACGACATATTTTTCCTCAGATGGATATTTTTGTAAAGATGCAACAGCGCATATATAGAGGGTTGTATAGCTCATGAAAATGAAGTCAAATTACATATAGGGGGCATGGTTATAGCACATGCTGTTTCTTATGTAAAATACCGGCAATTACACTTCACTTCCTTATTTTATAGTTGATATTTCAAAATTCTAAACAGGATGACACAGAAGAAAAATTTAATTGCAATCAAGGATAAATTTGAGATAACTGCGAAAAAGTAAGGGGGTTTATTTAGGTTGCAGCCGCTCAAGACTAGTCCTAGTCCGAATATTTAAAATATAAAAGTGAATAAAAATATATGTTTGACTATATATTCATGAATTGTATCTTATTTAAAGCAACTGAGAGAGCAGCAAATAATCTTATAAGAGATATGAATATCATTCAGTTAAGTCCCTTTATAGAAAAAGTTATGGGCGGCCGATGTTCTGGAAACAATAATTATGGTGTTCGAATTCTTTCTATGTAAAACACACACGTGCTCACCACACTTAGCGTAATAATGGAAACAAAATGGCTTTCAAATCAGGGGCTGTCGTAACTCTTCAATCAAGGGCCTCTAGAGTAGGATAAAGTCCCTTCATAGAAGAGTTACGACAACCCATAAATTGAACGCCATTTTGTTTCCACTATTACGTAAAATTTCTATTCGATTCCAATGAGCACCAGAGTATTCTGAATAAAAATAATTCGACAGTACTGTGTACCCCCCCCCCACAAAAAAAAAATAAATAATTAAATTAAATAAAAATGAAAATAGGACGTCCATATGAGTCAATATCTTCCACCCATTTTTGTCCTTTCCCACACATATTCGACTTAGTATGACATGTTATGGACAATGTATAATCACATGATACAACAAGCTACGATCGATGAACAGGCATTCGTCCTATATCATCGTGGGAGTAAAGTAAAGTAAATAAAGTATGTCGTTACTCTGTCTATAAAGGGCTCTAGGGTATGATAGAGTACCTTGGCTTTATATAGAGAGTAGCGACATGGACGTCTGACTTTTCTGGACACAAAATGGCATTTGAATTCTTTCTATTGAGAACACCCAGGTGCTCATCGGAATTGAAAAGAAATGTTGCATAGCAGTGGAAACAAAATGGCGTTCAAATCATGAGTTGTCGCTACTCTCTTATGTAGGGACACTAGGGTATGAAGCGCCCTAGCCCCCTCTTAGGTGCAGTGTTGATGAAGTTCGTAAATGAGAATAAGTATGCTTGGGTGCCATGTCAATGCCTTGACCTGCACTTTATTTTGTCATACAATGTAATTGAACATTTGGTTTGATTTCAAGTCAGAACAGACAAATGTTGATGATGATTATAATATAACTTGACAAAGTGCTAAATGCTAATAGTTAAAGTTTTACAGGGCTCTTGAGACTGAATCTGGATTTGTACACCAGAACAAAATATGATAGAGTATATAATATTCATTTATATGTAGATTGTAACAAACACTATTAAACCATTGAAACAAAATATAACGAAAGTTATTCTATAGGTACAAATTGGAGTAATGTAGATAACATCAAGCTGTTATGGTTTCTGGATGAGAAGTCCAAAATGTTTTACTTGTCTCTTATAATAGAAGCATGTCCTATTATAGTGTTTAACAAACCTATCGAAACTATTTACACGTCCAAATTACCTTTCGTGTTGCCTATGATACCAACACTCTTATGACCACTTTCTCACATCGCCCCGCCATACTAAAATAAACAAAGAGGAGAACAACATTGTCTGTAACATCGAAACTAGCTCAACATTCCATCAACATGACAATAATCGTTATAGCTACCCCCCCCCCCCTACACACATACAACACACAAACACATCCCTTCATAATCACACGACGAAAACTGAAAGCTGCATTACAAAAACAAAATGAAACAAAAAAACACAACAACTGTGAATAGTAAGTGTATCACCTTTTTTGAAGATTGAATACTGGAGAACACATGAAAAATTATCTCCAATACAGCTTCTCAAGTATTCAACTATACCAACACTTTCATCTTTGAAATTCATTTGCAAAACTTATAGTATGCTTTCAGACCAGAGGCTCGTTTATGTATATTTATTTGATAACGTCTCCTTCATGACGTTTAACAAAGCGTGAGCTATGCTTCTTTCAGAACAAAGATCTTTTCATTTCTGTAAAATTTTAAATAGATATTTTAAAAATAAAAATCACCTGTAAGTGTCATGGCCGTTTACATAAGTTAGGTCCGATTACACAAAACAATAACAATACAACAATATTCAGATTACATAATATAATTCGTGTTGATAGAAATAAGAACATTTTTGGTATTCATATCTTCAAACTTATTTATACAGGATAGGAAGATCAGTTACAGGACTGTTTTATGATTCGACTATATCAACAACACCGGTGTTAAAATAGGTACATTCAATACAATTACAAGAGGAATCACGGTAAGACGAAGTGTGATGAATATACCGAATAAAAAAAAAAATGACAAGCATATATAACCTTGATTAAACATCCAAACTGATATCAACTACAATAAATAGAGGAAAAACAAGATAAAATATTAAAACAAATTCTAAAAAAATTACGTAATCAGGGGTCGTATTTCTTATTTTAGGCAAGGTATGGCTAGTAGTTTGAAATAATTTATTGTACATGAGGAAATTAAGTAAATACATGACTGTATTCTACAAATAAATGAAGATTTAAATATATTTGTTTCTATAGTAACACTTAAAACTATTTAGTGATACTGCATCTTGAAAATAACTGGGGAGTTTATTCAAACATTTGCTCCCGCATATCCAAGTGTTTGTTTAAAATAATGATTGCATATTACAATTAATTAAATATAAAGGTGAGTTCTGGTCATGCGATTACATTGTGAAAGAGTTGGGAAAGTTTGGTCATGTCTACTTAAGAATTGGTGTATATGTTAGGTTTTAAAATCATTAAAATAATTAAATATTGACCCAATCTCATTTCTACTTTTGATGTTCTTGAAAACTGACATAAAAGCTCACACAAAAAGCTCACAAATTATTTTTCGCCTTTCCCAGAGCCCAATCTTCTCTTTTAGATAGCGTACATAATAGGCTTATGGAGTGTTAATAATTTTTGTGTGGGCCTTGATAAGAATGTGAGGATCTTTATGCCTTGGAATGTTTTTCTTGGGGGTATCTTCTAACGATAGGCAATGAATAATCAGTGATGTGTGTGTGCGCGTGTGTGTGTAAGGGTGTACCAACAGAGGTATACTTGTGTGACTAAATGGACAGTCAAACACAATAGATGCCTTTATTCCGTCAGGCTTGTGTGGCTTTTTTTGCTGCTTGTGTGGCTATTTGAACAATAGAGAGAACAAAGGGAAAGACACACAAGTATAGGTGTGTGTGCGCGCGTGTGTGTGGTATGTGCATTTTCCACTGACTTTGTTTTTCTTCAAATTTGGATGAAGCACATCTTAAGACTTTTAAATCCAATTGAATTATGTATATGTACATGCTTACATTTTGTTTAATGTAAGATATAATTTGTGTGTGATTTGGTGCCTATCCCTGCTTTTTTCCTTCTAACTTTGATGAAGCACATCTTAACTTTGATACTTTTAAGTCATTTACATAATTCACTTGTATACTTTGCGTTTAATGCATGATATAATTTGTTCAATGTGTGATATAATTTGTATGTAATTATGTGATTACTTTCAATGTATGATATAATTTGTATGTGATTATGTGAAAAGGAAAAAAATAAAAATGGAAAGAACCAAAAAAAAAGTGTGTGTGATTAGTCCCATTTCAGTACCTATTACGCCACACCTATTTCTTGTTCTTTCCACTTAGATAGACGTTCCTTTGAATAATATACGAATATTTTGTTTGGCATTTCACCTTGTATTAGATTCCTGCAAAAATTTAATTTACATGGAGATACAGAGAGGCGAGGTCAGAAGCCAAACAGAAAGAAGAAAAAATAAAGTAAACATATGCATGTCTTCGTCAACGTCTAATGACCTTGTAATTGTAATTGGCACCTTTCCGATTAATGATGAATTACACCTTTTGTGTTTTTCGCAAAGTACATTATGCTGTAACACTTTTGGAAAATCGAACGAAATACAACATATTATATATTTGAAATGACATGGAAATAATACTTTTTTTTAATAGATTTTCAGAAAAAATAGAAAAGTTACGATACGATTACATACTACAGCTTTACATGTTTCCCTCCAGTACTCAAATAATATGTTCCCTGTCCAAACTTTCCATGGAGCTGTGATGTTTATAGGTGTGACAATTCAATCAAATCTAAAATGGAACACGTATAATACAGAGATAGTTAGGAAATATATTAGGAGACTTTATATGCTCCGCATCCTGAAACTTTACCATCTACCCCTACAAGATCTCATAACCATTTACGTTGGATGCAAAAGACTTGTTCAGATTATTGTGTACCGGTGTTTTATTCAAGCCTTATACTCAAGAACAGATTGAAACATTAGAGCGTGTACAAGAAAGAGCATGTCGAATAATGTTAGGCAAAAATTACGACACATATAACAGTGCTCTTACTATCTATAATTTATGTAGTGTTCGAAATCGTGTAAAAATACTTTGTGTAGACTTTGCAAAATCTTTGGAAACTCATCCTCTGTTCATGGCTTGGTTAACACGTGTCCAAAAGTCCAATACAGACGCCGTACCAGGCGCCTGGGAACGATTTTGTTACTGGGGTGCTGTGAGCCCCCCCCTCCCCCCCCCCCCCAAAAAAAATGTCCTCAGCTTTTTAGGGTTTCTTTTTAACTACTTTTTAAAGAAAAAAGAATTGCAGGGGTGCTGAGCACCCCATGATTTTTTCCAAAGGGTGCTGCAGCACCCCCGCACCCCGGCTCCCAGGCCCCTGCGCCGTACTCAAACATTTAAAAACAGTGTATTGCCTCACATGATTGATATCTTAAAAAATTTGTAATCTACCATGTGCTTTACGTAACCCATGAATTGTTATCATAATTTTTGCTTTGTATCAACGAATTATGAATTATATCATATACGCACTATACAGTCTTTAATTGCTTCTTACATCAGATCTCATTGTCATAATTATAAATTTAATTACATATCATGTTTCATTTTTTAAATTGTCACTTGGCCTTTTCTCTCTTTCTTATACAACATATCCCACTGCATTAATTTCATGGTTTTGCTCTGAATTACCGGTATCAGTACAACAATTTTAGCCAGTAACTGATCTTATCAATTAATCAGTTGCAATAGTCATTCGATTTTATTATTAATATTCAAATATAGCTTTTCACTGTTGTATTGATATTATCATATTGTATAATTGCTATTTTCCTATTACCTCTTGTAATCAACACATATTTCTATAATTATAGCAATATATTTTATTTTTATTCAAACTATTATCTATTAGACAACATTTTTTATTCCATGTGCAGCGATTTAATTTGAACTTTGAATGTGATTTTATACCTTATATATAATGTAAACATGTGCAATTCCGTATATGCTGCGATACATGTTGTTTAATAAACCATTTTAAATAGAATTAAATTGAATTGAATTGAAATGAATTGAATTGAATAATCACTGATTACCAACTAGTTCCACTTCATCTACAGATGTGTAGTGATCAATGGTTTCTTGGAGAATGGACCTGTACGCTTCGTAGGCCACCATTGCAGCATGGAGTCCATACAAAGTGGCAAAAGGGTCAAGCAGGATACCCACTACATTCCCTGCAGTCGTGCCGTAGAAGGCGCACTGTACGTGCCACCTGTTGATGATGATACTCTCAGCAAGCCAGCGCACTCCGTTGGCAACAGAGATATAGATGAGACACACCAAGACCCATTTGATTTCACAAAGGTTTGTCATGCGAATCCCTTGCACTTGCAGTAAGAAGGCTGTCATCTGCCAGATCATGAGAATGATAGCCAATGAATAGATGAGAGCGTATATGGACAGTGCTTTGTAATGGTTTAGGTGAATTTCTGGTGGGTCACTGAGTAAGAGCCCACTACCAGCCGCCAGACGCATGATACACTGACAAAATATTCCACAAGAGCAGAGCAGGAGGAGTACGTCGTGCGCTTCGACCTTTCTGGGAGAGATTGGTGCAAATGTTTCTTGTGAATTATGGGAAACGTATGATTGGTGCATATAAAGAATAAAGAAGGGAAGAATGAAAATGATGTCTGTGCTCCACATTACTTCGACTTTGTATTGACTCTGCTGTTTGAAAGGGTCAACGAATTCAAGGTACAAAGTAACTATAAAATAAACAACGGACAATGAGATAGAGAGTATCCAGGCCTTGCACAAACACTTCTGGAGGTCGTGGATCGAAGGGTGTAAAAAAGTGTTTCGGCAAGCCCGACGACGAATCATACAGATTCTGCAGCGTTGTAGGTATTTCTTGATGTGCGCTATACAACTATCTGCCTGGAAGATATCCCTCTGAGACACATGGGCACTGGCAGGACGAACGGAAGCCCTGTGCACGAAGGATGTCCACATATGCCAAAGAATACAAAGAGCAATGATGGCACACTCTGCATTAAATGGTGCTAAGATCAGGACCACCCGCTGCTCTACTTTTGCGAGAGTACCATTCAGTTCACATGGACCACCCGGTTGACTATAGGGTGACTTCAAGAGTTCACTGATTGGTGTGGCTATCTTGAAGATAGAAATCCACACTGCTCCAGAAATAAACAGTACCATGGTAAACAAGTTCTCGATCGTTGTCGCAAATACTGCATCGTAATAGTTCACAGCGAATTGCACTGACACCGGTATCAAGGCGAGTAAGGCAGTGCTTTGAATACTTGAGCTAATCATTGAAATCTTGCTCGACTTTCCTCCTTTGAAAACGCAGATCAAACTTGAAGTTAATGTTAATGGTATGCTGATCAAAGCAAATATTAACAAAACCCTATATATCTTCAAGAACGATTTGTTTCTTTTGTAGTACACATAACCATTCCGGGGTAAAATAGGTAAAAGACCATCTGTAGCTGACTGCATGCCCCTGTCTAGCGGATTCGGACAAGGACTTTGTTCAGGAGAAAAGGCTGGACTTAACGAATCCTCGGAAAGTTCCGGACTCCTGGAATGACGACCTGGTGTCGGAGAGGGTGGGTTATTCTGCCTGCCAGCGCGGCGTCGAGGGCTTTTGTACACAGGATTTTCATAAAGTACAAAGCCAGCCAGGTTGAGTCTCCTCGAGTCACGTGACGTGTAGAAAGATTCCCGTATGGATAGGCCGAGGGTGAATGCACAATGGGGGCACCGCATTGGCCAGAATACGGTTTGGTTCTCATGGTGCATCTCCTTGTTCCGGATGAATCTGAATAACTGGACAATAATGATCAGAACAAAGGCTGACAGGCATAACTTGCCGGTGATGTAGAGCACTTCACGCTGGAAGGACGGTGTGTCCGAGCCCAGAGGGAGAAGAGACACAAAGGTGATACCAACTCCAGTACTTGCTACCAAGCATAGGGATAGAATACCACTCATGTCCGTGTCACTGTTTAGTCTTCCATCTACTCTATGACTGGCCATTGTTGTTGACACACATGCATTTACGAATTTCAAACAAAGTGATAGCTAACACCCGCTAAAAGAGATTTTAGTGAACCTATCTACCTTCCACCTTCTCGTTCAGCTGTAGCGTATCAGGAAATATGTTGCTTTATAAAGAAAATCCAGATGAGTGTGAAAGTGACGAGTGCACGTTGTACGTGCAGACTTTTAGAACACTCAGGAAGTAATAAGAAACTGAAAGCAAATTTAGGTAAGTGCTTTGGAGAATTCAAAGGTATTATCCCATCGCTGCAATCTAATATTTTAATGTGACATAATAGGGACAGAAATATGTTAGTAGGCCTATGTAAATTTTTTTAGTTCCTTCTTCTGCTCCTGATTCATCTATACATTGCGTCTCAAAAATGTACACACTTCAAAAGTGATTTCTTTTTTCTTATACAATTATCGGTGAGGGTCTGTTTCATCGGATGACACTCTGACAAGTGGCGATATTTTACGCTTGAGTGAGTAATGGCTGCTTTATGGAAAGCTCGCGAAAATTAGTTTGCGCAAAAATGTCTCAGTCTTGAATTTGTTAAAATTGCGTATAAAGCATTAAGTTGTATGCATGGTATGTGTGGGCCGATTCCCCTCAGATACTAGCGACAAATCAATATATACATTTATTAGTCATAAAAACCAATCAGCACTATTATATATACATATCAATAAATACATTACAATATGATATTTAAGAAATAGTATCAGCGAACGGTAATGTATGTCTTAACTCTACTCTCAGCTTACATACTCCACACAGAAGTTTCAATAAAATTTTATTTGTTGAAAATAATAATTAGCATGATTAAGAAAAATGGGCGGCGACTAATATTCAGTTTCAGTTTCAGTTTATTTATTTATTTATTCAATTTCTAAAATTTACAAACATTTGTATCTGACAAACATATATTTCATATTTACATTGATATAAAACGACTATTAAATATGAGTATCAGTTAGCCTGTATTGAATTATGAGGGAGAAAAAAAAAGAAACAGGAGAACTTAATATCAAGCCTGCGTTGGCCTTGTGAGTCCACTTTGCGTAACTGTGGTCGGAGGCTATATATATATATATATATATATATATATATATATATATATAATAATTGTTCTTATTCTATACGAATACAAATACAAATATAAATCTGAAGAAGAAGAAAATTTACAAAAACAAAACTAACAATATATAAAAACATATGAATTACATGTACATAGCAAAAATATCTGATGTTTTGGTGTGAAAAATAGACATTTAAATATCTTTGCAAGAGTAACAGAGTTGCTAATCAAGTATGTTTTGAAGTGAAATATTGTTTTAATTTTCTTTTAAAGAGGGAGAAAGAAGTGCATGAACAAATGTATTTAGGTAATGAGTTCCAGACTATTGGGAAACTGAAACGAACCGATCGTTGTAAAAACGTTTTGCATACTTTCCATGAGTGAAATGAGCTGCTGGTGCAGGTATTATGGGAATTAATTATAATATTAATATTAAACATTTCAAGAATATTTTTTGGTAGAATTTTCTTAAAGTAAGAAAATCCAAGTAGCGCAGTCTGATATTGATAAAGATGGAATATATTCAAAGTTTTCAGTTTATGAAAAATAGGAGCTGAAGGCGATTGATAATGGCTGCCAGTACGTATTGCTCTCTTTTGTAATTTAAAAATGACTTCTAGTTTTGTTTTGCTACAATTATCCCAGACAGTAATACAATATAATATATGCGACAATATTAAAGAATTATACAATGTATATAAGGCTGAGCAAGAAAGACAGCATCTTAATTTATACATAATCCCGATACATTTTGATATTTTGATACTTAAATAGTTAGCATGTGCACCCAACTGCAAATTTTCGTCTATTTGGACTCAGTCCGAGAAAACTTTAGATTTGGATATAGGTGTAGAATTAATACTTAAAGCAAGGTAATTACTTACATTACTAGCATTAGATAGCTTGTTATGAAAGGAAATAAACATGTTTTAGTTACATTAAGGACTAACCTATTGGTTTAAACCATTGGGATACGTTAAATAATTCGGAGTTGATACTTTCTTTTACATCTTTCAAGCCTGGTTGAGTATAGAACAAAGTAGTGTCGTCTGCATACATAATGAAATTTACTTGATGATATTACAATACCGTTAATTTAAATAAGAAATAATAAGGTCCCAATATACAACCTTGCGGAACTCCATGTATAACTAAACTATGAATAAAAGAAATATTGTTGAAGTTTGTAAATTGATAACGACTGCATAAGTAATTCTTAAACCGGAGATTTGGGAGTCCGCGCACACCATAGTATTGTAATTTAGATAATAAAATATTGTGATTAACTATATCAAATGCCTTTGATAGATCAATGAATATTCCAATGCCAAAATTATCTATTGCAGATACAACTTTATCCTGTAAATCTATAACAGCATGGCACGTCGAATGATTACTTTTAAATCCATATTGACTATCGGATAATATGCTATTAGACATCATGAATGAATACAAACGATTATATATACGACTTTCTAATATTTTTGAGAAACTTGGCAGTATTGAAATTGGTCTAGAGTTTTTGCAAATGTGAGGGTCGTCTTTCTTAAAAAATGTTTGGAACCTTTCCATATATTATAGACAGATTGAATATCTAACAAAGAGGTTAATAATATTATCAAATCCACATGAATTCTTCTTCTTGAGTGATATGGGAATTTAAAAAAATTCAGTTTCCGTGATTGGTCTAAAAAACAATGACTTAGTAAATAATTCACTTAAATATCCTCAAAATTCATTATCATCTGTTATATCCTCAGAAGAGCTTAGAATATTTGTACACCAATTTATAAAATACTAATTAAATGCATTAGCTCTAAACAATGTTTTGGTTTACAAAGTAATCTATTTATGACAGACCAAGTACCCTTGATATCGTTTTGCGTTTTAGTCAGTTTGTCACAAAAATATTTAATTTAAACATTACGTAATATATATTAACCTTATTCCTATGTTTTTTACACTTTGCTTCATTTGAAGGTGATCGATTGTGAAGAAATTTCTTATATATTTTATTTCTTCTTCTGTATATCGCAAGAGTCCTTGGGTAATGCAAGGTTTACGTATACACAATTTCTTTCTCTAACAAGTACTCAAAGGCAAATTATTATCATACAAAACAGTAAACTTTCTTAAAAACAAATTATATGCAGCGTTAACAGTATTACAAGAAAACAACGATGACCAGTCTGTATTATACAGATCTTTTTGTAAATTATGTACACCATCAATCGTTATTACACGTCTATATTTAATGGGATCCTGCTGTCTCTTTGATAATAAATTAGTCTTTTTTAACACGTATAAGAAATACAGGAAAATGGTCTGTTACATCAACTGAGAAACTTCCACTTTCAATATCTGTCTCGAATGAATTCATAAAAATATTATCAAGGAGAGCTGCAGTATTCATAGTGATTCGAGTTGGATGACTAATGACAGGAGTGAGACCAAATGAAGAATTAATATTTAAGAAATAATTTATACTTTCATCATACAATTTCAACAGGTCGATATTAAAATCACCTGTCATAATTAATTCTCTTTTGTCAGTGCTCAGTCTATTAAATGTTTCAGAATAAAAAATGTATAAATGATTTAATATTTGTGCTAGGCTTTCTGTTAAAAACACCAACCGTCAACTTATCTCTGTCATGTCTGTATAAATCAACCAATAGGCATTCACTAGTGGTTTCTACGGAGTGAGAAATATTTTTTCTTATATTGAAATGTATATCATTTTTAATGAAAAATGCAACACCTCCGCCTCTACCAGATAGTCTATCAAAATTAACAAAATTATATCCATCTAATGGAAATGGAATTACTGGTGACCGAGATATCCAGGATTCTTCTTTCGATGTCCTCAACTTTAAGGTCGACTTTGAGGATGTCATTGACTAAATAAAATAACTAAATATTTTTGATTGAGGTTCTTAATTGTCGTTAGTAAAAATGCCAAATTAGTTTCTAATTATAATGCTTACAGCGCCCCAAAACCCTATGTTTAGTATTCATGTTATTGTTCAGAACCTGAATTAGGCAAATTTTATTTGGTCAAATGCCCGTATTTAATGCTATTGAGATTGATTTCTTAAATCGGATCGCAGTCCATCTTTTATGGTGTGCGACTGGCTTTAACCAGTTCAATAATTATAATAATAATAATGTGATTTATATAGCGCCAAATCCACTCTGTGGAGTGCTCAAGGCGCATTCAAGAAGAAAAGTAGCTAAGAAGAGAATAGCAACGTTTTTAGAAGTTTTTTAAAGGACAATGAGGTCGAACAACTTTTTATGTCTTCAGGTAGGCTATTCCAAAAGGTCGGGCTTGTGTATGAATATGATCGTTCCCCCCAGGTTTTAGATACTTGTGAGTTAATATAATCATGGACCATACTAGAAATGGAATGTTAACGGAGCTTTCCTTTGATCACGTGGTCGTCACCGCCTTCTGATTATGTACATCTTAATGAGAAAATTCACGTGTTTGGACAATAATGATTGCATGAGCATGTTCGCTCATTGTCAAAGGAGCAGTTTCCCTCACTTGGGTTTTGTTCAGCTGGTGTGCTTTTTCAGAATATGTCTTTGAATCAAAACACTGCTGATGGGGAGCAGCAGAGTTGAAAACCAGAGATTTTTGTGATATGAAATTATTATTACTGATTCGCACACTTTCGCACGCCCATAATGACCTTATATAACAATTAGAAGGCCATGATCTTTATAAGCCTCGTGCGTTGTAACTCCGGAATATTATGAGGAAAATGGGGAAAACGGGATTTTTAATTACAAACAATCAATGAAAATATAACCTCTATCCTGTCAACATTTTTTTTCAAAATAAACCACACGGAACAGCAATTTCCGATTATAAACCAAAACTGCACATCGATTTCCATGATTTAAGCGGTTTATTATCTTCTGCGCATGTAGTTTATACACATACAGTGTCAAATCACTGCCTTGCTTCTCTCCTGGCTAATTGGCGGTGACCCTCATGAGATCAAAGTGGAGTAACATGTACAGAATATTATTGAGATGGCTTTGACAGAGACATATGCTTGAATTCATTAACTAAACGATGAATGTCCATTGTATAATGTACCACCAGTCGCCGTCAGCGATATTTTTTTTTTGGAGGATGGGAAAGTCACTAGAGGAAAATCGATGCTCCTGATTGGCTTAAAATCTCGAGAGATAGGTGTGTTTTAGTCACTTTGTTAAAATGCAAAGTACAGTGAGTCGAGTCAAGCACATGCACTGTATAGAGTACAGCTATAGCTACACACAGTACATGCAATGCACAATGTTCACAGTAAATATACGCAACATGCATCCAGTCATGTATGATTAACAACCAGAGGTGACTGGGAGGTCGTTCAATGTGGGTCAAGATTTTCAAAACAAAAAGGCTTCTTGTCCCAGAAGTTATTTATAAACAAGTCAATAGAAGAACGGGGAGGGTAAAATGTTTCCTAGAGAGAAAGAGAGTGGGCGACGGAGAGAGAGACAGAGAGACAGAGAGAACGAGGGAAGATTTGATAAAGAAAGACTAAGGGATAGGGGGAAGTGGAAAGTGAGATCCAGAAGGAAAGATGAGAAGGAAAGATGACAGAGAAAGAAAGCGGGGAGGGGTAGTATCATAAGAACGGCCCTAATCATGTGGATATTAAGGGATTGAAATTAAGGCAAGCAAGGGGATGGGGTCAGAAGAGCTGATGAAGATAGACTCGAAATATCAGTGATGTCAAACTGAGCTACCATTTTCAATTTTTGATGGCAAGGTCCTCTCTCTTCTTCTGATAGGCCCTACTATCATTTCAACTCCCGCCCCTCGATCAGGCTGAAACACTCGATTTTCATAACATACTAGTAATCTGCAGACTCGAATACTACATGTGTACATGTAGTGTACATACCAGTGGCGGCACCAGGGGGGGGGGCATGGGGGGGCATTTGCCCCCCCAGTCAGAAGCTTTGCCCCCCCACTTGCCCCCCCCCCAATAATTTTCGGAGTGAAAAAAATTAAAAGGGTGAAAAAGTTGTTTTTGTACGTCATTGCCCCCTTTTTTTTTTTTTTTTTTGCTTGTCAGGGAATTACGGAGGGAAACTGGGCCCCATAACCCCTTTACTGAGCGTTTTTGGGAAGTTTGGGAAAATTTTTTTTTTTGTCCCTACCCCCCCCCCCCCCCCCCCCCCCCCCCCCCCCCCCCCCCCCCCCCCCCCCACTGAGCGACTTTTTGAGAAGCTGGCGAGACCAAAAAAATACGGGTCTACGTTTTGACATATTTTGACACATATTCATATTTGTACCCCCCATTTTACTCAATCCTGCATCTGCCCCCCCAACATTTTCTTTTGCCCCCCACTTGCCCCCCCACTTTAAAAATCCTGGTGCCGCCACTGGACTACATACACATAGCAGCCATGTGGTCAAAAGCAACATGCAGACGCACTAAATACACACACACACCATTGCGTGCTCATGTCTTGGGAGTAGTGCGATGGCTAAATGCACTGCGTGTAGCTGTATAGTGTGCATGTGCTTGACTCGACGCACTGTACTTTGTATTTTAACAAAACGACTGAATCACACCTATGTCAAGAGTTTTTAAGCCAATCAGGAGCGCTGATTTTCCTCGAGTGACTTTTCCATCCTCAGAAAAAAAATATCGCTCCCCGTCACCTATTTATCTAATTTCCTTTTTCCCTCGCTCGCTAATGTTTTGAAAACAGAAAGATAGGCCGGGCAGCGCGTTTACGTTTACAACCAAGCCTAGGCAGATTTCGCATTTTTCATACTAATGCGGTTTATTCCGTCAAGACTAATCTGCATGAATATTCATGAAAACGAATTATAGCGATATAATAAAACGAGCAAGGGCATCGAGCAGCTGTTGTGTGTGGCGCAATCGGATAATCCAGTGCTCTCTTGGTGAAAGAACCACGAGTTCGAACCTCGGCAGAAGTTTGTATTACGAAATTTTCTTTTGCTTATTTAAAAATAAGGTGACTGAGTAAGAAAATACAAGTCCGATACAAGAAAATACAAGTCCGATACTTGTAGTCTGTTTCAAAGTCTTCAAAAAGGGTTTCTGCCTAGGCTTGGTTGCAAAAAAGAAAGACGCGGCCGGGCAAGAGACGACACAACCCCCCCCCCCCCCCGCATGTATCATGAATACGCGTGTTGCTGTTGGCTCAGCACAGCCACAGGTCATTTGTCACAGGCATTTAAATTCGCATCCATAATAATAATTTGATTTTTTTTTTATGCACGGTAATTAGGAACTTTACCAAAGGGTGTTGAGGTTCATATTATCATATCAAATAACGTATTCAAATGTGACTTTTTATAACGTAAAAATATCAAGACTGGGGGTTTGGAATTTTTTTCTAGTTATCGGTCCGATATGTGAAGTAGTAATGGATGGTGGGGGAGGTGTAGACAGAAAGCTAATATATAATATACCACGCTTTATACATGCTATATAGTGTAAGTGTTAATACTACAATAGCTCACGGAGTTTACCTTTCAGAGCTGTATTTTTAAATTGATATCTATGATTCACATGTTATCACTACACCTCGCGAACACTGGCCTAGACGGGGGGGGGGGGGGGGCCCCCCTATTCAGCCACTAAAAGCGAGAGCAAAAAAGCGGGCGGAAGTGAGGGGAAAAGGCCAAAAACGGCGCTTCAAGCCGTTATCTTTCTCTCGAAATTTGCTAAATCGCCAAAGTCTTCCCGCTTCGCGTGGGAAGGGGGAAATAACTCTTCTCTCCCTGCACCCACCCCTGTTACATACATTAAAATGTTGCGTCCAAATAATTGAAAAGCAGGGCGGGGGACGAACGACAACTTTCCGTGTTACGAGCCGTTATCGTTCTCTCAAATTTGCCGTAAAACGTAAGAGCTTTCGCGCTTGTTCGACTCCCCTCCCTGCACCCACCCCTGCCACACACAGTGCAGTATTGCGTCCAAAATAACTTAAAAGCAGCCAGGTCGTTGAACTAACATTCCGCCTATAAAAAAGGTGCTAAAAGCGTTTCGCGAGGGAAGGGGGAAACTCCCCCTCCCTGCACCCACCCCTGTTACATACAGCGCAAGATTGCGTCCAAGTAATTGAAAATCAGTCAGGGCGTCGAACTATAAGAAATTGCTACAATTAGCCGTTATCTTTCTGTCAAATTTGCTAAAACGTCAGAGCTTTCGCGCTTCGCGCGGGAATTGGGGAAAATCCCCCTCCCTGCACGCACGCTGTTACTGTGCAGTATTACGTCCAAATAACTGAAAAGCCGTCTGGACGTCGAAGTAACTTTCCGCCTCAAAAAAGGTGCAACAATCCGTTATCTTTCTCTCATATTTGTTATAAAACGTCAGAGCTTAATTTCGCGCTTCGCATGGGAGGGGGAAAACTTCCCCCTCCACCCACCCACCCGCTGGGGAGCACGCTTTGCGTGCTTATCACCAATTTCGCACTCTTCTTGTGCTCACAACCGCCCCCTATAATGAAATCCTGGATCTGCGGTTGGATCCTTCACGTCCGCCCCTCCCCCCCCCCCCCCTACTGAAAAATCCTGGCTGCGCCTGTGCTCACGAACGTCTGATAGCCTTCTTGGATCAGCGCCTTTGATTAGGCAACTAGATATTGGCTCTTTATAAATAGATGTTTTTCTTATCACTCCGAGAAGAATGAAACCGAAATCGATAGATATTACTTCATAGCTACATTGTCAGGAAATCTTTTAAGAGTTATGGACGATAATAGCTGCGTTATAAAGATGCTTCCTTTAGTGTTTTTTTGAAACTAACACTATACCATAAACACAATATGATCTCTCTCTCTCTCTTTCTTGCTCTCTCCCTCTTTCTCTTTCTATATCTATCTTTATTTCTCTCTCACTCTGTTCATCGAAATAGACATTGCTACATTTAATGCTATAGGGGTTTTCAGCTGGGACGATTAATGGTTCATGAGGTTTGGCATCCAACCCCCCCCCCCCCCCCCTCCTCCCGGATAAAAGAAATTCGAATCGGTCAACAACAACAACAGCAGCAGCAGCAGCAACAACAACAAAATCAGGAAAAACATACCCCAAAAGAGTCGAAGTCCTTAGGGGATACACTATACGCGTCTAAAGTGTTTGAGAAATCAAGGTAACCATTTAAAACAAGAGACTGATAGTACATGTGCCTCAAACAGTCAGATCCAACTCCGTAATACCGAGCACAGGTATATACTCCGAAAACGGCGTATATAACAAGATGAATATAGAGCCCTCATCGTTCAGTATGAGACAGTGTGTACAAAAGGCATGTGGAAAATCTTGCAAAGTCAACCTGCCAACGATATACATATTCTTAAAAATAATGCTGCGTGTCAATTATCTTCAAAATCCTTGAATGATTCGTCATATGAAGTGAATTTCAAATGACAAACATTTGAAATAAATTTATCCGCAGCATTATTTTTGAAAAATATATTATCAACAGCAGGTCGACCCTGCATAATTTTCCCCATGCCTTTTGTACACACTGCCTCGCACTGAACGATGAGGGCTCTATATTCATCTTGTTCTATACGCCGTTTTCGGAGTATATACCTGTGCTCGGTATTACGGAGTTGGGTCTGACTGTCAAAAGGGCATTTTGGAGATATTTAGGTATGACGATACTCCAAGTGCTGTTACGAAACGATGTAACAAAACAAAAGCAAACCAACAGAAGCAATATTTTGAAAACACAGTATGGGCGTGGGGAGCTGAATCCTTCGAGTATCCTTACTGTACCTTTACAGTACACACTTTGGTAGCTTCTATTCTTCTTTTTACTTCCTCAATTTACAACAGGAGACCAATACATAATACATTTGTACGATGGAAGGCTCATCTAAAAAATCAATTTATTACAAAATGTAGGCTATACATTAAATGCCGAATTTATCTAAAATGTCTAACAATAAACATGATAAAAGGTGATATGATTTATCACAAATATTATTGTACAACGATGCTATTTATAATGGCTTGTAAATGTACACTATTGGAGTTTAAGTACCTACAATTGTACAATAATAGTAAATGTTTCTTTCATGAAGACCCTTTTAATCAGGAATTACTTTATTTGTGAGAAAATGTTTAATTTCTGTATACATGATATATTCATTTATTCCTTGAACTGTAAAAATGTATTTACAACTTATTCCAAAGCGATCTACGGTTTATATGCATAGATATATGTACTATAAAGACGATGCTATATATAATGCCTTGTAAATGTACACTATTGGAATTTAAGTACCTACAATTGTACAATAATAGTATAATGTTTCTATGATGAAGACCCTTTTAATCAGGAATGTCTTTATATGTGAGAAAATTTCTGTATACATGATATATTCATTTATTCCTTGGACTGTAAAAATGTATTTACAACTTATTGCAAAGCGATCTGCGGTTTATATGCATAGACATATGTATAAAGAAAATGCTTCATAAGAAGCACATAATAGGAACAACGAAAGATGATGTGTCTTCATAATGTAACCATCAACAATTCCATTAAACGATGCCTCTCATACTATATAATCCTAATCTTTTAGAACATCGCAATATTTTGTATGTATCACTGGCGTAAATTCGTGCATTCCTTCTTTTCATCAGGGGGGATGGCTTTGTTCTCCATGAATGGTCATCCCCCCCCCCCCCAGTTGAAAAGAAGTTCTTACAGATTTACGCCCGTGGTATGTATTAATAATGTTCAATATCAATGCGACAATTACATGTTTAAAATAAAAAACAGAAATGCAGACAATAGTACGGTAGAAAAATAGCAAATGCAATTTGCGAAATATGGATACAGATTTTAATCAAATAAGAAAATTGCCATCGACTGCGACAGATGATCACCAGACCGACAGTCCATGTGACTGACGACCCGCGAATTGGTCCTAATGCCGATTTTAAGTGAAGATTTATGAGACCGGCAAATTGGATTTCCCCTATATCATGGCGATTTCAGTATTCTAAATTTATGAAAATAGAAGAAATCTGTTAAACATATGCAAGTTTATAGTCTGTATATACTTCTCTATATGCCTCAAATGCAACCAAAGCAGAATGGATACCGAACAGACTTACAAAAGGGTTCAGAACTGAACCAAATGTATATCCCTTTACATCACCGAAAAACAATTGCAACCCAACCCATGGATGAATGCTTGAGTTTCCTAACACCCAGCCTGTTACGCTAAAAATCCCTGTGCACATGAGGCAGATCAGAGTCCATTTGATTTTCTTGGGATTATCAAAGAACTGGCGCTGGACTATGAACAAAAACGACGTCATGAGCCATGTCAAATAAATTTTGAAAAGAGCATGCACTGTTATGAAATAAGCCAGTGTCCGTTCGTCACTGGATGTAAGTTTAGAGGTAACAAATACGGCAATCGCTCCGACAAAACGGAGTATGTGCAGAATAAATATCCCGCCACAGCCCAGCAGAAGGATACGATCACTATTTTCCAGTCCATGGCGAACCGAGATTCCGCGTTTGACAGGAAAACACCGTAACTTGTTTTTCGTGAGGAATGATTGAAAATGGAGTAGGCCAATGAGTGGTATGCCAGAGGCGATTTCACAACACCATTCTAGGTAGACGTGCGGGTTCGGTGAAGACACAGGTGGATTTTTATAAATTCTTACAAATATAATCACAATGAAATTGATTACTACACAAAGAAAGAGTCCCACGAACAATTTCAGGAGGGACCTTTTTAAATAGTTCTTTCTCGGATTATTCAGTGGGAGCAAAGACTGTATGTCGGTTGAACATCTAGTAACCGTGTTGTGAAATGAGTTCTGGTACTTATTTAATAGGAAGATGGAGATTCTCCTCCAGATTCTTTTGGGGTTTGGGCTAGACAGACAATCAACTGACAGACTGGCACATGGTGACAGTTCCAAAACTCCCTCCGGTAATGCAGCCTTCCATATCTGCCAATACATGCCAGCCGCGATAATACCACTCTCTACTACA
This sequence comes from Heliocidaris erythrogramma, assembly GCA_025617745.1. NCBI lineage: Eukaryota > Metazoa > Echinodermata > Echinoidea > Camarodonta > Echinometridae > Heliocidaris > Heliocidaris erythrogramma. The sequence goes on along the minus strand of CM046862.1, from coordinate 33,298,875 downwards.
AATGGATCGCATATTTTTTCATACTCCAAAATAAACTCCCCAAAAGTTCCGTTCAGTTTACATGGGCGCTTTGGATAAGTGGGAACGGTATGTTTATCGATTGCATCGAAAGGATATCCAATTTGGGAAAATATAACCCAGACACAGCCACCAAACATATATCCTAGCTGGTAGCAAAACTTCCCTTTTCTGATGAAGACAGCGTCGTAATAAGTGGTGAAAAAGACAATTCCAACCACCAGGACACTCCCACATATTCCGTTTAAGATAGCCTGAACAGCAAATGAGATTTTTCTATGGAGTGTTTCATGAGAGTAGTTGATGCAAATGATATCTCCAACTATTACAAAAATTATCTTGGCCAAAGACACAATCGATAAAATGGTGAAGATTCGCAAGAGAGATCTATGTGGACGAGTGAAAAGCGGCGGGCAATGGTTTTTCTTCTCTTTTTTGTTTCCTGGGAAGTCCTTAGGTTCTTCATCGTTATCTCGAGTTTGATCCATAATTGTAGATTTGCCACGTTTACAATGTTTATGTTCGATGGAAGACGCGTTATCAATTGTGTTTCGGGGCTTTGGGTGGTTCTCATTTATTATAATGTCTGGATCTTCGCTGAACCTCATAGAATTAATACTTCGTGAATTAATTCCAAGGTCTGCCAGGTCTTGGTGGACAGCTGGAAGTCCCGCATTTGAAACAGAATAATCGGTGGATGGAATGGTGAATGATGGGATATTCTCTTGCATTACACAAGGGGGTGACTCCTGAACAACGTCATTGTTTTCCTGTTCAAGAGTTACGATTGTTTCCGAGTCGGTGGTTGTGTTGGGTGGCCCCTCTCTTGCAAGGACGCCAACAGCTCTTGCACAATGGCGGCAGCGCATGGGCCAAAAGACTTCCTGGGACTGGTGGTATGCAGTCTTGCTACGAATTAAGCGAATCATGGCTATTTCACCTATGATGAGGATAATGATCAACCCAGCACTTGTGGCCGAATATGCCACATCCCCGACGTCGGATACAGCGTCGAAATGGCTCTCAAAAAGGGATGGCAAAACATTGCAGCAGATCCCCAAACTGACGATGAAACATATCAATAATGTAGCATTAAATGGTGCTAATTGTGCAAATCGTTGATCCATTATGTTTAATTTGACGATGCGACCTTGTATCTTATGTGCCAGATGTTCTTAATAAATCAAACGTCATCAATTGTGCCTTCTTTTTTGGCGTTCTGTGATTTCAAGTGGTAGATTGCGTTGATAATCACTGGATAAACTCTCGGAAAGGAAACGATTCCAGTATTAGATGTATTATAAAGTGTATTGATAGAAAGTTACGTGACAAATGGTTAATTGTTGAATAAACAATGAAACCATTAATGCAAAGGTCAGAATAAAAAGAATATTTTAGTAAGGATATCATTTGACATACGGTCATGCATCATAATATCCCCCTTCTCTCTCTCTCTCTTTCTCTCTCTCTCTCTCTCTCGCTCTCTCTCTCTCTCTCTTTCCATCTGCCTTTCTCTATCTCTACTTCTTCTTTACCTAATCGTGCCAATCATCTGTCTTTCTTTCGATTTTTTTCCTCTTCTCTCGTCGGGTTGTTAATCCTATCAATTTCTATATTTCTCCCAAAAGATGTCAAAACACTAGGACTCTGAAGGCTTGGTCAGAAATCACCAATACCGATAACGAAAAAGAAAATTTTCATTAAAATCTATGCAGCTACCCTACTATTATCATACCCACGCGTACGGACATCATAGCAGGGTGTACCTTTAATCAGTTATCATCGATGTCTGATTAGCTGATATCACAGAGCCGCCCGGACAGATGTATTGCACTACCAGTGGATAAAGCAACGCCTCTACCTTGTTTGACATGTTTGATGCGACCGGTCGCCATGTTGGGGCTCGCAGAAAAACATCGCGGTGTACTATTTCAGTACAATTTTATGCATTTTCAGAATCAAATAATTCGGCACTGTGAAGTCTTTTCCATAAATTGACTGCACAGACAAGCGAAACAACTTTATCCTTACGAATTCTGAAGGAGATTTGATGTGACAAATCTGATTTAAATTGATGATCAAAAAATCAAATCACGTATATTTTCCATATGAGTACACTGGGAACGGACACAACAGACGGTGTCCCACGTACTGTGATTGAGTGTAGGGCTCCTAATTTTGGTTGCGCGGCCGCATCAACTGCTCGCATGGAGCCGTGCATACAATGCTATATCTAGTGGTAGCTAGAGATCTGATTGCAGTCCCACTTGCAGGCTATCAGATTTCACATAGCACCCTCTCATGTGTGGTGTTGGTGAATATCGTGAGGCCACTGGCTTTCGGACAATAGCGTTTTTGAACAAAGAGGACTGATACACGTGGCCAAGCTCAAAGAGCCACGGACAGAATACACATTAACGACCCCCCCCCCCCCAGGAAAAAAGGAAGTAGACAGATATAATGACAAATATGAAAGAATTAAGATATAAAAGTAAAGAAATCATTAGAATAGGACAGACTGAAATAAAACTTGATAAAAATTGAATTAATATAAGGAATGTAACTAGAGGGCAGCATTTTTTTGGTTACACACAACAGCAACCTTTTTGGAAATGTGTTGTCTATATTATACGGCAGAAGCACCATTGGGGTTTTTTCAGCAGCCCCGAAGTTCCACATGTCCTGAATGGCAAACCGGTTCATCCCAAAGACATGCAAGTCACCAGCTGTAAAAGAAATGGTTTGGATTATTTATTTAAGTGGTAGTGATTGTTGGAGAAATGAGGGGAGCACTGGAGGAAAACTGAAAGAACACGAAAGAGTGTTCAACTGAATAATGAAAGTAACTAGTACAGGGCACGCACATAATACACTAGCCATATCATTGGATGGAATGATAATGTCTCGTGTAATCGCCCATTACACCAGACATATCATCGAATGGAATGATATGTTTGGTGTAATGGGCGTGTCCTGAAACTGGTACATATATCATTTCTAGTAGAGTTTAATTTTGGTAAATATATATATTTATATATTCTGTATATATAAATTTATATTTAAAAAAATAGATAGAATATATATATATATATATATATATATGTACTGAATAAGTGAATAATCGAAATAAATCACATTCCAATTCTATCAGTTCCAGTAAAACTGAATATATTATATGAATTAATGACAATTTAATTGTTCAGTGAATATGTTTATTAATGGTATTTTTGTAAAGCTTTGCACATGCATAAATTATTGGGTAACAAAATTATTAACAATTCCATTTCTTTTGCTCTCATCAATAACATTTCCTGAGCTTCAGTGTTGTAGTCAAGGCCCAAACCCTCAAGGCCAAGGCATTGACCCTCCAGGTCAAGGCTAAGTGAAGGCTTGATACCTCAAGGCCAAGGCATTAATGAAGAAAGGAGGATAAAATGGAACATACAAAGATGGAGGTTCACACACACACACACACACACACCCACACACACACATACACAAAAAAGTAGGTACGGCCTTCAAGAACCAAATGACAGCAGGCATGGCTGAACACTTTTCAGGGGGGGGGGGCCAGTGCAAAAAGAAACCTTTTTTAGGAAAATTGGGCACCTAACAAAATACTTAAAAAGAGGCTGATGAAACTTCAGGCCTACATGTAAATTGTATTAGGGAGCAAAGCAATGATGATTATATAATTATATATATATATATATATATATATATATATATATATATATATATAATGTGAAAGAAATGCGAGAATAACGTTGCGCAGCTCAATCAAAGTTCCCCAGAGCTGAGCTCTGGGGAACTTTGATTGAGCTACGCAACGTTATTCTCGCATTTCTTTCACATTGTATTTATTCCCACGAGATTTGCCAAAGCTGTTGTATATGTTATTTCCTTACACTTATTTTTGTAACACTAACAAATGAAGTAAACTCAAAAGTTGTGTTTCCAATTCTTTTATTGCAGAGGCTGATTCAAATCCAAACTAAACCCTGTAAAATGAATGAAATATACAAGAAGGAATATTAAGTAAGATGTACAATCAACCAAAACCCTGTTTCCTCACACAATAAACACAACACCTAACATTAATCCAAACCAAGATTAGGTATTCAGTGTAGTTAATAGAGTAATTAAATAGAACAGTAGAGGAATACAAGGTAGAATATACTTATCCAAAAGAGATTGGAATATGATTTAGTAAAAGATAACAATTAAAATGCACTATAATGTTTTGAATTAGATCAGGGTTTTTGAAGCAAATTATACTCCAAGTGTGAATAACCCTGTAATCTACAAACATCCATGAATATTTTATGAATAGTCTAAAATAGCGTGTGAATGGGGCCACGTGGATTATCCTCCGCGTGCCCTAACTCTGATCCCTATTCAATAAATCCTGTCCCTTATATTTACGTTGACAGACATGCTAAATCACAAAAAAGCATGTGTTCGGTAATGAAACACCAACACTATGTCCAAATGAAAAAGGAGAATACAATGAAATAACCAAATCTATACAGATCACATTATGATATGAAAAGTTGACTTAAATTGCATAATGTATAGTATCAAATGAGAAAAGACCGATCTTCAGTTTTAGTCTACAGCTATGTGGCATATAAAGTATACAAAAATAATAAAAATGAAATACATGTATATCACGATGCCACTTCACGTAATGCTGAATCAACACTCATTCGTCCAATTCTAGCGAGAGGATAAATGATAGGACGGACAAATGATAGGACGGAAAAGAGAATATATACATAGATAATTATAATTATATAGGAGAGAAAGAGAGAGAGAGAGAGAAGCTACAATCTAACAAACCTCAACAATAGTTTACAGCAATCCTGATCTCTAACATGTGTGTTAGATTACTTCATGATTACATTCAGGATAGGTTTGCACCAATAAACTTTAATCTACTTTAATGTTGTCAAGTTCAACGTTATCAGAAACATTTAACCAGCAAACTACAAACATACTTAGTTACAATACAAGAATCAACATTAAGTGCAGATAGCAACTATAATGTATTCCTATATAAAGATGTATCTTAACTCAAGTAAAATTGATTTACAAATCTAAAATCTAACTTACCCTGGCTGGAGTCTGAAGAGTAGAGAACTCTGCTTCCTGAAATATATGTGTTGCTTTCTTGAGAGATGCTGATATAATGAAGCAGAGGAGAAGGGTATTCTTTGTCCCACTCACCCCTACTGGACATGAATGAGTCATGGGCAGTGTGTCCTTAGTTACCCCTATTCATTACCAAAACAAACGACTGTTACAAAGCCAAGTGCAAACTGGGATTAGCTGGCCCCAGTAACAAAGGCCCTTAAAAGCCACGTGCATCAATATGGAATGCACTTTAAATTTGGATATATTTTTCTGTCATTTCTTATTTATGTTCAAAACCCAATGTCACATTCTCCCCTGCTCCATGTTGGCATCCTCGACAACATATATATCCTTACAAAATTTCAAATAGAAATATAAATAAATCAAACAAGAAACATGTTTACTGGCCTCATGGATAAATTAACAGACACCCCAAAAATACCATTACTTTATATTTGAAAGCTTCGTTAAAATGAGTGAACGAAATCTACTCAAATTTTCTAGAATCTCTTCGATGACGGTTGGTGGGGGTTTTCCCTGGAGCCTTGCAGAGCGTCTGAGTATTGGTACTTCTTCAGGGTCTACATCTTGATGCTCCCCTGCTTTTTCGAAAGCAGGGGGGGGGGGGTACCTTCATCGTCCTCTATTGAATCTGAGCCACTTTGCAGAGGGGGTTCAGTATCACAGACAACTGGTTGTGCAGCATCCTCGGTGGAAGGATTTGTCACAATATTAGGAACATCATTGGACCTTTCACGGGTCTGTGTCAGTGTTCTGGGAGCGATCTGGACTCCTACTTCTAGAGCACTGTCATTTTCTTCAAGGAGTTTGAAGTTGTTGGTTGAAGGCACTCCTGTCTCATTCTCGGGAGGACTGTCTGGAACAATGTCGGCTACAAGGTCTTTACTGTCTAGAAGATCTCGTCTGTGAAGAACTTTCTTCGAACCACCTGTATCCTCGATGGGTTGCACAATATAGACATTGCCCTCTGGGTTTGGCCTTCCGACTACCTTGTATGGAACGCTGCTCCAGACATCTTGGATCTTATTTCGTCCCAGTACCCTGTTCCGCAAGAAAACTCTTGTTCCAACCTGCAGACCCAAGTCATTGACCCTAATGTTAGCACGTGCTTGGCGCCTCAGTGCTTGACGTTCCGTCATTTTGGCTGCAGAGTCAAAAGCGTTTTGTAGACGTTGGTGGTGGCGTGTTACCCAGTCATCATTCTCTCCATCATCTCCTACACCGCTGAAACCAAGGACATGGTCGATGGGCAATGTTGGTTCTCTCCCATAGAATAAGTAATAGGGTGAGTACCCTGTACTGGAATGGGGTGTGCAATTGTAGGCATATACGATCTCTGGTAGGAAAGTAGCCCATCTCTTCTTCTGGTTGGGATGTAGGGTACGGAGACGGTCATGTAGAGTGCGGTTAAACCTCTCACACTGACCATTTCCCTCTGGATGGTATGGAGTCGTTCGAGATTTCTGGATTCCATACAGAAAACATAGCTCCTTGATGAGGCTACTTTCGAAGTTCCTCCCCTGGTCGCTGTGAATCCTCTTCGGCACTCCAAACCGCACAAACCAGTTGTTTACAAGGAGTCTAGCCACAGTGGCATCTTTCTGGTCACGAGTTGGTATCGCCTGTGTGAATTTGGTGAAGACGTCTGTCATTACCAGCACGTTTTCAACACGGCCACTCGGTTCCAACACAGTGAAGTCTATAGCGAGGACCTCCATTGGTTTCCTTGCAATCAGGGCTCCCATGGTAGTTCTCAAACGTGGACCAGCCTTGGAGAGCATGCACCTCTGGCATTGATCGCAGTAGGCTTTGATGGCATCTGCCATGAATGGCCAATAACATCGTTGACGAGCTAGAGATGCCGTTTTCTCCCATGCTTGGTGTCCCATCTGGTCATGGACCGCCTCTAGCACTTTGCCCTTTAGGGAGGCTGGCACTAATAGTTGATGTATTTTGGTGCCATCATCTTCAGCTGTGCGGTAGAGCACTCCATCCTTCCAGATCAGACGATCCCAGTCCCTCAGTATCCTCCTTGTATTTTTGTCCTCCTTCCCAATTTGTCGAGCCGTTGGTGGTTGTCTCTGTGACTTATAGGCTATTACCTTTGACAGAAGTGGGTCATCTTTTTGCATCTTCAAGAGGGTCTGGATAGGTATTGTAGGGAGAGTCGACATCGCCTCGGCTATCTTCCCGCCATCGCTGCGTTGCACTTCGGCAACTTCTTCTATAAGCATTCGTAGATGACCAGGTAAGTTACTGCTTGTTTGCTGGCAGATATCTGGAGGATGTTCCCCACCTATCTCCTCTAGCCTACCATGCTGAAGATGGTGCTCTGCCTTCCTGCTGAGGGCATCTGCATTGAGGTTGACCCGTCCTGGCTTGTACTTGATTTCAAACTGAAACTGGGCTAGTTCTGCTTGCCATCTCATCTCTATTGCTCCCAGCTTTGCAGAAGAATTGATGTAGCTTAGTGGATTGTTGTCCGTGTATACCGTGAAGCTGGCTCCCACAAGATAGTCCCGGAACTTTTCAGTGACAGCCCATTTTAGTGCCAGAAGTTCCAGTTTCATTGAGCTATAATTCTGCATGTTCCGCTCACTTGGCCGCAGTCCTCGGCTGGCATAGGCGATCACTGTGACTTTACCATTCTTCTTTTGTTACAACACGGCGCCAAGACCTAGATGGCTGGCATCAATCTCGAGGATGAAAGGTTCTGTGAAGTCTGGGTATCCAAGGATTGGTGCAGATGTCAGTCGGTCTTTCAGCTCATCCATGGACTTTTGACAGCTATCACTCCAAACTTCTGATAAAGGAAGTCTGGGTGACGGTTCAGGCCTCATCGAGTTCTTGTTCTTGTTCTTTTTCTTAGAGGGTCCCCCTAAGAGTGCATGGAGTGGTGCAGCTATTTTGGAGTACCCAGGAACAAAGCGTGGATAGTAGCTGCATAGTCCCAAGAATCCTCGCAGTTCAGTCTCTGTCTTTGGAGCCACCCATTCTTTGACAGTTGCTATCTTTTCTGGATCTGGTGAGATGCCTCCTTCCGCTACTAGATGACCTAAGTATCGGAGCTTCTTCCGGAAGAGATTGCACTTTTCAGGCTTGACTTTCAGGTTGAAGTTAGAAAGTCTAGCCATGACCATCTCCAGACGTTGCAGAGTTTCTTCATAGGTAGAGCCAAAGACAAGGATGTCATCCATGTAGATGAGGACCGACTGGAAGTTCTGGTCACCAAAGGCAAGATCCATAAGTCGCATGAAAGTTGCTGGCGCGTTGCAGAGTCCAAACGGCATGCGTAAGAACTCGTAAAGTCCCCCGGTTCCTACTCTGAAGGCTGTCTTCTCCCTGTCCTCCGCAGCAACTGGGACTTGGTGAAAGCCATGAGCCAGATCGAGACTACAGAAATATTTGGCTTCCTTCAGAGCATCCAGCGCTTCCTCGATGCGTGGGAGTGGATATGCATCACGATGGGTCTTCGAGTTCAGTGCCCTGTAGTCGACACATAGGCGTAACTTCCCATCTTTCTTTCTTACCAGTACTACGGCAGATGCATAAGGGCTTGAAGATCGCTGGATGATGCCTTGTTGCAGCGACTTCTCTAAATACTCCCGCACTTCATTCCATTGATGGGGTGGTATCCTCCTATGGGGGAGACGTACTGGGTGCTGGTCGTCTAGGATGATCTTATGTTCTACCTTATCGCAGTATCCAATGTCCATGTCGTCTTTGCTGAAACGACTAACTCTGATCCCTATTCAATAAATCCTGTCCCTTATATTTACGTTGACAGACATGCTAAATCACAAAAAAGCATGTGTTCGGTAATGAAACACCAACACTATGTCCAAATGAAAAAGGAGAATACAATGAAATAACCAAATCTATACAGATCACATTATGATATGAAAAGTTGACTTAAATTGCATAATGTATAGTATCAAATGAGAAAAGACCGATCTTCAGTTTTAGTCTACAGCTATGTGGCATATAAAGTATACAAAAATAATAAAAATGAAATACATGTATACCACGATGCCACTTCACGTAATGCTGAATCAACACTCATTCGTCTAATTCTAGCGAGAGGATAAATGATAGGACGGACAAATGATAGGACGGAAAAGAGAATATATACATAGATAATAATAATTATATAGGAGAGAAAGAGAGAGAGAGAGAGAAGCTACAATCTAACAAACCTCAACAATAGTTTACAGCAATCCTGATCTCTAACATGTGTGTTAGATTACTTCATGATTACATTCAGGATAGGTTTGCACCAATAAACTTTAATCTACTTTAATGTTGTCAAGTTCAACGTTATCAGAAACATTTAACCAGCAAACTACAAACATACTTAGTTACAATACAAGAATCAACATTAAGTGCAGATAGCAACTATAATGTATTCCTATATAAAGATGCATCTTAACTCAAGTAAAATTGATTTACAAATCTAAAATCTAACTTACCCTGGCTGGAGTCTGAAGAGTAGAGAACTCTGCTTCCTGAAATATATGTGTTGCTTTCTTGAGAGATGCTGATATAATGAAGCAGAGGAGAAGGGTATTCTTTGTCCCACTCACCCCTACTGGACATGAATGAGTCATGGGCAGTGTGTCCTTAGTTACCCCTATTCATTACCAAAACAAACGACTGTTACAAAGCCAAGTGCAAACTGGGATTAGCTGGCCCCAGTAACAAAGGCCCTTAAAAGCCACATGCATCAATGTGGAATACACTTTAAATTTGGATATATTTTTCTGTCATTTGTTATTTATGTTCAAAACCCAATGTCACATATATATATATATATATATATAATATCTTTTTTGAACCTTTTAAAGAACCATTTCTAAAATACATCCATGGAAACAATTATTAGACCAAGCTTCTGTAATAAGGGTATTATAATATGCATACAAAATTATAAAAATGATTTGCCTTCGTATTTATTGAATGAATGCCAAATTCCAGCAAATATACCTTGCTTTTATGATATTTTATTTCCTTCTTACCACAAAAATAACACTATCAGTAACCATTCTTGGTCTAATAATTTTTTCCATGGCTGTATATAATTGCATACATGTATATTGGGGCATGAAATTACAAGATCCTGAAGCAACGTTATGTGAGGGAGCAAAGCGACCAAGCCTTAGAAATTCAATAGCATTTTATACTCTAAAATGACTTATTTCAAAAGCAATTTACCCTGCGTACTGGGGCGTATATAATCCACAATATGATCGTATTTTTTTCTTCCTTTTCTACCCTTTCCCTTCTCAAATTTTGTGTTTGCTCCCCATTCAAGTGGCTCCTGCCAAACAAAGCGCACAAAACAGGTGTAGGCCTATACCTAAAATTATTACCAGTTTTGCATATGAAAATCATATGGAATTAATAATATAGCAGAAGCCCTTCGCCAAATTCACTAAATTTTGCAACTACTTCGTTCAAATTTACAGAATGTTCACAGAAAGACAACAAATGCAAGTACATTATTCAAATCTGCTCCTATATTTTATACGGTTTGACATTATCATCGTCTTCATCTAGTCATCACCATCATTACTATTATTATTATTATTAATCTTATTGTTATTATTACTATCATTTTCATTATCATTGGCATCATCAATCAGTCATATCACTCTAAGTGGTTGTAAAACATGAATTCATTTCCCACGTCTGTTATGATTACCTAACATGTAGTTGTTTTATTAGCTACATGATATACAGTAGTGCTACTGCACAAAATAACCAAAATATTTCAAAAAAGTTAACTTGCAAAAATAGCAAAGTTCCATATGCCTTGAAAATGCCTTGAATTTTGTTTTTATTATCAAGGCTTGGAAACCTCAAGGCCAAGGCCAAGGCATCCAAGTCCAAGGCCAAGGCATTGGGAAAAAGGCCTTAAGGCGCCTTAAGGCCAAGGCCGAGCATCAAGGGACTACAACACTGCTAAGGTTTTTACATGTATATACTGAATAATTAATCGAAATTCATCGAAATGTTAGTGCCAACTTGTCTCTGAATGTTACCAATCATCATTTTTCAGTATTCGATATACAACATAGCTCAACAATAATTATTAATGAAAATTTTGTTTCTGATAGATCAGTGAACGGTTTTAAAGTAGAACTTTAATGATTTTAAATATTGGCTTAATACTTATTATTGCATAGATGGCATAAATTAAACAAGGTTATCCAAATTCAACGCTTGGAAACATTTGAAGTAATGATTATTATCAATTATAAAACGGTAAAATACAGCCCCCGATATAGCAGCTGAAGAGCTCCTCGAACGCTGCTGAGATATGTGACGACACACCATGGACCAGTCCTGTCTAAGCAGACGATGTCCCATAACATCTTACACATTTTTCAGAGCCTATTTTGTCATCTCCTCTTCACTTATTTCTCTTCCTTCACTAGCGTCAGTCTTAATGTTAGTCTGTTGCCTCACTCTTAACTTCGTGTATGGTATTATTTTGATTAAAAATGCAGCGTTAAAAAAATAAAGGAATAAGTCACTTGTAAACAAAATAAGACGCCATTGTATTTTCAGCTGCTTGCACCGGGGCATGTTCGGCGTTTCAAGAGGGAACGAATACCATCCTGCTATTATTCGGAGGGCTTTTCAATTTGAAAGTGGGGTTTATTTCATTGATCATTGACCCTTCTCCTCTGTATTTACAATCAAACGGTTTTAGCTATCAGAATCAGTTTCACTTTCCCTTTATAATGGTGTGAAATAAGGTCATGTTTAAATACACCAAACTCTTTATAATTTGATAAATAATTGCATTGCAATTACGTTCATTCATTATAGGACGTCGTCTGCTTAAGCAGGATCGATCCCGAGTGTGACGACATCAAAACATCGCTATATTTCTGGCGAATCCTCGGATATTCCAGATGCTGAGAAGAGCTTTTATTTGTGTTGTTTTTATAATCATCAGATACGCAGTTGACATAAAACTTATACGATTGCCATCTGTAAGCTTCCCAGTTTCTAGTGATACATTAATTGCCATATTTGTGATTTTCTTTGAATAGCTACTTTAATAATTATATTAAGGCTTTGTATATGGGAGTGAATAACCGAAATCAATCACAATTCCAATTTCTATCAGATCTATGAATATTACCAACCATCTATGTGTAATGTTGGATACGTAATACTGAATAAATTGTCATATTAGGTTATAGGAAACAAATTACGGTATATGGTATAGTTTGGTAAATTCTGATTATTATTTATGTACGCACTTTGGTCATTGTGGAATCATTGCAGTTCGGCTTCCCCGCAATGATGTTTGCTTTTTATTTACCCCCCCCCCCACCTATCTGTCTATCTATCTATCTCTCTATTTATTTATCTATATATTCATTTATGTATTTATCTATCTATACCGGGTGTCCCCAAAAAAGCGGAACGGCGGGTTTTCAGTACTTTGCCTTCAAAAAGTATACAATTATTTTACATCATTGGGCAAAGCATCTTCTACCAAAGAGAATGATATCAAGATCATTGAATTTGGTTTAAAAATTTTGATTCTATCCCTGTTTCTTAAACTACGGTCATTTTCACATTTCTCATGTTTTAGGGCGATAGATGAGAGTAAAATTGTGGCGAGAATAGCCTTCCATACGGCATGTACATACGATTTTTTGTGTTTCTACTGTGACTTTTATTGACACGCATCAATGGGCTCCCCTAGAACATCGTACATACCGTATGGAAGTCCATTCCCGACACAATTATACTCTTATCGGTCGCAAAAAACATGCAAAATTTGAAAATGACTGTATTTTAAAGGGATTCGGTAGCTTTGTGGAGGCTTGATTTAATAAATTGTTGAATTTTGATATCTGTCTTGTATAATGATGTTCAGAAAGATAAATAAATAGCCAGGCATAGAAAGGTTTTCAAATATATAATGCTATTATTAAGATATCTACAGCCATGGAAACAACTATTAGACCAAGCTTCTGTAATAAGGGTACTATAATATGCATACCAAATTATAAAAATGATTTGCCTTAGTATTTCATTGAATGAATGCCAAATTCCCGCAAATATACCTTGCTTTTATGTTTATTTTTATTTTTATATTTTATTTCCTTCTTACCACAAAAATAACCATTCTTGGTCTAATAATTGTTTACATGGCTGTATGACTGAATACTCCCATTTACGAAAGCGTATGGCCATACACTTTAGTCTAACACTGAGTCTATAGGGGAAAATGAGTCTGACATTTCCCGTCACTTGCATATGTTTACTGTTGTGAAGCACATGATGATTTTGAAGTGCTTTTTTTTCTTGGGCTTCATTTTTACACCATATTACTTACAATGATAGCATGTAAGGCCATGCACCCCAGATTTTATCAAGCCTCTACAAAGTTTCCAAATTACTTCAAGAAACGGGCATAGAATCAAAATTACTTAACCAAATTCAATCATCTTGATTTCATTTTCTTTGGTAGAAGATGCTTTTCCAATATTGTAACAAAATTATATACTTTTAGCAGGTAAAGTACTGAAAATCCGCCGTTCCACGTTTTGTGGGACACCCAGGTATATCTATCTATCTAAATACACACTGTCACACTGTCACCAATCTACACTCCAGTGATTTCTTCAGTAATACTTGCTTATCCATAACTCGTCTACCGTAAAACGGGGTGAATCGGAACAACCGCTTTGAATAGGAACAACAATTCGGAAGGGTGTTCTTCAAAACTAGGGCAACTATTTTGAAAGAAAGCTTTTCAGGTTTATAGTCCTATTCACCACGACTTACGGTGTCATATATAACTTTTACATGAAGTGTACGTAGCACAAGGCAGTATAAGTTTGGATCTCTAAGCAGCGGACAGCAAGAAACTGTGTGAAGAAGCCATTTACTTTGACAAAGGTCCACAGGAGTGGATGAAAGCTTGCCTGCTGAATTCAAAGGTTGGTGGAAGTCTAACCCAAATAGTTTGCCACTAGTCTATATTCAAAGTCGAATTAACCTACTCGCTTGGTCATTGCTCAATTTGCACTCGTATACATATGCAAAACTATCAATTGCGTTAAAGATAAAAAGTCAAATCTTAGCAAAGTAATGCTTATGTTGTCAGGGAAGTTTCATTTTTCTTCATGGCGGGGAAACTTATAGCTAAAGCTGTCAGGATTGCACCGATTCCTTCAAAAAAGTAAGAACTCTGGAAATGGCTGATGAATTTCAACAAGCGTTCTGACGCCTTAAAAGCTTTTGGTCTGATCGTATAGCCTCAGGAGAGTGAATGATATGATGATATGGTCACAACTGATCGTGCGGTGCTCGGAGAGGGCTTTTTTCTGCAAATCGATTATTGTCTATTCATTAATACCGAAATGCTGACATCATAATTCAGTTACGAGGGTGGATAATATGGTTGCTGTTTTATATGTCTTTTCCATGTAGTGCGGTGCGCTTAGCCATCAGAAAATACTAAGGCAAATACTAATTCACGGCTCTACACTGCAATAGACCTGTTTACTAAGTGATTCAAATTTATGGATGTTTCTTTCCTGGGGACCTAGTAACGAGGTATTCCATTAACTTAACCTGTTATTAATGAATGAACTACAATACTTGGAATCCAGTTTGCATACATTACTTGTTGCTATGTCTGACAAGCCTCTGGCAAGCTTTCAGGTTGTCAAGAACAACCTTTGTTTCAAAAGTATGCATAAAATTTGAATCACTTAGTAAACAGGTCTATCAACTGCCCAAAAGCTTTCGCTCCTTCCTGCATTATTTGCATAAAATAAACAATTTCTTTACGTAAAACCGCTACCGAAGAGTCTCAGCTAAATTCTGAAATCTCGCCCTAGAAACACTCAAATGAAATGAACTAAAAGTCAAATTCCAGAATAAGAGTTGCTCTAACCCATTATTAGTATCACTCGTAGTCAAATCATTTTTTAATTTGTGAATATTGGAGAAATGAGGAGCCATATATATTTTTTTAAAGTCTCAATATGTAGCATTATTTTTCACATTTGCTGTCATTGCGCAAAATCAAAACTTTCACATAATTATGAAAAATCAAAGTATATATATGGATCCTCGAAATATCTTTTCATAATCATCCGTCGAACGGTTAAGTCGGGAAAAATCGAAGGCAATGCATTCATGAACCCTCGCGTGTAGTCCCACGTATAGCGGTGCATGCAGGATGGTTTCAACTCTAGTTTACGCTTAACAGGGGGCCTGTCTTGTCAGTGATTGTTACCGACATTTGCTCTCAGCAAATCAGATTGCAAGGATTTCAGTATTTTTCAAGTTAAAGGGATACGTAAGACGTTTTAATGCCGCGAGAGGGCACCGTGATCGTTACCTGATCATGCCGCTGCCCTTCGGGGCGCAAACCTCGGATAGACTGGTCGCCGCACAAACATGTACGCTCCACCTGAGCTCGAGCTCTCGTGCGAGATTCGGTCGGCTTCGTGCATTCGAAATGTAATCCCACTTAGTCCAACGGACGCGTTCGACGCACAAACTTTGTGTACGAGTGAATGGGGCTTACGCAATCCTGACTTTCCCCCACGGCCGCCCGGTGGCGTATCCCTTTAAGTCTTCGATTTTTGAGTTTTACACAAAACTACTAACTGCGCAAACTTGAAACTGCCCAGGGAGTGAGACTGGAGTTTAAAGTTTATCAATATGTTATTTGTTTGCATATTCATTTTGTCCCAGACTTGTGTCGGGAAAAAAACAAAACCTCTTTTCTCGGCCCTCTGAAACAGAAAAATACTCGTATCTCAAAAAATACTCAACCGTTTTCAGTGAAAATTAATATGAAGCATAATATCATCATTTCCTATCTACTCTGGAATTTTCATGATATTTTAGGCCCGAATGATGGAGATACGAGAATGTGAATTTTCGAGGATTTCTGCTCCTCGCTCAGCGGATGGCTTCGATAGCCGTTAGGAATCCAAAAGCTTTGACTACTTTACAAAGAAGTTAATTGGGGTGTAGAGCCGCGCTTGCTATATGCATCATAAATTGCCTCGGCGTTCAGGAAATGCTTATTTATCAAAGTAATGTCAAATAGTTATTATAATATTGTTGCAACAAAAGTAATGCTACCATCCAATATCATATCTTTGAATGCGAATTCGATTACTGCGGTACAATATTTCTTTCAATTATACTGATATTACTGTATCATGCATTGTTCGTTCCCAATATTTTTGTAAAGACTATTATAAATCTTAGTACTCTTTACTTTGGACAACATGTTGGAGATGATAATTCTCACAAGCGTAGCTTTCTTCTGAGGCTCCTCATTTCACTTTTGTTTTTAGCCCAGTCTTTTCAATTAATGATATGCTCACAACCGATCGGACGTGTTTTTACACGTGCGTGCCCGCAGCTGCGATTGGCTGTGGGACAACTTCGTGAGACCTCCGCAAGGAGCCCATGCAGTGTTCGCAAAAAGCCCGTGCAATTAGTACGACGGCTACACGTGCCACCTGCGTTCATTCCTCCAAAATCCGTCGTAGACGACACGGCGACGTAGACCAAACCTACGACCGGTTGTGACCGAGGTTTGAGGTGTCTGTAGACTCACGAGCAGACGATTATTTCCAAGCTTAATTTTGTCCATGGGAGTCCAGCAGATTGTTGCTGAAAAGCAAGGGAATAATTATAAAACCATGAAATTTGGCATATAGGTAGATTTTTTTTTTTTGATGCTTAATAATTCTCGAACATGGGGCCACCTAAAATTTGGGACCTGGGGCTTGTTGTGTCCATTCTTTAAAAACATGGCTCTCCCTCGGGTTATACACTAAAGGAAAAAAGAAACTTATAAAAGTTCAAGAGATCACCAAATTAAATTCTCTGCATGGAAATGTACCAAATTTGGATATAATGTTGATTGGATTGGATATAATGCATGGCTTTAAATGACAGTCAATAACAAAAAGTTTTCTTCAATGCCACAAAAGAAATGTGCACTGAAACAAAGGACTCTCTAATCCCAAAGTCACAAAGATAAACTGCAGTCTTGTACACCATATGCATGTCAATGAATGAAACAAAAGAATTTCAAAAGGGATTTGCACCCCTCGAGCAAGAGGATATTGATGTTCTGCCATGGTTCGCCCGTTCACCAGACCTTTCCCCAATTGAACATCTCTGGGAAGAGCTTGGTCGACGTGTGTCAAGGCGTGACAATCAACCCATCAATAGGGAGACGCTCATTGCAGCACTGCAAGAGGAATGGAACAATGTTCCCCAGGCTACCATCGCGAATCTGATCGGAAGCATGCGAAGACGGTGTACAGCTTGCCAGCAAGCTAGAGGTGGACATACTGGCTATTAATCTGTTTGGATATGAACTTGCAAATCCCTTTTGAAATTCTTTTGTTTCATTCATTGACATGCATATGGTGTACAAGACTGCAGTTTATCTTTGTGACTTTGGGATTAGAGAGTCCTTTGTTTCAGTGCACATTTCTTTTGTGGCATTGAAGAAAACTTTTTGTTATTGACTGTCATTTAAAGCCATGCATTGAATCAACATTATATCCACATTTGGTACATTTCCATGCAGAGAATTTAATTTGGTGATCTCTTGAACTTTTATAAGTTTCTTTTTTTCCTTTAGTGTATTTCTTTCATAGTTGATTTAATCATATCTAGTTCTGATATACTAGATATTATGCAGGATTTCCTGGTCTCAAAATTCATACAAATGCTTTAGGTGCCGTTTTTCAGACAAAGGGCCATCCAATATATTAACAAGTGACAAAGTCACTGATTTGTTGATTATACGTAAATGATTATAATTGTGATCAGTCAGACATTATGTCCATGAAATTAATAAGATATGTGGTGCAGGTGCCCATTGTGACCAAAATGGCCCAAGAAAGGCCCAAAGTAATCTATGTGCAAAATAAGAGTTTTTTAGTCTTTGGTTTTAATTTTTTTTTAATTTCAGACATGCAATTTTGAAATCAAGGTCATATGAACATGCGCTCATCGATGGCCCATTGAAGACAATTCTTCTTTTTTTTTTATAATTTATTCCCCCACAAGAGGATAGAAATAATAAGAAATGGCTGCCGATGTGTTGAAATGTGCCTACTTGCTTAACTCTTACTGTGCCAAGGGGTTTAGCTCTCTACAAAATTTCATTATTTCGTTATGTATTTCATTGTTTCCCCTTGGAAGGCCATCTCCCTGGTTTCTCCTTTCCATCAGCTTCCCAGGCTGGATGTACGTTCGTGCACAATATTATGTGTAGTGCATGAGAGAGAGAGAGAGAGAGAGAGGGGGAGAGGGAGAGAGAGAAAAAAAAATAAAGCTGAGAGAGAGAGAGAGAGAGAGATACATATATTATAATCACAACGACGTGGCGAGGACATTCTTGTGTGTATTGTCTTCGGGTCAGTGACCACCTTTTGGGTGAACTAGGCGGACAACAATAGTGAGCGGTCGGATGCATTGTTAGCTTTCAGGCTCGGTCCCAATCAGTAGTTTGTGTACAATGCAGACTTACAAAAATATTAACAAAATAATAACATAATAATAAACAAAATCTCAAATTGGCTGCCCTACCAGCCTACCTTCCTGGGCCTCGTCCTCCAACCACAGATAGGGAGGGAGTCTACAGACGACTCAGGAGGTTGAATGCATCAAAGGCTGGACATCCCACTGATATCCCCATCCGAATCTTGCGTATGAATTCTCATTACCACTGACCACCATCTTCAATAACTGTCTTAGCAGCGGTCATTTCCCAAGCTCTTGGGAAACTGCATCAGTGTGTCCAGTTCCGAAGACATCACCAGTCACCGAATACAATCAGCTCCAACCAATTTCGATCACCCCAATTATTGTGCGTGTCTTCGAAGGCTTCCTGGCAGAATGGGTGATGGCTGATATCAAAGACCAACTTGATCCAAAGCACTTTGGTAACATGGAAGGCAGCTCTGTGTCACATTACCTAGTTAGCCTCCTTGATGACCTTCAAAGGGGCCTAGATAAGGCAAGTCATCATGTAACGATTTGTACAATCGACTTCATGAAGGCCTTTGACCTCATCGACCATAAGGCTCTACAGAAGCTGATTCAAATGGGTGTCAACTCGGCCATCATCCCAGCTAGTTTTCTCACGCCACGTACGCAGACAACTCGATACTGCGGTGCATCATCACCCGAGCAAGAGCTGCCATGTGGGGTTCCACAGGGAACCAAACTCGGCCCGGTGATCTTCCTGATTATGATCAACGACAAAGAGATGGAAGTATGTTGATGACTTGACTTTTGCTGAGTGTAACCTGAGTGTAAATCATGACTATCACTTGAAATCAGATCTATTATTGGACCAATAGTCTGTATTGGGTTCTGTAATATCATAAGCTGCTATAGGCACATTTACATCAGCATAATTATAGCAATAATAAAGAGTTATTTATCAATAGAATATTATAAAACTGCATTATCTGACATGACACTCGGTATTAAAATATTCATCTGCATGCCGATAGCAATTAAATTTTTTATTTTACACCTCACAATGACACCGTTGCTAAGGAGAAGGCAGCCCTTAGCAACCAAGTTTTCACTCAAAAGCCAATATCAAAGCGTTAACTTTAGAACTCTGTAACTTTTTTGGCCAGAAAAAGCAGTGAACTTGTGATTTTAATACGGTATTGACCATAATGTTTGGGCAGTTTTGAGAAAGTTTCAAGTCATTAGTCACAAAAGCATTAGAAATATGGAGAAAAATATATTTAGGTGCAATTCATATTTTTGGTGAAAATGATAAAAATTCACATATTTGGCCCAAGATTGTTATGTAAATTATTACTAAGACAATCGAATGTGGTACCATATTGTGGGGAATTTGATTATCTTTAATTTTGATTCCTCAAGCATGGGATTTGAAGGTTTTATTCAAAATTGTCAATGCTAGTAATACATGGCGACCATTTTGAAAAAAATGGCTGCCATTTTTATTCAGCAGCGTATTTCTGAGGTAGTCTACCTGGAAGTTGTGCAGGATGGTTCCCCAAACAAGTTGATACCCAACAACTTTTTACAACAGCCCGTGTCTCAAAACCCTCCAAAATGAGGGGGGGGGGGGGGGTGGTGGTTGTGTGTGTGTGTGTAGTGTGCGTGTGCGGGTGTGCGTGTTTGTGTGTTGCGTGTCACAATTCTGGGAGGTCTTTTTCATTGTCATAGGTCCATCCGTAGGCATTTTGCTCTATTTCAAACTATTCATCCCATCTTTCCTTGCCCAAAACTTTAGCTTTTCCAAAACTCATTTGCTATGAAAAAAGTTTGCTAATTAATACTTATTTGTACCCAATGATGCCTGAAGCATAATCTGTGACATTAATAGCAATTGTCCTTCCAAACAACAAAGATACTCCTTAAACTTCCATGTTTGCTATCATTATGATCTTTTATTTACATAATCCAATCTCCACCTGGCTCCACACAAATTAAAGAGATCTTTAAAACTTTTGTTCCAATTTAAAGCAATGTCTCTGCATTCTCCTTTGCGTAGAATCGAATTTGAATCAGTGCTTGATTGATTGACTGATTGAATCAGTGTTTGATTCATTGATTGATTGGATCAGTGTTTGATTCTGAATTATCAAATTTCTGTTCCTGAATAATGGTGACATAAACCATGCCATACCCATCAAAAATCCCAACCCTAATAATTCATTACCACAGATCAACAGCGGTTAATGCTTTTAAAACTTCCACAGTCAAATTATGATCACTGATACCGTCGGTTTCACGCAGTCAAGCGATCATCAGGCGAATGATCAATAATCAGCAATATTTCTGCACGGGAATATGGAATCATTCAATTTGAACTACTCCGGAAAAAATATACCCATCCCACCGAAGACGCAATACATCAAATGTTTACTCGAGAAAATCGAATCCGTCATCAAACGGATGAGATGGAAAGCGCACTTCTTCCTCGAACGAAACACCAAGGAGGGCCATAACGACAGTGAGATTGAAACCGAGAACCAAAAGGAATACTATGGCTTCAAATCAAAGCGAACACCACCACAAATCGAGGAAATGGTGGACTTCGAGAAGGACATGCTGAGCATGGTCGACAACATACATTTCAGGCAAGTGAACAATGAATTTCTATCCAATTTGAACACAGACGTAAAAAAGATAAATGAATCGAGTGACATATTCGTCCAAGCTGACAAAACTAGAAACATGTACAAAATGAAACCTCAAGACTACGAGAAAACGTTAACGAACAACATTACTCAGAAATACAAAATCGCTAAATGCGATACTACTACAGAAATAGATACAGAGTTCAAATCAATTGCCAACAACCTCGGCATTAGCAAAAGAATAGACAGCACAGTAGTAAAACCAGCTTTCCTCACCTTAAAAGACCATAAGGACAACTTCGCTAACAATCCCAAAACAAGGCTCATAAATCCCACCAAATCCGAGCTCGGCCGCGTCAGCAAACAAATGCTAGAACGCATCAACACCGACATCATGACACAAACAACCCACAACCAATGGACTAACACAATAGGTGTGATCGATTGGTTTAAGAAGCTTCAGGATAAAGACTCCCTATCTTTTGTAGTATTCGACATTGTAGACTTTTATCCCTCTATTACCCAAGGCTTACTCTCCACTTGCCTAAATTGGGCAAGAAGATATACCACAATAAAAGACATAGAAATGGACACAATAATCCATGCCAGGAGAACCTTACTGTTTGACAACGACAATAACCCATGGGTGAAAAGAGAAGCGAAACGGGAATTCGATGTTTCAATGGGCGCTTACGATGGTGCCGAAGTTTGTGAACTAGTTGGGCTATACGCACTGTCACAACTGAAAAATAAACTCAACACGCACTCCATAGGACTATACGGAGACGACGGACTGGCCACACTGAGAAGATCATCAGCCAGTAGAGCCGATAGAACAAGAAAAGAACTAATAAAAGTATTCAAGGACCTCGGACTACAAATAACAACACAGACAAACTTAAAGACAGTCGACTACCTGGATGTGACACTAGACCTAGCAACAGGAACGCACAAACCATACAGAAAGCCCAATGACACCCCGATGTACATCCACACAAATTCAAACCACCCCCCTATGATCACTAAGCAAATACCCGTAGCAGTAGCAAAACGTATATCATCACTATCATCGAATGAGAATATCTTCAATAAAGCCGCACCGACATACAATGAAGCACTGAAGCAAAGCGGATACGAAGAAAATATCAAGTATTCCGACCCCCCAAATTACCCAAACACCAAAGGTAAGAGAAAGAACCGACCTAGGCAAATAATATGGTTTAACCCCCCTTTCAGCGCAAACGTAGAGACTAACGTAGGTGGGCAATTCATAAAGTTAATCGCAAAGCACTTTCCCGCAAAGCACAGATTGCACAAACTCTTCAACAAAAACACGACCAAAGTCAGCTACAGTTGCATGAAAAATATGGACTCTATAATTAAAGCACACAACGACAACACGCTCAAAAAAGCAAAAAGCTCCGACCGCTCCCCCCCCCCCAAAACATGGAATTGCAGAGCAAAACCCGACTGCCCCCTACGAGGCGAATGCTTGACATCAGTAATCGTGTACAAAGCTACCGTGACACACAATAATGACACTAAAACATACATCGGTAATACTGGTGGCACCTTCAAAGAACGATACAGGAACCACACAAAATCATTCCGCCACCAGAAATATGAATCCGAGACCGAGCTATCAAAATACGTTTGGGACCTGAAAAAGAAAGGCATAGAACATGAAATTCGATGGGACATAATTAGGAAATCAAACACACATAAGAGAAAAAGCGGAATATGTAACTTGTGTCTGGACGAAAAACTAACAATCATCACTCACAAAGGAACACTAAACCGACGCTCTGAACTAATCTCGAAGTGCCGACATAACAACCCTAAACCACCGGACCGGAACCGCAAAAAGAATGATCCATAAGCCCTTGCAGAAGTCTCAGACTGTTCATTCGTCTTATTCGCCTGATGGTCGCTTGACTGCGTCAAGCCACCAGAAATATGAATCCGAGACCGAGCTATCAAAATACGTTTGGGACCTGAAAAAGAAAGGCATAGAACATGAAATTCGATGGGACATAATTAGGAAATCAAACACACATAAGAGAAAAAGCGGAATATGTAACTTATGTCTGGACGAAAAACTAACAATCATCACTCACAAAGGAACACTAAACCGACGCTCTGAACTAATCTCGAAGTGCCGACATAACAACCCTAAACCACCGGACCGGAACCGCAAAAAGAATGATCCATAAGCCCTTGCAGAAGTCTCAGACTGTTCATTCGTCTTATTCGCTTGATGATCGCTTGACTGCGTGAAACCGACGGTAGCCAAGACCGAATTAGTTATGCTATATTAATGCTCTGCTCCTGCATTGAGCACTTTAACTGCTGGATTGATAACCCAATGTAATGTATATTTGACTAACGGGTACATTAAGTCGACACCTAACAATGCAGTTTATTTCGTCATAATAGCGACCCCTACATTAGGTCGACAGTTGGTACATTAGGTCGACAGTTGGACAAAGAAAAAGAACAAAAACTGTCCTCCTAATGTACCCGATAGGTGTTTATATATATATATATATAATATTATGCTAGTTTTGAAACGGAAAAACTAAATCAAATATTCCATTTAAGTAGCATACAACTTATGATGACCCAGACCCAGAAATTCATCCGAAATCGATGTGATAGCCATGCTGCAAAAGTTTTAAAATTAATCACATTTACATGTTTGGCAAAGGCCGGTTCAATGATGATTGAAATATAATGATGTACGACGCCCCATATGCACCTGTGGAGAAAGGACTGCTAAACCAGGACGCCTATAAAGAAAAGAATGCGAAGAGATTATAGTCATCACCCAAGGACCAGTGACATTCCCATCAGCACCCTGGAACCAAATCCAAATTCAAATTAAAATCAAATTGACTGAAATAGAATTGTGACATAATAGGATTATCATCATCCCATAATTATTATCATCATCCCATATCATCATCACATGACCCTTCCCTCTTGCCAAAAAACCCAGGTACTCATCTTTGCCCACATTGACACCTATAAAATGTGAAGTAGATCAGAGGTGAAGATGAGCCACCCAAGTCTGTTTCTTTTTTTGGTCGCTCATAAAATTTGAAAACAAGATCGTTCGAACAGCGAAAAACTTCATGTTTCAGCAGCTAGATTCCTGAATATACCCTCTTTCGGGGCAGCGGGATGTCCGGCTTTCCTGATCTTCGGGCAGGAAGGTGCCTAAATTTAATAACTGTTATGGATATCTAGTTTATTTTGGTGGCAAAATCATACAATATTTCAGAGACAACAAATTGACTTTTTATGAAGATCGTTCGTAAGATTTAAAAACGGCCGGGATGGTTTCGGGTAGCAGACACATTACTCGGGCAGTGACAGGTGCCCGACTGTCCTATTTGGCAGCGAGGTTAACGGATACAATTTAGATATCGTGTATTTTGATGACGAAATAACATATCGACCATGATTAAGTGTCTAGGCCTATATTTTAATTTTATGTTCATTCACTTCGCTTGCTCAAAGTGTAGAAAACAGGATGGTTGATATTTGGGCAAGAGGCGTCACCGCCCCACGCACTCACATTCAAAAATGCTCCGCGGGCACTGTCCTATCCAAGATGATTTAAACAGACCCCAAATTAGTCATGGTTAACCAACAATGGGTTTGAGAGTTACACCGTACTCTATCAATTAAAGTTAAACCAATCATTTACCAGTTTGCCTAACATTATTTCTGATATCTTGATCGTAAGATTTTGTGCATAGTGCCCCAACATCAGTAATAAAAAGAAAAGGTTTACAAGAATATCAATGACCAGTCGATTTTTTTCATTCAGAGATCAACGGAATTTTCTATCAAGTTGATTAAATCATCAGAACATCTTTGATTGCAATGGTAAATTTGGTGTATAAAACAGCAATTTGTTGAAGGTTAAAAATGGCAAAATCTCGGGAGCTGATAGGGGCTTTGTGGACACATATATCCCTCGAGGTAAAAGGAAATAATACCTCCCCCTTGGAGCCATCCTCAGCTGAGATGAAGATGACCTTGTTTTTCTGTGCTTCCTATACCTCTGCTTAAAATGGTGAAATTATTTGAAATACATATTGCTTTACAGTATTATCAAGTCATTTTACTTCAAAGAATCTGCAAAAATTAAGATATTTGCCAATTAGAATTAAAACACAAATAAGTCATAATTATTCATAAACTTTGAAAACCTTTTTATTTCCAGATTTAAGATTACTTTCGATCATATTCAGGTGACATATGGTGAAAATATCTAGACTACATATCCATCGATCACAGAAATAGGTCAGTTTAGTTTTAAAAATTGCAAAAATAAAAATATTTTCCGATGAAAATGGACACACAATTAATTCATGATTATTCATAAAGTTATAAAACATTTATACATTCCAAAATTAAAGTTATTTTTGATATATTTATGTGATATAAGTTAGCTTCAATGAAAGAGTTTGATTCATACATTTTTATAAATATTCATACATCTATGACATTTCTCGGGCATTCATTGGCTGAATCATATTTTGAGGGGGGTGTATTGGCTCATTATCACGTGGAAGGTGGTAATTATAGATGCAAGTCTGTCCGGCGGTGTTCACTGATACGGTTCAGTGATTCCCTCATTAACATTTCAAAATGGCCCATCCCACGAAGTGAGCGGTGCAAACATACGTGAAGCTGCTGAGTTTAGCATCCATGTTGTAAGTGTATCGTCATCGTCATCAGTGGTAGCAGAAATTGGTTATGTCAGAATATAGTTTATAAATTGAACTTCATTTTGGTTCATCTCCAGATTGAGAATGATTTGAATAGATAAGATTTATAAGAGAGAGAGAGAGAAAGAAAAATGAAATGAACGAAAGCAAACATGATACCGACAAAATAGAATGCTGAATATTAAAGATGAATAATCCGCCGTTGGTGTGTGTGGGTCTGTTTAGCAGTATGTCAGAGGACATTTTCGGACAGAGAACAAAAAAAAATCATGAGAACAATGGTCCTCGGAAGCCGGACAATAGTCTTCGAACGTCGAACAATGAATTTGTGCTTTATTCCGTCGACTGTCCGAGGACGAGGAACAATAGAGGAACAATACTTGTCCTCGGAAGTAAAGCAATGTAAAGCTTTGTGTGTGTGTGTGTGTGTGTGTGTTTTGTGACATGTTACTTTCATAATCCTGACCCAAAAAAGAATGAAGGCTGAAAGGAGAGATGCTTATCAAGAAGGTAAGATCTTATTCTTGACACTGGCAGTTGGAATCAGTATAAATTGAATTATAGAATATAATGCAACCCCATTTAATTAGAATTACGATAATAAATTTGATATGATGAACCCACAAATATTAGTCTGGGGGCCTGTTCCAAAATAGTCACCCCATGTTACATATGAGATTTGATACCTTTAAGTAATACTTGAAAATGGTCACGTACAGAATTTTTTAGGGCCGAAAATCCTACATAATATAGTTTTTCCCGCCCAATTTCGTCAAAATTGCATCCGATTTAACGATGCGATCATTCAATTTCGAGCGAATTTCAATGGTCACCGAGATCAACATTCAAAAAGCTAACTAGTTTATTCAATTTAATTTTATTAGCATACGATTTCATGATTTTCTCACATAAACGTGTAAAAAGCGCGTTCAAATTAAAAATACGCGTAAAATGCATTCAAATTCGCACCAGCACTGCAAATTCACGAATAGGCAAGCATTTTTAGCATTTGGGAAATGTTTTTCGCTACTGCTTATGTATATGTATATGTATTTATAATCTGAATCTGTTTGAATAAATTATGCAAACTTTATGAACCTTCAAATGGGACATTTCCCTTATATTGAGCTTCTCATTTCTCTGACAAACCGTCATCGAAACAACAGCTCATATAACTCCACTTTCATATACATACAATCAGGTCCCTGGGAACGATTTTGTTACTGGGGGTGCTGTGAGCAAATTAAAAATTTATTTTGGGGGTATGCAGTTGTTTATCTATGAATGGCGCCTGTGGCAAACGATGAAATTGCTTTAAGTGCAAGGGGAAGTGTCCCCTGTAGAAAACTGGGGTGCTACCGTTCAGTGGCGGATCCAGGATTTTGTGATATTCACAAATTTCTGACAAGCGAAAAAAGTCCTCAGCGATTTGGGATCTCTTTCAACTACAAAAATCTCTGGCTACAGCACCCCCTATAGCATCCCCGCATCCTCAGCCTTCTAGGGGTGCTGTGCACCCCCTCAAAAAATTATGGGGGTGCTGCACCACCCCCAGCACCCCGGCTCCTAATTTATACACGACTATGGCGGCGGCTCGAGGAGATCGAGAGTACATGAATATCTCGAATACAGAAAGAATTAGGTTGGCTGAAGCATTTGACAACCATGCAGCAAGACTCCCTAGAACTGGCCGACACTCTAGGAATAAACATGAAATATGATTAAAATAAACTTTGAAAATGAAAGTTTTGGAAATGAGATGGAAATTATATAATCAAAAACAGTGAAAAGGGGTGCATATGACGTGAAAAAATGAGGTAAGAATTACATAGAACTACAGAAGGTGTGTGCCTATAAATGAAATTGAAATTGGTATGAACGTCTATCCAGCTGGCGCAAAAGTGAGTGTCAACTTCGCGTCGTTAAATTGAATGGATTTCTTTCTAAATTGAATGAAATAAAATTTAAAAGGAATGATATAAAACAAAATTGAATCCTCAAAGAATGAAAATGAACCATGAGAGCAGAGTGTTGACGAAAATCGTTCGAACTTGAACACATATTCATGAATTCGAATGCAACGCTGATGAAATTGGGCGGGAAACCTATACAAAGGGGAATTAACCTCAAAATATAGATGTGCTTGTATTCAAAGACGTAATCTATTTCTTCTTGTTGTCCTACGTAGTTTTGCATTAAAATATATGAGATGGGTATAAATCAAGATTTTCTCAGCAAGATTTATCGTCTGCTAGCGATACCCGGGGGCTGCCATTTTCTTGTGTGTACATAAAGATATTTTTAATTCGAATGCAAAATTGTCTTCTTCCTGGGATTTAGAATAATTAACAGTTATATACATATATTCTAAAAACTAAAATGTGTTTTTATATTTCTTTGAAAATTACGATTGTATGTGATCTACATATAAATCTATTTTCTTGATACTATGACGTACGTGACGGAGCGAATTAATTCAAATTTATGGATGGTGACTTTCCCGGAGCGTCAATAGTGACATACTCTGCATTCACCTGCTTTGAGATAATGGACTTCAAAAGTCAGAATGCGCGTTGTATAAATTATTTTCTGTTCTGCCAGGCAAGACCAAGAAATCGATTTCTAGTTTGCAAACCAGATTTTTTTATAAAGAAATCTATAAATTTCAAATTTTACAATATATGTATACACCTGTTATGTATTTTCCATCATATATGGGGATTTTTTTTATAATGAAGAGAAGCAATTTAGCTCGTGGATTAAAAATATCTTCCTGACTGGAATGGTTTCTAATGGTTCATGTACAACTCCATGTCATCAAGGAAATGGCAGCCCCCAGGAAGTGTTAGCAGATGATACCGTGAGCTAGAATGTCTTGATTTAAACCCTTTTCTGATATTTTATTTCTAAAGTGATACAGGTCAATGATTAAGAATATATTACACCTTTGAACATAAGTACATTTATATTTTAGTGTTAATTCTCCTTTAATATATCAAAACTAGATATGATTAAACCAATCATGAACGGCAAACACCCTGAGGGAGTCATGTCTTTAAAAGAAATGGGCACAACGGGCCCACATTTTAGGTGACACCATATCCATAATTATTCAGCATCACAAACTCTACCGATATACCAATTCCATGCTTTTATGAAATTTATTTCACCAATCTGCTGGACTAAATATACCCTGCAGATTTACTGAGAATCGAGACATGGCTGACGTAAACGTTTACGACGTTGGACTGTTCCAAGCCTGGGATTATGTCGTCCTCGCAGCGATGCTGGCCGTTTCGGCTGGCATCGGTATCTTCTATGCATTCACCGGTGGCAAACAGTCGACTACCCGTGAGTTCCTGCTAGCCAATCGTAACATGAACCCGATTCCGGTTGCGATGTCGCTAGTAGCCAGTTTTATTTCTGCGATCACCGTACTGGGAACACCCGCCGAGATGTACCTGAATGGACCGATGTACTGGTTGTACGGGATAGCGTTTATTGGGACTGGCTTCGTGGCAGCTCTCTTCCTGCCAACCTTTTACCGTCTTGGCGTCACCAGTGCGAACGAGGTAAATATAAAAGGCCATGTCGAAAGATTCTGCGTCAAAATAACGTTTAACAGTCAATCTATGATAAAACATAAGAGAATTCCAAAAAGGAAACAATTCTCTCCCCGAGGAAGAAAAAATGCAGGTATAATGCGCCACGTCCTTACCCCGTTCACAAGAATGCCTCTTGTAATTACTCACGATGACGTAAGACTGCGTCAGCAAGTCTAGAGTTGTTTTACGCAACATGTGCGAGTGACATCGTACAAAAAGTGAATGCAAAATGAACAGTGCAAAAATATGTTATCCGGCATATGTTATGGGCTAATTAAGCCCGGTTTACAAGATACGTCATTTGGACTGAGTCAGTGCCTGCGCTAATCGAGTCTGTGAAGGCAAATAAACCCATGCTCCCATTATCAAAGAGAAGGTTGAGTTCTAGGAAAGGTGGAAAATAATTTGTGAGCATTCTCATTCCTTTTATGTCAGTTTGGAAGAACCTCACAGTGGAAATGGCCCCTCAAAAGGATTGCCCTTCAATTGCCCTCATATTCAAAATATGAAGAGAAATAAATACATGCCACAAATTGCCACATGTGTGTACAGCGTCATATATCCATTTCTATTTTCAGTGCGTGTGCTTTTCAACTAGATTGGGTCCATTTCTGATCATTTTGACGATTCCAAAACATCACATTATACATCAATTCGTATGTAGACACGATCCTAATTGTTTTGTAAAGGTTTCTTTCACAATGTAATGATCAGAACTCAACTTTATCTTTACAAGTTGTGTATGCACTGTTCAGTTTTCAATCAGTTTTTACAGGATACCACTCTTTCATGACACGAAAATGAAAGTACACGTCACTGACGAACGACAGCAAATGACGCTTCGTGTGAGCCCGGCCTTAGAGTCATTCACATGCTTTACTAGCACAAATCATAACGCAGTCAGAATGATGACTCCTGTGCAACAGGCAATAGGATTTGCGTTATTTGAAAATATTTTAGCCCTGCTCACATGAAGCGTTATTCGCTGACGTTACACCGGCGTTCAGTGACTTGTACGGTCAAGAAAGAGTGATATCGTTTAAAAAGTGATTGCAGAATGAACATTGTAAACAATTTTGTTAATAATTGGCGTATGGTTAGGTAAATTTCCTTCACAGGCTCAATAAGCGCAGATACTGACGCAATTGAAATTTCGCCTCGCGTGAACCAGGCTTTCAACAGGCTTTATTTTGAAGACTTGACGAAATTAATTGTTCCTATGCTACTTGGGGAGCGTTCATCAAGCATTCTGTCAGTGATTTTTACTGACAAATTGCTCTCAGCCAATCAGATGCAAGGACTTCAGTAGCTTATAACAGTTGTCGGTAAAAATCGCTGACAAAACGCTTGATGAAACGCTCCCTTGGTCAAGACAATTTCTGAAATGGTTTTGTTGAATTGTCTCTTTGCAGTATATCGAGAGACGTTTTAACAGAGCCACAAGGTTGCTTGCAACGTTCCTTTACTGCGTTCAAACGGTAAGATTCTAACCTCTTAAAATGACATTAAAATGGTAAAACTTTCAAAGCACCATCTTACAGTGACTGCTAAATTAAGATTATAATTTGAAAATTACTTGCATTTCATTTGGAATTTTGACAGCTTGATTGGATAGTAGGCACATTTTATATTTTAAACTATTATTTTTGACTTTGCAAATGTGAAAATTGTGTGCAGATACATTTTAAGCTTCTACAAACTAGAATGGGGCGTGATGGGGAAATGAGAGGCGCAGACGCTTTCCAAATCCTGTTAAGAGATGGCGCCATTAGGAGCTTCAGTTTACTTCACTTTAATAAATGGCTTCAGAAATCTTGTTATGGAAAGATAAGACAATTTTATTGGAACCACGTTTAGTTTTGTAGAAGGTGGCACGATCACTTTCGATAAAAGTATCATTTGAAGAACATGATGAAAACTACAACAATATTATACATTTTCATATACAAGACAAATACAAATGTTTCAAAAAATCCCACGATTACACGAAAATGACATTGACATGCATAACCCTAGATAGCTGGAAATAACCAATATTACTCTTACAAACTATCTTCTGATCTTTAAAAATAGCAGCCGCAATACAAGTTATGCAGTGAGATATGAATACATGAAAATGGTGTAAATGTATTCAGCTAATGTTATTTTTCTATTTCGTGTAATGTCTTTGAATGTGTTATATGTAATAATTTGTAATTCTGAGTCGATGACATTACCAGTAATTGTTCTTTCTTATGACAAGTCACGAATACCTTGTATTTCATCCTCTATTCTGTCCCTCTTGTTTACCATAGATGCTCTATCTTGGTGTCGTCATCTACGCCCCAGCGCTGGCTTTAAATCAAGGTATTTACTTCTCAGTTTCGTCTTGTTATTTGTCCATTACGGTACGGAAACATTTTTACGGGGGGGGGGGGGGGCTGATGCCTCTTGCTGGAATATCAACTTTTCTTTTTTTTATTTTTGCGAGTGAGTAAAGCGAGCGAGAAAAAAAGGACACGTTATTGTTGTAAAAAAGGGGGTTATTTCATTGACAAAATACACGAGATAAGATATATATAGAGATCACATATTCGGGCACATCACTGCCCCAATATGAGGTGACGATGGCCCGAATATTCCTATTCTTTAAAATGAGAGACGGCATGATTCGTACGTTTATATTTGTGTGTAGGAAAAGTCAGAGTCTTAAAATGTAAAATTATGGGATTATTTAATACTTTTTCCCTCCTTATCATAATATCAGATTGGTAATGGATGGCAAACGCTAAAATACTTTTTATATATATTAATTTTCATAACCCCCTATTCATAACCAGCTGTTCGTACATGTATTGTTATATTCCTGGACATTGAACTTAGTACCAGTTGTTTTGCACGCGACAATGGAATTAATAATATATAGCTGAAGCCTTTTGACCAAATTCACTAAAATTTGCATATACATGTACTTTTTTCCAACTTACAAAATGTTCACAGAAAGACAATAAATGCCAGTACATTTATCAAAATCTGCTCCTGTGTTTCATACGGTATTACAGTTATCATGTTCCTGTATTTCATACGGTATTACCGATATCATCATCATCATCATCATCATCATCATTATCAAGTCATCAATATTCTTCTTCTTCTTCTTCTTATTCTTATTATTATTATTATTATTATTATTGTCATATCAACATCTTCATTATCATTCTATCGTGTAATCTAAAAGTTGTGAAGCATGAATTAATTTCATAGACCTTGTATGAGCTACCGCGACATAGTGTTACTGCACTAAAAAAACAAAATATTTCCTGAAATTATAATTGTTTATTCATATGGCTTGAAAATGACTTGGAATTGTTAAAGTTTATCAGGGCTTGGAATCTTCAAGGCCAAGGCCAAGGCATTGCAAAGGTCAAGGAATCCAAGTCCAAGTCCAAGGCATTGCAAAAACAGGCTGTAAGGCAGAGGCCGAGCATCAAGGCACTACAACACTGCTAGCTAGTGACGTTTCTCTTACTTTACAGTTACTGGTTTAAGCTTGTGGGGATCAGTTCTAGGCATCGGCTTAGTGTGCATATTCTACACCACCATCGTAAGTGTTATTTTCATGAGAAAATAAGTATCTATATATTTGCGGCTACTTTTTTTTAATTGGCCTACTCACGGCAAAGATTTACGGTTGGACGCTTTCTCGAAATTGCATCCAGGCTTTATTAAAGGCGCACCATATATAGTCGATTTGACAGTCCTATTTAGCCAATATGAAACCTAAACAAGTCCTTTACATTGACGTTTTTTTCTTGTTTATTTGTGATCACATGTGCTCTCCGAATAATTTAAAAGCTAATTTAAAAGATAACGTTTAAATGGCTAATACGCCCCCGACCCCTAACTAGGGGTATCATACTTTATTATTGGACATTACTGTGTAATCTTCTTGCGATGTCTCACAGGTGACATGCATAAGATGAACAACATAATTGCAGTCACGTATCATCGCACATTCTGCTATCACAATCGCTACCAAATATTGTTTAGAAGGGGCCATTTAGATTCATGCAAATTATGCAAATTGACCAAAGTTGATTTTGGGGCAACAAAGCTGAAATTGCTCGGAGACCACATGGGATCTCAAATCAACAACAACAAAAAAAGTCAACGGAAAGAATTTTTCTAGATTCATAAACTGTCAAGTCGACTAATATATCGTTAGTTTGGACTAATAAATCTTGTTTAGGTAGTACGTATAGTGGGATTGGTTTTATTGCTTCATCATCCGTGTGACATTCATCAAACTAACAGCAAAATTTATCCACATCCATTTTTTCAAGAAAAAGATTCCATTTCTAATTGGGCATTTAGACTATTAGATTTCCCGGTCGCTTCATGGTACCCGCTGCAAACATGCCGTAAAATTATTAAACCAAAATTTAGAATTATCGTCCCAAACCACTTTTAAACAAATGCTAGGCCTAACTTCTTTCTATCACAGGGTGGGATGAAGGCAGTACTATGGACTGATACATTCCAAGTGACTGTCATGATGGCTGGCTTCCTAGCTATCATTATCGCTGGGTCTATCAACGTGAGTGGTTTCGACGAGGTTTGGCGAATCGCCGGAGAGGGCGGGCGACTTGACATTTGGGAGTATGTATCAGTAGATTGTTGGATGGGGATATGTTTTACCTTTTCATATTCATATCACTTTCTCCTCAGCAACATAGAGTATGAGTCAGAAAGAATGTTACACTTTTTGAATTGAGTATTGTTTTAAAAATGTGGGATTAACTGAGTACTTTTTAGCATGTATGGACAGAGTATATATTCCTTTGTTGTTTGGTAACATTTGTTTCAATGTTGCTGTTATGGTTCAGTGCACAACAGCCATTGTTTGAAATATAGTCAAAACTCATTTGCGCCAAGTCGTATGATTACCTGCTGAAATAGACAACAATATTCACACAAAAAATCAGCGTAAAGTTTATGCATATGTTTAATCAAGATAAATAAACATGAACAAGTAAATCTTCACTGAAAAGTCCCTGTTCATAATCATTTCGGGCACTTGGACATAACTTTCAATCTTCCACATGGCGTCCGTTTCTCTCGATGCATTTCTGAGCTCGATGGAGCATCACTGCCGTGGCCGTATGAAGTGTCCGACTGGCTTCTCGCAGGCTTCTCGCTCATTGTGCGGTGGAATCCAAATCAGACAAGGCATTGTATGATTGGCACAAATGGGTTTTCGCCCAGACACATTAACTGATTCCTTTCCAGTAAATTCATTAATACTGATTCCCCACAAATGTGGTATAAAAAATGGAACATTTATTCTATCTAACTGTGGTGCAAGTATTATTATATTTCTATCATATTTGCAATATAAGCATTGTGAAAAGTGTAACATTTTTTTCTGACTAGCATTGTAGATGCTTTAAAGGAGTACTCCGACCTGAAAATAATATAAATTGAATGAATAGAGTAAAATTAAACAAGCAAAACAATTACAATTTCATCGAAATCCGATAAAAAATAACGAAGTTATTGAATTTTTAAGTTTTGCATTAATTTGGGAAACAGTTCTATGCATGTCATCATGAATATGTAATGAGTGAGCTGATGATGTCACGTCCCCACTTTCCTTTTTTAACTATATTATATGAAATATTCATTATTTCATTTTTTATACATATCTATAAAAAAATATCTCCCTTGTAACAAAAAAAGTTACAACAATGATGAACTTACACATTAAATAAGGAGTCAGCTTGGAGCAAAAAATTTGAATAATTCCAATTTCATACAATAAAATACAAAAGAAAAAGTGGGGATATGACGTCATCAGCTCACTCACTGCAAATTCATGACGTGCATATAACTGTTTTACCTAAATAAAGCAAAACTTAAAAAATCCATAGCTTCATTATTTTTTCATCAGATTTCAATGAAATTCTCAGTGATTTGTTTGTTTAATTTTACTATATTTATTCAATTCATATTAATTTGTTGAGGAAGAGGGAAAGAAAAGGAAAATATGAACATTTATTTAAATGAATTTATTGAATGTGATTTATTATGAAATTAAAGAGAGGGTGACTGTTTTTTTTTTTTCTTCGTATTTTCACAGTTTCAATCCAGACCCAACAGTACGCCATACTTTCTGGACAGTTGTGATTGGAGGGGTGTTTTACTGGAGTACCGTTTACGCCGTCAACCAAGCTCAGGTTCAGAGATATCTATCGTGTGGAACAGAAAAGACTGCTCTGCTGTAAGTATTGCTGCCCTGTCCAGCGAATACCATTGTTAACGCCCGGCTTTAATACTTGTCGTGTTATGGGAGTTGATTTGTGGATATAGTACATGTATGTTTTGGAACTAAAATGTTCATATTTCATACGTGCATTGCACACAGTACCACAAACCACCTTCTACTGACTGGGAAACTGATCGTCGGTGTGTAATAATTAAAACGTGTCATGCTGCCCCGTGATTGGTGTATTCTTAGAGTAGTTCATAATTATAAAGTATTGTTAGAACCAAAGTCTTTTGAATGCCCAGATTAAAGTACTTTTCCAAAGAAATTTGAACTATTGTGTACGTGTATGTATGCTTTGCTATACAATCATGTAAGAAGTACAATTTCAGTCTTGATAAGAAAACAGGAAGAAGCATGTTTTGGAACCGAAATCTTCATATATATTTTGATACAAGAAGACCAATACGGACTATAATCACTCAAATTTCGTTTTCCCTAGCATTTATGTTTCTTATCTTTAAAGTAGAACAGTATTGCCGATCACGAAATATGGTGATTTACATATGAATGTAAAGCAGGATGTGTGTTGAATACGTTGGTGTTCATTACTGCCAATATAAATATCATTATATCAATGTAAAAACACATTTTATCAGCCCGTCTCAGACGGCGACGAATTGCGAATTGGCGTTTGCGAACGGAGTGTTTATTGATGACGTCATCGTTGGGTCGTTTGGACGGCGCGCATGCCAGCGCTTATATTGGATGGGCGTGAGAGTGTAGATCATCGGGGTGATAGCTTGTTAGATCTCTAATTATGAAACTACTAATGGCATAACTACTTAAAAGAAACGATTCACACATTTCTTATATAATTCAGTTCTCATGGAAATGGCTGTGGGACTTTTGGAGTGTAATTGTTTGAAGAAAAAGAACGTCCAAAGTCACGAGCTGAGACTTCATCTCCAGACACGGCCCGAGCTCCAGACGTGTCGATACTGAGTTTGATTTTGTTATACTGGGCCTTACTTCTAAATTCCCCGTTATTTG
Organism: Heliocidaris erythrogramma; assembly: GCA_025617745.1. Lineage (NCBI taxonomy): Eukaryota > Metazoa > Echinodermata > Echinoidea > Camarodonta > Echinometridae > Heliocidaris > Heliocidaris erythrogramma. The sequence goes on along the minus strand of CM046862.1, from coordinate 33,261,896 downwards.
ATAAAGCTACGTGTATGGTGGCATATTGTCATCTATAATTGCTTCTTCTGAAAACTGATATAACTCACATTCTCTCTGGATGAAGTGTCGAAGAAACTTATTTGATTTCAGCAGAAATCGAATTTCGCGCATATGTATATAGTTCCGTGTACGGGGACCGTACCGGTGAAGAATTGTTCGTCACTGATTTGTTCCTGCAAACGAGATTTATTTGTGTTTTTATCGCACTTATTTACTGCAAATGTCAATGTCAGATTCTATTTAAAAATATTTATATTGCATATAATTTTTAAAAGAACGCAAGGTGAAATTATAGTAAATAAATGTGAACATTTCCGGTACAAAAATAAATGTCGTCTCAGCTCAGGTGCAGATCTCGCTATCACTCAGCTCGTACGTGGATAGCGTGCATGCAATGACCTGTTGTTTACGTACGTGCATGCATGACTGAAGGAATTGCTGAATGCTGGTGCTGCTGTTTCGTCTCCGGAATTGCGATTTAGGGTGGCTAATTCTTACATATTTCAGTTATATATTTAATTTTGTGAGTGTGTGAATCGAATCAAGAGTTTGTTGGACGTTGGTGAAGTAGAGGGAAGGGAATATGGCTGAGCGGTCGAGGTCGTCTGACAGTGAAGTAGCGGCGACAAGCACGGACCCACCTCCCCGTAAAAAGTGGAAGAAACGGGGCTATCGCTGCCTTGTTGGTGGGTGTAGCAACACATACAACAAAGATGGATTCACAGTGTATCATATGCCCGGGAAGATGCCATCAGAGAAGGAGAGATTCAGCAACAATCAAAAGGCCTGGATAGACTTTATAGCCCGGAGAAGGGTTTTTGAAAATACGCAAATGTGTACAAACGAATTTCAGTTTGTAGTGGCCACGCTCATGCTCGGCAACTTCTTCTCCTTCTATCTCCTCGCCCTCGCCTAATTCACCACTATCATTGTCACTGTCTGATACACTATCAACATCTCCTTCTTCCTCTTGGTCGCTTTCGATTTCAAAGTCTAAATCTAACTGAATCTCATCCATATTTGTGGTGATACTGATCGAGCACATATATCCAAATAGCGTATGCCTAGCGTTTGTACAGCTTTCTCACCACCCGCGCGCGCCAGCACATTGTTGAACGACCCAACGATGATGTCATCATCAAACACGCATTTCAGATTAGTGTTTCAGATACAATATCGCGGTGAGATTTTATCAATTTGTATAAGTAATTTATGGCGTCCCAACTACTTTTCCAAACTGAACAATAGTTTAAGACGGTTCTATGAACCATAACCTTTACAATGATATGAAATTTAACCTTATTCATATCAGTTATGTTCCTTATCTTTAAAAGGCAAACTTCTTTTGACATAAAACAATAAAGGTTTAAAATTATTTGATGTTGGATGTGTACCAGGGTAATAAGATAGTCTTACTAATGTTAGACTATTCGGCAGCTTTTGATACTTTTAGTCACCGCACTTTAGTTGAACGACTCTGTCATACTTTTCAAATTGGTGGTACAATACTGAAGTGGTTCAATTCATACCTCGAACATCGATAACAGAGAGGTGTAATCAATGGCTCTGTATCTGATCCCCGGTGGAGCCACTCAATGTGACTTGGGGACCGCATGACCGTTACCAAAATCGCGGATATAGGGGTGAATTTCAAGGAACGTCCGCGGACAGAATATTCCTCGAAATATAGAAAATAGGGGTGCGCAGGTGTCCTCGAAATTGATAAAATAGGGGTCAGGAAAAGGGAAGAAAACCCATGAAGAAAAATCCCGGAGCCGAGTCGCTAGCTGCTGGGGAGGGCACGTTCATCGTTGAGAAAAAAAAATCCCCGCACTGCCGTCACTCAGCAAGATGGCAGACGTGAAGCTAACTTTTTCCACTGTTGGGCTCGATCGCTCGCTGCACGCTGATTAGCCATAGGCAACATGACGCCACTGGCAGCTCGCCAGCGCCATCTTGTTTCCCTCAAAACAATTCCGGAACGTCGCCGCTGTATGTAACATTTGACCAAGTTTGAAGGACAATTTTCACTCATATAATCATCATATGCCCTTCAAAGATGAAGTGGGAAGATGCCCTCTTGCGCTGCAGTCAACTGCACGAATCGTGATGTTCGTGAAAGTCGTGTGAAAGGACTTATGTTTCACAGGTATGAATAGTTCAAGTAACACTAACAGTAACAGTCCCATTCATGCGCTTTCATGTTAGTTTATGATAAATTATGGGTGTATGGGTATGACGCACTCATAGACCCTTGCCTATGTGGGACTGTGTCCAACATTCACTGTTTCAGCAGTCTAAAGCAGACAACAAAATTGCTCTAAACAATATTTAATTTTCTTAAATTTGCTAGATTACATGATTCAGGGACTCTTCAACTCTTACTTTGCCACAAATGTAGGGATTCATACTTGAAAGTGAAATTTTGAATAATTATTTTCCTCTCCTGTATGAATGATCTAGCCTGGAAAAGGGCCTGCTGATACACACAAAAGCTATTGAAGCCTATTCACACGTAAAAGCTAGTCTGGAGTACAAGGTTATCTTCAGATAAGCTTGTACATGTATAAGTGGGTATGAGGCACTCATAGGCCATTGCTGCTTATAGTATGTGCAATATCTGAAGATAACCTTGTACTCCAGACTAGCTTTTATAGGTGAATAGGCTTCAATAGCTTTTGTGTGTACTATCAGCGGGCCCTTTTCCAGTAGTCTATACAATTCATATCATCGTTCATCATGAGTCATATGAGAGGAAAATAATTATTTCAAATTTTATTTTCAATTCGGAATCCCCAAATTTGTGGCACGTACAGTAAGACTAGTTGAAGAGTACATGAATCAGGTAATCTAGCAAATTAAAGAAAATCAAATCTTGCTTAGATCACTTTTGTTGTCTGTTTGTGACTGCTGCAAGTGCAACAGTGAATGTTGGATACACTCCCACATAGGCAAGGGCCCACCCACAGGCCATCTCGTGTATGATTGATCTAGACTGGAAATAGGCACGCTGATACACACAAAATCTGTTGAAGCCTATTCACCCATAAAAGCTAGTCTGGAGTACAAGGTTATCTTCAGATAAGCTTGTACATGTATAAGTCGGTATGAGGTTATTTAACCTCTATTTGTGAATGGTCAGACATAGTGGTTATTTCAAATAACCATAGAGTTCATTAGTTTTTCCCCAGGAGTTTATATGAACAATTGCCGAAATAAATAAATAAATAAAATGAATGCATTTTCCTTATATTAATTGTGTGTGAACTTGTAATTTGAGGAATCGGGTCTTGGACACCTATATGTTAATGAAAAAAGGGTATAAATGTCTTGTCCTTGAAATATGGTAAAATAGGGGAAAGTTTCCGAAAGTGTCCTTACAATGTTAAAAATAGGGGTATTTCAAAGTACCATTTTGTCCTTGTTTTGACGTAAAAAAGGGGGTTAAATTTCACAAAATGTCCTTGAAATTGACTGCAAAAGGGGGTTATTTGCATTTTTGGTAACGGTCATACGCGTCCCCCTCTGCGGGGGAGTGGCTCCACCGGGATCTGATCCTTTCCCATTTCTATATGGTGTACCCCAGGGGGTGTTCCTCGGGCCGCTCGAGTTTATGTTATATACAAGTCCGCTGAGCGATGTAGTGAATGCACATAGAAAGATACGCCATGTAACGTATGCAGATGTTGCAAACTGTTGTTGATTCAAAAATGTTTATTTAGCAGTAGCCGTTATTACCAGAACTTGATCAATTTTCACTTTCTTTACCCTCTCCTGTACAGGGCGCTGTTTCTGGCCATCGTAGGCATGATAATCATCGTTTCAGTGGCGTGTATTTCAGGTATCGTCATGTACGCTAACTTCGCCGACTGCGACCCTCTTGCCATGAAATATATTGGAAGATCTGATCAGGTATGTGTAATATATAACCCCAAAACGAAGTTCCCCTGATACTACTGAATATATACCGAAACCAATTCGAATTCATCATGTAGCCCTAAATGTGTATGCATATAGCCTTAAGGTTATCCACTTTCCCAGAGGAGTTTAACATATTTCTGCAATAAACAATTCCTTCTCAGCTCATGCCATATTTTGTGATGTACTTGTTCGGTAACATGCCTGGATTACCGGGACTGTTTACTTCAGCCGTTTTCAGCGCTGCTCTCAGGTGAGAAATGTTTCATTCTCAAGCACGTAATAATGTCAGTTATTCATACGTCGAAACGGTTATCCTTTGAAGTATTCCAAGGTCACAGATGCTATTGGTTTTTTTTTCTTCATAATTATGTACCACACTTGGGTTTACACGCACGGTATAGTCGCCTTACGAGATCAATAGGCTTTTGAACCAAAGCAAATCTGATGTATTTCATTACTGATTGCTGCTACTAAAACTATACCAATGTCTTGTAAGTTAAGATTCCAATTGAGTTTAGGTTAGAGTTAGTGTAAGAGTTAGGCCAGGGTGGAAGTTTGGATCTTGTTTCGTATTAGAAATTGACCACAGAACAATGGCATTGGTTAGTCCAGTGTTCCTTAGGCTACTTACCTAAATTGTTCCTTTACTTTCGCCCGTTAACTAGTACGGTATCGTCTGGTGTCAACTCCTTGGCTGCTGTGTTCGGCGAGGATATCGTGAAATCGATATGGCCTAACATGAAGGAAAGGGTCTATACAAGGGTCACCAAAGGTCTTGGTAAACACGAATGTAACATTCAATAAAAGCTTCATTAGCTCATCTTAATATTTCGATTGTTTCCTTTTCCATTCAGAATTAGGGGTTTTCCACCATCCTCGCCAATAACTACTTTTAGCTTTTATCAAGGCACTGACGAGAATGTGTGAATGGGCCGTATTTTAATACGCAAAGTGTAACCATTTGTTTTGGAAATCAGGAAAGTCATATACCATTTATGGTATTTGCGGAATTATAAGGCAAGATTATTCCAATAAACTTAAAGTGTAAAACACTTTCATAAAAAGGTGTCTTGTTTAATTATATATAATGTATATTTAGGTGGAATAATAATGATCCCTGCAGTTGCCACACCACGCGAGGGCCTCTGCTGCGTATACGCCCCCTAAAGGCATTTCTGGAACAATCCAGCGAGATATCGGTATCTTGGGCCATCGTGGAAAGTCGATATATTCAATGTTAAAGCCTCTATGTGCTTTCAATTATTAAGTTTGACTTTTATAACAAAGTATATAATTATTTTGTTTATTATCAATAATAAAAACACATAACATTTATATTGCGCTTAATACAATGTTTCTAAGCGCAGAAGTAGTATTATTTTGTTTTGTTTTGTGTTTATAGTGTTGTTATTTGGATTTCTGACTATCATGATGGCATTTGTCGCTTCGAAAATCGGTGGCATACTCCAGGTCAGTGTTAAACTCTGCTTTGTAAAGAAATAACAAAATTACATTTTCACATTGAATATGAATTGTCAACAAATATTTCAACTAGATGTTCTTACGAATAGTTACCACTATTTTTCAGGTGTGCGCAAGGGTTTCACCCATTCCAAGGAGAGATCCACTTACTGGCTGATAATTTTTTAAAGTCACAATAGACCGACAGTTAAGTCGTTGCTTTTCGTTAGAAAATTATTTATTACTTTTAAAAATGCACTGAAACTCACTTCAGTATCAAAAGATGATGGATGTAACACAAATATTCATTATATTTATTCGAGTCGCTATCTATCATGATCTGTAGGTTCTCTACCACCGCAATAACACCATTTCTTTCAGGGTTGCGCTCCTCATGAATTATTACTATTAAGGGCTGGTCACATTTGTCAGATAACTATACCTTTTTATTGTTGCCAAATCTCAAAAGCGTTGTTTATGTGGAAAATGAATTAGAATTCTTTCTGGTAGGTCAGACTTCTCCAACATAGGTAATGACCCTCCCACTCCGATATTATCGTCTCGGTGGGATTGCTCGGTCACCGATATTTTCTGAGAGCCAATTGTATTTGCTCCTTCGAGGTGACGTTAGTTCAGAAAAAAATATATGGGCAGTGTTCGTCGTGCTTGATTGACAGAACCCCACTGATTTTTATGGGATAGGTGTGACCACTTTTATCGTCATCGTTTATAGCTACATTTTATATGCGCATATATTATCGTTATCGTTATTGGACAAAATGTGACCAGCCCTATATAGTCCCCCTAACCACGTTGATTTAATTAGAGTCTCTGCATGCAGTGTGTACATTATTCAATCGTAATCTTAAATAGGTGTTACCTGTTCCGATGATTAAAACACCCTACACCGCTTTTTGAAAACAAAATATTTTTTCAGTTCCCTTTGTTTTGTTTTGTTTTGTTTATATGTTTTATTGTTATTTATTGTCTTTGGTGAAAGACCGCTTTTGCTGTTGTCGGATCCTTGGGAGGGCCGCTTCTTGGGCTTTACTCTTCTGGGATGATTTTCCCATGGATAAACTCAAAGGTAAGTCATCTCATTAATACAATGACGCAGTCTATATTAAAGATAAGGTTGAGACGTGGGAAAGGTGTAAACTACTTTTCTGAGTTTTATCATGTGAGTGTAGAAGGATATCACAGCTGAAAAGTTTGGACCAAACGTACGTGCCACATGACTGTGTGTGTAGTGTTCTGCGTGCAGTGCATGGGTGTGACTTTCAGTAAAATTTAGTCAATATCTTATCATTTTGATGATTCCAAAAACCTCGCAGCATACACCGATTCAAATTTTAAGTTGATGTACATGTACATCATCGTCCTCATACATGAGTAATTTTGATAGCATGTTATAGTTTTTACACTGCATTCTACCTATCCTCGACACAAACATGATACTCTTTTATTTTTTCGAGGATTTTACCATGATTCAAGAAGGAAACCTAAAATCCTTTTTCCATTGCTAAATTTGATTCATAGTGTTAATAATTAAAATAACAACCCTATGAATTTCAAATGTGCAGATGAATTTTAGCACTGATAATTATGAAATTACATCCGGAAGAAGGTGGCTAAATTTATTCTTAATTGCTTATAATACAGTCACGTGGTAGAGTTAATTAAAGGTATACTGGGGGCAGTTTGCATGTGAAGTATAGTGTAGATCATAATTCGCTGACACCACACTTGGCGGAAGGCTCTGGAAATATTAATGGGTGTACAAGTCTGGTACACAGCAAAACCGACTATCCAGTCAAGAAATACCCCCCCCCCCCGTCTCTCAGAGAGTTTTCTCGTAAGAGAAATGAGAGACAATGACTTTACCATATGGCGTGATGCGTGGAAAATGCAGAGCATTACATAAAGCCTGTTGGTACTTAAACTGTACTTAAACTGATTGACAACACATGTTATTGGGTAAAGTCACAATAGACCTACAGTTAAGTCGTTGCTTTTCGTTAGAAAATTATTTATTACCTTTAAGAATGCACTGAAACTCACTTCAGTATCCCGTCTCTCAGAGAGTCTTCGGGTAAGAGAAATGTGAGACAATGACTTTACCATATGGCGTAATGCGTGGAAAATGCAAAGCATTACATAAGGCATGTTGGTACTTAAACTGTACTTAAACTGATTGACAACACATATTAACACCCGAATGGTGTCAAAGTCCCCATGAAAGCCCACTACTATGGGTCTGTAACGTGGCTGAAAATAATATTGAAGCACACTTATCCAAATGATTCCCCAAGCCGGACTACCTGTCGGCCAGTCCATCATAATGTATTTTTTATTATTTTTACTTGGATATAACATGACACCTATCACATTTATTTGCATCATTTAATCGTCGTTTTATACATTCAGTACAATTTTTGTCAGTTTGTGTTTGTTATTGTCTAAATCATGATTCAAGCTAGTCTATCCTTTAAAAAAAAAAAAAAAAAATCAATATTTTGATCTGACTCTACCGCGTTTCTCTCTCTCTCTATCCCTCCCTCTCTGCCCGTCTCACTATTTGCGTGTGTGTGTGTCTCTCTCTCTCTCTCTTTCCCTCTACCCCCCCCCCCCCCCAATCACACTTTTCTTCTCAGGGAGCGTTCTTTGGTACGCTGCTTGGACTTACCTGGTCACTGCTGGTCGGGATAGGGGCACAGATATACCCTCCGTTCTATGAAAGACCACCACTGAGCACCGCCGGATGTAATATCACTGTGGCAGCGGTCTCCGAATCATTGACATTAATGGTCAATTCGACAGAAGCGCCCAGGTGCCGTCATAACCATTACACCAATTAATCATATCGAATTAGGAAAAGAATCTAATTTACATTATATTTTTTTCATTGAAAAAAGGGATTTTGATAAGAACTCACGTCACACTTACTCTCCCTATTTCGAAAACACATGTATCCCCTCTGAGCACTGACTATGCTGACTAAATTTGCGACGGTCACTGAATCACCGCCTTTGATGGTGAGCACGGCAGAAGCGATTTGTACGACGTACACATGGTTCGCCAAAAGATACTCCACCATCAATATCCTACAATAATCGACTTCTTAACTCAAACCATGGACAATACATTGTACCTTATCTTACCCCTAACCGTGAAGCTTACCTCAAACCCAATTCTAACCCTAACCCTAACTCTGACGAAATAAAGCCAGAAGCAATTCTCACCAGAGCATGTCGAAGACCTAGAATTATTTCAGATTTGTAAAAAGGCCTTTTACGACTACGAAAATGTAATAACTTGGTAAACAATAGATCTTCTTGAAGGAAATGAATATTGCGTATGATGAAATATTTTTAATAGGCTTTTTTTTTCATTTGAAATAGACCTGATGGTATCTTGAAATGTTGATTTGTTTATGTAAGATCAATTTATGACTTGTTACGTAATGATCAATGATCTATGTTTTTAGTTTTTAAACTGGATTTTACGAGAAAATATATATATTTACATTGTGTGTGTAGATGCACGCGTGTGTGTGTGTGTCTCTCTCTCTCTCTCTCTCTCTCTACTTACCTATGCTCCACTACCATTAATTTCTTTGATTTTTATGCAACCTTTAGACCGGCCATTGCAGAACTGTTTAGTCTATCATATGCGTGGTACAGCGGTGCAGCTATGGCTATGACAATATTCTGGGCTCTGGTTATCAGCTTGATAACAGGTATGAGAGGGAATGATAAGGGAATGATAAGCTGAAACTTTTTTGTGCGTGTGTGTGTGGGGGGGGGGGGGGGGGGGGGAGAGCGGGGGTTTGCACCATCACAGTCCGGCCTCAAGCGACATCCCTGGAAAGGGCTTGAAATATAGTATCCATCACGTGAAAGCCGGAGTCAAAGTTATGTTGTTGCCATTCGAAGCGTGACAATATGAAAATGAGACTCGATGAGCACGCAATTCCGATCGTACGTTCAGTCACCCCTTTTGCCAGTGTCCAGGGGTGTCTTTCACTGACAAAAAGAATGGATGGCCGGATATTGATTATTTGAATCACTGATTTGAAAGATCCAAAGATGTATCAGTAAGAAACACATCAGGATGGCGATGCCAGTGGTAGAATATATATATCATGATTTTGATAACATGACTTATAGATCTAAGGATTAATTCATTACAAATTATCAAACTTTTCATAGTCCTATACCTTCCCTTCGTATTTAAACCTTTGAAACCTCCTCTAATTTCATAATTTCAGGCTTTTATTCCAAATCACAATCTTGCTTTCCACGATTGCTCGTTTTTCAACTTGTTTTTTTCATCCATGTATTTTTAATGATCTTGTATTCAATCAAGGTGCCAATGACCCTAGGTTGATAAACCCAATGTTGATCAGTCCTATAGCTGACCGGATGTACTGCTGTCTACCAGAGTTTGTGAAGCGCCCTCTCAGGTGTGGTGTTGGTGAACTTTACAAAGGGTACCATGAAGCAAGTGAAAAAGATACGGTAAAATGTTAAATTTGTTCTCTCTCTTGACATAATTATAGATAAAGAATGCAAATCCTCTGACGATTGCACAAGCTTACAAAGTACCCATACATGTAAGACCATGACAGCTTTCCCCTGTAGTAGAGTCATGTTTCCGACCATATTTGCCGGATATATTCCAACAGAAAAGCAGACCTAGATAAACATTAAAGGGATACGCAACCAGGCGGTCGTGGGGAAAGTCGGTATTGCGTAAGCCCCATTCACTCGTACACAAAGTTTGTGCGTCGACCGCGTCCGTTGGACTACTGGGATTATATTCCGGACTGCACGAAGCCAACCGAATCTCGATCGCACGAGAGCATGATCAAGTAACGAACACGGTGCCCTCTCGCGGCATAAAAACGTCCACAATCTGCGATTGAGTATCCCTTTAATAAACATTAATAAACATTAATAAACAAAGGGATGGGTTTTCCGTCAATGACGTTTTGACGACGAGGGTGGAACAACTAGTTTCTAGACATTGACATACACAAAACAAAGTGTGCCAAAGATCATAAACTTCCCGACAGGATGGGATGTGGGGTGGAACTTATCCATCCACCCCTCCCCTGTAAATGAATAGGTGTCCGTAACAGGGGCGGATCCAAGATCGTGTAAAGGGGGGGGGGGGGCATAAATCTCTGAAAATTATCTGACAAGCAAGGGAAAAAAGGGTGATCACACATTTTGGCCTCTCTTTGTCGTTCTAAATTCTCTGAAAATAGGGGGGCACAATTAATTTACACTTATCTTTCAATTCAAGAAGTGCCCCCTGCCCCTAAATCCGCCACTCGTTCGTAAGGTGGCACATTGCTTGTTAATTTCGATTACGTTATTACATGCGGTTATCGAGCTATCAGTGGAATTCACCCATGTACCAGTTATTAAAACGTATTGTTTGCAATTTTCATTTTGCAATCACTTTTATAACCGATATCACTATTTTATGACGCGCAAAACACCTACCAGTCGCCACTCAGAATACTCAAGCATGACATTTTATGGTAATGTTCGCAGGTGGATGGTGAAGAACTGAAGGTGGGGTTCTCACGTGAAAACTGACCAGAACGGGCAGTTGTCCCTATTCCGGGAGTAAGATTCCACATTAAAAGGTAAAACCACATTAAAAGTTACGCGTTGTTTCTGATGTATCCAATATTTTTATGAAAAATATGAAAGGTTATTATCGTATTCTGCTTGTTTCGCACGAGGCGTCATTAGCCTGACTTGGGATAGCCTTTTGACAAGGCCTCGTGACTTGGCTATTTTCCTTGTCATGCTGTGCCTGAGATGAGACTAGCCGGCGACGAAAAGAATCAACACGGCCCGGGTGAACGCGCGATCGAGCGACTTTAGTCGCGAGGCCTTTGGAACCTGGGTTTCCATCGTCCGATATGAATTATTCACGAGTTGACATTCGTATGCTAACACGCCTACCGAGGATTATCGACCAATCACAGCGGTATCTGCGGGGCTTGCTTGCTCGGGTGCCGAGCGAGCTAGCGAGCTCGAGATGAAGGCGAATTTGCATACCAAATTTATGCTGACGTCATGCAAAGATACGTTCGCTGATTGGCTCCTACCTATAAGGTAGCAGGTCCTCGCTAGGAACAAAGGATAGCATATGGCCCTCGCGACTCACGTCGCTCGATCGCGCATTCACCGGGCTGGGCGGCTAGTCTTGTTATGCAGCCACTACTAGCTTACTTGCCGAGAAAAATAGTCAAGTCACGAGGGCCTTGTCAAAAGGCTAGATTTGGGACTGCGTGACTGATGCGTTTTTTGATGAGCCATGCGAGGTTGAGATCGTACCAAAAAAGAAAAAAAATTGCATAATGACCAATGCACTCATTTCGTGAATCACTAACGCATTCACAGGATCAATTCGCGTAGGTAATAACGCAACTCAGGCAACCGAACTGACGCCTCTACGCTATTCAAGCCTAATATACCTGCACCCTCGAGTAATCCACACCCTTTTACTTTTCATTTGCTGTTTATTGTGCGTCCCCATTTTGTACAATGTTACCCTCACATGCATGGGGGCGTCAAATATCGCGTCAGTCACTGACATAGTCACATATCAGAAAATGATGCCGCTTGTGCAACGAAAATGTTAGAGAACAGTTAAAATGCAAAACTAAACGATTTCCAAAATGAAATTTTAATGCATGTCTTGATTGTTTTCAAGATTTAGATTATTAATTTATAATGGTTCGTTTTGTCTTGCATACGTTACATATTCACTTGCATAAGCTATTCATTCAGAAAAGGTAATTGCTATGTATTATATATTTGATTTAATGTATAATTTTCTTTGTTAAGTTTAATTATGATTTCAATATGGCACGAAAAGGAGCCATGATAACGAAGCTTTTCGACCTGCACTCATCAGGTTATCACGCAGGTATATAACAAATTACTTGAAATCAACTATATTATACACGGTGAACCCGGACGCAACCTAGACGCCGGGCCAGAAGCTCAGCGCATTTACGCTTTCTGGAAGCTGCTTACATTCAATCGCATGAACCTCGTATGTGCAGGCAAAAGGAGTTCGTCCAAGCTTTGCGATTGTTCTGAAATTACGGCGTCTAGGTTGCGTCCAAGTTCACCGTGTATAATATAGTTGATTTCAAGTAATTTGTTATAAACCTGCGTGATAACCTGATGAGTGCAGGTCGAAAAGCTTCGTTATCATGTCTCTTTTTCGTGCCATATTGAAATTTTGTAGTACCAAGAAATTATTTGTTAATTATGATTATGTAAAATTATTGTTTGTGATGTTTTATACGCTGTACAAACATCTGTCATTCAGCCAGTTGGCTGCCATGATTTTCTAATAAAGCATTACCACTACCATACCGCGTGTAACGTAAAATGAATATAGCGCCCTCATCCTTCAGATCGAGGCAGTGTGTACAAAAGGCATGAAGGAAAATATTGCAGAATCGACCTGTTATTAATATCACTTATATAGAGTGCGTATCAAGAAAAAGTATACTCAACTTTGATAGCTTCTATTTAAAATTGTGTATCCAATGCGACTTTGAAATGTATTTCATGGTAAAGAGTAACTTGTTGTCTGTCGAGTGGTGCCTCATTCGTGACATTTCTGCCATGGATGACTGAGCACCAGGGTTTTTAAAAAGTGTTGTCAAAATCTCCTTGTTCCAATTTTGGGCTGATGCAACGAATGTGGGTCAAGCCATGTGAATGTGTTACTTTAGTTTATAGAAGTTGAATTATCCTTTGTATTTCTATACTTCATTGTTTAAAGTGATCCAGTGTATCTAAGCTATCAAATGACCTTGTTTCAATCCATATGATAATCTTCAATTCATTTTAACAGCCTTATAACTTCTTGTCTCGTGATAACTAAAAACTTTCTGCTCATTTGTCCATTGCACCGTTTCACCTGAATAGGGTTTTTCTCGAATAGCACATGAACTCGAAGGTCTACTGACCTTAAAGAATAAAAAGAAGAAAAAGAAGGATACTTGTGTTGAGAATTACCAAGGTAATTGATAGTAGACTTTAAACGACCAAGTAAAAGGCTTACCTTAAAATAGGGATGCGGATGAAGCCACGATTGTGTTATCTTAGCAAATAAAATATCATAAATTTAGCTTGTAAGCCCTTTCTTGAGTTGAGTTGACTTTAATACGTTTTCTATTAAAGTGCACAAAATCAAATGATAATAACTCAGCAATTGTTTTCAAACTGAAGTAACGAATACATAATTGGTTTGACCCATACTCGCTGCGTCAGCCCAAACTTGGTACAAGAGGATTTTGACAATACTTTTTAAAAAGCGTGCTGCTCAGTCATCTGTGGCAGCAAAGTTATGAATCAGGTACACAGAATATAAGTTGCTCTTTACTATGAAATAAATTTCAAGCTCATAGAGGTTATAACTTTTTAATTAGAAGCTACCAAATTTGGGAATATTTTTTTTTGATACGCACTGTATATAATATATATACAGCGCTAGTCAAGTTTCCGTACACCCTCGAATTTGAGGTGAGTTTTTACTTAAAGGAGAATGAAACTCAACGAACATTAGCTGATAATCAAGTGGAAAATTGGTAGCCTGTTCGAAATATCTTGAAAATACTCCTATTTGATTACTTAATAAGGAGAACAATCTCTCTAAATTTTGCAGATTCCTTGCTAGATATTATCCCATGGGGGCTGCCATTTTGAAAAACTGTGATGTCATATGAGTACATGTCCATTTACCTGTATATAATGGATATGATGTTGCATATTGAATAGCTATTGTACAACTAAAGCCACAATGCAAAATGGCAGCCATCTTGGTACCCCCATTGTCTCGCACAGGTGATATCTAAGAGCAGTTGTAGGTCTTTGTCACTTTTTTGTAGAATTGACAAACCTTTGTCTGACCAAACAACTTGTGCATGTTAAATCCTGCTTAACAAAAGAAACAGCTGAACCAAATATCTTGATACAAATAGTATCTTCATTTGAATGTACATGACTACAAAAATGCTTTACATGTATTATGGGAAAATCCAGTGTCATGCATTCCACAGGTGATCATGAGTGTTATTATAGCTAGTGTATAGGTCAGTGGGTATCTCATAAATATAACTGCTCTGACATTACTTTGTAAAGAAAATGGCAGCCCCCATGGGATAATGTCTAACAAGGAAACTGCAACTTTTGAGACACTGTTATCTTTCTTCAATAATCAAACATGAGTAATTTCAAGATATTTGTAATAGGCTGACAATTATTTACATGATTGTAGGTTAATGTTTGTTACCTTTCATTCCCTTTAATGAGATTGTCTAGGCACTGACAAATATGCTTCAGTTTTTGTGATACATTTATTATTATGTTCTTCTGATACTATATTTACTTATTTATTTATTTATTCATTTATTTAATCAAACATATTTACACAGGATAAAAAACAATCGTATCAGCAATTAAATGCTGTTTTACAACGATGTCCTGTTGCCATTTCCAATTCTAATCAGAGGGATGCTGCTTTTTATATTTTTATTTTTTGCCGATTCAAAGTAACAGAGAAGGGTTTGATGGAATATTTTGTTATGGTAATAGCAATAGAAAGACAAATAAGCAAAATAGACAAACAAGGATAATAGCTGCCAGACCGAACACGTGTAGGCACACACAACACAAACCAACACAAACGTATTCACACTACATACGCGCCCTCAAATTAACCTCATCGCACTCGAATATACTAATTCTCGCGTGATTTATGTGTGATTTACTTCAGTTGTGATTTGATGGGTGTCCCATAACTTTCAAATAGTGACATAACAATATATGAAATATTAAAGTACTTTTTCTGTTTAAAATCAAAAGAAAAACAAGGTATGCATAATTAATAATTCCAAAGTAGCCAACGTTTGGCTACTGACTTTAAAATATAATACATTCCTTTAATGAATTTCAGAAGAATTATTACTTGAAATGTCGATTCAATATTGGAACATACATGTTCAGGGATGTTGCTTAGACCTTCCTATTCAATTCGTCCAACATAAGTTATTTAGTCTTAGGGTCCAGACAGAAAATGCCAAACCATAGGAATTATTTATTGTTATTATTATTCTTCCATTTCCTTTCACATTGTATTGTTTGCCAAAGATGGTGTATATATATCTTTTATAAAAACGCTTCGGATATAATGTTTGTTATTTCATTATTTCAAAATTATTCTATATGACAAATTGTTCAAGGACTTTGAAGATAATTTAGCATTACTTTGAAAAAAAACCATATATCAAAAGCAGGTTGACTTTTCAAGTTATTGTCGTTGATTTGGTTTTGTACAGACGTGTATCAATCAAATTTACGCCTGGGACCGAAATAGGTGACTAAGATTCGAACCTGGGTTCGATTAGAGTCAGTTTGTAGGCTAGTGCAGATAGCTGATCGTTGACGTTACCGCATATAGACCAAGTCCTTGGGAGCGTTTCATGAAGCGTTTTGTCAGTGATTTTTATGGACAACTGTTATAATTAAGCTACTGAAATCCCTGCATCTGATCGGCTGAGAGCAAATTTGTCAGTAAAATTCACTGACAAAACCCTTGATGAAACGCTCTTCTGATCCCCCAATTTTTCCCTAATGCCTTTTGTACAAACTGTCTAGCATTGACCGTTGGGGGCAGTATATTCATCTTGCGTTATACCGTCGGCCTTTTCGGCGTATTTACGTGTGCTCGGTTTTCCGAAGTTGCAAGGTTTTGTCTGATTGCCCTGTTTTCCAAACTATTCCCATATTGTTAATATCCTTGTAATACTATTTTTAGCTTTATTTTACATGGTCAAGACACGCAAGGAATCAACCAACATTTTGTTGTTTCTTGTTTGTTGTGTTTTCCTTCAGGCACAGCCGATATGGAATGTCGGTAACCGTCTCAGCCGTACACATCTGAAATACAACTGTCTCAATAGGCCATTTCGTAATTACAATTTGCGCATGTGCAGATAAAGGTTATTTGTACCCAGTTCAGTTGATTTTTAAGCCCTATGCTTTATGCACCTTCATAGCGTACGCACCATGATGCGTGCACCAGTATAATTTAGTTGTTAAACAAATGCGCGTTCACGTACAAATTCGGGTCATATCCGGGTCATTTGTATCAAGCACTAATTACGAACTGGCTATAAATGGTAAATCGATCATGACTATTGATACATTGTCGACGAATCAGTTCTCAATATTTCAACATTTTCTGTGGATGAAACCTTTAAAAAGAAGATTGAGTAAAACACTGCTGGTAAAAGTGAGAAATGTTTTGTGAGATTGATCATTCTTTTTTTCATGAATTTGGATGGATAGAATAATAGCAATGCCATATTAAAAGGAACCTCCATGAACTGCATTTATATTCCAAATATTCGAAATGTAAGTAGAAAATATATTAAAACTTTGGACTAAATTGTATGTACATGTCTGTAATCCCATGTTTATGTACACTGATTAACACTGTGTGCGATTTTCAGATATGAGTCAATAATTATGTTATAATTTTTGACGAATCCTAACCTCACTTTACACAAATGTATGATGGGGTTTACATGATGCTACGCACTTTGATTTCAGTGGCTAAAAAACATTAAATTCAGTGGTTTATGTGAATTTTCTTTAATATGCCTTGGCTCTACCTATTCTGAAGTTGAATCGTTGAGAAAAGTGGGGCGAACGATTGTCAAGTCGATATCGATGACCGTGTCGAATATTGCTCGACAAAATGAAAGGGTCATAAGCTACGCACACGTAATAAATGAATGCAAATCTTGATTGTGAAGCTGACTGATGTGATTTCACCCTGATTTCCAAAAATGATAATATCACAGAAATAAAGAAAAATTACTAATTCTGTTTTGCAGACCTCAGTGATATTTTGTTGCTCAATCGCAGCAGAAATTTGGCGCATTGAACGCGTCGCATTGCGGGTATTTGCGGGGTGCGTATAGCTTTAGAACCTGCGTAGTTTTAGGACCCATTGTCATACACATAATCTACCTTTCACAGTATTTCTTTTCACAATGCAATCTCATGACGAGAAATCAACTTTATCTTTGTTAGGGCAAGCAGTATGGCGAGGGGTCCTAAAGCTACGCAGGTCATAAAGCTATACGTACCCAGCAAATACATGAAATATGCGCAATGCAACACGTTCGATGCGCCAAACTTTTGGTGTAACTGAGCAACGAAAATATCATTTACAATTGCCAAAAAGAATGAGTAATTTTCCTTTATCTTCGGGGATATTATCACTATCTGGAAATCGGGTTAACATTCACATCATTCAGCAACAAAATCAAGATTTGCATTCATTTATTACGTTTATTTTCTAGGACCCTTTCAATTTGTCGAACAACATTTGAAACCGCATCGACATATAGACTCGAAAATGTATGTTACTGATATTTGTCAGTCGGATTTTTTCAGCGATTTAACTTCAAAATATGTAGAATCAAAATATACATCATTGATTGATTGACTGATTGATTTTATTCGTCAGATAATATACATGACATATCATGACAGGATAGCCCATGAAAGCCGAAAAGGCTTATTTCCAATGGGGTCCTTGAACATAATTAAGGACATTATAAAATACGACAAGATTAAATCGTGAATACTGAACACAAATTATACACTTGACCAAGCATTATCATGATGAAAACTATACACACGAAATATATAACAACAAAACAATTCGCAACACGTAAGCACCAAAGGAGAATCAAAACTGAGGGAACAAACCCTACAACACTATTGATTAATCAATGTTCGAGTTCGAGGGGCTCGTTCTTTAGATGTTGTTTTAAGACACTTTTGAAGTGCGTAAAATTTTGCACCGTTTTAACATGTTTTGGGAGAGAATTCCAAAAATGAATACCATTGAAGTAAAAAGAATTTCCGATTTGTCCGTTGCGTTTTGGTAAAACAAAATTAAGGTGACTATGCCTTGTATCATGTTCATGGGTATTTGACACACGAGAAAAATTGTCGGTTATGTAGTGATTTTCATTAGAATAATAAATCTTATGAACATGATGTAAAATTAATTGTTTTGATCTTAGATCAATATGGAGGAGACCTGCTTCCGCAAGTTCATTGTCCCAACGTGAGTCCTCGGTCCTGAACCATTAATAAACCTTACAATCTTATTTTGAATTATTTTTAACTTTTTCTGATCGGTTTTACCCAGACTGCAATACCAAGCAGCACTGGCGTAATCAAATAGACATTGTATTAGAGCAAAACATAAAGTACGCCTTGACTTCCTATTCAAACAAGCTTGATATCTATATACACATTTTAAGCGTGTATTACCTTTTTTGGCAATGGAGTCTACAAAATCTGTCCACGAAAGATCACTCGTTAAAGTCAATCCCAGATATTTTACAGACTCCTTTCTTTCAATCACTTGATTGTTCATCATAACCCTAAAGTCACCTGAATATTTTAACTGTCTTTTCGAACAAAACAAAATGCTTTCAGTTTTCCCTAGATGTAAACTGAGCTTATTGTCTGTCATCCATGTGACACAATTTGACAGTTCTACACTTAATTTGTCTTCAATTACCTTAGGATTCGGATCAGAAAATAATAACACACTATCATCGGCGTATAGGAGTAATTTTGAGTTTAAAACACAAATGCACATATCATTAATATAACACATGAAAAGAATAGGACCTAAAATGCTCCCCTGCGGAACCCCACATTTTATAGGACTTGAATCTGATATTACATTCTGCATAGTTACCACATGACGACGATTAGTCAAGTAAGACCTAAGCCATCTAATTCATACTAAATCCAAACCCATCACTTCTAATTTCGTTAACAGAATTTCATGATTTACAGTATCAAAGGCCTTCTGTAAGTCGAGTAGAACCATTCCGACAAAACGTCCTAGAGAAACTTCCTTTCTAACAAAATCTAATAGATGAATTAGACATGTATCAGTTGAGTATCCATTTCGAAAGCCTGATTGAAGTGCATAGATTAATTTATTTTCTTGAAAATATTGTTCTATTTGGGCATACACGGATTTTTCTAATATTTTTGAAACCACACTTAAAACACTTATAGGTCTATAATTACCAACATAGGTTTTTTCTTTCTTCTTATGCAACGGTGTTACTTTTGCAATTTTCATTTCATCAGGAAATGTAGATGACAGAATTGATAAATTGATTATGTAAGTTAAAGGAGCATACACGTTCCTTGCTCCATCTTTCAAAAATCTGGCGGGTATCATATCGATTCCGGTACTCTTCGAAATGTTCAACTTGTTTAATTCATTTAAAATAAACTTTTCGGTGACTGGAGAGAAATGAAAGCTATCTTTTGAGACACCTTTCTCGTCGTAAAACTTTTGAAATATATCACTATCAGGATGAAATTCATTTGTGTTTTCTGGTAATTCACTGTCTAACCTATCTGCCACCGTCGTAAAATAATTATTAAACTAATTTCCTATCTTTAATTTATCATGACACAAGTCTCCTTGAACATAGACAACAGTTTCTTTTGCACTTTTCCCTTTACTTTTTAAACCTAAACCCTTCAGATTTTTCCACAGCTTTTTCGAATCATGTTTGTTTTCTTCAATTTTATCCTGAAAATATTCGAATTTGGCTCTTTTCACACTCCGATGTACTATATTCCGCAGCTGTTTGTATTTCGTTGCAAGACTGAAGTAGATTTCCATCAACCACTGAATAAAATGACTTTTTACCCGCTGGAAATAAAGTGCGTAGCTTTAGGTCCCCCATCATATGACTAATCCGAACGAACGGTTGTTTGTCTGCTAGGTTATTCCCGGTATACTCAGTACTTCCGTCTCATACTCAGTACTTCAGTCTCATTCCATCGGGGGAAATCATGTACAGCAACAATCATTGATTTTCGAAGGCCAGTTCAAGGAAGTCATTAGCCTAATAAGCCAAGAAAAACAGTGTAGAAAATGTTCAGGAAATTAAAGTATATAATAAAGTTACTTAAAACCGAAAGGAACATCACTTAACTATCGACGTCATCAAACTAATGCTGGACATGTATCTGTAAAAAAAATATTCAACATTTTCTGATGAACCCGGATTCTAGAGAGTGAGATAATTATTCCCATAAGAGAGTTGACAAAATGATCTAATAAAAATACTGTAAATCGTTATTGCCAAATAATAGAAATAAAATAAACTTACTTGCAACTTAGTGTTGTTGATGTTTCGGCAATAAGGCTTTTATTTTACTTATATAATGGTTGTGGGTTACATTTGTATTCATCAAATAAACTCTTTAAAAATATATATTATGCAGTTTCTTTAAAATTGGTCGATGGTTTACCATTGGTAAATACTTTGCATAAAAGTTATACAATCTTATTTGTTTTAATTAAATTAAATACTGCTCTTGCGTATATTACTAGTATGTTTTTAATTTACTCATCGTTTCAATCGTTTCAATGAATGATGATAAAGATTTTGAAATAAAACATTGGGGGAAAGGAGATGATGCGTGAGTTTCTTGTTTGTTCGGAATGCTGTGGTTGACTTAGCTGAACTTTGAGCATAGTGGCGTAACGAGGAGGACAAGGGGGGGGGGAGCATGTCCGCGAGCTGCGGAGCATCGTCCACAAGCCGCGAAACGCCGATTGTGGCGAACCGCGTAGCGGCGAGCCGAATTTTTGGCTATTTTGAACCCCCGTAAGTGATGTTTTTCTGGCATCTACTAACGCAATGGAGACCATAAAAAGCAGTCCATAATACCGTGTGGGTCTGGACATATTATGATGGCGTTTTACTATGCAAATTAAATTTTTACTAGGCAGCCCAAGGGGGAGGGGTTAAACCCCCTAACTCCCCCCCCCCCCCCCCCCCGTAGATCCGCCACTGTAGTTAATCACGTACGGTAAGTAACGTGCTTTCGCATACATCTGTGAAAGAAGTGCTTATTACCAAGTAGTCACCTACCCATGTAACGATTTTCTGTCTTGGAATTGTTACGAGTGAAAAATCGGTAAACTATTGGTCATAGTAGCACATTCAATAATGGTTTCACAGGTCCTGCACAATCAAAAAGTGATAATAACGTTACTTTAAACCGGTCTTATCATCAAGTTGTCCTGTTCGTGAATGAATGGTGACTTTATGGTGGTGAATTATGGTTATTTTCTGGTGTCTTAAAACACCATCTGAAAAGGTTTTACAGTTACTATCACTTTCGTGATCTAAACGGATTAATACTCTGAGCGGGGCATCCGTCATTCTTAAGTGTGGAATATAAGGTATAATTTAGTTTTCTGAGACACGTTGATAAATAGTTTAAAAGTTATCGTGAGCTCTACAGTGATGGTCACGTCACTTTAACAGGTTTATCATCTCACTGTACTGTATGTGAATGAGTGGTGGTGAAAACTGGTTATTCGTAGGTGTATTAAACACCATCTACAAAGGTGTTACAGTTACTATCGCTTTCTTAGTAATGGCGACGTGATTGTACACGGATTAATACTCTGAGCGGGGCATCCGTCATTCTTAAGTGTGGAAAATAAGGTATAATTTAGTTTTCTGAGACACGATCTTAAATAGTTTAAAAGTTATCGTGAGCGCTACAGTGATAGGTCATTTTAGCGGGTTTATCATCTCACTGTCCTGTCTGTCAGTTAGACCCAACTTCGGAAAACCGAGCACAGGTTTATAGTCCGAAAACGGCGTATATAGCAAGATGAATATAGAGCCCTCGTCGTTCAGTGCGAGACAGCGTGTACAAAAGGGATGGGGAAATCCTGCAATGTCGACCTGCTGTTGATAATATAATTTTCAATAATAATGCTGCGGACATATTTATTTCAAATTTTTGTCATTTGAAAGTCATTTCATATGGCGAATCATTCACAGATTTTAAAGGTAATTGACAGGCAGCAATATCGTTGGCAGGTTGACTTTGAAAGATTTCCACAATGCCTTTTGTACACACTGCCTCGCACTGAACGATGAGGGCTCTATATTCATACGCCGTTTTCGGAGTATATACATGTGCTCGGTTTTCCGAAGTTGGGTCTGACTGTCTGTGAATAAGTGGCGGTGAAAACTGGTTATTCTTAGTTGTCTTGAACACCATATGAAAAAGGTTTTACAGTTACTATTACTTTCTTGGTCATGGCGACGTGATCTAAACGGATTAATACTCCAAGCGATGCATCAGCCATACATAGGTGTGGAAAATGTTATTATTTCTATTCCAAATTGATTGATTATCATTAACTTTTCATATATTTCGACTATCATGCTAAGTTTTTGATGGCTTGTAGAGCCGAATTTGAATACGATAAAATTACTACACCTATTGGGTTATGTTCCTCTACCCATTTTCAAAGTGGGGGGATGCACCAACAAAAAGGGCAACTTTTTTGGGAAAAGGGTGAAAACAAGGCGAAAAATGCCACTTTGAGAACTTAGTATACCGCTACATTTTGATTAATGCACTATCGAGGATCATTTTCGACACATTATCGTTTATGTCTTAACATGGTTTTAGATTTTAAAATAAACTACTTTGCAGTTGAGTGTAATGGTCTGATTATTCATATGCGAGCGAGCGAAGCGAGCAAAATATTGAAGATATTTTGAATAGCAGCGAATTTCCTAATATGAAGACAATGGCAAATGCAAGCGAGCACATCGAGCGAGCTTAGGAAAAAAATTGAAAAAATTGTCCTCCTTCCTGTTATGATTTAGGGGCACTGCTCATTCTTGTATAGTTGTATAATTTAGGGAATTGTGCCCCACCTACCCCTGCTCCACTGCCTTTCATTGTGCTGTATATATATATATATATATATATATATAGGTATATATCTGGGGCACTTATCAGAAGACAAAAGGGGCACTTATTAAAAGGGAAAATAATACTATTAGAAAGAAAAAGGGCACTTAAAAGAGGCATTTATCAGAGGTGAAAAGGGCACATATCATAAAAAAAAATGGGCACCAATCAGACAAAAAACAATGAGACTTGTCGGATTTCAAAGGGGACACTTATCTGAGCCTAAAAGGGGCAATTATCAGAAGGTGAAAAAGGGGCACTTATACGACCAACAGACTTGGGGTTTCAACGAACTGGGTACATTTTTGGGGAAAGGGGGAACTTAATTATAAAGGGTGAAGACAAGAATGGAAAATGGCGTTTTGATACGTTGCTGTACCCCTACATTATATTTAATACACATTAAATTTGAAGGATTTATTTTCTAATCTTTGCCTAATATGCTATTCTGCTCTACTCGTAACTTGCAAGCGAGCGACAAAAATACTATTTTCTTGTCGAACGTCATGCATGGTGCTTGCATTATACAGTGATTTCATGACGAAGATGCCGCAAAAGCGTTTAATTTCAAGCACAATATCTCACTGAAAGAGATAGATAGGACTTTATGTTACTGCCATGAGTTACATTAAGTGAGTGCGAGCGAGCGTAGCCAGCAAGCTTCGGGCAGGGGATACCTTAATTGCTGCAATATTTATCTTTTGGGCACTGTGTCCCCAGATCCCGCTAAGTTTCTGCTCAAAGGTCTCACACTGTTGTCATATTAAGAACTAAATATTCTGCCATTAAGCTTCTCTGGTTCTTCTGAGCTATGCAAACTGCTATTTTCAGGGGCGGAGCTACAGGGGGAAGGGGCGGTTGCCCCCTATGATTTTTCAAGTGACCAAAAATAAAGAGAGAGAGAGAGAGAAGAAAAACGAAAAAAAAAAGAAGAAAGAAGAGAACTAAACAACTATTATTATTATATTATTATTACTATTATCATTATTATTATAACTCGCTCATTGGCAGGAGGGCACAATATCCCCCCTCCCCCCCCCCCCCCCAAAAAAAGAGTGTCTCCTGCTACCCACAAAAATGCCGCTTTTTATACTTGTTCACTGCCCTTTTCTTCTTTTGAGGCAGTGGCGTATCTAGGTATTATGACATTTTGCAGTTTACAGAAAAAGTAAACATTTAGAGTCTAGGAAAAATACAAGAATACAGATATCGGTATTTGTTTGTTTTAGTTTTTGACCCCAGCTCAGGATAGAGTAGAGTCAGGATAACACCCCCCCCCCCCCGCCTTTTCAAAAAGCTTTGGCCACAACCTGTCCAGGGAGGGGTCATCCCTATAGCTAGAAGGTCCGATAGTTAGCGGGTCCGATAGACCGACACCCAATAGATAGAAGGTTCGATAGACCGAATGTACGAGAGGGTCCAGTAGACAGAAGGTTCTATAGACCGAATCGGCAGGAGGGTCCGATAGTCCGAAGGTTCTATAGATCGAATGACCAACGGGTCCGATAGTCAGAAGGTCCAATAGATAGAAGGTTCGATAGACCGAATGTACGAGAGGGTCCAATAGACAGAAGGTTCTACAGACCGAATCGGCAAAAGGGTCCGATAGTCCGAAGGTTCAGTAGGGGTCCAATAGTTAGAATAGAAGGTCCGATAGATCGACAATAAATACGTTAAAGGGTAAAATAGTGGATAAAATGAAGTGGGTAAAAAAATAAGTGGTTAAAATAAGTGGGGGCGTTCCAACAAAAGAAAAAGCAAAAAAGGAAGAGGTTGAAAAGGAAAGAAGAAAAGAAGAGAAAAAGAAAAAAAATCAGAAAGGAAAGAGAAGAAAACAAAAATTCAAAAACTTCGCTCACTAGCATTATTATATTAGGGTTACAGGGCTCGAATTACCCGGTCGGCAAAAAGCAATTTGCCGCAATGCCCCTTCAAATTGCCGCGATGCCCCTCTAAAAATACGATACTTACGGCAACTTGTGGCTGCCCCTTTTTTTATTTTGCCGTGATGCTCTTTCACCCGAAACATACACAAACAATAGCTTGTTGAGGAACTCACTACACGAGTGAATTTTTTACACCAAAATGACATTATTATCTACACGCACTCATAGAAATGTATGGTCGGGGGTCCTAAAGCTACACGGGTCCTAAAGCTAAGCACCATACAAATCACATACACGCGCAATGCAACGCGTTCAAATCAGGCTTTCTCTAATATAATAATGCTAGTGAGCGAAGTTTTTGAATTTTTGTTTTCTTCTCTTTCCTTTCCGATTTCTTTTCTTTTTCTCTTCTTTTCTTCTTTCCTTTTTAACCTCCTTTTTTGCTTTTTCTTTTGTTGGAACGCCCCCACTTATTTTAACCACTTATTTTTTTTTACCCACTTCATTTTATCCACTATGCTTTCTTCCCTAATTTGTATTTTTTTTTCTTTTTCCCCCCTTTTTCTTCTTTGGAAATTTCTGCAAGAATTCTGTTAATTATTTTTTAAAAATCCAATTACGTGATCCTGTTATATAAATATAAAATAATCACCTTGGACCCCATGGAAGAACAGTGATGTCCATGGGCATAGCTGAACTGGGTGTCCTTCCGATTTTTCATTATCTTTGTTCTTCTTTTCCTTTACCTTGTATGATATATTCGTTTTGTATGTTTATGTATATTTTGCTATTTATGTTCCTATGCTCATTTGTTTTTATTGTGAATTTCGGAGAATAAATAAATTCAAATTCAAATTCAGGCTAAAACACACACGCGATACACACAGTCAATTTCAATATCAATTTGCATTCATTTATTGCATGTGCGTAGCTTTAGGACCCCTTCATTTAAGAACAAAATTTGACATCGGCATTGATATCGACCTGAAAACGTGCATTATTGACATTCACCCATCGTAATTTTCTCCACAAATCAACTTTAGAATATCCAGAATCAGGATATGGAATGAAATTGGTGACAAGCCAGTGATTTATGTGACCTTTTAGCTGCTGAAAACAAAGTGCGTAGCTTTAGGTCCCCCCATCATACATAGTCATTGCATGACGCGACGACGAACTGAAACTTTTTAACATCGCTCGATGGATCTCTGCGCGGCCGCGCTCTCTGCTGCCCGCCAGCCAGCTGCAGCTACCCAGGTAACGTAGCTGGCTGGTGGGCATAGCCGGGCACGCCGGCCAGAGGCAGCAGGGAGCGATCCCGCGCGGAGCAGTATGTATGATGGGGAGCCCAATGTCTGCGCACCTATGGTTTTGACCTGAAAATGAACAAGAACTTCTTCAATATTCCTCTAAAGCTTAATTTTATATTATTCCTGATATTCTAAAGAGTAAGTCTGCAAAAAATCTCATCAAAATTAGAGCAAGAACAAAGCCATTTTCACAAGAAACGGTGGCCGTGTCATTTCAACATTGCAAAAACAAAAGTTTTGACGTGAAAGACATTTTGAGGCTTGTGAATAAAAGGTTTGAAATAAGACCCTTTTTCATTATTTTTACTCGTTTTTTGCATGAATTCCTATCGCTATGATAAAGATGAAAAGTTTGCGTTCGCATATGAATTTGTCATGTTCACTTAACGCGAACCGGTCGTGAACCCCGATCTTTCGACAGAAATTTGGCGAAAACACGTCCTTTTCGGCACATTTTAATTCATATCTCGAGAACCGCGCAAGATTTTTCATGGGGCAAACGGTTTTAAAACTTTGATTAATTCTACATCTCATGATATCAGTTATTTTTTAATTGAATGAAAGAAACCGCCGTCTATTTTCGACTGAAAATGCATGGTTTCATGCTTTTTGTGTGAGGAGAAGCACTTTTTTGCCCTCATTGCTCTCGTATTCCTCCTATAGCTTCTGACTTACGTGTCAAAATGTATGGGGGCAAAGACTAGCAAATAGCCAAGATGTTACGATTTCTTGTGATATCAGGTTCGTCCTATTTGGTCGAAAAAAACCGCCGTCTATTTTGCATAATTAAAAAGAAACATAGCAAAAAAGATGTCATGTATAAAGCACGTACAGTATGTAATGCTGCGTATATAGGCTCGATTTGGACTGTGCCATTGTAAAACGGGTGCATCAATCCAATGTGTGTGTTGAACGACCGTGAATGCGAATTGAGCAGTCGTTACAGCTGTGGAGTGATATGTTGCATACCGTGGATGAAATGGATGAATCATGTCGAATGAGAAAGTGTAAAATTCTTCCTTCCCGCGTACGTACTGTTGTGTACTCGGAGTGAGATTCGTAAATAGCAGCTCTCTTCTGCCCCTCCCTTCTCTGTTGCCCCCACATTGCTGTAATAGAACAGCCGCGAACAAAACACCGATTTATACAAAGCAATGACCTGGACCACCCAGCTGATCGAGCGCGTACTCGAGTCGCGTTTGTTTGTATTCGACATGATTCCACCATCCCTCACCTTGCCAGAATCTTGAAATAAACTCCCCCCCCCCCCCCCCCCCCCCACGCTTTGCATCCCAAACATTTTCACTTCTCAGATTCCATACCTAGATGTAATGACTCATTTTACATGGTTATGGCTTTCTAACTTGGTTATATTTGTGTATTGCTCCCAAATCTTCTCCTCTCTATCTATCTCCTTCCTTCTTTCTCTTCCTTTTCTTTCCTATTCTTTACTTTTTCTTTCTTTCTCTCACTTCACACTTGTTATCTTATTATTTGTGTATTTTTGTTTTGCTTCCAATTATGTATCTTTTTATATATTTGATGTGATTCTATTGTATATATGCACATATATATCTGATTGTAAATTGACCCCTTCAGCCCCTGTGCTGCTGGTCAATCATCATATACCATAATAAATAAATAAATAAATAAATGTGCGCACAGCTGACTAAAGCAGAATTAAACCTTCAAATTATGTGAACAAATCAGGGGGTGAGAAATTCATATGTGCGTGTTTTGCTTTATTAGAATCGCGCAGTTACCCGTGTGCGCAGACATGGGCACTGCCAGACTTGGCACTCTAGCCATACTGAGCATAGAGTTACATGTAACTCTATGGTACTGAGTCTGACATGCACACCCAGTAATGGCACGGTCAGTCTTTTCTCTCAGCTCACGCACATGTATACGTATCAAGGTGCGTCGCTTGTATAAGCCGAGCATTTAATGATGCGACACACATAACAAATCCCTAATTAGATCGACTAATAAAAAAATAAATAAAAAATGCCGAAAGTCAATCGCAGGAAAGCGATTAAAGAGTGTGAGCTGAAGAATGCGGCGGTTTAATACCGAACGCTCAACTTCTTTATTCAAATGTAAGGTTATCATAGAATGAATGCTATTGCCTATAAAATCTATTGAAGATTAGATGTGAAGCAACCGTTTACTTATATTGACAGTCCCATGTACACTGTATCGTATTACGCAGGGCCACTTCTTGTTTGTTTGTTTGTTTGTTTTTTTTTTTTGCGTATAGTAGTGTATTGTATTACCGGACACTTCGTTGTCTGGAGATATAAGTTCCGAAACACGACCTCGCAAAATTTCTGTTATTTTTGACGCACGCAAAACGAAGTGGTATTACCGGATTACGTGTATTGTCTATGGGGAAATGACATTTCTGCTGTCAACACACCTCCCCGCGATTTTGCGTGTGTTATCAATGGAGCGGCGTGCGAGCGCAGATTTGATCTTGATTTCGCCCGAAATCGGTAAAAGTTGCAATTTCGATTTTCCCATAGACATAACACGTCAGGTAATACAATGCTATCCGGTAACACAATGCTATCCGGTAATACAATGCTATCCGGTAATACAATGCTATCCGGTAATACAATGCTATATCCGGTATACATTGCCATCCGGTAATACAATGCTATCCGGTAATACAATGCTATCCGGTAATACAATGCGTCACTATACTTTTGTAGCCCGAATGAAGGTAGCCCATCTGAAAATTAGACCAAGTGGTTTTAGCCCAAGCGTGCATCAACCCCACCATTTACTTAGGAGTGGAAAATGATGTAGGCTGTTACATGTATTTAGTTTTCTCAGAGATGATTTTAAATGCTTTCATATTTATCGTGAGCTGTATGTGATAATCACCGTGACGTTAACCAAGCCCGGGTGGGGCGACAAATTTGCTCTCAGCCAATCAGATGCAAGGATTTCAGTAGCTTATAAAACAGTTGTCGGACACGCGTTCTTCAAATTTATCGGCCGTTACATTAGCGCGCGGCCTTGTAGCGGAGAGATTCAAATTGAGATTCATGATGATCTGAAACAGCACAAGTGGAAGGCAAAAGACGTGCCTGCAATATTTCCGGACTTCATTTCAAAGGTAACAATGTATTTTAGAAAGTAATATCAATTCATTTAATATTATGCACAGTTTCTTGATGGGTATTTTTGTACTGTGATATCACTCGACAGGGGTTAAAGAGATGAGTGAGATCAATGAAGGTGTAAGCTTGTATCACTGTAGTCCCACCTATTGTGTGCTATGGTGGGTATCAACTTTCTGCATGCATATTTCATAACACTAGTAATTAAGCGATGCTAGGTTATTTTGTGTATAGATCCATTGGCGGATCCAGGGGGGGGGGGCACAGCCGGCCCGTGCCCCCCCCCCTTTTGGAAGAGAATTATGAGTTTTTACCATTGACGATCCGCCATTTTTTCGATTGTGCCCCCCCTTTTAGAGTGAAGACCTTTTTTTTTTTTTTTTTTTTTTGCTTGTCAGGGAATTATGGAGAGAAATTGGACCCCATAACCCCTTACTAAGCGATTTTGGAAGGTTTGACGAATTTTTTTTTTTTTTTTTTTTGATGTTTGGGTTGGAGAGATAGTATTATCCATATATTTTGCATTAATAATGTGTTCTCTAATCTTTGGTCACATTTTCTGTTTTGGGGGTAACGTATGTAACATGTGGACCAACAACGCAATACAAGTCATGTATGTGACCTTTTATTTTTGCTACTTCATTAGCCGCTATAGTGAAAATTGCCTTTCTATGTATAGCAGAGACAGTCCCAGAAAAATGTATATATTTACAAATACATTCAGTACATTTTCAGCTCACAACGTAAGAAATGTGGACAGACTATTAATAATTAGCATGTCTGCGTGGCCAAATGTTACGCATGTTACGTGTTGAGCTCAAAATGTACTGAATGTATTTGTAAGTATAGACATTTTTCTGGACTATCCATAAAGAAGCAATTTCACTACAGTGCGTCCCAGAAAGAAACGTTTTTTTTTCTATTGTTACAATCAAAATCTGTTTAACAGTTCGCGCGCTTTGTTCCTTTAGCTTCCGGTATATTGTTCGATTTTGACTTTCTGTTCATTCTTGCGGTATACTCCGATGAGTGCAAGACGAAAACTTCAATATGTCTCTCTTCAACGCCATTTTACAATCAATAACTTAAAAGATATATATATACATGTAAATGATATATGCAGTTGTATGTGGCTTTTTAAAGTATTAAATAAAACTGTGTCATGTGTCCTTTTCAGAGAAACCGATCACAGAATCTTCTGTTTGAGGCAATTACACACTTTTAGAAAATAATTGTGAAAGTCGCATTTGCGACAGATTTTAATATTTTTTCTTCCCGTTTGTTATAGTGTATTGGTTATATCACCCTATAACAGTGTTAATGGGGTCTAAACAGGATAAGCCAAACTTCAATAATATATTCTAGTATTGTTTTGAACTGATAGGTTACATATCATCCTTTACAAAAAATATGTATGGATAACACAAATGTCATTTCCATTTCTCAAAATTCATCAGATTTCATTCTTTAATGCAAAAAAAGTACAATACTCAGAAATATCTATTCAATTGGATACTAAATGGTATAACTGAAGGGAAGAAAGAAAAATGATACTCTTTGGAAATCGAAATGCAACATTTATTGGTTTCACTTGTGCAAAGATAGCAAGTTTTGGGGGTTTGGTGTCCTGTTCCTATCCCCGATACAATACTATAAGTTAGATATATTCTGTACAGTGCGTAGCCAAAAAAAGGTAAAAATCTGTCACAATTACATTTCAAAATATTTTTTTTTTCCATGTCAATAGATGCCCAATAATCTCGTCTATCAAGTGCCACTAACAAAACAAAATTTATGTACCCGATTGGGCGAACACTGACTGTTTTGGTCCAGAGTGTGAAAAATGACTTGCGTCAAATTACAAAAAGAGGGAAAATTAAACCAGCAGTCGGAATAACTACACCCATTCCAACAAATTGCTCTTTGCCACACATTTTTAATTATAGTGTTATGACAGTCTAAGAATTTTTTGGCAATTGTCTATCATAATTTCATTTCATTGCCGTATCAATTGATTGATTAATTAATATTTGAATTTATTGATTGTTGATAACGTATTGATTGACTGACTGGCAGAGTGGTTGAAGGACTAACTGATTGACTGGTTGATCTACTGGTAGATGTATTGATGGGTTGATTGTTAACTGATTTTTTGGATCGATTGCTAGAATGATTTTTTCTTGAATGAATGTCTGGCATGCGGATTTGATGTGTCTGTGAATTCTGTGCTTAAAGGATCTTGAAATAATTGCACATTTATTAATTCTCACCCATGCATAAAGCAACGAAATAATTAAATTTATGGGGCGTTGCTCGTTATTTCGAAGGGTCTTGTTCCGAACACACAAATTTATGATAGAAAATTCACACAAAATTCCTCAATCATAAATGTATGGAAAAGAGCAATTTGTTTGAATGGGAGGATCTTATTCAGACTGCTGGTTTGATTTTCCCTCTTTTTCACTTAGGAACAAGTCCCTTTTCACACTCTAGTCAAAAAAGTCAGTGCTCGCCCAGGCATCTATTAACATGTAAAAAAAAATTATAAATATTTTGAAATGTAATTGTGATTGAGTTTTCAAAATTGTAATGTATTTCTTGATACGCACTGTAGTGATGCGACCTGAAATTGCTTGAAAGTCATCATACATTATGTTCATGAAACGTACATGTAATTACTTAAAGTAACATTTCCAGTGTTTTCTACATTATATTTTGCTTTTAGAAATGTTTTGTAAAGTGTTGCATAGTTTTTTTGTGTTTTTGTAGATGTGGTACTTGTACACCATTCTAAATATATTTGATAATTAGTAGTTAATTTGATTACAATGATTCAAGACATAAATGACATAAGTAAGTTGTTTCTTTGTATTTCATTCGTTACATGTAGTTGCACTGTCCTGCCCGGACCCCATGGATGCTTATATTTCATTTAAGGGGGAAATCACTCGAAAATTAGACAAAAAAGGAAAAAAAAAGAAATATGGTTGATTTTAAATAAAAATGATAAAATCAGGGATGTACAAAGAACTTGATTGTGTAAAGTTAATAAAAAGAAGGATTCTTAAAAACAGTACATATTTTGTCATACGTGTTTTTACTTCAGGACTTTACATGCATGTCATACACGTGAAAATTTAGTGATAGTAATCGCTGAATTTTACGTGCTTGCTGAAAGAGGATCTGATTCTGACATTGAACGTGAATGCTGGTGTTTGATTAAGCGTGAATTCAGAACGTAGAATTTACGTCAATAAGAAGGGTGCAAAACGCGATGTATTAGGTGTATGGATGCGGTGATTATTTTCGTGATTTTGTGGTGAGAATTACGTGATTAAAATTTTATTTTATTGCACGTATTTTATAAGTGCAAAAACGAAAAAAAAATGTATTAACTCATTCACTTTAATAAGCCACTTCGGGGATGCAATCTGAGCATGAGCAGATAAAGGTCATCTGTACCAAATTCTAAAACCCACTGACACTAATATTCGGTATGTGCTCATGAATGTCATGTAATCATTATTCAATTATGCACTAATGGTGCATTCCATGATGTCCAGGTGGAAGTATTCTTTTTAAAGGGGGAAACAAAAGCTATTCATGAGGCACCTCTATCACTCCCAGAGTTATTTTTCTGAAGTGCACATAAAGGGACCCTCCATGTCTAAAATATCTGTGGATATTTGGGGTCATTTGTACAATCTCAGTACCATGCGCTAACCCCGAACTGGCTTATTTGTAGAGTGAATAACGTGATTAACTACAAACGATATTGACGTCAATTTTAGGTGATTTTGTTCCTTGATTTTAACGTGTTTCAGTGACGGTATTAATCGTTCATGGAAATACGTACAAGGGGAGTTCATGGAAACAGTGATATTTCTAGTGATTTTACGGTCAGAATTATAGTCCATTTTATTGCACGTGTGTTTTAAGTGACACAGTGAAAGTAACGTATTCACACATTTACTGCATTTTGAAGTGTTTGAAGAACGTTAATTGTTCAAAGTCGTTTACCTGATAATGACGTGATTTTAACGTTTGTTTATTGGGTTTACGTCCGAACAATATTAATAGGGATAACGGCATTGACATCCCAGAGGAATGGTTACTATCCATTCGGCGCCACTCGTCAAACCGGTTGGAACCAGTTAGCACCGCCCCCGCACCGGCGGGGGCCCAACAATGACATCGTGTCCGGTGATTGGCCAGCGGCGCCGACCAATCACAGCGCCCGAGTAGAGACAAACAATAGCACGCACCCGGGCTCCCCGGACCCCCGCCGCGCCGCTGCTATAACACGCGCGCAGCGAGGTCTATGCTCATTGCCTGACGAAGACTGGCAGTAGCGGTCGAAACCTCGTAGCTTTCCTCGTGTGCATATCGTGAGACAACTGATCAACTTTTCGTCTTCAATTACCACCTCATATAATATTCGGTAAGCGAGATGCACAAATTTGTAATTGATGTACATTTTAGTACACAGAAGTATCATGCCATTGTTTTTTTTGGAGGGGGGGGGGGGGGTTCTGGGAGTCGCTCGCCCTACATAAAAATATATATCAAAATACCAATATTTTGGCAAAGGTCACCTCATAATTGCATCGTCACAGCAGGAAATGATTGATAGAAAAATCTTATCCATGAGCTTGAAGATGAAAACTAATTTAAGTATAACCAACAAGTGCCTACATTTTTGCTTGCTCCGTGCACTCGCAAAATTTAGAAACCTTAGCTCCCTAAGACTAGCAAGATTATTGTAACGAAAGCCTATCTTGGATTGAAAGCACTCCATCACTTTTTATTTTACACTAGTTCTTCTACCAAAATACACTCCACCGACATTAAAAGGGAAAATCCACATTGAGAATATATAAATGAGAAATAAAATGAGAGAATAATGGTTCCGCAGGGCTGTCTTCGCTTTAAAATTTTTAATAATTATTCTTATACTTGTACATGCATCTGAAAGGCATGCGGCTGGTCAGTGTTCCAAACTCACCTACCCCCGACAAAGCAGTTAATTAATGAAATGAAATTGGAAGATTTGTTATGTCGGTCCTTGAATCTTGGTGTCACCTGAAACCACAGGCCCGTCTCCTAGGTCTAGTAGTTAAGGCATTGGCGTTCTTAGCCAATGAACCTCGATCGATTCCCGGCGGAGACATTTTTTTTCAAAATCGACACAAAATAAAAAATCGAGCACAAATTTCAAAAGGAAGGACAGCTCTGGGGAACTCCCATTTAAGCTAAACAACCATTATCTCATTTCCTTTAATATCGCATTTTATGTAATATAATGTCAGTACACCATCATGCATATTGCCTCTCTGCCATGGGAATTTCTAAAACGGAATAACTCAGCCAAATAATGTTGTTCATAAGCCTAACCAGTATCTCACGGAATAACCTAGATAATGGAAGATACGCCCCTCCTCCTTTTCAAATACTCCCACCCATCCCCTCATAACAGAAAAAAAGGAACAACGAAATAAGAAGTCGAGAGGAAAATTATGATTGTTAGGTCCAGGAAAGATGAGATGATCCCCTCTTTCTTCCACTCCATTTCCTAACATGTACCTTGTGTAGAACAGGTGCCCCCCCCCCCCCCCCCCCCCCCGCTTACACCTAGACTGAACTCGACCTACGTTACCCAATTGATCATCGAACTGTTCCGAGGTAAGGGCTGGCAAAAGATGACTTGCCATTCCGTCATGACACACCAACGTACTCTGCTTTGACCCACGCTCTAAACACTAAACGACTGAAACTAAAGCTAGAACATTTATCGGTCCTCCGCAAAATTCGACTACCAGTTTCCGGTCCGCCCATTTCTTTTTCATCCGACAAACTGTCAGAAGCTATTTTCTTTCCCGTCTGAAGCGAACATCGCTTAAATGTTTTGGTGTATGTTGCCACTTGTTCTAAAAAGACTTTCATCGTAGTGGACAATGAGCGCTTCTCTTGGCTTTTAATGGAATTTAATTCTAGGTAAGTTTACACATGAAACTTTGGTCCTTATAACTTGTTTTCGTATATTAGAAAAAGAACTGTCGTCAATGATTGGACTCTAGAAGTGGTAAATGCTACACATGTCGTAAACACGTTAACGTGACTTGTACACGACATGATTATGAATGGCGAAACCTCGCCGAATGTCACAAAGCTAAATACTAAGCGATCAGACAAGATATATTACATGTACATCGATATGAACAATTTCTCACTCCCGTATGACCAATTGGACGCTTCTGCACCTGTCTTGAGATGGTGTACTATATGCAACATCGTGGGTTTTCGCTCAATGAAAACGGAAGGCCTGACAAAAAAGAATGATAATAATAATAACAAGTATTCTGGCCCAGGATTTTGTAGGTTTGGAGTCATTTTTAAAAGCGGTATTACCAAATGTGTCCTTAGACCAGTAATACACTCATCTAACCAGGGATACGCTGATTTGCCCGATGTGCAATTCATGAACTAAACAGGAGCTGGACGATTAGGCATACTGTAAGTCAACTTTATACTGAATTAACACCATAATGACCGAAAGTACTTAAGTTTATGAATTATGGGTATTTGCGTCTAATGCTTTCGTTGCGAGTATGTAAAATGACAGGATACTTAAAAATGTACTACAAAAGACAACACCAAAATGCGCTGTTCAATCACTCCGTCTAATTAGAGGTTTTGAATTTACTTGATTTGATTTGATCTGATTTGATTTTACATGGTTTACTCAATGTAAACTGCATCGCCGCTAAAAGATGGATTGAGATTCTCTTGCATTGAATGACACATAAAATACATTCATTGTAAATGAGAAATTTTAATAGTGATAAGTAATAGAAATGATTTTGTATCAAATATAGACTAATATTGACTAAGATAGCAACAGAGAATTCATAAATCAAACAATACGATTTGGGTGTCATTGGCTGTATTATTGGGATAGTTAATGTGGTTGTTTTACATTTTATATCTCTGTCAATATAATCTAAGACATAGAAGCTGTGATAATAAAATGGGTAATCCAATACAAGTTTGGTAATGTAAATTTGGGGGAAAACAACAGTAAAGAAAAATTCTCATCAAAATTTGAAAATGATAATGAAATAATCAATTATCAAAGAATGAAGTCAAATATTTAATTGATTGGTTGTTCATTCTAACAAAGGTGAAAACCGGAAGACAAGCGCATGAATAACGCATAAAAACTAACAACCGAAGTGTTTATATATTTGGCCGTTAATAACAATGTCATAGCTAAACTGTTCATTGATATGGATAGGGATCATAGCAAGATGATTATGAAACTCATGTAAGAAAATCAGTGTGAATTAGTTGTAACAAGAGTTCAAAAATATAGGTTGTATATAATAATGCATTATGACCTATCATGGAGTCATGGCACAATTTCTTCCTCCTCTTTTCAGGAGTCGGAAGTCCACACATTTCTAACATGATATAATCAGAGTATTCTGGTCTATAGCACAGTGATTTCAGTACAAAGGAGTATATGGACATAATACCACAGTTCAAAACTCCAGCTTTCCATTTTGAATGCTGAAATAAATTTTGAAAAAAACCTTTCTGGCGAATATGATAGGATCATTCTGTAAAACAGTTTCAAACGAGGCTTTTTGTGTACTCTCATAAGAGGAAACAAAAAAGCAAAGAAATTTCAGTGGAAGTTGTGACGTTTTTATTCACTCATATGTTTACTCGTAAGGTGGAAATGTATGAATAACGGTGTTTAAAAATACAATGAATGCAGATGCATGTGGGTGAGCATGCCAAAAAGCACAAGGCCCTCGTTTGTCGACGGTAGACATACACAAACAAGTAAATACATTAAAAATCTTTAAAAGCCAGAAAGTTCTTCAAATCATGTTACCAAATTGTTTACTTATTGTCTTACAGTTTTGATCAAATGGTGGTAAGTTATTAAATAAATAATTTCCAGAGAATGAAAAGGATCGTTTTTTTATATGCAGTTTTAGGGAGGGGTATTTGTAGACGGCTGTTTGTGGAATAAGTTATAGGTCGCATAACAGACAATGCTTTCAACTGGTACAAAATCATTCCAAATCTTATACACTAAAAGACATTTTTTTATACTTAATTCCTTGATCGACAGATTGCCAATTCAGGGTAGTTAATAAAGAACATTGTGAAGTTGAATAGTCTGTATTCAGAACTAGACAGGAGGTCTAAAATAGACCCCAGTGATTTGACTAGAGGCCATGTTATCTAGGAGAACATCGACAAGTTTTGTCAAACAGGATGAGGTCGAATGGAGAGGTCTGAACCCAGACTGTCGATCACATAAAGGCCATTGTTATTTAAATAAGCGTAAAGCTGTTGATGTACTGCCTGTTCTAATATAGTTGAGACCGCTGGTAGAAGCAAAATAGGTCTAAAATGTTGTGGTTCATATTAAGAACCACCTTTATGTATTGGAATAATATTAGCTTTTTTAAATTCTTGAGGGATTTTTCCTGTTTCAAGTGATTTATTAAACAATTTTGTAAGAGGTAAACAAATTTTTAGGCCTTTTACTCCCAGTGTTAAAGATCGTATGCGTACGGATCAGTAGGTCAGGTACAATCAATGCATGTTTCAAAAAAGAGATTTTTGACTCATAATCATGGTATTGAACATGAAGTAACAATGAATAGTTTTGTTTAAAGAGTACAATGAGCGTGTGTCTGCGAGGGAGCGGGACTTCGGAAAAACATATTCGAGTTTCTCTTTCGTTTCCTTTCAACATTGAAACGTTGAAAGGTAAAACGATATTTAAATAATCAATGAATGCATGTCGGTGTGGGTGCGGGACTTCGAAAAACACATTCGGTTTGCTTCCTTCCAACATTGAAATGTTGAAAGTAATAACAGTGTTTAAAAAATACAATGAATGCATATCCATGCGTGTGAGGGACTTCCGGAAAAAAAAACATGTTACAGTTTCTCGGTAGGTCAAGTATAATTAATGCATATTTATTTATCTATTTATTTGTGTTTTATTTATGACAAATAAAATAGTGGAGGGTATAGTACACGGCTCCTCGTCACAATTTTAAGGGATACTTAAAATTTTCTGTAGAATCTGATTTTTTGTGCTATATCCCCTATTTTGGGGGTGCTGAACATGAATTTACTTGTTGCCATTTTTCTAAATGACGTCTTCGGCCGTTGCCATGGTAACGAAATATTTTCTAAAAAATAACATATATCTCTTTACAAACAACATACAAATATAATGTTAGTGATGAAGTGTATCAATTTCAGGCTACCCGTTCAATTAAAATCAAAATCACAGTTGTCAAAGGTCATGTTATGCTCAAAAAGGGCCGTTGCTATGGTAACGCCTAATTTTTTCAGAAAATAGCATATTTCTGCAATAAAAACATAAAAACATAATAGAAGTGTTTAAATATATCTATTTCATGCCAAAACTTTGATTTCCATCAAAATATTGGTCTTGCAAAGTCATATATGTGCCACAACATGGTCGTTGCTATGGCAACAATATGGTTGAAATTGGTATTTTAAGAAAAAATATAGCATTTCTGTATCAAAACAAAACATACAACATAATAAGAAATGCCTAAGTACACATACTGTCCACTTTCTGATTCTTTTCAATCTAGATGTAGATTTTGAGGTAATAGTCATGCCTGATAGGACAGTTGCTATGGCAACAAATGATGCAAAAGTTAAAATAGGTATGCGTAGCTTATGAAATTAATTTCAGTGCATTTGTTAACATACCTAAAATCTACCCCCTCCCCTTGGACATATTTTTTTTTCCCTCACTCTGTTCTTTCTTATTACCTAGTTGTCTCGGCCATCAATGTCATTATCTGCCTCTTTGCCATAAAAAAGGGATGGTGGATAAACGTGCCAGAGACGTTGCCACGGTAACAAATTAATTTCATAAAGTAAAATGTCTTTGAGTAAACCACGTAAAGGCATAAAGTTAATATCTAAGAACATCTCTTCCAGCTACTAGTTAGGCCGCAATTAACATCTGAATTATCCCAGTTCATGGTTATGCTAAAAAATGGCCGTTGCTATGGTAACGTCTGAATATTCAGAAAAGCATGTATTTGTAATGGAATAATCAATCAAGTCAGGTAGAATTTCCGAGATCCATGGATAAGTTCTTTCCAGCAACCTTTGTCATTCATAAGTTCAGCGATGTCTCGCGTCTCCTGGAGACCAGTGTCCATCGTTAATGAATCGAATGTCCTCCTATGTCTCCCTCTTCTTGCTTCTCCATGAAGGGGTTTCCACAGGACCACTCAGTGTAGTGTGAGCTCTGGATGCCTTTGATCATGCCCTGAAAGCTTCAATCTCCTCTGGGTTACTTTGGAGCTGACCTTTGGAAGGTTTCCCTACAGCTCCGAGTTCCCCAATCTTGTTGTGAATTGGTTGACGTTCAGAGCCATCCTTTAACATTCTAGTGTAGCACCCATCAACCATCTGAGTAAGTCTCTTTGTAAGGGTCCAGGTCTCTGACCCATACAACAAAACATACTCCACCGTAGCTGTGAAGAGACTTATCTTTAGGACTTTACGGAGGTCTGATTCCAATACCGACTTCAAGCTGTAGCATGCTGCCCAGACGTTCTTCACCCTATCCACAACGTCATCCTCTGTGTTCCTGATCTTTGCTCCCAAGTACAGGAAGTCATCCACCAATTCAATTGGCTTCCCACCAGCACTCACGATTCCCTCTGGCTCCAAGACGTTCTCCAGCAGATAGTCTTGCTCTCATTTATCCACAGTCCTACATTCATAGATACCTCCTCCACCTCTCCCAGTAACTCCTCTGCCTCCTTTACTGTGTTTGCCAACAGAACTATGTCGTCAGCAAACTCAGCATCTGATATCTTCTTAGCCTTAACTCTCCTGCTCCAAGGCGGAGTTACAGTGAAGCCAGAGTCATGGTGTTTCTCCAGTGCCAGGGTCAATTACGATCACAAAAAGATATGGAGCTAATATATCACCCTGGAGTACTCCAGTCTGTATCTCGAACTCTGTCAGCCCATCGGGTGTGATAACCTGGGCTTTGGTGTTTGTGTACAGCAGGGATATCAGGTCCATCATCTTGGGGATTCCATAAGCCCATACAATGTTCATCAGGCAGTTTCAGTCTACTGAAGCAAAGGCTTTTCTAAAGTCATTGAACACCATGACAGCAGGGAGGCTCTTTGCTCTGGCACCCTCAAGAATGCTCCTGACTAGTGGCGGATCTTCCCTCTCTAAAGCCATTCTGGCTGTCTCTGAGCTGCTTCTCAATCTCTGGCTGGATTCGGTTCAGAATCATCCTGTTGAGGGTCTTTGCAGCAATGCAAGTAACGTTAGTGAGATGCCCCTGTAGTTGTTGGTGTTAGTGAGGTCACCTGTCTTTGGTACTGGGACAGTGTTACTTATCCTCCATTGATCTGGGGAAAACACTCTTCTCAAGTGCCTGATTACAGAACTCCAGGCTGATATCACTAAAATCACATCTCTTCATCACCTCCTGCGACACTCCATCATATCCATACCCCTTACCCTCCTTGATTCCCCCGCTTGCTCTCTTAAGCTCTTCACTGGTAAAGGGCCTGTCTCGATATCCATTTCTTTGAATAGCTGCCTGATCACCCTGGTGTTCTGATATGTGGGAGGGGTTTGTCCTACATGTAGTAAGGTCTTAAAATGGTCCAACCACTTCCCCTTCCTACTCAAGGCCTGTTCTTTGATCTGACTCGAACTCCCTCTCTTCCTCCCCGTGATCTCGTTGATGATCGTCCAACTCC
Source organism: Heliocidaris erythrogramma (assembly GCA_025617745.1). Taxonomy (NCBI): domain Eukaryota; kingdom Metazoa; phylum Echinodermata; class Echinoidea; order Camarodonta; family Echinometridae; genus Heliocidaris; species Heliocidaris erythrogramma. Next base: position 33,220,450 of record CM046862.1, on the reverse strand, counting down.
CTATGCTCTTACAACTGTCTGCTGCTCTCTCAACTCTCCTGATCTTCTCAATCAGCAAAGACTCCTCCCTAGCTTTAGTGTAGTTGGCACGAGTTCTTCCTTCCTATCCTCAACACACTTTTTCTTCTCTCCGAAGGATCAGCACATCATTTTCATGATGTCATTTTTTGACAAAACTCAGAAATTCTCCATTTTCGGGCTGACATGAGGTCACAAAAGGTCATGTAACTTGGTAACGGTATGACCGATTTTTTAAAACATGATGTCACAAGATGTAGAAGACTTGAAAGAAAAACTCAGAAAATGGCGTGGCGTGAAATGCAGTGCCCCCCCCCCCCCCCCCCCCAGTACAAAGGGTTAATTACCCAGGTCTCAGCTGTTATGATATAACTGTTTGGCATTAAACAGATGATGGGTGTTGAATATTGGAATTTAAAAAAAACATACACTTTCTGGCTGACATCATGAAAATGGAAAATCAGGGTCTAACGTTAAATGTGCTTTTCTGCAAGATTCCCAGTCGATAAAGGCCGTGGTTATGCCAGACAAGGGTCATTGCTATAACAAACCTGTGATAGACAAAGAGAATGTGTAACAAGATTATTTTTGAATAATTGACAACATTTGGTAATGGATTTGTAGCTGAATCTGGACTGTTGCCGAACAACGTTCAGCTGCAAAAAAGGGGGAGTTAAAAGTATGCGTGCTAGGTCTACAAAATTAATGGGTATAAACGTAATATTGGCTGCTTCAAAATTTTATCCTCCTGCCTCTCCTATGTAACATCTTAATGCATGTTGTAGGATATGAACTTGTAGATCTTGCCCATCTATAGAGGCTTTTCAGTTCCTGCAGATTATTGAAATGGCCTAGAGGATGATTATTGCATGTTCCAGCTAGCAAGGTCTTATCTGCAACTAATAGGTGCCCTTTCAAGGTCACAACTGAGTTCTACAAAGTGTTAAACCTTAGTATCAATGAACACAGGAGGAAAACTGCTAGAGGAACTGGTAGATCTAGTCTCCTTCTGGGCCTGACTTGATCTAGATCTAGTTTATATGCATTTAGCTAGGTCAGAGCAGAATTGGAGACCTCATAAGGTGCCTCCAGACCTTCAGGTTCATGTAAGCATCTGAGAATGCAGTCTTCGAAGATCAGAGTAACAACCGCTGCATGCAGGGCTGTGTGACATCTACTCAGACATTAGAGGCAGAGTTGTCTGCTATTTTCAAGGGAGGTTGAAGCTGGAGTTTCAGAAAAAGGATTTGTTGGCATTATTTCCGTTTGCCCAGATATTTTCAAAACTGGCATCGGAAACTGGTTTCATTTTACCATTCTTTTTTTTTTTTTTTTTTAACCACGATCTACGTATTTAATGTTTTCAAATTGCTATAAATATTGTAAATATTGAAATGTATTGCCTCTTGTTATTAGTAAGTAATAATACAATCATATCACATCAATCATATCAAAAGAGCCTCCTTTGAAGCCCACACTATCTACATGTAGGCAGGCTGTTCAATTCATGGATATTTTCATAACAAACGGGCAGATGATAGCTACAAAAGGCTAATAGGCTTATAGAAGAAGATAAAGGGAAAAGGTGTCTAATACGACAGGGTAGTATTGCAGTAGATGTACTTCGCCCCTTTTGGCCAGTATCTTGTTAGTGTAAGTATGATCAAATAAACGGTTGATAGACATGATTGTGGCTGGTAGTCGTTCAATGATGTCATGGTTGCAGCGGCGGGATAATAATGTCATATCAGGACGTTGCCATAGCAACGGCCATGTTTTGCCATAAAGCTGCCTATGAATAACTAACAATTTAATGAATATCAAAGAGGTACGTTGAACTACATTTGATATATTCTTGGACACTTGTATTATGCTTTTATGTATGTTATATTTAGATATATATTCTTACTCAAATTCGTGTTTATTAATTTTCAACAGACAATAAAAGTCGTGACATGGTTTACATTCAATATTATATATAATACAAGTATATGTAAATAGAGTGAACAAAAATAGATTTTCAATAGTAATTACGAAAGGTACTCTTTAAAAAGAAAATAGTGACTGGAAACTACCTGTGGAAATAGGGGGATTCGCTAAAAAGCAAGGCTTGTATATTGCATGTATGTAAAGGCTATACATTTTTCTTTCAAAATTTAACTGATCGATTACCATGGCAATGTCTCTGGAATGTTTGGATTTATCACTCACCACCAGTTTAACAGCAATCAGGGAAGATTATGACAAAGAGTCTGTTGGTAGATCCCATTAGAGAAAACTGTGTCACGGGTGGGAGTACACCTTCTACATATTAGCCCATGCACTTTTATTATTGATTTCATAAGTCGAGCATACTTTCTTTTATTTTTTTTTTCGCATCAATGTGTTGTCATAGAAACTATTCTTTCAGACATGAATGTTACCTTAAAAATGTATCAAAAATATATATTTATTGAAAATAATTGGAGAGTTGGAAATTCGTGACATTTTTACTACTTTCTTAGACAATGTTTTTTGTGTTAGTGTTAAGATAGAGAAATACCATATTTTTCCTCAAAATATCAGTCTCAACCTGGTCGTTGCCATAGTAACGACCATATTATGGTATAAATACATTGTTGTAAGACTTTGCATGACCAAGATTTTGATGGCAATCAAATTTGGAGCATGAAACGGACAAACGAAGACACTTGTTATGTTTATACGTTGTTGCATCACAAATATATGGCATTTTCTAGAAATTCAGATATTACCATGGCAACGGCCAATTTGGAGCATAACCATGACCTTTGATAAGCCAGATGTTAACTGCAAGGTAATGTGCAGCTGGAAAGAGAGATTCGTAGACATTAACGACATGCATTTATGTTGTATGTATTTATATTTATGAAAAATATGTTATTATCTGAGAAGTAATTTGTTACCATGGCAACGTCTTTAGCACTTTCATCCACCACCAAATTGATGGCAAATAGGCACATAATGATGACTGATTCATCTGGGTAACCAAAAATAACAGAATGGATGAAACTGTCTAAGAGGATGGGGTACGTTTTGGGTATATTAGCCTATACACTTTTGTTATTGATTTCATAAAGCATTCATACCTACTTTAACTTTTGCACATTTTGTTGCCATAGCAACTGTCCTATCAGGCATGACTGTTACCTGAAAATCTTCATCTAGACCTAAAAGAATTTGAAAGTGGAAAGTATGTGTACTTAGACATTTTTATTATGTTTTCTTTTTTGTTTTGATACAAAAAAGCTATATTTTTTCTTAAAATACCAATTTCTTCCATGTCGTTGCCATAGCAACGACCATGTTGTGGCATAAATATGACTTTGCACGACCAAGACTTTGATGGAAATCAAAGTTTTGGCATGAAATAGATATATTTATACACTTCTATTATGTTTATGATTTTTCTTTACAGAACTATGCTATTTTCTGAACAATTTTAGGCGTTACCATAGCAACAGCCCTTTTTGAGCGTAACCATGCCCTTTGACAACTGAGATTTTGATTTTAATCAAACGGGTAGCTTGAAATTGATACACTTCATCACTAACATTATATTTTTATGTTGTTTGTTAAGAGATATATGTTATTTTTTAGAAAATATTTCGTTACCATGGCAACGGCCGAAGACGTCATTTAGAAAAATGGCAACAAGTAAATTCATGTTCAGCACCCCCAAAATAGGGGATATAGCACAAAAAATCAGATTCTACAGAAAATTTTAAGTAACCTTTGAACTTACCATGTACTAGTAGTCCGATTCAGTTATGTAACTGCTTTACAACGTAGCCCTTCACAAAACTATAAAATAAACAAAATATCAAACATCAGGTGGAATCATTAAATTCATAGGATACCGTGGAGAGCCAACCAACAGAGCATAGCAAAATCCCCCACTCCCCCCCCCCCCCCCCAAAACAAAAAGCCTATCCGAAACTTGACCACACAAGGAGACAGTACAGTGCAACAATTAAACAATTTTGTAAGAGATAAACAATTTTTTAGGCCTTTTACTCCCAGTGTTAAAGATCGTATGCTCGATCTGTAATGAAAAACACAATTCAGAAAAAATTGGAACCAGCGAGATTCGAACCTGTTTAATTCGAACCTGTTCGAATTTGTTTACAAATTAAATTCCTCCCATCAAGCTTCTTCGTTTTAAAGTTCTGTCAAAGATGCTCCACATCCTTTTCTGTTTCAAATTCAGACCAATCTATTTTACTCAAATCTTCCTGGAAATTTTGTTCATCAAATGCTCTGAATGATCTAAACCTGCTGATTTGGGTTTTAATAATGAAATACTCCCATTTACTACTAAATAGATCAAGGAGCGATCACTTAATCCGATTGTTTGGACACCTGATTTAAAGCAAGTAATTGCATCTGAAACCAGTATCAAATCATTGAGTGTTTCACTATGGGAGTTACACGGATAATTATGATCATTGGTCAGTTGACGCATATTGAAATTTCTACGTAATTCGTTCACTTGAACAGATAAATAGTTGCTGATCATCATATGTGACCCGCCGCCTCAAAATCTACAATAAGTCGCACGGACCACAACGTAGCAAACAGCCCAAAACAGTAAATTTGCTTGGATCAGTCGATTTTCTGATTTTGATAGAAATGGGTAGTTTCATTATCATTCTATCATGTCTCAAGTTTGTGAGTCGTAATTCGACTTAGAAATATGTTTTTGGGTCATTTTAAAATGACTCTTTTTTTCACCTGTCGAGCTAATAAATGTTTGGAGAGCTTTTGTAATGCTTTCATTCAATGCCAAATTACTACTTTACCTCCAAATGTATTAAATTGATTTTTGGAGTGAGTAATGAATAGGTCCTCCTGGAGCAGCGTGCCAAAATTCAGCCTAATCTAATAATCCCTTCGTACCTATTGCTATGGCCATTTAAATACCCAGTTTTACTTGGGCGAACACAGAGAGCGAAGGTTTAGCACTCTTTTGTTCCGAACTTAAATGGCCATTTTCTCTGAATAGGAGTTATTGATTGCTGGTTACATACTGATTCTAAATGTGATATTTAAAGGTGTTATCATTGAGTAAACTAGGCAAGTGATATACCATTGGAAAGCTGAGAATCCCTACTTTCAGAAAATGCATAAAACAAAAAATATAATTTTGGCGACTTATTGTAGGTTTTGAGGCGTCGGGTCACATATTACAATTGAAGTCACCCAAAATGAATATTGTTTGTGACACAAAATGCATTATCAGTATTTTCTTCAAGTGTGTTAAAAACAGGAAGTTGCCTCGCCAGATGGTTTTTATAAAACTCCCACAAAATAGTAACTGCTCTGATCCCTCTTCATTTCTAACCACATCAATTCTATGTTGTCACATTTCAAGTCTGCTCTTCTTAAGTAAGATATATTTTGCTTTATGTAGCAACCTACTCCTTCTCTAGCCGACCCTCTATGTTTACCCTCGAATTTATACCCTGGCACACAATTGATTTCATTCATACAGACTTCATCATTTAACCATATTTCGGACAGACCAAAAAAAATCACGTTTCTTATATTCATCAAAAATTGCTGAACATCGATCACCTTATTTCTAAAAAGAAAGTGTTGATTCGTGACTATAGTATTAAAATTAAAGATCATGTATAGTTTTGGTAAGTCCCCCCCCCCCCCCCCCAAAAAAAAAAAAAAAATGCATTCAGTTATAACGTGTGCGTAGCTTTAGGACCCTTTCATTTTGTCGAACAAAATTTGACAAGGGCATCGACATCAACTTTAAAATTAGTGTTATTGACATTCGTCCCTCGTAATTTTCTCAGCGATTTATTTCAGAATATGTAAAACCAATATATTTAAACAAATTCCGATAAACCCGTGAACAAAAAGACTTTTTTTAGTGGCTAGAAAACAAAGTGTGTAGAACATAGTTTTTAGCGTTCTTTTCAAATATTTACACTCAATATTATATGAAATGATTAATGGAATATCAAATCATAGCGCACATGTATCTTTTGATACAGGGAGAACCACATGAGAGTATAAATAACGCGTTTCATAACAACTGTTTCTCTGCTACCGAAACTATAAGTCAGCTTTAACGACCTGAAACGAGCAAAAGAAGGTATTCTTTGCTTCTTCTGTGACAGTGCAAAGGTACGATTGATGTTCTATTAATGAATAGAATCATGCAGTCTAGACGCATTCAATACGCAATAAGTATTTTACTTAGTCCCATTGACTCTATATGTTAGGGCACTTGACAAGGGTCAAAACCCAGATAGTGTGTTCGCAAGATCAAATATCCGCGTTGTTCATAGAGTCATTGATATGAATGCATGTTTTGTTCACATATCGAGTTGCGGGTGCACTTCTCATTTCATTACTGCTGCAGTAGTAGGCCTTTCCTATTTCATGACTACAGCCCACCTTCATATCTGTACTTGTTGAACTGTAGATTAGGTATTTACAGTGCTAGTCATAAGTTTCGGTACACCCTGGAGGTTGATATGAGTTTATACTTCAGTGTTTATTGAATACCCACAGCTTACAATCAGGACATAACAATACATGTAATTTTAAAGTACCTTTTCTGTTCCAAATCAAAAGAATAACAATGTATGCATTGTCAGAAGTAGCCGCAGTTTGGTTAACGAATTTCAAATGTAATATAGATATTACTGAATTGTCTATTTAGTATTTTAAATTGTTCAGGGATGTTGCTTAGACCTTCCTATTCAGCTTGTCCAAAATAAGCTATTTAGATTTCCGCTTCAAATACAGAACATACCAAACCATTGGAATTATCTAACATTGTTCATATATTTATTTCAACAAAAGTTTTTTTTTTATAGCTGACATGCGTCTTGGGGTCCCTTTACTGTGAATTTTTATTTTACATCCCATTTATGCATTTCCCAAAAAGAAAGAATGCTTGGAGGTCCCTCTTAGGGAAAGTTTGTAAGTTTCGTGTTTAAGTGACATGTGTAAAGGGTGTTTCCTGCTTGCCATTTCCCCACTGTAAAGCACGGATGAGGAGAAATGTGTAAACTAAATTCTCTGGAGCTGTTTTCATGATGATTAAGTTGATGTTTTATACTAGTTTAATGATATTCCTGACAGCCATAGATGCTACCAAAAAAAACCCCCCAAGCAATGCAACCTATTCTGCTTTGAACATCTCCCACAACATCACTGTAACAACCCATAGGGCCTAAATATAGGTATATTCAAGCTGCGAAGAATAATGGATGGACATTTTAAATTAATTACTAATCAAGTAATCATATGAACATGGTACATAGTGTTGATTTAAAAGGCTGCAACCTAAACAAGCTGTGTTAAATTTGGAAGAACTCTAAAGCATGAGACGGTATTTTATTAAATTTAGACTTTAGTGAAGACTTTAGTGATGACTTTTAATAGTCATGTACTGACAATCTATAGTCGTTCAAACTGAATATAATTTTCATTTATCATTCTCTCTTAGTAACGGGCACCCTCAACATAAACGATCTGCTCTTGGACAAAGCCTCACAAGACTACAAAAGGTACATCTGGGTTGAGAACCATTTCTCCTGGAGTATCTTCCATCCGGGGTTTCCTTAAAGTTGTGAGTAATCATCCTCTCGACAGGCTTGCAAAGACCTAGCTACGCCTATTAACGAAAAGATTCAGCTTGGGGCAGAAGGTAAATGTTGAAGGGCATGTGGAAGAAAGTGTTTTCTCTTCTGATGCCCTCAGTATGCACTGGTCTGGAACTGTAGATTAGGTATTTACAGTGCTAGTCATAAGTTTCGGTACACCCTGGAGGTTGATATGAGTTTATACTTCAGTGTTTATTGAATACCCACAGCTTACAATCAGGACATAACAATACATGTAATTTTAAAGTACCTTTTCTGTTCCAAATCAAAAGAATAACAATGTATGCATTGTCAGAAGTAGCCACAGTTTGGTTAACGAATTTCAAATGTAATATAAATATTACTGAATTGTCCATTTAGTATTTTAGCACAATTGTTCAGGGATGTTGCTTAGACCTTCCTATTCAGCTTGTCAAAAATAAGCTATTTAGATTTCTGGTTCAAATACAGAACATACCAAACCATTGGAATTATCTAACATTGTTCATATATTTATTTCAGCAAAAGTTTTTTTTTATAGCTGACATGCGTATTTTAAATCCCATTTATGCATTTCCCAAAAAGAAAGAATGCTTGGAGGTCCCTCTTAGGGAAAGTTTGTAAGTTTCGTGTTTAAGTGACATGTGTAAAGGGTGTTTCCTGCTTGCCATTTCCCCACTGTAAAGCACGGATGAGGAGAAATGTGTAAACTAAATTCTCTGGAGCTGTTTTCATGATGATTAAGTTGATGTTTTATACTAGTTTAATGATATTCCTGACAGCCATAGATGCTACCAAAAAAACCCCCCAAGCAATGCAACCTATTCTGCTTTGAACATCTCCCACAACATCACTGTAACAACCCATAGGGCCTAAATATAGGTATATTCAAGCTGCGAAGAATAATGGATGGACATTTTAAATTAATTACTAATCAAGTAATCATATGAACATGGTACATAGTGTTGATTTAAAAGGCTGCAACCTAAACAAGCTGTGTTAAATTTGGAAGAACTCTAAAGTATGAGTCGGTATTTTATTAAATTTAGACTTTAGTGAAGACTTTAGTGATGACTTTTAATAGTCATGTACTGACAATCTATAGTCGTTCAAACTGAATATAATTTTCATTTATCATTCTCTCTTAGTAACGGGCACCCTCAACATAAACGATCTGCTCTTGGACAAAGCCTCACAAGACTACAAAAGGTACATCTGGGTTGAGAACCATTTCTCCTGGAGTATCTTCCATCCGGGGTTTCCTTAAAGTTGTGAGTAATCATCCTCTCGACAGGCTTGCAAAGACCTAGCTACGCCTATTAACGAAAAGATTCAGCTTGGGGCAGAAGGTAAATGTTGAAGGGCATGTGGAAGAAAGTGTTTTCTCTTCTGATGCCCTCAGTATGCACTGGTCTGGAACTGTAGATTAGGTATTTACAGTGCTAGTCATAAGTTTCGGTACACCCTGGAGGTTGATATGAGTTTATACTTCAGTGTTTATTGAATACCCACAGCTTACAATCAGGACATAACAATACATGTAATTTTAAAGTACCTTTTCTGTTCCAAATCAAAAGAATAACAATGTATGCATTGTGAGAAGTAGCCACAGTTTGGTTAACGAATTTCAAATGTAATATAAATATTACTGAATTGTCCATTTAGTATTTTAGCACAATTGTTCAGGGATGTTGCTTAGACCTTCCTATTCAGCTTGTCCAAAATAAGCTATTTAGATTTCTGGTTCAAATACAGAACATACCAAACCATTGGAATTATCTAACATTGTTCATATATTTATTTCAACAAAAGTTTTTTTTTATAGCTGACATGCGTATTTTAAATCCCATTTATGCATTTCCCAAAAAGAAAGAATGCTGGGAGGTCCCTCTTAGGGAAGGTTTGTAAGTTTCGTGTTTAAGTGACATGTGTAAAGGGTGTTTCCTGCTTGCCATTTCCCCACTGTAAAGCACGGATGAGGAGAAATGTGTAAACTAAATTCTCTGGAGCTGTTTTCATGATGATTAAGTTGATGTTTTATACTAGTTTAATGATATTCCTGACAGCCATAGATGCTACCAAACCCCCCCCCCCCCCAAGCAATGCAACCTATTCTGCTTTGAACATCTCCCACAACATCACTGTAACAACCCATAGGGCCTAAATATAGGTATATTCAAGCTGCGAAGAATAATGGATGGACATTTTAAATTAATTACTAATCAAGTAATCATATGAACATGGTACATAGTGTTGATTTAAAAGGCTGCAACCTAAACAAGCTGTGTTAAATTTGGAAGAACTCTAAAGTATGAGTCGGTATTTTATTAAATTTAGACTTTAGTGAAGACTTTAGTGATGACTTTTAATAGTCATGTACTGACAATCTAAAGTCGTTCAAACTGAATATAATTTTCATTTATCATTCTCTCTTAGTAACGGGCACCCTCAACATAAACGATCTGCTCTTGGACAAAGCCTCACAAGACTACAAAAGGTACATCTGGGTTGAGAACCATTTCTCCTGGAGTATCTTCCATCCGGGGTTTCCTTAAAGTTGTGAGTAATCATCCTCTCGACAGGCTTGCAAAGACCTAGCTACGCCTATTAACGAAAAGATTCAGCTTGGGGCAGAAGGTAAATGTTGAAGGGCATGTGGAAGAAAGTGTTTTCTCTTCTGATGCCCTCAGTATGCACTGGTCTGGAACTGTAGATTAGGTATTTACAGTGCTAGTCATAAGTTTCGGTACACCCTGGAGGTTGATATGAGTTTATACTTCAGTGTTTATTGAATACACACAGCTTACAATCAGGACATAACAATACATGTAATTTTAAAGTACCTTTTCTGTTCCAAATCAAAAGAATAACAATGTATGCATTGTCAGAAGTAGCCACAGTTTGGTTAACGAATTTCAAATGTAATATAAATATTACTGAATTGTCCATTTAGTATTTTAGCACAATTGTTCAGGGATGTTGCTTAGACCTTCCTATTCAGCTTGTCAAAAATAAGCTATTTAGATTTCTGGTTCAAATACAGAGCATACCAAACCATTGGAATTATCTAACATTGTTCATATATTTATTTCAGCAAAAGTTTTTTTTTATAGCTGACATGCGTATTTTAAATCCCATTTATGCATTTCCCAAAAAGAAAGAATGCTTGGAGGTCCCTCTTAGGGAAAGTTTGTAAGTTTCGTGTTTAAGTGACATGTGTAAAGGGTGTTTCCTGCTTGCCATTTCCCCACTGTAAAGCACGGATGAGGAGAAATGTGTAAACTAAATTCTCTGGAGCTGTTTTCATGATGATTAAGTTGATGTTTTATACTAGTTTAATGATATTCCTGACAGCCATAGATGCTACCAAAAAAAACCCCCCAAGCAATGCAACCCATTCTGCTTTGAACATCTCCCACAACATCACTGTAACAACCCATAGGGCCTAAATATAGGTATATTCAAGCTCCGAAGAATAATGGATGGACATTTTAAATTAATTACTAATCAAGTAATCATATGAACATGGTACATAGTGTTGATTTAAAAGGCTGCAACCTAAACAAGCTGTGTTAAATTTGGAAGAACTCTAAAGCATGAGTCGGTATTTTATTAAATTTAGACTTTAGTGAAGACTTTAGTGATGACTTTTAATAGTCATGTACTGACAATCTATAGTCGTTCAAACTGAATATAATTTTCATTTATCATTCTCTCTTAGTAACGGGCACCCTCAACATAAACGATCTGCTCTTGGACAAAGCCTCACAAGACTACAAAAGGTACATCTGGGTTGAGAACCATTTCTCCTGGAGTATCTTCCATCCGAGGTTTCCTTAAAGTTGTGAGTAATCATCCTCTCGACAGGCTTGCAAAGACCTAGCTACGCCTATTAACGAAAAGATTCAGCTTGGGGCAGAAGGTAAATGTTGAAGGGCATGTGGAAGAAAGTGTTTTCTCTTCTGATGCCCTCAGTATGCACTGGTCTGGAACTGTAGATTAGGTATTTACAGTGCTAGTCATAAGTTTCGGTACACCCTGGAGGTTGATATGAGTTTATACTTCAGTGTTTATTGAATACCCACAGCTTACAATCAGGACATAACAATACATGTAATTTTAAAGTACCTTTTCTGTTCCAAATCAAAAGAATAACAATGTATGCATTGTCAGAAGTAGCCACAGTTTGGTTAACGAATTTCAAATGTAATATAAATATTACTGAATTGTCCATTTAGTATTTTAGCACAATTGTTCAGGGATGTTGCTTAGACCTTCCTATTCAGCTTGTCCAAAATAAGCTATTTAGATTTCTGGTTCAAATACAGAACATACCAAACCATTGGAATTATCTAACATTGTTCATATATTTATTTCTGCAAAAGTTTTTTTTTATAGCTGACATGCGTATTTTAAATCCCATTTATGCATTTCCCAAAAAGAAAGAATGCTTGGAGGTCCCTCTTAGGGAAAGTTTGTAAGTTTCGTGTTTAAGTGACATGTGTAAAGGGTGTTTCCTGCTTGCCATTTCCCCACTGTAAAGCACGGATGAGGAGAAATGTGTAAACTAAATTCTCTGGAGCTGTTTTCATGATGATTAAGTTGATGTTTTATACTAGTTTAATGATATTCCTGACAGCCATAGATGCTACCAAAAAAAAAAAAACCCAAGCAATGCAACCTATTCTGCTTTGAACATCTCCCACAACATCACTGTAACAACCCATAGGGCCTAAATATAGGTATATTCAAGCTGCGAAGAATAATGGATGGACATTTTAAATTAATTACTAATCAAGTAATCATATGAACATGGTACATAGTGTTGATTTAAAAGGCTGCAACCTAAACAAGCTGTGTTAAATTTGGAAGAACTCTAAAGTATGAGTCGGTATTTTATTAAATTTAGACTTTAGTGAAGACTTTAGTGATGACTTTTAATAGTCATGTACTGACAATCTATAGTCGTTCAAACTGAATATAATTTTCATTTATCATTCTCTCTTAGTAACGGGCACCCTCAACATAAACGATCTGCTCTTGGACAAAGCCTCACAAGACTACAAAAGGTACATCTGGGTTGAGAACCATTTCTCCTGGAGTATCTTCCATCCGGGGTTTCCTTAAAGTTGTGAGTAATCATCCTCTCGACAGGCTTGCAAAGACCTAGCTACGCCTATTAACGAAAAGATTCAGCTTGGGGCAGAAGGTAAATGTTGAAGGGCATGTGGAAGAAAGTGTTTTCTCTTCTGATGCCCTCAGTATGCACTGGTCTGGAACTGTAGATTAGGTATTTACAGTGCTAGTCATAAGTTTCGGTACACCCTGGAGGTTGATATGAGTTTATACTTCAGTGTTTATTGAATACACACAGCTTACAATCAGGACATAACAATACATGTAATTTTAAAGTACCTTTTCTGTTCCAAATCAAAAGAATAACAATGTATGCATTGTCAGAAGTAGCCACAGTTTGGTTAACGAATTTCAAATGTAATATAAATATTACTGAATTGTCCATTTAGTATTTTAGCACAATTGTTCAGGGATGTTGCTTAGACCTTCCTATTCAGCTTGTCCAAAATAAGCTATTTAGATTTCGGCTTCAAATACAGAACATACCAAACCATTGGAATTATATAACATTGTTCATATATTTATTTCAACAAAAGTTTTTTTTTATAGCTCACAAGCGCCTTGGGGTCCCTTTGCTGTGAATTTTTATTTTAAATCCCATTTATGCATTTCCCAAAAAGAAAGAATGCTTGGAAGTCCCTCTTAGGGAAAGTTTGTAAGTTTCGTGTTTAAGTGACATGTGCAAAGGGTGTTTCCTGCTTGCCATTTCCCCACTGTAAAGCACGGATGAGGAGAAATGTGTAAACTAAATTCTCTGGAGCTGTTTTCATGATGATTAAGTTGATGTTTTATACTAGTTTAATGATATTCCTGACAGCCATAGATGCTACCAAAAAAAAACCCCCAAGCAATGCAACCTATTCTGCTTTGAACATCTCCCACAACATCACTGTAACAACCCATAGGGCCTAAATATAGGTATATTCAAGCTGCGAAGAATAATGGATGGACATTTTAAATTAATTACTAATCAAGTAATCATATGAACATGGTACATAGTGTTGATTTAAAAGGCTGCAACCTAAACAAGCTGTGTTAAATTTGGAAGAACTCTAAAGTATGAGTCGGTATTTTATTAAATTTAGACTTTAGTGAAGTCCAAACTCTTAATAGTCATGTACTGACAATGTATACTCGTTCAAACTGAATATAATTTTCATTTATCATTCTCTCTTAGTAACGGGCACCCTCAACAAAAACGATCTGCTCTTGGACAAAGCCTCACAAGACTACAAAAGGTACATCTGGGTTGAGAACCATTTCTCCTGGAGTATCTTCCATCCGGGGTTTCCTTAAAGTTGTGAGTAATCATCCTCTCGACAGGCTTGCAAAGACCTAGCTACGCCTATTAACGAAAAGATTCAGCTTGGGGCAGAAGGTAAATGTTGAAGGACATTGTGGAAGAAAGTGTTTTCTCTTCTGATGCCCTCAGTATGCACTGGTCTGGATAGATCAGGATCGTTTTTCAGTGCTGATAATCTGATAACTGGACAAACCTATAGTACCTGCAGACTTTAACGTCTATACTACCTACTGAAGTCAACTAGTAACATGACTAAATAAATTTAAAAATATGGAATCTTATTCTAAAAGCAAGGAGCCCCGTATCAAGCAAAGTCATTATCATAACTATCTGTTGATGTGCCTGGTCCTAAGTTTTGGAATTTCCTGCACTATGTTGCCTAAAATATCAGCTCAAATTAACCAAGACACCTCGAAAAGGGGTCCTCTCACCTACATCAGTACGCGATGCTGCCTTTCAATAGCTGCCATCTTCGTTGGAATTTGGGTATGGTATGTTATCCGAAAGAGGGATATTTTTCATAGGAACCAAGAAATCCTTTGGCCCCTGAGATGTCAGCATTGTGCGGAAGCCATTGGTATCCCCCCTCAGCCGAAGCCTACTCGCGATGGAAATACGGTGCGACACCATCGAGCATTGTTTAGATCAAAATCCTTGGACCATGTTGACCGAATAGGTTGTGAGGGTTCTAACGTGTCACTATCTAGGTGGATACCGGATAGGCAGCCGAATGTTTCTAAAGAAGTGCATACTCTTATATACCGCAAGCCACACAGATCTCTCCTAAACACTTTCTACATCTTTGGCACAATCAGTCTATTCAACATTCCTTTGCCATTTGTCGCTTACATAGTTTGTCTGGGGACTGTGGATAAGATTCTGATAACTCAAATTGCAGCTGTAGTGCAAATGTTGTTGGATGTCATTTTAACGGGACTTGCTTTCTTTGTTATCATCTTTTTCAAGAACTTCTATGATGCATCATTCGTTGACGACAAGAAGTTTGTATTTCCGTTTGCGGTCTCGATTGGTTCATGCTTGTGGCTTGCAGCCGACAGGGAATTGTATCCACTGGCGGAAATAATGAATCCCTTGTATGCTCGGAAGGAATATCCCTGTAGCCCTCCTGGGCAGTTTGGAAAATTCGTTAATCGTGACGATAGGATTCTGACTCCTTTGTATGCCGAGACTGCTATTATCTGCGCAGCAATGATGTGGCATATGTGGTCATCCATGGTTCCAAGGTCTTGTCTGAAATCCTCTATAACTACCACACAATGCCAAAGCCTAGGTCCAATGTACATTGAACCATTCTGGAGAAAGAGTCTCTCTAACATCGTTAGACGTGGACGGTTGAATTTCCTTTCGATAACGTCGTCTAGAGAAGAAAGAATAAACCTATTGCCAAAATACAGAGAAAGGCAGTGCCTGGAATTTCAGAAGAACGTCATACCTCCAGTGGTACTTGGTTGTATCCTTCTTGGAATCACATATTTTTCATTGTGCCAAGTTCTCGAATATTCTTCATTGGGATTACCAAATAAATACCACACAGTAACTGTTACTTACCTTAAGTGGTTTCTCCGGATTGTAGTTTATTTGCCTCTCTTTGCTTTGTACCATTATTGCACTGACCTGACTGGTTTTCGTCAGAGAAGTACAGTCTCTCCTGTTTCTTCTTTCATAGGAGAACACGATCTTATCCTTTTAGTTAGCTGCATTGGCATCTTCACGCTAAACATATTCCGCTTTGTCAGTGCAGGAGGGATCCTCTTGCAGACCCCCCGACCTCCTGAAGATATTACTCTTGCTT
This sequence comes from Heliocidaris erythrogramma, assembly GCA_025617745.1. Classification (NCBI taxonomy): domain Eukaryota; kingdom Metazoa; phylum Echinodermata; class Echinoidea; order Camarodonta; family Echinometridae; genus Heliocidaris; species Heliocidaris erythrogramma. Next base: position 33,204,549 of record CM046862.1, on the reverse strand, counting down.
GCTTTGCTGGTGTATACGCCATATTTGAATCATATTTGGCTTGGGTTATGACGTCATTCCTACTCGTCGTTCAGCGACAGGAGATTAACGATACACAGTGGACATCGATTTGCTTGATCTATACAGGTATCCTAAATGCGACCCAATGGGTAATTGAAAGCGTGGAGACTCAAAGCTGGGTAGAACTCTCGACGTACTACGGACCTACGCAAGGAAAGGTGATCGGATCACTATTACAGCCTGTTATATCTTTGTATGGTATTCATTCAGCCATGATTGCTTATGAATCGTTCAAGAATATTCGCAAGGATTTCTAATCTAGAATGAACGCACTGGTAAAGCAAGATTCTTGAGGATTCGGACGTGTTGACTCTAAAAAATAAACATTGTGTAAGAGAGTGGCGACATTTGAATTTCAGAGGTGTAGCAATTGATAGGTCTTGAAGCATTTTGACACAAAACAAAGTCCAAACGCTATAAATCACTCTGCACAGCTCGGACTGTGACCACAATTGTGAAAAAAAAATAATGAATATTAGTATGATCATGATTATTGTTATTATTATCATTATTATTATTATTATTATTATTATTATTATTATTATTATTATTATTACTTCTACTATCCCTGGAACATGGGGGAACGGGCTGAAAATTTCGACACTACAGTATTCGGTGAACTGTCCCCTCATATTTTATATTTCACCTACATTTCAATATCATATGTGCTTTATCTAATTACATTTAAGTACTTTAAAAAATTATACGCAACGCAGAGCATATTGCGGTCTTAAATCAGGCTGTCGCCCTCCTTCTCTCGCTAAGCTCGTTCGTATAATTTAGAAAGTGGAAAGTTGACATTCTGGCACGAAAGTCAGCCCCCGCATACCGCGAATGGTATGGTGGCAATACGTGAGTAGGTACATATTTTTTGTTATTGTGTATTTCCTGACTTTTTAAAAAGTCGTTTGAAAACCCGTTTTGAAACTCGTTAGAAACATTGAATTAGAATCTACATATGCTTGTTTGTTTGCTTGCTTATATTTCATTAACATCATTTTAAAAAGTTGAAATATATATGGTAAATGTATACATATATCTGTATATATGTATATAATATATATCCCCCAAAAATGAGGTGGGGGATGACCTGTATTGTCACCCCCCCCCCCCCAATATATTTGGATTAAAAAAATAAGAATTATGATACATTAACTTCAAACTAATAATTACACATTCATTCTTTAATGATTATAAGTATGAAAATGATAAATGCCATAATTTCAATGCGAAAATATAGAAGAAAATTCGTTCGCTCCCATTGTTATTCTCAATTAAGCAGTTCCGTCCATTGGCGTAGATCTGTGCATTTCTTCTTTTCATTAAAATTTTTTTTGGATGCTCTAAAAATAGACAGAGTTTGGAAAAAGTCCCTGGTGCGGGAGGTGGATACTCCCACTCCCCCCCCCCCCTTTAGTTAGAAATAATAAGATAGCCAAAGCCAACCCATATTACTAACAATATCATATCGATGTACAAAGTGCAAGGCTGCAAAGTGACCGAGTAGATTATTTCTTCGAAGATAATCAGGTATAGACATGTCTGATCAGTTTTCAGCATACATGTAATCTGATGACGTAATTGTGTTACTCTCTGTGCTTCGGACAATGGACGAACAAATCTTAAAAATCATTTTTAGATATGGGAACCTTAAAACTACCTGTTATCTAAATCAGATGTTTTTATGGACAATAGGCCCCTTGTCAAAAGTTAATGTTCTTGGGTTTAGGCCGAAAACCGAAATAGAACTTATTAGACATTGAACCTGAATATAGACGATATTGATAAGAATAATGATTATCCAGATTATCTTATTATCTTATTATAATTTGAGTAAGGCCAAAATGCTTTGTTATTGAAAAACTTTTTAGCGCTTGCATAAATGATACTTTAAAAATACCAACATCATTGTTGTTGTATGTATTATATCCATCTAAAGGTTTTCTTCTTTCTTTTAAAGTCGTTTAAAATATCAAAAAAGAATGATTTGACATTTTAATAACGCACATTTTAATAACCTACGAGTCTGAGAGCCACTAGCAGTATGCATCGAGATCGTGCCCAATATGCAGCTAGCTAGCGCTACACCGCTAGCGCTAGCGCAGTGCAGTGCGGGCCGGCCTCGCCGGTACGGTACTAGTACTACTACAGATCGATGGTTCAGTTTAATTAGGTGTACGTGCCAGCTTATACATGACTGTATAAAGGCCACGTACGGAGAGATCGATGACAGAGTATGTACCTAAACAGTTGTGGATCCAGGATTGAGTAAACGGGGGGGGGGGGGGGGGGGCACACACCAAAAAAAAATGCCTTTTCCCTCCAAAATTCCTCTGACAAGCAACTGCTTGGATCCGCCACTGCTAAAGTTTACAAGTAAGTTGATATTGATATTTATTTCTAATTCAATTATGTAGAATAACTTTTGGCATTATCGTGATCATTGTCATTGATTACACCAGGGAAGTGTGACACGCTGCACTTTATTTTTGCGTGATAATGAACAAGTGGTTTCCTCAACCAGGATATAGACCATTTGCATTTTTAAACCGTTTTAATGTTCAAATTTATTTAAAATGGGATAAATTTGCCACAATTATGCCCTTTATAGCTAATCATGAATGATGCCGATAAATTAAGCTCATTAAGGCGGAAAGACGCATAACCTAAAGAAATACTTAATACTACCGGGGCAATTTTTATCGGGGCAATTTTTCTAGACCTGAAGAAGGCTTTCGATGTTATATCGAACAATATCCTCTTATCTAAATTGCCATACTATGGTATAAAATCAGTTACATTGGAATGGTTTTCTTCTTATCTGGAGAACAGACAACAGTGTGTATCATATCAAGGAGTTCAAAGACTGAGATGCCCCAGGGCTCAATACTGGGGCCCTTGTTGTTTTGTTTATGTCTAAATGATATATGCAATTTAAAGTTTAACGAATCAACGAAAATTGCTCTCTACGCTGATGACACAGTAATTTTCTGTAAAGGAAATAATATTACAGATTGCCAAACGTGCCTTCAAAGGGAATATTATTTGATAAACAAATGGTTTAAGGTCAATAAGATGCAAATAAATGCTAAAAAAAACAAAAACTATGATATTTGGCACCAAGCGCAAAATTAAAAATCATATTCTGAAAATAAGACATGGAAATGATTATTTGGTAACTGTCACTGATTTTAAATATCTAGGAGTCATACTGGATCAGAGTTTAAGTTGGTCGTTACATATATCCCATATTATCAAGAAGATAAATCGAGCCATTGCATGTATAAGAATTGTACTATTCTCTTATCCTTCCACATATAGACTATTGTTCAGTTGTGTGGGGTAGCTGTAAAAAGCCAAAATAGATATGCTAGATTAGTGCTCAAAACTGATTATACAACCTCAAAAGATACATTACTAGGTAAGCTTGACTGGCAAAGTGTTGATAACAGGATCCATTACAAATATAGCATTGCTGTTTTCAAAATGCTAAATGATCTAACCCCTTATTATTTAAAAGACTTTGCGTGTAAAAACGTCCCATCTATTACGCTACTCGTCATTCCACTTTAAACCCTCTTTTTACCCCCAAACCAAACATTGAATTCAAAAGGCGATCCTTTTCCTACACTGCTCCCTCAATCTATAACAAATTGCCTGTGCAAATTAAAACCGTTACCTCACTTCAAAGCTTTAAACATCAAATCCGCTCGTTATCAATACATACACTGGTATAGCATGCTATTACAAAAGTTTCTTTTTGCTTTGTTTTGTTTTTGTTTTTGTTTGTGTTTACCTATATGTTTTGATTATTTGTATTATGTTGCTTATACCTATTACTATTGTTTACACTCAGTTCTTTGTATGTACACAGGGCTCTTTTTTTAAAACAGGCTTTTAGGCTCTGAAAAGACTACCCTGTTTTTAAATAAAACGTAATAAATAAATAAATAAATACTACCGTGGTCATTAATGAAATGTGGAGTATTCTAAAGTTATTTACTAGAATTCAGTAACTGTATAGTTATGTAGCCATTGTAAAAATGAGAGAAAGAGAGAGATGTTTGAAAATATTACGGGTAATAACCCCCCCCCCCCCAAAAAAAAAGAAAGATAATAATAATAATAATGATAATAATAATAATAAATTCATCAATAAATAAATAAAATAAAAATAATAAAATAAAATTTTAAAAAATTAAAAAACAATAAAAAATAAAACAATTCCAAATATATTTCAAACTTGGTTATTTTGAGTATTTCGAAAACAATATTATTTCAATGTATATGTTTCTCTTCTTACTTTGCTGGAAATTGATGATGGCGTCTTCAAAATGACCACAAAAAACAACAGCAAAAAACAACACCAAGAGCAAGGAGGAGAAGAAGAAGAAACAGAAGTAGAGCCAATATAATATTCAAATGATGTTCATTCAGGAGAGGCAGTATTTTTGTTGAGAATATATTCCTTTCACAGACTGTGTTCTAGGGTTCCATGGACCCTAGATTAGAGTTAGGGTTAGGCTTAGGGATAATGTCAGATGCATGGACCCTGGTGTGCGAGGTTTCCAATGATTCACTTTGGCTTGTTTGCAGATAGATTCTATGTTATTGACCATGTTGAATGTAGTGTAGATGATGATGTGAGAATCTCCTTAACTTTTTATCAACGAAGTTGTGAAAAAGCGCTTAAAATGATATCTTGGAAGAAGAGGAGAGTAACTTACCAACAGACAGTTCTTCATATGTATATCTGAATTTGCAGCCGATCGTTCCCACGCTAGATCTAGGTAGCGCTGATAAGCAGCCAATTTAGAATTGGTCTAGATCTATTTTGAACTAGACTCTACTTTAAAAGTGTAAAATTAGTTTTTAGAAAATAAATTTGCTTTAATTTTTTTCCCGGTAAATTTTAGATCTAGACCTATACTCTGAAAAATTATTTTAGATTATGCACATTTCTAGTTCAAAATACATGTAGATTGATTTTAAATTGGCAGCTTATGACCGTGACCTAGCGTGGGAGCGACTGGTCCGCAAATTCATTTGCAAATAAGAAAGAACAGTCGGGTGGTATGTATCTGTCCTTTTCTTCTTATATCATTTTAGTGGGGTTTTCACAATTTCATTGATGAAAACTTTAGCAGACTATTGCCTAATGTATGGTATAGCATATCTGGAAATGTTGAAGCCAAATTCTAAACTATGTCGTGTATTGCAAAGTGATTTTGGGGGTAAATTGGTTGACTGTAATTGTTGCTCTTTGTGTGGCCCTATGAGTATACTATGCCGTTATTGTACAATTATAAAGATATATATGTAGCATGCTACATATTTATTTGATCATTTTACAAGAACTATAGGCCTACATGAAAAATTCTGTTTCAAATATCTGAGAGAAATGTATTGAAGAGAATCATTGTAATCCTTGAAACATGCATGATACATATTTTGATTGTTTCACAAGAACTGTACAAGAAAAGTTCGGTTCTTAATTTTTATTTGATATTGGGGTGAAATCTATCGTGCGTAAATAAAAAATGTCACAAAACAAACTATTGCAACAAGACTTGCTTACATGTATTTCCTTGACAGTGTGTGTCGGTATGCATGGTACATGTATGTGTGAAAGTATGTTCTGCGGGTGTGGGTGTGTGTGTGAGTGTCTTCGTGTCGGTGTGTTTATGTCTGTGTGTGCATTTTCATATATGTCTGAATGTATTTCATCACCTGCAGGCAGGGTTGGCCAATTTGAAATAAATTCATTCAAAATTATTGATTTGAATCGCGATTTAAATCAACTTTAAACAAAATAAATTTTCGAATAGAAAATAAAGAATAACGCTAAAAGTTCTAAAAGAAAAAGGTAAGAATTTATTTACATTGCTCTACTTGCTTTTTTTCATTTTTTTTAATCAGAATTGATATTTATTAAATTAAATAAATCGCCAATCATGCCTTCAGAACAACACACACCCACACGCACACATATCTATATTTTTTATTGTTCGAATTTCAACCGATGACTCCACTATTGAATTGCGTCACAAAATTCATTGACGGAATATACATGGGGTCGGGCTTACAACAAATTATTCATACCCTTACCAAAATTTGATTTTCTTTTTCAATTTTGTTTGTCATTAAAAATTAGTTTGTCCTGGGTTTATGTTCATGTACTTGATCATGTGGCAAAGAATTTCACGAATAATATCATATAACATAAAACAATTCAAAAAAATCCGCTAGTAAACCTTTCATCTTTAAGACAGACACATAGGCTATAAGACTTCAAATTACAATACAATACAATTATGCTGTTAACTGTATAAATGTATATAGACCTCTTTTTATGAAAATATTCATATATCCAACATTAAACTCTCTTGTGTATTTATTTGTGTATTAAGTTTATGATCACCTCTGTGATTCACAGTCAATCCACAATGTCTCAAGTAAGTCCTTTCGACGCCCCCAATGATCTTTTCATCACAGCCGTTCGCGTGTATAAGTAAAACCAAAGCCTAGATATGATGGCGGGTGAGAGAAAAATAGAAATACAGCGGTGAGAAGATGAGAGACTATGCATGATTATGAGAATGAAAGGTCCATGTACATTATGGAAGTGGTGAATACTTGTACATTCATGCTTACATGTCGAAAAAGCGGTCAACGGGAAAGTGCAAATAAAAGTAAGCAGGTGGAAGGAAAATGGAAAGGGGAAAGATGAAAGCAATAATATGGACAGACAAGGAGACATTAAATATAGAGTGAAATAAAGGATAAAACTGACCGGGTCTACATGTTATTTATGATTGTCATTTCAGCATTCTTCTATGTATAGTTGGGTGATTATGACACAAGTCATCATCCTCGATAAATACTGGGGGTGATGTATTCCTTCTTTCCCCACCACATTCGATTCCTGTGCCTATGTTTTCATTTCAATTTTGAAAATTGTTAGTATTACTAATAACATGGGTGTGGCAAAATTGCATTATAAAGGAAAGTTACCGACTGAACCCTCTACATCGAGAAAAATTACATGTACTTTTAATCTAAATAATTTTTCTGTATTATGGTTTTTACAAAAAGCACCTCAAAATATATTGGGGTGGTAACAGAGGCTATCCCCCACTTCATTTTTAAAAATATATACCTTCATATATCCCTCCCAGATCAATTAACATCCATGTAGAGGTGTCGTGGTCTAGTGGGTACGTCATTGGACTGTGGATCACATGGTTAGCGGTTCAAGTCCCGCCGCGGCACTAATGTCCTTTGGCAAGATATTAATCTACATTTGCCACTCTCCACCCAGGTGTAGTAAATGGGTACCTAGCAGGAATTTATTCTTTGAAATGCATGAGCGCTTAACAGGCTGCTCTGCTAAAGCTAGGGTAATAATGCTGCAATTGTAGAGCGCTTAGAGACTTCGACAAGAGGTGTTAGGCGCTATATAAAAACGGAACATTATCATTATTATTATTATTGTTATATAATCAGAATCAGATAATTTGAAGTGGATGGTTTTCACTTTCTATAGTAATGTAAAAATATATCGGGAAAAATCAGAATCAACGACAGAATTGTACATAAATATTAATAACTGCATATAAATCTACAATATTGTACATAAACAAATAACATCTATATTGAAATAAAGAATATAGAAATTTGAATAATATTAATAAATATAATATATCAAGTTGTATTTATCTACAACATATAATAGAAATGTATATTTTCAACCATTTTTTTGTGGGGGTGAAACCTGGGTGGGGGGGGGGGGGGGGGGTGTTTGTAAACACCATCCCCCACCTGAAAGGTTGGGGGATGCATACCCTCATCCCCCTATCTACGCCCCTGTTTATAAGAAACAGTAGTTGTTTTTAATATTATTAAAATCCTGTTTATTATACTTTCCAATGACATAATGATGTTAAAATGTTATCCTGAATGGCCTATAAAGAAAATATATATATAGGAGACTAATTTACTGAATTATAATATTGGATCTTATATTTTCAAAACCACAACAATAATGATAATAATAATAATAATAAGAAGAAGAAGAAGAAGAAGAAGAAGAATCATCATAATCACCATAATTATGAATACATATTCATATTAATATGTACATTATATCATTAATTTTTTTTTACTTTTTCTATCGTAAAACCTGGGGGATGATTGTACACACCATCCCCCCCCCCCCCACCTGAAATTCTGGGGGATGCATCCCCCCATCCCTCCGCTGTCTACGCCCCTGGATGTATACATGTATTTTTTTTATCTTATGGGGGAGGGGGAGGGAGTTCTTAGTTGGCTATCAAATTAAGAACCTATATTGAATTTGAAACTACTGTGTTTAAACTGTCAAGGAACGAAATTGCGTTTAAAAAAACGAAAGCATTATGCTCTCTCCATCTTTTTCAACGAACACGAGTAAAGCAGGATGTGCATGGTTTCGCGCTTGGTACAAAGAACAAAAGAGACACTGCAGAACAATATCGTTAGGGGTTTGTATTTAACTAAAAGTCATTAAACGAAGCATTTCTAAACTTTTAGTGGGTAAAAAAAAAACCCGTATTCATAGAAATCGGGAACTATTCTAGGTTCCATTCATCATCTTAAATCAGAATGACAGAGCGGGATCTCTTGTTTTGGTCTTAAAGAAAGCAGTACTACCTCCCTCTTCCCCTTTAGCGCAGGATCATAAAGAATAAAAATCGATACTGCAATCAGTGTTTTTTTTTGAGGAGTTCAGACGAAAGAAAGGGAGCGAAACATAAAGAGAGAACCTATTTTTTATGATAAACTTTTGAAGTTTCACTGTTGCACATTCACATTACTTTCACACTTTGGTTTTTAATATTTCACGAAAAAGAGACATGATAACGAAGCTTTTCGACCTGCACTCATCAGGTTATCACGTAGTTATATAACAAATTACTGGAAATCAACTATATTATACTCGATGAACCCGGACGCAACCCAGACGCCGTAATTTCAGAACAATCGCAAAGCTTGGACGAACTCCTTTTGTCTGCACAGAAGGGGTTCGTGCGATTGAATGTAGGCGGCTTCCAGAAAGCGTAAATGCGCTGCGCTTCTGGCCCGGGACATAATTGAGAATTGATCATCGGCATAGCTTTGTGCGCAAGCTGGATTGTTCAGCAAATGGAGACCAATCGCTGAATCGCATTTGGCTATCTTTGGTCTGTAAGCGTGCATTTCAGATTTGCAGGCACGGACGGGCTGCGTGCGCTGATTAGTTGTACGGTTCCGAATAGTCGAGGGGACGTGTTGTTTAATGCGATCAGCCAACCGCTGAGAAGTACGGCCCACGTACCTGGCATCGCACCGGCACTGAAATTGGTAAATAACATTACTCAAGTGGGGGGTGGGTAGTACATCCTTGGTAGTTGACGGTAGCATCCTGTTTGTAGAAAACACGATGCGTGTCGAAACCGCATAATAGCAACGCGACACTGCGTGTTTGATCTGACTGGCGTATTTCTTGTGGGTTGAGGCAATTGTCCTTCTACATCAACTCACTCATCAATCCCTTTTATCAATATTTCGCTTCTTGTAATGATGCTTTATGAAATTAATATTATTGAACGACTATGTTATATAAGTTTCTGGACATTTAATGTACGAGCTTTGCTTTTAAACATGTCCAACTGTTTTCATCATCACTTAGGTCATTATTTGTGCATCATATTTCATATCGTCTTTATTCACCTCATAATTAAAAAGGTACAATAGTATAAAACTTTACAAAGATAAATACCTGGGCAACAACAAAATAAATATATAAATATAACATAGTATGTGGGGGGGGGGGAATAGAACGAATGAACACGGCTGATGACAGGGCAATAAAATATTGAATGTGAAAATGAGAACAGGTGAGCGCGGCCCACCTCCCCTATCTAAAATTAACCGGGTACTCCAGGCTGAAAACAACACGATCCGAACAGAAAGAGCAGAATCAAACGGAATCACCACAAGAGTGAATTCGCCGCATCGCTCCGAGGAAACAGTCCCGCGCACGCTGTCCCGACAAAACGACGTGATGGCCGAAGACGTCACCCCCTCCCCCTTTTCCCGTCACTCTCTCTCTCTCTCTCTCTCTCAATCTTTCTCTCTCACTCTCTCTCTCCCACATCTACCACACAAAATCACAATCATTCAAACTACAAAAAACATTTAGTCACACACATGCATGCACCCTTAACAAGGCCAACAATAACACCCTAACAAGAGGAGGGAGAAAACGACGCCAACTGCCAACCATCGCACGCCCAAGAAAACATGCGCAGAACCGCCCAATCGAAACAACGCAGAAAGCCCCCTCGCCATGCCGACCCCACTCCATCCGTTCAAACCATTCTTACCCCCAGCCTGGATCACCCACCCTTCAGTAGTGTAGCTAATGCATGCAAAGAAAATTGATAATCACATTACATTCTTCCTTACTTAAAACCCAATCCCCATTGTAATGACATCTATCCCTAACATTAATGAGTTCCCTTACTTGTTCAGCCACTCTTTTATTCTCTACATCATTTAGACATGTATGATTCCAAGTATACATCACCTCTTTACAGCTCATATCAAACACGCTCTGTAAAAAGCGTATATTACATCCCATCACTGAATGAGAACCAAACTGACTCATACCAGCAATGTATGCTACTACATTGTTGTAAGAATTTAAAGCATTCTTTACAAAAGCAGTCATTCTTTTTGCAAACCATAATTCAGGTGGTAATACATTAGCTATGTGAGGGAGAAGTCTATTATGTGTTTGCCACGGTATTTTCCACACACGTCGAACAGCAATTCTCCATTGTGTGCACATCTTATCAAAACCACCTTCAAAAAGTGGGCATAAAAGCTGGAACAGAATTTGTGAAACAAATTATTCCTTATGTATGAATTTGCATATTTAAAATTAGCAAGAAATATATTACACTGTCTATTGAAATCTGCAACACACTTATCAGCATGCACATTAAATTTTCTTGGAAAGTCTATGACCAAGATGGGTAACTTCATCCGTCATTAACATCTTTTGACCATTTAACATAATACCTGGATCTAAAACATCTTTGCTACTGCATTTAAATGCAATCAATTGACTTTTAGCACTGTTAAATTGTTTATCAAAACTGGATGCAAAATCACTACAGATTTTTACCATTTCTTTAAGAGCAGAAACAGAGGGAGATAACAAGACCAGGTCATCTGCATAAGCAATCGCACCCATATATTTACTGCCCATAAAACAACCTACTCAATTTTCACTCAAATCCAGCATCAACTGATCAATATACACAAAACAAGCAAGGAGAAATAACTCCCCCTTGTTTTACACCATTCATAACAAAAAAATAATCTGAATATGCGCCGTTCCATTTGAGGCGTAATTTCTGATTCTTATATATGTTTAACAATAATCTGCAAATAAGAGGACAAACTCCTCTCCTGCATAACAATGTGAAGAGTTTGACATAATTAACCCTGTCAAAAGCTTTACTAGCATCCAGGAAAAGACCATACACATTACTTCAATCATGGTTAAAGTAGGATACAGTCTCAACAACCATAGCTGTACACTGACTGGTAGACATACCCTTCTTAAACCCAAATTGTAATTCATTTGTTATCAAATGGTCTTGTTCTCTATTCATAATAACCAATTCTAAAACCTTACCAATGATACTACCAAGTGTGATAGCCCTGAAATTTTTGCCCACTTGCCTTTGGGAATAGGAATAATAGTACTTCTACACAGTGTATCTGGTGAGTAACCATGTGAAAGCATTACGGTAAATAACAATGCCAAAGCATTACTAATAACAGTTTTAGCATGAACAATATGATCAGACATAATTCCTGACACATCATCACTTTTAGAGAACTTTAATCTATCAATTGCACTTGATACCTCACTTTCTGCAATAGTATAAGATGCCTGACTAAGCTCGTTACGGCTGAATTTCACAGATACATTGTTTTCTATTGATTCTTCTAAATTACTCATGTCATTAACATCATAACTTACACTGTTATAAAGACTCTCAAATTTACTTGAAAACATGTCAGCAATATTTTCATTTCCCTGAACGCCATCAACACGGCCAGAGTAAACATTGCGTGTACCTTTATTAAACTTTTTGACCTCGCTCAAAAAAAAAAAGAACATTTTTGCAAGTTATGGCATTTGCTATCAGATCACTTTTTATTTCCTTTTCCTTCTTCATTACCATCTTACATGCTTTATGATACTGCGATCGTGTATGTTTACGAACATCAAACAGCACTCCTTCCATAGGACGGCCGTTTTCTACCCAAATATCATGCCAAAAAAGTGCTTCCCTAAAATATATCTCAACCCATTCATTCCATCCAGGGACTACTTTTCTTTTACGTTTCTTTGAAATGTGTGTATTGGAAGATTCATCACTATCAGTTAACAATGACTTTATAATTCCTTCATGAAAAATTTCAATTTCCTCTTTATGTCTTCTGTTATGACAGGAAAAATCATTACATTGCATAGCATTTGGAATTTCCATACCTCTGACACGCAAGTCAACATTACGCCTATATCTATCAGTATCATAGGATGATGCCAGTTTCCAATTCATCTTACAACTCTGTTCACTGTTGGTTGATTTTTCTTCAAACTGAGATATCTTAACATGCAAAATACATTTAACTGCAACATGATCAGACCGGTTTTTTACACCATCAACAATGTCATACATTTGCAAAGCATTGAACAGATTACCCGTCATACAAAAGTGGTCAATAAGCGATTTTGCATTACTGCCCTTACTGCAAAAAGTAGACTCAAAGTTACACATAGGATCAACTGAACATAAAAAAGTGAGCATCTGTCTAAAAACTCTAAAAATGTCCTTGTCTGGTATGTACCTCTATTTGGGTCAGTGTTCCAATCCCCTCCAATACATATAAAATCAACTTGTTCGCTCTCCATCATTTCTTCTATATCATTAAGCACATTATCATATACCCTCAAATTACCTGTTAAACATCGATCATCACATGGCATGTAAACACAGACTAAAAGTATTTTCTCTATATTGTCAATTTCTACAATTACAGCTGCCATTCGAGAAGACTTAGTAATAATAGGTTTAACATTAATATGAAGATTACTTTTCCACAATATCGCGCAACCACCGAATGGTCTACCTGACAATAATACATTATCATCCATTGCACAAACACAGTGTTTACCAATTCCATTACCAAGGTTATCAAACCATCCGAGCTGGGATCTGGAAAGACCATGTTCCTGAATAAATAGAAAATCACATTTTTTGACTAGTTCATGCAAAAAAGGCAATTTCAAGTCATTTGCACATTGACAATTATATGTAATAAGAGTTAAGTTATGTGTCATCTAAATTGTTTGACTCATCAGAGAATTTCCACCTTCTCCATCTTTGTACACAAAGTCCACATGGCCATAAATCCTCATTCATCACATTTTCCTTATCCTTGACAGGGACTGAAAGTTTGAATGACTTAAATGTAGCTTGTGGATTTGAAACACAGGTGACTTCAACATCTTGAAAGCCCCTGCTTTTCAAATATTCCTGCAATTGTACGTCACTTGTAGATTTGACTGCTCTAGATACAAAAAAATCTCTTCGAGGAGGGGGTGCTCCCTGAAGACTATCACTTTTTGCATTTCCATGAATCCTGCTTTTGTTTTTTACGCTTTCAACTTTTCTACTACTCTTTACATGTACATCTTTAGCTTTCATTTTCTTCCTTCTTTTTACTTCAGTCCAGTTTGGTTCTGCAGACACTTTGCTCTTATCAATGCGCAAATTCTTCATTGAAGGAAGATGGCTCTTCTTGCGGCTGCTGTTTACGATCTGCAACCGGTGGACTATCAATTGGCACACCATTAGTAATCAAATTCTGCTTCAGTGGATTAATTCCTGAATCCTGTGTTCTGTCTCGCATGGCGCTCGTATCTGCCACATCTACAGCTCCGACAGCTTCTGTGCGCCTGCTTGGGGCAGACACACTCCTAGTACACGGAGATATGCATCGTTCAGATGACGACTCAGATGTTATGTCAGCATAAGATGGCGCAGACAATAAGTTGCTTCTCTTAATCAAAAGCTCATTTGCTTTCACAGAATTAGTCAGTTTTTGAATCTCATCAGAGTGTATGATGATATTACTGGCTGCTTCATTACAGGAGGACTCTAGAATTTGTACCTTTCCCTCAAGCTGTATAAGCCTCTGTAGATTAACAAATGGGTCCAAATCTTTTGGGTCACATTTGGGAAGTATGAACAGATTCTTAGCCGCAAAGGTAATGCTGTCACCAAATCCTTTTTGATCAAGGTCTAATACTGCATCAACCAAGTCTTCTGCTGTCTGTTCATGTTTCAACTTTGCATTAGTATTACGCCGAATTTTCAGTTTTGCTATTCTCGCATCATTCCTCATATTCAACATGTCTCTAGCTTCAAACACAGCGGTTGGCGAGCTGCTCCTCGCAATACATTCTGTTATTTTATCTTTTGTTGTTCTTTTAATATGATTTTGAATGAAACAGAGTATTTCATTTACTATCACTTCATCTTTCTGGACTATGTGACTGTCCTCAGCCTGAGCATTAGGCTCAGGATCAGGTGATCCTGAGGAGTTGCAATTCAAATTGCTTGCACCCATCAACTGGGTATTATCCGTCTCGCTATCCATAACGGAGCTGGCCTTTCAACACTCGATACCCGTATAGACGACACGTGTACGAAACTACGAACAGGTTCAACAGGTCACAGGTCACGTAACCACGCCATATGAATATACATGTATCGTACGTCAATTAACAGTCACGAAACAGACACGAAGATAAACACCTGGGACTAGTCCAGACTCGCGGTTGTGAATGCTGGCTTTTCACTCACCTCAAAAATCCGTATAAATCCGTATAAATGTTCATTCTCGAAGCACCTCACACTTGCAAAAGTAAGAATCACACTCTCCTGCACCTCAACATTAATATCAGTAACTATCAATCCAGTATCCAGTATAATTAACCAAAGTACATTTGAACAACAATCGACTTATGACGTTCGAGCAATAATGTAGAATAATTGATACTTAATTATGTGCCTATAGCTATGGAAAATCATCATTGTTATTGTATTGATTTTATGTAATGCACCACAGTGTATTATGTTAATATGTTTGAAAACAGTTAATAAATCTGAATATGAATTCAATTATTACCACGAACACAACATAATGTAACCGAAAACCTGGCATATACCCCCAAATGGGGATAATAAGTGAAATAATCAACACTATGATAACAAACCATACTTTTAAGGCTGTTCAAATTCTGAAAAAAAAATTAAAACAAATCACAAGCTTTCAATTAGGACTGTCCCCATTATGAACACGTTCGCGCACCCTCCCCATAATGGACCCCAACTCACCCCCATGAGAATCTGGGGTACGCAGTGAATATATCATACCTGTCAAAACATCTGATTCCAATTCTTTAGATTCTCTCCCCATTTCTTCTCTGTTGCTTGTGAGAGAATTTGGAGTAGAAAAGGAAAATTTTTAAAAGAAATGATAACTTTTTTCTTGTCATCATTAGCTATCGCCAACTCATAGCCATGTTTTTATATCACTTTGTGTTATGATTCGCGCTATTTCACAGTCACACAGTGTCGGCCTAGTGTCTTCGTTGTATGTCAAAGCATCATACATAGCATATTACTTTAATCAAACGCCATGTACGATAAACATGCCCCAAACAAACACCATGTACGATAAACATGCCCCAAACAAACGCCATGTACGATAAAACATGCCCCAAACAAACGCCATGTTCGATAAAACATGCCCCAAACAAACGCCATGTACGATAAACATACCCCAAGATAACATTTGAAGTTTTACAAAATATATAGAATGAGGGCAGAGCAGAAGATATTTGATTATAAATCTCGGGTTAGATTTTTCAAAGACAGATTTCTTCATAATTTTAGGGGTTTGAGTACGCAGGAGGGAAGTTCCTCAAACGAAAATGCTGCATACCGTCGTTTTTTGTTTTTTTTTGGCTATCAAAAACTTTTTTTAAAGAAAAGAAATGATGTCAGCAGTATCAAAGATTTCAATCCCCTTGAAATAACTCGCTTTCCAAGTATTTAATGGATATGCAGGGAATCATACTTCAACATAGTATATTTTGGCTTTTCATTGTTCATTTTGAAATTCGGGGGGTCACCACATGATTGAATTTTTGTACCTGTCCGAAATGTCTGAAAACTTTCTGACAACAAGAAAAAAAAGTTTATCAGGTTATCACATTTTTGGGGTATAGTTTTCCTCCAAAATTCTTTGACAAGCAAAAAAAAGAAAAGGTTATCACATTTTGGGGTCTAGTTTTCCTCCAAAATTCTCGGACAAGCACAGTGATGTATTG
The DNA here is from genome assembly GCA_025617745.1 of Heliocidaris erythrogramma. Taxonomy (NCBI): domain Eukaryota; kingdom Metazoa; phylum Echinodermata; class Echinoidea; order Camarodonta; family Echinometridae; genus Heliocidaris; species Heliocidaris erythrogramma. The sequence goes on along the minus strand of CM046862.1, from coordinate 33,187,982 downwards.
CCTCCGCCACTTTCTGTTTTTCTCAATTCCCACCTTTTTTTGACAACCAAGATTTCTTCATATTTTGATAGCTTAAGTATAGCCCTAAAATAAGTCTTAGATATAACAGAAGTATAAAGAAAATAGTGATGATAAAACAAACGCTAGTAGATATATACGACAAAGCCGTCGCTCTTCGTGCGTATTATGCAGTGTACATCTAGCTTAAATTTCATACATTAACCAACCGATAGAGGGAGGTATTTAACAATCGTGATCGCCAACATAGCCCTTACAATGCAAGAGCGGCCTACTGCGGCGGTCCACATGCTAGAACTTCAGCTACATCGACCAGTCAGGGGGAATGAGAAAGGTGGCCTGGCCTCAGCGACGCCGCATGATTTCGCGTGGCCATGCACTTATTCGCCACTGTAAAAGCTTTTAGGAAGCGCCCTTAACCGCATACATTTTCGTATGTTTGTAACTCGATATAAGCCCCACATTCCCCATGCATCTCAAAGTTGCTATAAATGTGCGGATCTTCACTAGCCATGCCAGCTTTCCTATCATCTTTGGGTTTTTCCATGTTCACGTAGACACCATCAGCAACGAAGGTCATATCCGACCCCACAATAGATGCGCCACTTGTCTTTGGAAGGAACTTGGTGTCATCTGGGCCTTTTTTCGGGTTACCGGACATGTCATAGTAGTCCTGACACTGTCCGGGATCGAAGCGACGAAGGCCTGTCTTTTCTTTGATGGGCTCTCTTGGTTGGGATCTATCTGGGAATGAGTGCGGCGAAGACTTTCCCTTCTCTAAATGTAAGCTCGAAGGCAAGCCAGTCAACTTGAGTTTAGGGTGTGGGAGAGGCTTTCCTGTGGACTTTGGCGGCATGCGTGGTTTAAGCTTATGGACAGTCGTGGGTTGCCTCGTGTATTCTCCCGGTATCGATTGGTGGCCATAACGGTTGTGATCACTTTTTGCCGATAACCTCAAGGGAACAGGCAAAGGTCTCACGATCCAAGGTCTCTCAGCTGCACATTCACTATAGGCATGGCTGCTATCATTGTGAGGCAATGACTTTACCATATGGCGTGATGCGTGGAAAATGCAGAGCATTACATAAGGCCTGTTGGTACTTAAACTGTACTTAAAATGATTGACAACACATGTTATTGGGTAAACACCCGAATGGTGTCAAATTCCCCATAAGAGCCCACTTCTATGGGTCTGTAACGTGGCTGAAAATAATATTGAAGCACATTTATCCCCAAGCCGGACTACCTGTCGGCGAGACCATCATGATGTTATTTTTATAATAATGATATAACATGACACCTGTCACATTAATTTGCATCATTTAATCGTCGTTTTATACATTCAGTACAATTTCTGTCAGTTTGTGTTTGCTTTTGTCTAAATCATGATTCAAGCTAGTCTATCCTTTAAAAAAAATTAACAATATTTCGATCTGACTCTACCGCCCTTCTCTCTCTCTCTCTCTCCCTCCCTCTCTGCCCGTCTCATTATTTGCGTGTGTGTGTGTGTGGGGGTGTGTGTGTGTGTGTGTCTCTCTCTCTCTTTCCCTCTACCCCCTCCCCCCCCCCCCCCCCCCCCCCCCCCCGCCCTAATCACACTCTTCTTCTCAGGGAGCGTTCTTTGGTACGCTGCTTGGACTTACCTGGTCACTGCTGGTGGGGATAGGGGCACAGATATACCCTCCGTTCTATGTCGAGCTCACCATCAAAGGCGGTGATTCAGTGAAAGATCACCACTGAGCACCGCCGGATGTAATATCACTGTGGCAGCGGTCACCGAATCATTGACATTAATTCCGTCATAACTATTACACCAATTAATCATATCGAATTAAGAAAAGAATCTAATTTACATTTATGAAAAAAAAAAGGATTTTGATAAGAACTCACGTCACACTTACTCTCCCTATTTCGAAACACCCTCTGAGCACTGACTATGCTGACTAAATTTGCGACGGTCACTGAATCACCGCCTTTGATGGTGAGCTCGACAGAAGCGATTTGTACGACACATGGTTCGCCAACAGATACTCCACCATCAATATCCTACAATAATCGACTTCTTAACTCAAACCATGGACAATACATTGTACCTTATCTTACCCCTAACCGTGAAGCTTACCTCAAACCCAATTCTAACCATAACCCTAACCCTAACTCTGACGAAATAAAGCCCGAAGCAATTCTCGCCGGAGCATATGTCGAAGACCTAGAATTATTTCAGATTTGTAAAGAGGCCTTTTACGACTACGAAAATGTAATAACTTGGTAAACAATAGATCTTCTTGAAGGAAATGAATATTGCGTATGATGAAATATTATTTAATAGGTTTTTTTTTTCATTTGAAATAGACCTGACTGTATCTTGAAATGTGTATTTGTTTATGTAAGATCAATTTATGACTTGTGTAACGATCAATGATCTATGTTTTTAGTTTTTAAACTGGATTTCACGAAAAAATATATATACAGTGTATTTACATTGTGTATGTAGATGCGTGCGGGCGTGTTTAGCCGTGTTTAGCCGCTAATCAAGCCTATGAGGTATATACCTGCACCCTCCAGTAATTCACACCCTTTTTCTTTTCATTTGCTGTTAAAGACCTCAGCCTGACCCAAAACAACCATATATTGACGTAAAGCTTAGTAAACAAAGAATATAATTACCCTGGGTATTCATAAATTTTCGTCTCCGTTATCCATAAAAAATAAAAAAGACAATTTTTTTTGGTCCGCCCCCTCCCTATTGCGTAACAACAGAGGAAACTGCAGGGGGTCGCTAGACGTGTGACGACATGTCATGTATACAGCTCCGAGTGCGTCTACACGATATGTCGTCATCAAATTTTCACCCCCCGCAAAGTAGCGTTCCTCAGAGACGGGGCCCTCGTCAGAAAAACCACCGGGGCTCAACATTCGGGACGCTGTTACTCATTCCACAGGAAACGGAATCTCATGAAGTTGGTTTCAATTTGTTCAGAAAATATATAGCTCCCCGTGGATGAATAAAGGGTATATTTCAAAATTCGGTCAGGCTGAGGTCTTTAATTGTGCGTCCCCATTTTGTACAATGTTACTCTGACATGCATGGGGGCGTCAAATATCGCGTCAGTAACTGACGTAGTCACATGTCAGAAAATGATGCCGCTTGTGCAACGAAAATGTTAGAGGACAGTTAAAATGCAAAACTGAACGATTTCCAAAATGAAATTTTAATGCATGTCTTGATTGTTTCAAGATTTAAATTATTAATTAATAACGGTTTGTTTTGTCTTGTATACGTTACAAATTCACTTGCATAAGCTATTCATTCAGAAAAGGTAATTGCTATGTATTATATATTTGATTTAATGTATCATTTTCCTTGTTAAGTTTAATTATGATTATGCAAGAATTATTGTTTGTGATGTTGTATACGCTGTATAAACATCTGTCATTCAGCCAGTTGGCTGCACATGATTATTACCATTACCTTACCGCGTAAAACGTAAAATGAATATAGCGCCCTCATCCTTCAAAGCGAGGCAGTGTGTACAAAAGGCATGGGGGAAAATCTTGCAGAATCGACCTGTCATGCCTGTTGTTGATATCAAAGTGCGTATCAAGAAAAAGTATTCCCAAGTTTGATAGCTTCTAATTAAAATTTTGTAACCGATGCGACTTTGAAATGTATTTCATGGTAAAGAGTAACATGTTGTATGTCGAGTGGTACCTCATTCATGACATTTCTGCCATGGATGTCTGAGCACCAGGGTTTTTAAAAAGTGTTGTCAAAATCTCCTTGTTCCAAGTTTGGGCTGTTGCAACGAATGTGGGTCAAGCCATGTGAATGTGTTACTTTATTCTAAAATCAGTTTAGAAGTTATTTGTTTCCTTTGTGTTTCTATACTTCATTGTTTAAAGTGATCCAGTGTATCTAAGCTTTCAAATGACCTTGTTTCAATCAATATGATAATCTTCAATCTATTTTAACAGCCTTATAACATCTTGTCTCGTGATAACTGCCCATTTGTCCATTGCACCGTTGCACCTGACTAAGGTGCACATGGTGTTTTTCGCGAATAGCACATGAACTCAAAGGTCTACTGACCGTAAAGATTAAAAAGAAGAAAAAGAAGGGTACGTGTGTTGAGAATTACCAAGGTAATTGATAGTAGACGTTCAAGAAAAAAAGATAGCTTCCCAAATAAATGTCCATTTTGAACGACTCAGTAAAAGGCTTACCTTATAAAAAGGGACGCGGATGAAGCGACGATTGTGTTATCTTGGCAAATAAAATATTATAAATTTAGCTTGTAAGCCCTTTCTTGCGTTGACTTGACTTTTCTATTAAAATGCACAAAATCAAATGATAATAACTCAGCAATTGTTTTCCAACTGAAGCAACTGAAGCAACTAATGCATAATTGGTTTGACCCACGCTCGCTGCTTCAGCCCAAACTTGGTACAAGGGGATTTTGACAATGCTTTTTGAAAAGCCTGCCGCTCAGTCATCTGTGGCAGCAAAGTTATGAATAAGGTACACAGAATATAAGTTGCTCTTGACTATGAAATAAATTTCAAGCTCATAGAGGTTATAACTTTTTAATTAGAAGCTACCAAATTTGGGTATACTTTTTTGATACGCATTGTATATATATATATATATATAAATATATAAACAGTGGTGGTCAAAAGTTTCGGTACACCCTCGATTTTCAGGTGAGTGTTTACTTAATGAGATTGACTAGGCACTGAAAAATATGCTTAAGTTTTGGTTATTCATATATTATTCAAACAAATTTACACAGGATAAAAACAATCGTATCAGCAATCAAATGCTGTTTTACAACGATGTCCTGTTGACATTTCCAATTCTAACCAGAGGGATGCTGCTGTACTCGGAGTGAGATTTGTAAATAGCAGCTCTCTTCTGTCCCTCCCTTCTCCGTTGCCCCCCATTGCTATAATAGAACAGCCGCGAACAAAACACCGATTTATACACAGCAATGACCTCGACCACCCAGCTGATCGACCGTGGTACTCGAGTCGCGTCTGTATGTGCGCACAGCTGACTAAAGCAGAATTAAACCTTCAAATTATGTGAACAAATCAGGAGGTGAGAAATTCAAATGGTCAGTGATTTTTACTGACCCTGATCCCCAGGATTGTCCCTAGTGCCTTTTGTACAAACTGCCTAGCCTAAACCGTTGAGGGTTATATATTCATCTTGCGTTATACCGTCTGCCTTTTCGGCGTATTTACGTGTGCTCGGTTTTGTCTGATTGTTCCTTTTTTCCGAACTATTCCCATAATTATTGTTAATATCCTTGTAATACTATTTTTAGCTTTATTTTACATGGTCAAGACACGCAAGGAATCAACCAACATTTTGTTGTTTCTTGTTTGTTGTGTTTTCCTTCAGGCACAGCCGATAGGGATGTCGGTAACCGTCTCAGCCGTACACATCTGAAATACAACTGTCTCAATAGGCCATTTCGTAATTACAATTTGCGCATGTGCAGATAAAGGTTATTTGTACCCAGTTCAGTTGATTTTTAAGCCCTATGCTTTATGCACCTTCATAGCGTACGCACCATGATGCGTGCACCAGTATAATTTAGTTGTTAAACAAATGCGCGTTCACGTACAAATTGGGGTCATATCCGGGTCATTTGTATCAAGCACTAATTACGAACTGGCTATTAATAGTAAATCGATCATGACTATTAATACATTGTCGACGAATCAGTTCTCAATATTTCAACATTTTCTGTGGATGAAACCTTTAAAAAGAAGATTGAGTAAAACACTGCTGGTAAAAGTGAGAAATGTTTTGTGAGATTGATCATTCTTTTTTTCATGAATTTGGATGGATAGAATAATAGCAATGCCATATTAAAAGGAACCTCCATGAACTGCATTTATATTCCAAATATTCGAAATGTAAGTAGAAAATAATTAAAACTTTGGACTAAATTGTATGTACATGTGTGTAATCCCATGTTTATGTACACTGATTAACACTGTGTGCGATTTTCAGATATGAGTCAATAATTATGTTATAATTTTTGACGAATCCTAACCTCACTTTACACAAATGTATGACGGGGTTTACATGATGCTACGCACTTTGATTTCAGTGGCTAAAAAACATTAGATTCAGTGGTTTATGTGAATTTTCTTTAATATGCCTTGGCTCTACCTATTCTGAAGTTGAATCGTTGAGAAAAGTGGGGCGAACGACTGTCAAGTCGATATCGATGACCGTGTCGAATATTGCTCGACAAAATGAAAGGGTCATAAGCTACGCACATGTAATAAATGAATGCAAATCTTGATTGTGAAGCTGACTGATGTGATTTCACCCTGATTTCCAAATATGATAATATCACAGAAATAAAGAAAAATTACTAATTCTGTTTTGCAGACCTCAGTGATATTTTGTTGCTCAATCGCAGCAGGAATTTGGCGCATTGAACGCGTCGCATTGCGGGTATTTGCGGGGTGCGTATAGCTTTAGAACCTGCGTAGTTTTAGGACCCATTGTCATACACATAATCTACCTTTCACAGTATTTCTTTTCACAATGCAATCTCATGACGAGAAAGCAACTTTATCTTTGTAAGGGCAAGCAGTATGGCGAGGGGTCCTAAAGCTACGCAGGTCCTAAAGCTATAAGTACCCAGCAAATACATGAAATATGCGCAATGCAACACGTTCGATGCGCCAAACTTTTGGTGTAACCGAGCAACGAAAATATCATTTACAATTGCCAAAAAGAATGAGTAATTGTCCTTTATCTTCGGTGATATTATCACTATCTGGAAATCGGGTTAACATTCACATCATTCAGCAACAAAATCAAGATTTGCATTCATTTATTACGTTTATTTTCTAAAACCCTTTCAATTTGTCGAACAACATTAATTTTGAAACCGCATCGACGTATAGACTCGAAAATGTATGTTACTGATATTTGTCAGTCGGATTTTTTCAGCGATTTAACTTCAAAATATGTAGAATCAAGATATATATCATTGATTGATTGATTGATTGATTTTTATTCATCAGATAATATACATGACATAACATGACAGGATAGCCCATGAAAGCCGAAAAGGCTTATTTCCAATGGGGTCCTTGAACATAATTAAGGACATTATAAAATACGACAAGATTAAATCGTGAATACTGAATACAAATTATACACTTGACCAAGCATTATTCATTATGAAAACTATACACACAAAATATATAACAACAAAACAATTCGCAACACGTAAGCACCAAAGGAGAATCAAAACTGAGGGAACAAACCCTACAACACTATTGATTAATCAATGTTCGAGTTCGAGGGACTCGTTCTTTAGATTTTGTTTTAAGACACTTTTGAAGTGCGTAAAATTTTGCACCGTTTTAACATGTTTTGGGAGAGAATTCCAAAAATGAATACCACTGAAGTAAAAAGAATTTCCGATTTGTCCGTTGCGTTTTGGTAAAACCAAATTAAGGTGACTATGCCTTGTATCATGCTCATGGGTATTTGACACACGAGAAAAATTGTCGGTTATGTAGTGATTTTCATTAGTATAATAAATCTTATGAACATGATGTAAAATTAATTGTTTTGATCTTAGATCAATATGGAGGAGACCTGCTTCCGCAAGTTCATTGTTCCCAACGTGAGTCCTCGGTCCTGAACCATTAATAAACCTTACAATCTTATTTTGAATTATTTTTAACTTTTTCTGATCGGTTTTACCCAGACTGCAATACCAAGCAGCACTGGCGTAATCAAATAGAGATTGTATTATAGCAAAACATAAAGTACGCCTTGACTTCCTATTCAAACAAGCTTGATATCTACATACAAATTTTAAGCGTGTATTACCTTTTTTGGCAATGGAGTCTACAATATCTTTCCACGAAAGATCACTCGTTAAAGTCAATCCCAGATATTTTACAGACTCCTTTCTTTCAATCACTTGATTGTTCATAATAACCCTAAAGTCACCTGAATATTTTAACTGTCTTTTCGAACAAAACAAAATTCAGTTTTCCCTAGATGTAAACTGAGCTTATTGTCTGTCATCCATTTGACACAATTTGACAGTTCTACACTTAATTTGTCTTCAATTACCTTAGGATTCGGATCAGAAAATAATAACACACTATCATCGGCGTATAGGAGTAATTTTGAGTTTAAAACACAAATGCACATATCATTAATATAACACATGAAAAGAATAGGACCTAAAATGCTCCCCTGCGGAACCCCACATTTTATAGGACTTGAATCTGATATTACATTCTGCATAGTTACCACATGACGACGATTAGTCAAGTAAGACCTAAGCCATCTAATTCATACTAAATCCAAACCCATCACTTCTAATTTCGTTAACAGAATTTCATGATTTACAGTATCAAAGGCCTTCTGTAAGTCGAGTAGAACCATTCCGACAAAACGTCCTAGAGAAACTTCCTTTCTAACAAAATCTAATAGATGAATTAGACATGTATCAGTTGAGTATCCATTTCGAAAGCCTGATTGAAGTGCATAGATTAATTTATTTTTCTTGAAAATATTGTTCTATTTGGGCATACACGGATTTTTCTAATAGTTTTGAAACCACACTTAAAACACTTATAGGTCTATAATTACCAACATAGGTTTTTTTCTTTCTTCTTATGCAACGCAGCAACGGTGTTACTTTTGCAATTTTCATTTCATCAGGAAATGTAGATGACAGAATTGATAAATTGATTATGTAAGTTAAAGGAGCATACACGTTCCTTGCTCCATCTTTCAAAAATCTGGCGGGTATCATATCGATTCCGGTACTCTTCGAAATGTTCAACTTGTTTAATTCATTTAAAATAAACTTTTCGGTGACTGGAGAGAAATGAAAGCTATCTTTTGAGACACCTTTCTCGTCGTAAAACTTTTGAAATATATCACTATCAGGATGAAATTCATTTGTGTTTTCTGGTAATTCACTGTCTAACCTATCTGCCACCGTCGTAAAATAATTATTAAACTAATTTCCTATCTTTAATTTATCATGACACAAGTCTCCTTGAACATAGACAACAGTTTCTTTTGCACTTTTCCCTTTATTTTTTAAACCTAAACCCTTCAGATTTTTCCACAGCTTTTTCGAATCATGTTTGTTTTCTTCAATTTTATCCTGAAAATATTCGAATTTGGCTCTTTTCACACTCCGATGTACTATATTCCGCAGCTGTTTGCATTTCGTTGCAAGACTGAAGTAGATTTCCATCAACCACTGAATAAAATGACTTTTTACCCGCTGGAAATAAAGTGCGTAGCTTTAGGTCCCCCATCATATGACTAATCCGAACGAACGGTTGTTTGTCTGCTAGGTTATTCCCGGTATACTCAGTACTTCCGTCTCATACTCAGTACTTCAGTCTCAATCCATCGGGGGAAATCATGTACAGCAACAATCATTGATTTTCGAAGGCCAGTTCAAGGAAGTCATTAGCCTAATAAGCCAAGAAAAACAGTGTAGAAAATGTTCAGGAAATTAAAGTATATAATAAAGTTACTTAAAACCGAAAGGAACATCACTTAACTATCGACGTCATCAAACTAATGCTGGACATGTATCTGTAAAAAAAATATTCAACATTTTCTGATGAACCCGGATTCTAGAGAGTGAGATAATTATTCCCATAAGAGAGTTGACAAAATGATCTAATAAAAATACTGTAAATCGTTATTGCCAAATAATAGAAATAAAATAAACTTACTTGCAACTTAGTGTTGTTGATGTTTCGGCAATAAGGCTTTTATTTTACTTATATAATGGTTGTGGGTTACATTTGTATTCATCAAATAAACTCTTTAAAAAATATATATTATGCAGTTTCTTTAAAATTGGTCGATGGTTTACCATTGGTAAATACTTTGCATAAAAGTTATACAATCTTATTTGTTTTAATTAAATTAAATACTGCTCTTGCGTATATTACTAGTATGTTTTTAATTTACTCATCGTTTCAATCGTTTCAATGAATGATGATAAAGATTTTGAAATAAAACATTGGGGGAAAGGAGATGATGCGTGAGTTTCTTGTTTGTTCGGAATGCTGTGGTTGACTTAGCTGAACTTTGAGCATAGTGGCGTAACGAGGAGGACAAGGGGGGGGGGGGAGCATGCCCCCCTCCCCCAAGATCATCCTCTACACAAGAAAGGGTCATCCACGAAGTGTGCCTGTGTATTACTGTGTAGATTTGTAATATATTGGGGAAAATCGCCGGGATGTTCGGCTTAGGCGCACCGATAGTTCTGCTATCGCAGAACGCGTGGAACTCCGATCATCGCCCTAACTGGGATGAGATCAGCTGCATTGCGCACGACAAGCATTGGTATACGTGCCGAGTTAAGGAAGCGATTCAGATCCGTTCCCAGTAAACAAAGCACCAAAAACTAACCTTTTTCTCCAGTACATTTGAAGTGAATATTTAGTGTGGCGCTTTTCGAACATAATCTGAACGTAATTAAAATGTGTAATCGTGTTCTTAAAGTGTTAACTGCTATTGTACGTTCTGGTCTCACTCGCAAACAAATAGTTCAGGGGCGGATCTAGCTTTTTTTCCAAGGGGGGGGGGGGGTTGACCCAACGACGAGCCGCGAAACGCCGATTGTGGCGAACCGCGTAGCGGCTAGCCGATTTTTTGGCTATTTTGACCCCCCGTATTGTGTTGTTTTCCTGGCATCTGCTAACGCAATGGAGACCATAAAAAGCCGCGAAGCGGCGATGTCCGCGAGCTGCGGAGCATCGTCCACAAGCCGCGAAACGCCGATTGTGGCGAACCGCGTAGCGGCGAGCCGAATTTTTGGCTATTTTGAACCCCCGTAAGTGATGTTTTTCTGGCATCTACTAACGCAATGGAGACCATAAAAAGCAGTCCATAATACCGTGTGGGTCTGGACATATTATGATGGCGTTTTACTATGCAAATTAAATTTTTACTAGGCAGCCCAAGGGGGAGGGGGTTAAACCCCCTAACTCCCCCCCCCCCCCCCCCGTAGATCCGCCACTGTAGTTAATCACGTACGGTAAGTAACGTGCTTTCGCATACATCTGTGAAAGAAGTGCTTATTACCAAGTAGTCACCTACCCATGTAACGATTTTTCTGTCTTGGAATTGTTACGAGTGAAAAATCGGTAAACTATTGGTCATAGTAGCACATTCAATAATGGTTTCACAGGTCCTGCACAATCAAAAAGTGATAATAACGTTACTTTAAACCGGTCTTATCATCAAGTTGTCCTGTTCGTGAATGAATGGTGACTTTATGGTGGTGAATTATGGTTATTTTCTGGTGTCTTAAAACACCATCTGAAAAGGTTTTACAGTTACTATCACTTTCGTGATCTAAACGGATTAATACTCTGAGCGGGGCATCCGTCATTCTTAAGTGTGGAATATAAGGTATAATTTAGTTTTCTGAGACACGTTGATAAATAGTTTAAAAGTTATCGTGAGCTCTACAGTGATGGTCACGTCACTTTAACAGGTTTATCATCTCACTGTACTGTATGTGAATGAGTGGTGGTGAAAACTGGTTATTCGTAGGTGTATTAAACACCATCTACAAAGGTGTTACAGTTACTATCGCTTTCTTAGTAATGGCGACGTGATTGTACACGGATTAATACTCTGAGCGGGGCATCCGTCATTCTTAAGTGTGGAAAATAAGGTATAATTTAGTTTTCTGAGACACGATCTTAAATAGTTTAAAAGTTATCGTGAGCGCTACAGTGATAGGTCATTTTAGCGGGTTTATCATCTCACTGTCCTGTCTGTCAGTTAGACCCAACTTCGGAAAACCGAGCACAGGTTTATAGTCCGAAAACGGCGTATATAGCAAGATGAATATAGAGCCCTCGTCGTTCAGTGCGAGACAGCGTGTACAAAAGGGATGGGGGAAATCCTGCAATGTCGACCTGCTGTTGATAATATAATTTTCAATAATAATGCTGCGGACATATTTATTTCAAATTTTTGTCATTTGAAAGTCATTTCATATGGCGAATCATTCACAGATTTTAAAGGTAATTGACAGGCAGCAATATCGTTGGCAGGTTGACTTTGAAAGATTTCCACAATGCCTTTTGTACACACTGCCTCGCACTGAACGATGAGGGCTCTATATTCATACGCCGTTTTCGGAGTATATACATGTGCTCGGTTTTCCGAAGTTGGGTCTGACTGTCTGTGAATAAGTGGCGGTGAAAACTGGTTATTCTTAGTTGTCTTGAACACCATATGAAAAAGGTTTTACAGTTACTATTACTTTCTTGGTCATGGCGACGTGATCTAAACGGATTAATACTCCAAGCGATGCATCAGCCATACATAGGTGTGGAAAATGTTATTATTTCTATTCCAAATTGATTGATTATCATTAACTTTTCATATATTTCGACTATCATGCTAAGTTTTTGATGGCTTGTAGAGCCGAATTTGAATACGATAAAATTACTACACCTATTGGGTTATGTTCCTCTACCCATTTTCAAAGTGGGGGGATGCACCAACAAAAAGGGCAACTTTTTTGGGAAAAGGGTGAAAACAAGGCGAAAAATGCCACTTTGAGAACTTAGTATACCGCTACATTTTGATTAATGCACTATCGAGGATCATTTTCGACACATTATCGTTTATGTCTTAATATTTTGAATAGCAGCGAATTTCCTAGGGTTTTATAGATCGAATGATCAACGGGTCCGATAGTCAGAAGGTCCGATAGATAGAAGGTTCGATAGACCGAATGTACGAGAGGGTCCAATAGACAGAAGGTTCTATAGACCGAATCGGCAAAAGGGTCCGATAGTCCGAAGGTTCAGTAGGGGTCCAATAGTTAGAAGGTCCGATAGATCGACAATAAATACGTTAAAGGGTAAAATAGTGGATAAAATGAAGTGGGTAAAAAAATAAGTGGTTAAAATAAGTGGGGTCGTTCCAACAAAAGAAAAAGCAGAAAAGGAAGAGGTTGAAAAGGAAAGAAGAAAAGAAGAGAAAAAGAAAAGAAATCAGAAAGGAAAGAGAAGAAAACAAAAATTCAAAAACTTCGCTCACTAGCATTATTATATTAGGGTTACAGGGCTCGAATTACCCGGTCGGCAAAAAGCAATTTGCCGCAATGCCCCTTCAAATTGCCGCGATGCCCCTCTAAAAATACGATACTTACGGCAACTTGTGGCTGCCCCTTTTTTTATTTTGCCGTGATGCTCTTTCACCCGAAACATACACAAACAATAGCTTGTTGAGGAACTCACTACACGAGTGAATTTTTTACACCAAAATGACATTATTATCTACACGCACTCATAGAAATGTATGGTCGGGGGTCCTAAAGCTACACGGGTCCTAAAGCTAAGCACCATACAAATCACATACACGCGCAACGCAACGCGTTCAAATCAGGCTTTCTCTAATATAATAATGCTAGTGAGCGAAGTTTTTGAATTTTTGTTTTCTTCTCTTTCCTTTCCGATTTCTTTTCTTTTTCTCTTCTTTTCTTCTTTCCTTTTTAACCTCTTCCTTTTTTGCTTTTTCTTTTGTTGGAACGCCCCCACTTATTTTAACCACTTATTTTTTTTACCCACTTCATTTTATCCACTATGCTTTCTTCCCTAATTTGTATTTTTTTTTCTTTTTCCCCCCTTTTTCTTCTTTGGAAATTTCTGCAAGAATTCTGTTAATTATTTTTAAAAAATCCAATTACGTGATCCTGTTATATAAATATAAAATAATCACCTTGGACCCCATGGAAGAACAGTGATGTCCATGGGCATAGCTGAACTGGGTGTCCTTCCGATTTTTCATTATCTTTGTTCTTCTTTTCCTTTACCTTGTATGATATATTCGTTTTGTATGTTTATGTATATTTTGCTATTTATGTTCCTATGCTCATTTGTTTTTATTGTGAATTTCGGAGAATAAATAAATTCAAATTCAAATTCAGGCTAAAACACACACGCGATACACACAGTCAATTTCAATATCAATTTGCATTCATTTATTGCATGTGCGTAGCTTTAGGACCCCCTTCATTTAAGAACAAAATTTGACATCGGCATTGATATCGACCTGAAAACGTGCATTATTGACATTCACCCATCGTAATTTTCTCCACAAATCAACTTTAGAATATCCAGAATCAGGATATGGAATGAAATTGGTGACAAGCCAGTGATTTCTGTGACCTTTTAGCTGCTGAAAACAAAGTGCGTAGCTTTAGGTCCCCCCATCATACATAGTCATTGCATGACGCGACGACGAACTGAAACTTTTTAACATCGCTCGATGGATCTCTGCGCGGCCGCGCTCTCTGCTGCCCGCCAGCCAGCTGCAGCTACCCAGGTAACGTAGCTGGCTGGTGGGCATAGCCGGGCACGCCGGCCAGAGGCAGCAGGGAGCGATCCCGCGCGGAGCAGTATGTATGATGGGGAGCCCAATGTCTGCGCACCTATGGTTTTGACCTGAAAATGAACAAGAACTTCTTCAATATTCCTCTAAAGCTTAATTTTATATTATTCCTGATATTCTAAAGAGTAAGTCTGCAAAAAATCTCATCAAAATTAGAGCAAGAACAAAGCCATTTTCACAAGAAACGGTGGCCGTGTCATTTCAACATTGCAAAAACAAAAGTTTTGACGTGAAAGACATTTTGAGGCTTGTGAATAAAAGGTTTGAAATAAGACCCTTTTTCATTATTTTTACTCGTTTTTTGCATGAATTCCTATCGCTATGATAAAGATGAAAAGTTTGCGTTCGTTGCGTGTTTTGCTTTATTAGAATCGCGCAGTTACCCGTGTGCGCAGACATGGGCACTGCCAGACTTGGGCACTCTAGCCATACTGAGCATAGAGTTACATGTAACTCTATGGTACTGAGTCTGACATGCACACCCAGTAATGGCACGGTCAGTCTTTTCTCTCAGCTCACGCACATGTATACGTATCAAGGTGCGTCGCTTGTATAAGCCGAGCATGTAATGATGCGACACACATAACAAATCCCTAATTAGATCGACTAATAAAAAAATAAATAAAAAATGCCGAAAGTCAATCGCAGGAAAGCGATTAAAGAGTGTGAGCTGAAGAATGCGGCGGTTTAATACCGAACGCTCGACTTCTTTATTCAAATGTAAGGTTATCATAGAATGAATGCTATTGCCTATAAAATCTATTGAAGATTAGATGTGAAGCAACCGTTTACTTATATTGACAGTCCCATGTACACTGTATCGTATTACGCAGGGCCCCTTCTTGTTTGTTTGTTTGTTTGTTTTTTTTTGCGTATAGTAGTGTATTGTATTACCGGACACTTCGTTGTCTGGAGATATAAGTTCCGAAACACGACCTCGCAAAATTTCTGTTATTTTTGACGCACGCAAAACGAAGTGGTATTACCGGATTACGTGTATTGTCTATGGGGAAATGACATTTCTGCTGTCAACACACCTCCCCGCGATTTTGCGTGTGTTATCAATGGAGCGGCGTGCGAGCGCAGATTTGATCTTGATTTCGCCCGAAATCGGTAAAAGTTGCAATTTCGATTTTCCCATAGACATAACACGTCAGGTAATACAATGCTATCCGGTAACACAATGCTATCCGGTAATACAATGCTATCCGGTAATACAATGCTATCCGGTAATACAATGCTATATCCGGTATACATTGCCATCCGGTAATACAATGCTATCCGGTAATACAATGCTATCCGGTAATACAATGCGTCACTATACTTTTTAGTGTACCAGATAGAAATAAAATCTCTACATTTTGAGACCAAAACTTAGTTTTATGGCCAAATCGTGAAATAAGCCACCCCTCTAATCCCATTGCCGTCACCATCTGAAAATGATTCAGAATAATGGTACCTACATGTAAAGTCAGTCATTTGTGTTTTGTTATTTATTTTTTATTTTTTGCCTTGGTGCCCCACTGACTTGCCTTGCTGCCCCTAAAAAAATATTGAAAGAGACTGCCCCCAAAACCAGAAATTGCCTGCCCCTAAAATTGCTGACTTTAGAGGCCTGCGGGTTATTTTCCAATGCCCATTATATTTTCACTATTGATATTAATTAGTTATTAGTATAATCGCCATATTTATGTATATACACCAATGCCAATTATATTAATAAGTCAAATTCTTATGGAAGTTATTTGGTTTGCATCTTGAATCTCTAGCTAATGTTATGCTATTTTTCTAATCAAAGAATGTTAGCAACATAACTGAAAAGAATCGGGCGGCAAATTGACCTAAAGGGGCTAAAGAGATGAATTTTCAGAAATAATGGCCTGTGACCAATAGTCTCTTCCCAATATGAGAACGGAAGATGCCGATAACATGTTACACAGATTATGAGAACGGAATAACAATACGATAGAACCTATTCTCAGGATACAAAATTCTTCTTTTTTTTGTCTCTCTCTCTCGTTCGCTCGCTTTGCTCGCTCATACAATCAAGAAACTAGGCCTAGATTGTTTCTTGCAGCAAGCACCTCTTACGTCCTGCAGCAACAAGAAGCCCGAATATCATAATATTTGGGCAGTGAGGTGTCCTACTATTCTCGAATTCCCCCATCCCCCCCCCCCCCAAAAAAAAATGGTATAATTTACCCGACAGAGTCCACAGACTAAAATTTGCCACAAGGTAGTAATATGGATGTAGTCGGTGAACATTAAAAAAAGTATAAAAGTTGACATCATAGCTGGTAGGAAAATATCACCTGGCAACCCTAAAAAAAAATGGAAACGCTCCCCTCCCAAGAAGGTGGTAGGGCCTAATTGACACAATTTCATTTTTATCGGGCAGGATCTTTTGTTGTCAGAATCTTATCTTTTGTTACATTTAATGAAAATTCAACTATAAAGTGTGCCCCCATATTGAAGATTTCTTTGTTCAAAAAATAACACTTGTGTTTGAAGGGGACGCCCTTTCCTGAGCTTGCTCCACTAGAAAAAATGCTTCGGGGCTTTAGTGTGCACCATATAATTAGATTTCCGTGTTTCAAACAATGGTCAGCGTTCCCCAATGCCAATACATCGGTTTAGTGGCAAACTTAACCGGGGGGGGGGGGGGGGGGGGCTGAGCGGCATGGGTGGACCACCCCCGCCCTACGGTGATGGTGATGATGATGCTCTGATAAATTAAATTAGACAAAATGGTAATTAGACCAAATGGTAATTAGACCAAGTGATAATTGGCCCAAGTGGTCATTAGACCTTCTTGTTATTAGACCATGTGCAAATTAGACCAAATGAAGGGTGGATCAAAGGGTGTAGCCCGAATGAAGGTAGCCCATCTGAAAATTAGACCAAGTGGTTTTAGCCCAAGCGTGCATCAACCCCACCATTTACTTAGGAGTGGAAAATGATGTAGGCTGTTACATGTATTTAGTTTTCTCAGAGATGATTTTAAATGCTTTCATATTTATCGTGAGCTGTATGTGATAATCACCGTGACGTTAACCAAGCCCGGGGGGGGGGGGGGGCGACAAATTTGCTCTCAGCCAATCAGATGCAAGGATTTCAGTAGCTTATAAAACAGTTGTCGGACACGCGTTCTTCAAATTTATCGGCCGTTACATTAGCGCGCGGCCTTGTAGCGGAGAGATTCAAATTGAGATTCATGATGATCTGAAACAGCACAAGTGGAAGGCAAAAGACGTGCCTGCAATATTTCCGGACTTCATTTCAAAGGTAACAATGTATTTTAGAAAGTAATATCAATTCATTTAATATTATGCACAGTTTCTTGATGGGTATTTTTGTACTGTGATATCACTCGACAGGGGTTAAAGAGATGAGTGAGATCAATGAAGGTGTAAGCTTGTATCACTGTAGTCCCACCTATTGTGTGCTATGGTGGGTATCAACTTTCTGCATGCATATTTCATAACACTAGTAAGCGATGCTAGGTTATTTTGTGTATAGATCCATTGGCGGATCCAGGGGGGGGGGGGGGGGCACAGCCGGCCCGTGCCCCCCCCCCCCTTTTGGAAGAGAATTATGAGTTTTTACCATTGACGATCCGCCATTTTTTCGATTGTGCCCCCCCCCCCCTTTTAGAGTGAAGACCTTTTTTTTTTTTTTTTTTTTTGCTTGTCAGGGAATTATGGAGAGAAATTGGACCCCATAACCCCTTACTAAGCGATTTTGGAAGGTTTGACGAATTTTTTTATTTTTTTTTTGATGTTTGGGTTGGAGAGATAGTATTATCCATATATTTTGTATTAATAATGTGTTCTCTAATCTTTGGTCACATTTTCTGTTTTGGGGGTAACGTATGTAACATGTGGACCAACAACGCAATACAAGTCATGTATGTGACCTTTTATTTTTGCTACTTCATTAGCCGCTATAGTGAAAATTGCCTTTCTATGTATAGCAGAGACAGTCCCAGAAAAATGTATATATTTACAAATACATTCAGTACATTTTCAGCTCACAACGTAAGAAATGTGGACAGACTATTAATAATTAGCATGTCTGCGTGGCCAAATGTTACGCATGTTACGTGTTGAGCTCAAAATGTACTGAATGTATAGACATTTTTCTGGACTATCCATAAAGAAGCAATTTCACTACAGTGCGTCCCAGAAAGAAACGTTTTTTTTTCTATTGTTACAATCAAAATCTGTTTAACAGTTCGCGCGCTTTGTTCCTTTAGTTTCCGGTATATTGTTCGATTTTGACTTTCTGTTCATTCTTGCGGTATACTCCGATGAGTGCAAGACGAAAACTTCAATATGTCTCTCTTCAACGCCATTTTACAATCAATAACTTAAAAGATATATATATACATGTAAATGATATATGCAGTTGTATGTGGCTTTTTAAAGTATTAAATAAAACTGTGTCATGTGTCCTTTTCAGAGAAACCGATCACAGAATCTTCTGTTTGAGGCAATTACACACTTTTAGAAAATAATTGTGAAAGTCGCATTTGCGACAGATTTTAATATTTTTTCTTCCCGTTTGTTATAGTGTATTGGTTATATCACCCTATAACAGTGTTAATGGGGTCTAAACAGGATAAGCCAAACTTCAATAATATATTCTAGTATTGTTTTGAACTGATAGGTTACATATCATCCTTTACAAAAAATATGTATGGATAACACAAATGTCATTTCCATTTCTCAAAATTCATCAGATTTCATTCTTTAATGCAAAAAAAGTACAATACTCAGAAATATCTATTCAATTGGATACTAAATGGTATAACTGAAGGGAAGAAAGAAAAATGATACTCTTTGGAAATCGAAGTGCAACATTTATTGGTTTCACTTGTGCAAAGATAGCAAGTTTTGGGGGTTTGGTGTCCTGTTCCTATCCCCGATACAATACTATAAGTTAGATATATTCTGTACAGTGCGTAGCCAAAAAAAGGTAAAAATCTGTCACAATTACATTTCAAAACATTTTTTTTTTCCATGTCAATAGATGCCCAATAATCTCGTCTATCAAGTGCCACTAACAAAACAAAATTTATGTACCCGATTGGGCGAACACTGACTGTTTTGGTCCAGAGTGTGAAAAATGACTGTTTTGGTCCAGAGTGTGAAAAATGACTTGCGTCAAATTACAAAAAGAGGGAAAATTAAACCAGCAGTCGGAATAACTACACCCATTCAAACAAATTGCTCTTTGCCACACATTTGTAATTATAGTGTTATGACAGTCTAAGAATTTTTTGGCAATTGTCTATCATAATTTCATTTCATTGCCGTATCAATTGATTGATTAATTAATATTTGAATTTATTGATTGTTGATAACGTATTGATTGACTGACTGGCAGAGTGGTTGAAGGACTAACTGATTGACTGATTGACTGGTTGATCTATTGGTAGATGTATTGATGGGTTGATTGTTAACTGATTTTTTGGATCGATTGCTAGAATGATTTTTTCTTGAATGAAAGTCTGGCATGCGGATTTGATGTGTCTGTGAATTCTGTGCTTAAAGGATCTTGAAATAATTGCACATTTATTAATTCTCACCCATGCATAAAGCAACGAAATAATTAAATTTATGGGGCGTTGCTCGTTATTTCGAAGGGTCTTGTTCCGAACACACAAATTTATGATAGAAAATTCACACAAAATTCCTCAATCATAAATGTATGGAAAAGAGCAATTTGTTTGAATGGGAGGATCTTATTCAGACTGCTGGTTTGATTTTCCCTCTTTTTCACTTAGGAACAAGTCCCTTTTCACACTCTAGTAAAAAAAGTCAGTGCTCGCCCAGGCATCTATTAACATGTAAAAAAAAATATAAATATTTTGAAATGTAATTGTGATTGAGTTTTCAAAATTGTAATGTATTTCTTGATACGCACTGTAGTGATGCGACCTGAAATTGCTTGAAAGTCATCATACATTATGTTCATGAAACGTACATGTAATTACTTAAAGTAACATTTCCAGTGTTTTCTACATTATATTTTGCTTTTAGAAATGTTTTGTAAAGTGTTGCATAGTTTTTTTGTGTTTTTGTAGATGTGGTACTTGTACACCATTCTAAATATATTTGATAATTAGTAGTTAATTTGATTACAATGATTCAAGACATAAATGACATAAGTAAGTTGTTTCTTTGTATTTCATTCGTTACATGTAGTTGCACTGTCCTGCCCGGACCCCATGGATGCTTATATTTCATTTAAGGGGGAAATCACTCGAAAATTAGACAAAAAAGGAAAAAAAAGAAATATGGTTGATTTTAAATAAAAATGATAAAATCAGGGATGTACAAAGAACTTGATTGTGTAAAGTTAATAAAAAGAAGGATTCTTAAAAACAGTACATATTTTGTCATACGTGTTTTTACTTCAGGACTTTACATGCATGTCATACACGTGAAAATTTAGTGATAGTAATCGCTGAATTTTACGTGCTTGCTGAAAGAGGATCTGATTCTGACATTGAACGTGAATGCTGGTGTTTGATTAAGCGTGAATTCAGAACGTAGAATTTACGTCAATAAGAAGGGTGCAAAACGCGATGTATTAGGTGTATGGATGCGGTGATTATTTTCGTGATTTTGTGGTGAGAATTACGTGATTAAAATTTTATTTTATTGCACGTATTTTATAAGTGCAAAAACGAAAAAAAATGTATTAACTCATTCACTTTAATAAGCCACTTCGGGGATGCAATCTGAGCATGAGCAGATAAAGGTCATCTGTACCAAATTCTAAAACCCACTGACACTAATATTCGGTATGTGCTCATGAATGTCATGTAATCATTATTCAATTATGCACTAATGGTGCATTCCATGATATCCAGGTGGAAGTATTCTTTTTAAAGGGGGAAACAAAAGCTATTCATGAGGCACCTCTATCACTCCCAGAGTTATTTTTCTGAAGTGCACATAAAGGGACCCTCCATGTCTAAAATATCTGTGGATATTTGGGGTCATTTGTACAATCTCAGTACCATGCGCTAACCCCGAACTGGCTTATTTGTAGAGTGAATAACGTGATTAACTACAAACGATATTGACGTCAATTTTAGGTGATTTTGTTCCTTGATTTTAACGTGTTTCAGTGACGGTATTAATCGTTCATGGAAATACGTACAAGGGGAGTTCATGGAAACAGTGATATTTCTAGTGATTTTATGGTCAGAATTATAGTCCATTTTATTGCACGTGTGTTTTAAGTGACACAGTGAAAGTAACGTATTCACACATTTACTGCATTTTGAAGTGTTTGAAGAACGTTAATTGTTCAAAGTCGTTTACCTGATAATGACGTGATTTTAACGTTTGTTTATTGGGTTTACGTCCGAACAATATTAATAGGGATAACGGCATTGACATCCCAGAGGAATGGTTACTATCCATTCGGCGCCACTCGTCAAACCGGTTGGAACCAGTTAGCACCGCCCCCGCACCGGCGGGGGCCCAACAATGACATCGTGTCCGGTGATTGGCCAGCGGCGCCGACCAATCACAGCGCCCGAGTAGAGACAAACAATAGCAAGCACCAGGGCTCCCCGGACCCCCGCCGCGCCGCTGCTATAACACGCGCGCAGCGAGGTCTATGCTCATTGCCTGACGAAGACTGGCAGTAGCGGTCGAAACCTCGTAGCTTTCCTCGTGTGCATATCGTGAGACAACTGATCAACTTTTCGTCTTCAATTACCACCTCATATAATATTCGGTAAGCGAGATGCACAAATTTGTAATTGATGTACATTTTAGTACACAGAAGTATCATGCCATTTTTTTTTTGGAGGGGGGGGGGGGGGGGGGGGGGGTTCTGGGAGTCGCTCGCCCTACATAAAAAAATATATCAAAATACCAATATTTTGGCAAAGGTCACCTCATAATTGCATCGTCACAGCAGGAAATGATTGATAGAAAAATCTTATCCATGAGCTTGAAGATGAAAACTAATTTAAGTATAACCAACAAGTGCCTACATTTTTGCTTGCTCCGTGCACTCGCAAAATTGGATTGAAAGCACTCCATCACTTTTTATTTTACACTAGTTCTTCTACCAAAATACACTCCACCGACATTAAAAGGGAAAATCCACATTGAGAATATATAAATGAGAAATAAAATGAGAGAATAATGGTTCCGCAGGGCTGTCTTCGCTTTAAAATTTTTAATAATTATTCTTATACTTGTACATGCATCTGAAAGGCATGCGGCTGGTCAGTGTTCCAAACTCACCTACCCCCGACAAAGCAGTTAATGTAATGAAATTGGAAGATTTGTTATGTCGGTCCTTGAATCTTGGTGTCACCTGAAACCACAGGCCCGTCTCCTAG
The DNA here is from genome assembly GCA_025617745.1 of Heliocidaris erythrogramma. Taxonomy (NCBI): domain Eukaryota; kingdom Metazoa; phylum Echinodermata; class Echinoidea; order Camarodonta; family Echinometridae; genus Heliocidaris; species Heliocidaris erythrogramma. The sequence goes on along the minus strand of CM046862.1, from coordinate 33,165,138 downwards.
GTCTAGTAGTTAAGGCATTGGCGTTCTTAGCCAATGAACCTCGATCGATTCCCGGCGGAGACATTTTTTTTAAAAATCGACACAAAATAAAAAATCGAGCACAAATTTCAAAAGGAAGGACAGCTCTGGGGAACTCCCATTTAAGCTAAACAACCATTATCTCATTTCCTTTAATATCGCATTTTATGTAATATAATGTCAGTACACCATCATGCATATTGCCTCTCTGCCATGGGAATTTCTAAAACGGAATAACTCAGCCAAATAATGTTGTTCATAAGCCTAACCAGTATCTCACCAGTATCTCGTTATCAAAATTGCATGAACTTAAAATCAAGACGCATTTTAAGTTTTTCCTTAATACAATGTTTATTTGATTATGCTAATGCGGCATGGTACTGCAGTCTAGGCAAGGTGGATCAAAACAAGTTAAAAATAATTCAAAATAAGATTGTAAGATTTATCAATCACTTACCACCAAGAACACACATTGGGAAGAGTGAACTTGAAACAGCTGGTCTTCTTCATGTAAACCTTAGATCACAACAACTTTTAATTCACCATGTACATAAGATTTTTTACTCTAATGCAGTTCACTATATTTCAAATAATTTTACTCGCTCTTCAAGTGTTCATGGGCATGACACTAGAAATAGTCAATTTAATTTCGTAGTGCCTAAGCGGAAAGGTAAAATTGGAAATTCCTTTTATTTTAACGGTATTCTTTTCTGGAATTCCCTCCCAAATCATGTTAAGTCAGTTAAGAATTTTTTACATTTTAAAAGGGTGTTGAAGCATCATCTGAAAAATGTGTCTACTCCATAACTATATTTCTCCTCTCCTTTTTGTAGCTCAGATGGTTTTTTCCTATATTATATGACTTATGTAACCAACGTTTATTATCGATAGTTTCATTATGATTTTATGTATATAGTTTTTTCCGTTGAGTAAGTCTTGTTTTCACATTTATGTAATCTTCGCCCACTTTATAAAAATGTTATTATGTTTTATTTTGCTACTTTAGTACATTCTTATTACCTGTCGTACGTGTACGATAGTCTTGTAGCCGTACTAATGTGTTTTCTTAGTGTATATTTTAATCAGTTATTTAGGTATAAGGACCCCATTGGAAATAAGCCATTTCGGCTTTCATGGGCTATCCTGTCATGGTACCTGGTTATGTTTGTATTGCAATATACCTGACGAATAAAATAAAATCAAATCAAATCACTAACGGAATAACCTAGATAATGGAAGATACGCCCCTCCTCCTTGTCAAATACTCCCACCCATCCCCTCATAACAGAAAAAAAGGAACAACGAAATAAGAAGTCGAGAGGAAAATTATGATTGTTAGGTCCAGGAAAGATGAGATGATCCCCTCTTTCTTCGACTCCATTTCCTAACATGTACCTTGTGTAGAACAAGTGTCTCCCCCCCGCTTACACCTAGACTGAACTCGACCTACGTTACCCAATTGATCATCGAACTGTTCCGAGGTAAGGGCTGGCAAAAGATGACTTGCCATTCCGTCATGACACACCAACGTACTCTGCTTTGACTCTCCAACACTAAACGACTGAAATTAAAGCTAGAACATTTATCGGTCCTCCGCAAAATTCGACTACCAGTTTCCGGTCCGCCCATTTCTTTTTCATCCGACAAACTGTCAGAAGCTATTTTCTTTCCCGTCTGAAGCGAACATCGCTTAAATGTTTTGGTGTATGTTGCCACTTGTTCTAAAAAGACTTTCATCGTAGTGGACAATGAGCGCTTCTCTTGGCTTTTAATGGAATTTAATTCTAGGTAAGTTTACACATGGAACATAAGAATGTTCTATCTTTGGTCCTTATTTACTTGTTTTCGTATATTAGAAAAAGAATAACATCTCCGCTGTACTACTCTCTTGGTAGTCACTGCTCAATCATACTGGTGGAAATGAACGATACTTATTAGACAAAAAATATAACGCGGTTGCAGATTATCTTGCGACATCGTGATATTTTTTTCCATGTGATATTTCTTTTAAAAATAATGATAATGATAGCAGTTCCTTATAGCGTCTTACCAGTTACAATGTAACCGACAAAAGCGCGTACAGCGTTATTGATTCATATTTGAGTAACTCACTTTAGCCGTGAAAACGGAAGGCCTGACAAAAAAAAAATGATAATAATAATAACAAGTATTCTGGCCCAGGATTTTGTAGGTTTGGAGTCATTTTTAAAAGCGGTATTACCAAATGTGTCCTTAGACCAGTAATACACTCATCTAACCAGGGATACGCTGATTTGCCCGATGTGCAATTCATGAACTAAACAGGAGCTGGACGATTAGGCATACTGTAAGTCAACTTTATACTGAATTAACACCATAATGCGCTGTTCAAGTCCACATTTTTTTTTCAATCACTCCGTCTAATTAGAGGTTTTGAATTTACTTGATTTGATTTGATCTGATTTGATTTGATTTTACATGGTTTACTCAATGTAAACTGCATCGCCGCTAAAAGATGGATTGAGATTCTCTTGCATTGAATGACACATAAAATACATTCATTGTAAATGAGAAATTTTAATAGTGATAAGTAATAGAAATGATTTTGTATCAAGTATAGACTAATATTGACTAAGATAGCAACAGAGAATTCATAAATCAAACAATACGATTTGGGTGTCATTGGCTGTATTTTGGGGATAGTTAATGTGGTTGTTTTACATTTTATATCTCTGTCAATATAATCTAAGACATAGAAGCTGTGATAATAAAATGGGTAATCCAATACAAGTTTGGTAATGTAAATTTGGGGGAAAACAACAGTAAAGAAAAATTCTCATCAAAATTTGAAAATGATAATGAAATAATCAATTATCAAAGAATGAAGTCAAATATTTAATTGATTGGCTGTTCATTCTAACAAAGGTGAAAACCGGAAGACAAGCGCATGAATAACGCATAAAAACTAACAACCGAAGTGTTTATATATTTGGCCGTTAATAACAATGTCATAGCTAAACAGTTCATTGATATGGATAGGGATCATAGCAAGATGATTATGAAACTCATGTAAGAAAATCAGTGTGAATTAGTTGTAACAAGAGTTCAAAAATATAGGTTGTATATAATAATGCATTATGGCCTATCATGGAGTCATGGCACAATGTCTTCCTCCTCTTTTCAGGAGTCGGAAGTCCACACATTTCTAACATGATATAATCAGAGTATTCTGGTCTATAGCACAGTGATTTCAGTACAAAGGAGGATATGGACATAATACCACAGTTCAAAACTCCAGCTTTCCATTTTGAATGCTGAAATAAATTTTGAAAAAAACCTTTCTGGCGAATATGATAGGATCATTCTGTAAAACAGTTTCAGTTGTGACGTTTTTATTCACTCATATGTTTACTCGTAAGGTGGAAATGTATGAATAACGGTGTTTAAAAATACAATGATGCAGATGCATGTGGGTAAGCATGATGAGGGACTTCGGAAAAAAAATATTCATTTAACCCTAAAAAGGCCGGGATATTTTGGCTATGCCACAGCCGGATATCTCGACCGTCGAGCGCGCGATTGCGCCGAAAATCGGCACACACGTCGTCCACAACGTAATCTACCAAACTGTATAGTTAAATCCTCTGAAAAATTTTCACATTCGTTAATTATGCAAATTTATGCATGAAATCAAAAATTTGCTCTAAATCATTAAATAAAGCTCAAAATATGCCAATTTTTGGTCTAGACACAATCTTTCCAGTATTCTTAGCAAATATACTTGAAAAAAAAATCAGTAAATATAAAAATATTCATAGATTTCTAAATTTTGGCTGAAAACACATTTTGTATTGAAATTACACATGAAATCACGTTGTTGAGCAATTTTCGGTCTGACGTGCGAGTACGAAATGTTGCGTAACTTCGGAACCGCATGCCCGGACATCGCGAATTTGGTCTCAAAAGATGCGTGAGATTCTAAAGAAAAAAGTCATGAAACGCTGCGGCGACTCCTTTGCGCGTTGTGGGCATATCGCGAGAAACCTTCAGGGGGGGGGGGGGGGTTAAGTATGCAATAATTTCTTTTCACGCCCCCTCCCCCCCCCCCCCCCCCCTGAAAAGTAGGCATGCACGGATCAGTAGGTCAGGTAGAATCAATGCATGTTTCAAAAAAGAGATTTTTGACTCATAATCATGGTATTGAAATTGAAGTAACAATGAATAGTTTTGTTTAAAGAGTACAATGAGCGTGTGTCTGCGAGGGAGCGGGACTTCGGTAAAACATATTCGAGTTTCTCTTTCGTTTCCTTTCAACATTGAAATAATGAATGAATGCATGTCGGTGTGGGAGCGGGACTTCGAAAAACACATTCGGTTTGCTTCCTTCCAACATTGAAATGTTGAAAATAATAACAGTGTTTAAAAAATACAATGAATGCATATCCATGTGTGTGAGTGACTTCCGGAAAAAAAAAAACATGTTCCAGTTTCTCAGTAGGTCAGGAATAATTAATGCATATTTATTTATCTATTTATTTATTTGTGTTTTATTTATGATAAATAAAATAGTGGAGGGTAGTCCGATTCAGTTATGTAACTGCTTTACAACGTAGCCCCTCACAAAACTATAATATAAACAAAATATCAAACATGGAATCATTACATTCATAGGATACCGTGGAGAGCCAACCAACAGAGCATAGCAAAATCCCCCACTCCTCCCCCCCCCCCCCCAAAAAAAAAAGCCTATCCGAAACTTGACCACACAAGGAGACAGTACAGTGCAAAATTTCAGAGACACAATTAATAACATCATGAAGGACTAGGCAAGCCTAGAACCTCCTTGATAGCATCCCTGCGACAGCATTCCATGCCGAAACGGGCGGCCACCGCACAAGAAACATGCCAAAAAGCACAAGGCCCTCGTTTGTCAATTAGTCGGCGCTCGACGTAGACATACACAAACTAGTAAATACATTAAAATCTTTAAAAGCCAGATAGTTCTTCAAAGCATGTTACAAATTTTTTTACTTATTACAGTTTTGATCAAATGGTGGTAAGTTATTAAATGAATAATTTCCAGAGAATGAAAAGGATCGTTTTTCATATGCAGTTTTAGGGAGGGGTATTTGTAGACGGCTGTTTGTGGAATAAGTTATGGGTCGCATAACAGACAATGCTTTCAATTGGTACAAAATCATTCCAAATCTTATACGCTAAAAGACATTTTTGATACTTAATTCTTTGACTGACAGATTGCCAATTCAGGGTAGTTAATAAAGAACATTGTGAAGTTGAATAGTCTGTATTAAAAACGAGACAGGTGGTCTAAAATAGACCCCAGTGATTTGACTAGAGGCCATATTATCTAGGAAGAAAATCGACAAGATTTGTCAAACAGGATGAGGTCGAATGGAGAGGTCTGAACCCAGACTGTCGATCACATAAAGGCCATTGTTATTTAAATAAGCGTAAAGCTGTTGATGTACTGCCTGTTCTAATATATTTGAGACCGCTAGTAGAAGCAAAATAGGTCTAAAATGTTGTTCATATTAAGAACCACCTTTATGTATTGGAATAATATTAGCTTTGTTAAATTCTTGAGGGATTTTTCCTGTTTCAAGTGATTTATTAAACAATTTTGTATGACGTTTAACAATAGAAGAGACAGACTATTTCAATAATTTAAGATGAACGCCATCGACACCACCTGCTTTTTTAATATTAAGATTCTGCAATTCTTTCAGTATACGGGGATTTATCATTTCCTGAAACGCAGTTTTAAAGTTTTCTGTTCCAGATTCAGAGCAATGTATTTTACTCAAATCTTCCTGGAAATTTTGTTCATCAAATGCTCTGAATGATCTAAACCTGCTAATTTTGGGTTTAATAATCAAATGCTCACATTTACTACTAAATAGATCAACGAGTGATCATTTAATCCGATTGTTTAAAATTAGTGTTATTGACATTCGTTCCTCGTAATTTTCTCAGCGATTTATTTCAGAATATGTAAAACCAATATATTTAAACAAATTACAATAAACCCGTGAACTAAATAAACAAGGTATTCTTTGCTTCTTCTGTGACGTACCTTTGCACTGTTATTTATTTTTATTTTTTGGTTTGTTTAACGGTCAGATTTGACTATCCCGGCTTAAATAGTCAAATCTGACTGATATAGGCCGTTAAAAAAATAAAAAAAAAACAGTGCATAGGTACGATTGATGTTCTATTAAAAAATAGAATCATGTAGTCTAGTCGCATTCAATACGCATGATATTGTATCGTACTGAGGCTAGTCTTTTACTTAGTCCCATTACACCTTTCCTCTCAAGACAAAACTTCTGCTGGATTCTCACTCGTGAGTGACTCTATATGTTAGGGCACTTGACAAGGGTCAAAACCCAGATAGTGTGTTCACAAGATCAAATATCCGCGTTGTTCATAGAGTCATTGATATGAATGCATGTTTTGTTCACATATCGAGTTGCGGGTGCACTTCTCATTTCATTACTGCTGCAGTAGTCGGCCTTTCCTATTTCATGACTACAGCCCACCTTCATATCTGTACTTGTTGAACTCTAGATTAGGTATTTACAGTGCTAGTCATAAATTTCGGTACACCCTGGATGTTGATAATGAGTTTATACTTCAGTGTTTATTGAATACCCATAGCTTACAATAAGGATATAACAATACATGCAATTTTAAAGTACCTTTTCTGTTCCAAATCAAAAGAAGAACAATGTATGCATTGTCAGAAGTAGCCACAGTTTGGTTAACGAATTTCAAATGTAATATAGATATTACTGAATTGTCCATTTAGTATTTTAAATTGTTCAGGGGATGTTGCTTAGACCTTCCTATTCAGCTTGTCCAAAATAAGCTATTTAGATTTCCGCTTCAAATACAGAACATACCAAACCATTGGAATTATCTAACATTGTTCATATATTTATTTCAACAAAAGATTTCTTTTATAGCTCACATGCGTCTTGGGGTCCCTTTGCTGTGAATTTTTATTTTCAATCCCATTTATGCATTTCCAAAAAAGAAAGAATGCTTGGAAGTCCCTCTTAAGGAAAGTTTGTAAGTTTCGTGTTTAAGTGACATGTGCAAAGGGTGTTTCCTGCTTGCCATTTCCCCACTGTAAAGCACGGATGAGGATAAATGTGTAAACTAAATTCTCTGGAGCTGTTTTCATGATGATTAAGTTGATGTTTTATACTAGTTTAATGATATTCCTGACAGCCATAGATGCTACAACGGAGTGCCAACCCCCCCCCCCCCCCCCCCCCCCCCCCCCCCCCAGCAATGCAACCTATTCTGCTTTGACTCAGGGAACATCTCCCACAACATCACTGTAACAACCCATAGGGCCTAAATATAGGTATATTCAAGCTGCAAAGAATAATGGATGGACATTTTAAGTTAATTACTAATCAAGTAATCATATGAATGATATGAACATGGTACATAATGTTGATTTAAAAGGCTGCAACCTAAACAAGCTGTGTTAAATTTGGAAGAACTCTAAAGTATCTATGTGTCGGTATTTTATTAAATTTTCACAAAATAGTGTGTTAAATCACATGTAATGTTAGCCTGCTTTCAGTTTCAGTTTTCAAACCAAACGGAGAAAGAAAAATGCACCTGTCATTATCAAAATATGGTATATAGATTATCTTCATAATAATATGTAGGTCAGCCAATAGGAGCACCCCATATTATAGTATACAAACTTGTAATTATGCATTTGAGAGCTCAACAAAATCATTACATCGGAGATAAACACTGATGTAATAATAATACTAATACATAACATTTATATTGCGCTTAATACAAATGTTTCTAAGCGCCGAAGTATTATTACCCCCGGCTCTAGCTAGGCTACCGAATTCGGTGCTCACAGCATTCAAGGAATAAATTTCTACCGGGTACCCATTTACTACACCTGGGTGGAGAGTGTCAAATGTAGATTAATGTTGTGTCAAATTGATTACAAAATCCAGGGCGTAACGAAACTTTTGACAAGCACTGTATTGATTATTATTGCTATTATTATTACAATTATAATTATTACTATTATAATTATTTTTATTACTATCATTATTATAATTATTAATGTTATTGTTATAATCAATATTATCGTTAGTAGTCGTAGTAGTAGTATGATTATTAATATTACTATTCTCCTATTATCTCCTAATACGTTCTCTTTCCGTTTTATTTACCATGTACATATTCAGCTTCGTTCTGTGTAGACCAGGCTCTCTCACAAAATCGCCCTGAAATCCAACAGGACGGAGAGTTGTTTGGGTGGGTTCGCGCATACGCCAAGCTAGTTTTGCTCAGTTGGCGTACCTTCATGATTTAAAATACCCAATACTGTCGGTCTCGTGGCTATAATCATGATAACGCCCACCAGAGAGCCAATGTCGAAAATCATCTAACGGGTGGCTATAAGAAATAAATGACCAACGCAATTCTGGGATCAAGCGAGAGTATCATATCCTCTGAAAAGTGGGAAAAATTCCCACAAGACAAGTGATAGACCGAAATCATTGGTATCGTAGACTTTAGTGATGACTTTTAATAGTCATGTACTGACAATCTATACTCGTTGAAACTGAATATAATTTCCATTTATCATTCTCTCTTAGTAACGGGCACCCTCAACATAAACCATCTGCTCTTGGACAAAGCCTCACAAGACTACAAAAGGTACATCTGGGTTGAGAACCATTTCTCCTGGAGTATCTTCCATCCGGGGTTTCCTTAAAGTTGTGAGTAATCATCCTCTCGACAGGCTTGCAAAGACCTAGCTACGCCTATTAACGAAAAGATTCAGCTTGGGGCAGAAGGTAAATGTTGAAGGACATGTGGAAGAAAGTGTTTTCTCTTCTGATGCCCTCAGTATGCACTGGTCTGGATAGATCAGGATCGTTTTTCAGTGCTGATAATCTGATAACTGGACAAACCTATAGTACCTGCAGACTTTACGTCTATACTACCTACTGAAGTCAACTAGTAACACGACTATATATATTTAGAAACATGGAATCTTATTCTAAAAGCAAGGAGCCCCGTATCAAGCAAAGTCATTATCATAACTATCTGTTGATGTGCCTGGTCTTAAGTTTTGGAATTTCCTGCACTATCTTGCCTAATATATCAGCTCAAATTAACCAAGACACCTCGAAAAGGGGTCCTCTAACCTACATCAGTACGCGATGCTGCCTTTCAATAGCTACCATCTTCGTTGGAATTTGGGTATGGTATGTTATCCGAAAGAGGGATATTTTTCATAGGAACCAAGACATCCTTTGGCCCCTGAGATGTCAGCATTGTGCGGAAGTCATTGGTATCCCCACTCAGCCGAAGCCTACTCGTGATGGAAATACGGTGCGACATCATCGAGCATTGTTTAGATCAAAATCCTTGGACCATGTTGACCGAATAGGTTGTGGGGGTTCTAACGTGTCACTATCTAGGCAGCCGAATATTTCTAAAGAAGTGCATAATCTTATATACCGCAAGCCACACAGATCTCTCCTAAACACTTTCTACATCTTTGGAACAATCGGTCTATTCAATATTCCTTTGCCATTTGTCGCTTACATAGTTTGTCTGTGTACTGTGGATAACATTCTGACAACTCAAATTGCAGCTGTAGTGCAAATGTTGTTGGATGTCATTTTAGCGGGACTTGTTTTCTTTATCATCATCTTTTTCAAGAACTTCTATGATGCATCATTCGTTGACGACAAGAAGTTTGTATTTCCGTTTGCGGTCTCGATTGGTTCATGCTTGTGGCTTGCAGCCGACAGGGAATTGTATCCACTGGCGGAAATAATGAATCCCTTGTATGCTCGGAATGAATATCCCTGTAGCCCTCTGGGGCAGTTTGGAAAATTCGTTTTTCGTGACGATAGGATTCTGACTCCTTTGTATGCCGAGACTGCTATTATCTGCGCAGCAATGATGTGGCATATGTGGTCATCCATGGTTCCAAGGTCTTGTCTGAAATCCTCTATAACTACCACACAATGCCAAAGCCTAGGTCCAATGTACATTGAACCATTCTGGAGAAAGAGTCTCTCTAACATCGTTAGACGTGGACGGTTGAATTTCCTTTCGATAACGTCGTCTAGAGAAGAAAGAATAAACCTATTGCCAAAATACAGAGAAAGGCAGTGCCTGGAATTTCAGAAGAACGTCATACCTCCAGTGGTACTTGGTTGTATCCTTCTTGGAATCACATATTTTTCATTGTGCCAAGTTCTCGAATATTCTTCATTGGGATTACCAAATAAATACCACACAGTAACTGTTACTTACCTTAAGTGGTTTCTCCGGATTGTAGTTTATTTGCCTCTCTTTGCTTTGTACCATTATTGCACTGACCTGACTGGTTTTCGGCAGAGAAGTACAGTCTCTCCTGTTTCTTCTTTCATAGGAGAACACGATCTTATCCTTTTAGTTAGCTGCATTGGCATCTTCACGCTAAACATATTCCGCTTTGTCAGTGCAGGAGGGATCCTCTTGCAGACCCCCCGACCTCCTGAAGATATTACTCTTGCTTGCTTTGCTGGCGTATTCGCCATATTTGAATCATATTTGGCTTGGGTTATGACGTCATTCATACTCGTCGTTCAGCGACAGGAGATTAACGATACACAGTGGACATCGATTTGCTTGATCTATACAGGTATCCTAAATGCGACCCAATGGGTAATTGAAAGCGTGGAGACTCAAAGTTGGGTAGAACTCTCGACGTACTACGGACCTACGCAAGGAAAGGTGATCGGATCACTATTACAGCCTGTTATATCTTTGTATGGTATTCATTCAGCAATGATTGCTTATGAATCGTTCAAGAATATTCGCAAGGATTTCTAATCTAGAATGAACGCACTGGTAAAGCAAGATTCTTGAGGATTCGGACGTGTTGACTCTAAAAATAAACATTGTGTAAGAGAATGGCGACATTTGAATTTCAGAGGTGTAGCAATTGATAGGTCTTGAAGCATTTGGGAAATTGAGAAACAAAAAACCATTCCGTAAGGTAAATGCACCAGAAATCTAGTTTTGAAGGGTTTAAATGCAAATTTTTTCCAAAGCACGTCACTTTGCCCCCCTCTCATAATCATTTTCTTTCGGGATCTCTTAATTTCACGCCCCCAGTATATAGTTCTTAAATAACATATAGGGTTCAAAATCTGAAAAAATAAAGATGTAATTGCATTGCTCACTATATCATGTAAGTTTCATATGACTCCTGCTAAATATTGCGCCCCCAATTATAGGATAAAGTGTATAAAACAGCATTTGCAAAGGTTCAACTTTTGAAAGAAATCTTCAACTTCAGGTAGCCTTGCTGGATTTCTCCACTTTTTCTCAAGCATATAGGGTTTTCATTAGTTTTGCTTCCGATTGTAGAAGTGAGTCATGAACACGGATCGACACCCCTGCTCAAACATTTCAGGTACGTTCACTTTATAACAATAAATTGTCCAATTCACAAATAAATATTCTTGTTTGTTTGCTTGGTTTTATTTCCTTAAAACATTCATATTTTACGTGATTGACCATTTATTATCCATTTGCAAATTATAATTTTTTTTTTGAATGTTTACTTACGATTGACATGCATCTTTTATAGGTTTTCCCGCTCGATTTCATATTTTTGTCAGTCAAATTAATTTAGATGCATTCAAATTCAGACACTATCGTCTAACGATCTCGATATCGGTCTTTCAAATTTTGAATGGAGTCATTGAAATTCTTTTCGAGACAAGCGGATTAAATTATCCGCATTCGATTTATTTTCAGGGCATTCAAATTAGCGATCGTTCTTACTAATTCCTTTTACTACTATACGGTTTCAAATTTCATGCATTAGATTTCAGTGTTCACGCATTCACATTGTTTGGGCATTCACTATCATTTTAAGGAATTAATTTTAAAATCATAGATTCGTTGATCAACTTTCACGGATTTCGTGGTTTTTAATGTACTCAAACTTATACTGTCTCGTATATTTAAAGGGTGGGAATTCCAAAATTTAGGAGCTGTATATGAAAAAGTATTCTGGGTTAATGCCATACAAGAAGAAAAGGACAGATACATACCACCCGACTGTTCTTTCTTATTTGCAAATGAATTTGCGGACCAATCGCTCCCACGCTAGGTCACGGTCAAGCGACACCCCTTCGGAAGTAAATTTAACGATAGGGAGGGGAAGGGGAGTTGCAGGGAGAGTGGAAGACAATTTATGAAAAGTGTATAGGAGAAAATGAGACTAGTTGTGAAAAACAGGATATTGAAAGTACAGGCAGAAAGTTCTCCGATAATACAAAACAGTAGCGCGTTCAAAAGAGTAGTCATTATAGTATGAAAGGAACAGTAACTAACTTTTTCTAAATAAAAATAATAATTGGGTAATTAGCGAGTATACTCTTGTGTTCGACTTCCTGTGCATTGTCCCTATAGAAAGTTGTGGGATTCCTGAAAGGCAGGTCTGCTTTATTTTGAGAGCCAGTATAGCTTTGTGTTCAGAGGGTAGTCGCAGGGAAATTCCAGGGCAAATTCAAAATCCTAACCATTTACGACCTCTTCTGAGGCGAATCCAGCACAGAATGAAGGGTCTTTACCTTGACTTTATAAATATGTAGATTCGCCACTTTTATATAGTTTTCAAAATACCAGTGAAACCATGTTGATAGATCGTTCTGTAATGTAGGGTGTATACATGTATTTTTTTAAAAAATGTTATGAGGGAGGGGCAGGGAGTTAGTGTGTAGTTGGCTATCAAATTAAGAACCTGTATTGAATTTGAAACTACTGTTCACAGTCGGAAGAGTTTAAACTGCCAAGGAACGAAGTTGCGTTTAAAAAACGAACGCATTATGCTCTCTCCATCTTTTTCAACGAACACCAAAAGCAGGATGTGCATGGTTTCGCGCTTGGTGCAAAGAACAAAAGAGACACTGCAGAACAATATCGTTACAGGTTTGCATTTAACTAATAGTCAATAAACGAAGCATTTCTAAACTTTTAGTGGGTAAAAACCCGTCTTCATAGAAATCGGGAACTTTTCTAGGTTCCATTCATCATCTTAAATCAGAATGATAGAGCGGGATCTGTTGATTTGGTCTTAAAGAAAGCAGTACTACCTCCCTCTTCCACTTTAGCACAGGATCACAAGTAATAAAGAATAAAAATCGATACTGCAATCAGTGGGGTTTTTTTTGGATGAGTTTAGATGAAAGAAAGGGAGCGAAACATAAAGAGAGAACCTATTTTTATGATAAACTGTTGAATTTTCACTGTTGCACATTCACATTACTTTCACACTTTGGTTTTTCTTGTGGGTTGAGGTAATTGTCCTTCTACATCAACTCACTCATCAATCCCTTTTATCAATATTTCGCTTCTTGTAATGATGCTTTATGAAATTAATATTACTGAACGACTATTTTATATAAGTTTCTGGACATTTAATATACGAGTTTTGCTTTTAAACACGTCCAACTGTTTTCATCATCACTTAGGTCATTATTTGTGCATCATATACCGATATTTAATTATGTGCCTATAGCTATGGAAAATCATCATTGTTATTGTATTGATTTTATGTAATTATGTGCCTATAGCTATGGAAAATCATCATTGTTATTGTATTGATTTTATGTAATGCACTACAGTGTATTATGTTAATATGTTTGAAAACAGTCAATAAATCTGAATATGAATTCAAGTATTACCACGAACACAACATAATGTAACCAAAAACCTGGCATATACCCCCAAATGGGGTTAATCAGAGAAATAATCAACACCATGATAACAAACCATACTTTTAAGGCTGTTCAAATTCTGAAACGTCATTATTAGAGAAGTACACTATGAATTTCTTGAATACCCCAAATACAAACATGTTGGTGTTAGAATTTGCCTTCACGATACAAAAACTGCCCATTTTAAAGGAGAATTAACCCCTGATTACAAATTTACTTATATTGGAAGGTGTAATATATTCCTACTTATTGGCCTAAATCATTTTCTAATAAGATATCAGAAAAGGGTATAAATAAAGATATTCCAACACCCGGTATCGTTTCCTACTCATTTACATGGGGGCTGCCATTTTCTTGCTGATTTGGAGTTGTACATGAACCATTGAGAAATGTTCCAGTCAGGAAGATATTTTGAATCCAAATCCTAAATTGATTTTCTTCATTACCTAAAATCCCATATGTGACGAAAAATATAAAGTGGGTGTTTACATGTATTATAAAAATTAAATCTTTATAATTGTCTGGTTTTGCTTAACAAAAATGTATTTTCTTGGGTTTGCCAAACAGAGCAGAACATAATATATGCAGCATGCATTCTGACTTTTCAAGTCCATTATCCGAAAGCAGGTGAATGCATAGTTTGCCGCTATAGATGCTCAGGGAAGAAGCATCCATAAAATTTGAATTAATTTGCTCCGTCCCATACGTCCAGTATCGAGAAAATAGATTTCTATTAAGCGAATATCGATTTTCAACAGAAATATATAAGGAAATCTTCAGTTTAAAAATAAATTGACATATCTATTCTATATTTTTAATCTCAAATGGGTTTTTAATTTTGAAAAAGGCAATTGAGCATTTGGATTAAGAAAATCTTCTTGTATACATAAACAAAATGGCAGCCCCCATGTGCTGCTAGCAGACGATACATATTGCTAGCAGATGGTAAATTTTGCTCAGAAAATCTTGATTCGTATCGATCTCGTATATTTTGACCCGAAGTCATATAGTCTAACAAGTAGGAATAAATAAAACCTTTGAACATCATCTTTATTTTTGAGCGTAATTCCCCATTTTAACTATCAAGTTATGTCGCATCGAAGAGGTTAAGGTGTTAACGCCTCTTATACGCATTGGCTTAGATTCCGGGGGATGTAGGATATAATTATGTATCCCCCCTTTCAATTAGGCCTGTCCCCATTATGAGCACGTTTGCGCACCCTCCCCATAATGGACCCCAACTCACCCCCATGAGAATCTGGGGTACGCATTGAATATATCATACCTGTCAAAACATCTGACTCCAATTCTTTAGATTCTCTCCCCATTTCAGGTTATTACCCTTTCTTCTGTATTGCTTGTGAGATAAATTGGAGTAGAAAAGGAAAAATTTAATAAGAAATAACTTTTTTCTTGTCATCATTAGCTATTGCCAACTCATAGCCATGTTTTTATATCACTTTGTGTTATGATTCGCGCTATTTCACAGTTTCACACATTTTCCACCTCACAGAATTATCATTTAATTGTCGGCCTAGTGTCTTCGTTGTATGCCAAAGCATCATGCATAGCATATTACCTTAAACAAACGCGATGTACGATAAACATGCCCCAAGCAAACGCCATGTACGATAAACATTCCCCAAGATAACATTTGCAGTTTTACAAAATATATAGAATGAGGGCAGAGCAGAAGATATTTGATTATAAATTTCGGGTTAGATTTTTCAAAGACAGATTTCTTCATAATGTTAGGGGTTTGAGTGCGCAGGAGGGAAGATCCCCAAACGAAAATGCTGCATACCGTCGCTTTTTTTTTTTTGCTATTAAAGAAAAGAAATGATGTTAGCAGTATCAAAGATTTCAATCCCCTTGAAATAACTCGCTTTCCAAGTATTTAATGGATATGCAGGGAATCATACTTCAACATAGTATATTTTGGCTTTTCATTGTTCATTTTGAAATTCGGGGGGTCACCACATGATTGAATTTTTGTACCTGTCCGAAATGTCTGAAAACTTTCTGACAACGAGAAAAAAAAGTTTATCAGGTTATCACATTTTTTGGGTATAGTTTTCCTAGAACATTCTTTGACAAGCAAAAAAATAAAAGGTTATCACATTTTTTAGGGTCTAGTTTTCCTCCAAAATTCTCGGACAAGCACAGTGATGTATTGCCTCCGCCACTTTCTGTTTTTCTCAATTCCCACCTTTTTTTGACAACCAAGATTTCTTCATATTTTGATAGCTTAAGTATAGCCCTAAAATAAGTCTTAGGTATAACAAAAGTATAAAGAAAATAGTGATGATAAAACAAACGCTAGCAGAATTTTATACACGACAAAGCCGTCGCTCTTCGTACGTATTATGCAGTATACATCTAGCTCAAATTTCATACATTAACCAATAGAGGGAGGTATTTAACAATCGTGATTGCCAAAAACTTCAAAGAAAATCGTTGTTTTTTTGTTTTTACATTGTGCAAAATGTTTTATCAGTGCATGAGCCTTGAAGTTTTCACCTTTCGTTTTTGTTTCCATAAAACAATCTTTATTCAGACTGCCAAATCTGTTGATTTAATTAACGTTATAACATATTGTATATTTGTTGTCTATGAGTTCTTTTTTTTACATTGTATGCAAATATAATTATATGTCTGGGGAAATACGAGTGTAGCACAAAGTATATTGCACGAAATATTATGTTCCTTTGATGTTGTGACAATGTATTAAAGATCTTAGTTAAGTAAAAATACAATGGCCTTTAAAAAAAATGTGAAAGAAAGGGAATATAATATACATTTTTACATAATTCTGTTATCTGTTTTAGATTGAATATGTTCAATGAAAAATATTTATTGGTTTATGATGTATGAAAAATAATGTCACATTTTTAGTTCTGTGCAATTTTCTTTGTATTTTCTTTGTATTGATAGTCTGAATGGAGATTTAAAAAATAAAGGAATTTCGTGATAACATTTATGACAACAAAATTTAGAATAACAAAAATTTGAATTTTTTAAATAAATGCGCCTTTTCGTTCTGTCTTAATTTTGAAACTGCTTCATTTAGGGGGTCTAAAATAGTACCTTCACATTTTCTTTTCCGTTTTATAAGAAAATCTTTATTCAGATTACCTAATTTATATATAGTGATTTGATTAATTTTCATATTATGTATATTAATGAATTATTTTCTATAATGTATGAAATAATAAAATTATTCAGCTGTGTTAAAAATACTATTGGTAAAAAATAATGTAAGGAAATATATAATGTACCAATATTATGTTCTTTATAATTGTACTTTTGATGTGATATATTTCGTATTTAAAATCTGAATAATAAAGGCAAAAAACCTTTAAAAAAAAAATAGCCCTTACAATGCGAGAGCGGCCTACTGCGGCGGTCCACATGCGAGAACTTCCGCTACATTGACCAGTCAGGGGGAATGAGAAAGGTGGCCTGGCCTCAGCGACGCCGCATGATTTCGCGTGGAGATGCACTTATTCCCCACTGTAAAAGCTTTTAGGAAGCGCCCTTAACCGCATACATTTTCGTATGTTTCTAACTCGATATAAGCCCCACATTCCCCATGCGTCTCAAAGTTGCTATAAATGTGCGGATCTTCACTAGCCATGCCAGCTTTCCTGTCATCTTTGGATTTTTCCATGTTCACGTAGACACCATCAGCAACGAAGGTCATATCCGACCCATTGCCTGTGAACTTTGTGGTATATTTTAGTTCAGACACTGGCAGAGGTAACTGAGACGGCTCATTCATGGACTGGTATGTTGATTCATCCGTAGAATCTTGCTTTTCTGGACCCAAACTGACTCGATGTTGAACTGGCTTGGACCCACTTCGGCATTTGCAACAATACTTCCTAATGAGACACACGACAATCACAGCAACTACTATCACCAAAGACGCAGTGGGAAAAAGAAATGCAAGATTAATTGGGAAAGTTTTAACGAGATCGAAAATGTCAATGTTACCATTTTGCTCCGTAGGGGTAGCTATAGACGCGTTGGAAACGTTAGAAACATCAAAGTGGAAAGAAGCAGTACTACCAATTTCAGTGTTCCTCACATGCGCTCGAGTAGATGAGCCGTTCAACGAGGGGTGTAAAGATGTTGATAGTGCTGTACTCTTTATTGTCTGATTTTTAGTAGTTTGCAGATGCATTGTCGGCGATAGGAGAGAAGTGGTTGTGGGTGACCTCGTGGTAGGGATTTCACAACTTCCTCTGTCTGAAGTATTTAAAGGAGATTATAGAAAATTGAAAATATATTATAAATATTATATATACATGTGTGTATATATATATATATATTTCTCTAGATTCCGCATTTGGGAGACATGGCTTTGTCATTTTAATTGTTCCGCGTGTCTCCCTAAAGCGGTTTCGTGTCTCTGTAAAGCGGTGGTTTCTATTATGACGAAATAAACTGCATTGTTACGTGTCTCCCAAATGCGGAATCCAGCGTAATATATCTATATATCTCCCATGGAAAGAAATAGAATAATGGTTGCGTAGCTTGTTTATCTACAGTATTTTATTTTCATTTTCATTTTTTTTTTTTGGATCTATTTCATAAATCAGGGGGTCATTTATCAAAGAGTACCATAATGTTCATTCTTACGGCCATGACAGTAAAATGGAGGTGTGTGGTAACACAAACGGAAATGATTTCAGGAGAGGAGTGTGACTGGGTGATATTGGGATTGGATGGCAGTGAAAAAAGGTTTAGTCCGAAAGGGTGGGTAGCGTCGCTTCGCTTTGACGCGAACTCCACCATTCGTCCAAAGCACCCGGTTTTGCCGAAAGGATGCGTTGACTTTTTCTAAATATTGTTATTACCATTATTATCAAGGGCGGATCCAGGATGTAAGGGGGGGGGGGGGCACAGAAATGCAGGGCTGTCATCAGGGACGGATCCAGGATTTTGTAGAAGGGGGGAGCACAGAAATGTATGGCTGTCATCAGGGGCGGATCCAGGATTTTGTAAACAAAAAGAGGACGGGCATAGAAATGCAGGTCTGTCATCAGGGGCGGATCCAGGATTTTGTAAAGGGGGAGGGGGCACAGAAATACATGGCTGTCATCAGGGACGGATCCAGGATTTTGTAAAAGGGTGGGGGCACAGAAATGCAGGCCTATCATCAGGGCGGATCCAGGATTTTGTAAAGGGGGAGGGGGCGGGGCACAGAAATACATGGCTGTCATCAGGGGCGGATCCAGGATTTTGTAAAAGGGTGAGGGGCACAGAAATGCAGGCCTATCATCAGGGGCGGATCCAGGATTTTGTAAAGGGGGAGGGGCACAGAAATGCAGGGCTGTTATCAGGGGCGGATCCAGGATTTTGTAAAAGGGTGAGGGGCACAGAAATGCAGGGCTGTTATCAGGGGCGGATCCAGGATTTTGTAAGGGGGGGACAGTAATGCAGGGCCGTCATCAGGGGATCTAGGATTTTGTAAAAGGGTTGGGGATAAAATGCAGTTCTGTTATCAGGGGCGGTTCCAGGATTTTGTACAAGGGGAGGGTGGTACAGAAATGCAGGGCTTTCATATAGGGTGGATCCAGGATCCTCTCCCGGTTTGCCGAAAGGGTGCTTTTGGACTTTTTCTAACGTGATATTAATGACAGTGGCGGATTTAGGGATCCCGGCCCGTGCCCCCTCATTTTGAAGTATGATTTGTGCCCCCCCCCCCCCCCCCCCTTTAGAACTGACTACCCTTTTCGTTGCTTGTCAGAGCATTATGGGAGGAAAAGTGGACCCCATAAAATCTGATCCCCCCCCCCCCCTTTCACTGAGCGACTTTTGGAGGGCTAGTGAAGAAATTCTCGCCATCCCCGCCCGAGTGATTTTAAAATACGGATCTTCCTCCAGAGTTGACAGCCCTGCATATCTGCCACCCTCCTTTTACAAAATCCTGGATCAGCCCCTGTTGACAGACCTGCATTTCTGTCCTTTACAAAATCCTGGATCCGCTACCCACCCTTTCGGACTAAGCCGTGAAAAAAGGAGTGTAGAGAGAAGTTTGCTTCTTGCAGGGGAGGGGGTGTTGTAGGGATGATGAACCAAGCAATGCATTATGAAGTCATCACTCAGAAAACATGGTACGATAAAAATTGGATGGCAATCATTCTTAATGTGACTAATAAATAACAGACTTTCGCTTTCATGCTGACACTTGAAAATAAATAATTATTTTAAAATAAGTTTTGTGTGAAAGATTTTTACACGTTCATTGAATCAGTAAAATAAGCGAAACTATTCAACACTTACAAATGATTATTAATGATTAAAAGAAAAATTAATTGTTTAAACAAGGAAGTATAAAACATACTATTTCCGTATACTCCTTTTACACTTGCCATGCTCGCAAGTGAAATAGCATCTACTGCTATTCGCCCAGTCCGATCATTCCACATAACCTCGAAACGGATCTAGGATAGTTGAAGATAAGACCAGAGTATTATGAACAGGGTTAAAACTGAGAATAATTCGGCTGCACGTTATATTGTACACATGAATTTACATGATGTCAATTACATCGACATTGTACTTACGTGTTTTTTTTTCTTCAATAATTTCTTTTCAATTCACGTAACAAAAGAATGACAATGGCATTTAATTTGTAAAGTAGAAAACTAATCAATGCGTGACGAATGTTTGAAGGTAGTGTAGTTACCCTCTGTCTTTCTGTATAAAAGTAATCAATAGTTATTCCTCATTTTTATTCGTTTTTTGTTGTTGTCTTTTTTTTTAAGGTCGAATGGATTTCCTATAGTAAGTGATTTTACTTTTGAGAATGTATTAACATGTAAGGCTCTGTCAGATTATATACCTTGTGTTTTCCCTTTATTTACCTCTGGCCAATTCCAGCCTTCTTCGTAGCAGCAAATAAAAAGATCTGGGGATTTGATCCACTCTTCCTCCTTATTGGTGACGTCAAATATTACGTCATTGCAAAGCCTGACCCTGAGTCTGCTTCTCCCCGTACCAAAGAATTTGTAGATAAAGGAGAGCCGCGCGTAGGCTGTGGACATCTGGAAACGTGGCAATCGAAATAGGGACCGGTCATTCTGATCTCTTGACCAAGAGATGAAAAACCCACCTAGAGGATAAACGTAAAAGGACAGACTTTTCAACAAATTGAGCAGCAAACCTATACAAGTAATTAACAAAGTTCTGTAAAGTTGATGATAAACTTTTGTCTTTTTCTTCATTCTGATAATGCTGATAATATTCTTGGTTAGTCTTCGAATCTGTATTTTTGTATATAATTATGTAAATTAATTGATTTTCCTGTAACTAATTTCTACAACTGATTATTACTCTCTTTTTCCCCCTGTTATTTCAATCTTTAGAATATTGGTTATGTGCATATTGAAGGCTGATAGGGCCGTTGTGGCAGTTGTGGCAGCTGTGAAACTGATAATGCTACCCTGTGTAGATAAAACTGCAAATAGATTTTTAAAAAATACATATTAATAAGTCTTTGCGATCGTGTTCTGTAACGTTTTTGTTTTGTTGTTGTTGGTAATTTCATACATTTTCACAGTCACCCGTCTTAATTCAAACAAAGCTCACCATTTTTCTTCCATGTTGAGTCTAACCAGTATTCGTCAAGGTAGTCATTACCACTAATAACTTGCCATCTTGAATTATGAACCTGAGTGACGTCACAATCATGTAGTCCTGTGCCGGTATTGGAGTCCAGTGTCCCAAAATCGCAGGAGAAACCACCTATAAATGTATGAATATAAAAATCAAAATATCCTATTCTTGAAACGATGTGAACTGTCTTTGCGGCAATGCACGACAAAGGACAATTACAGTATGAGCATACATAATACTTTAAAGAGAATACAACGATTTGACAGTAAAAGGCATACAGTTCCATATTCATAAAATATGGCTGCTACGCCATTAATTTCGATGGATGGCCAAAAAAAAAGGCCCTATAATAATAACAACATAAGATTTGTCCTTTGTGATAAGAAAGTCGAAAAGAGAATTTATTTTCTTTATTTCCATGTATTTTGTTTGATCGTATGTTTGATCGTATGTTAATTTGATTGGTATGATTATTTTTTACCCGACCGTCCGACCAGAGTAAAAACCATAATTTAGACCAAGATCAAAGTTTACGCCTTTCGTTAATTCGGGCCATTAATAGGAAGGAACAAAAAAAAAAGAGAAAGGCAAAACTATATGAAGGATATGGAATAAGGGTAGAAGACAAAAAAGAAGATATATATAGAGAGAGAGAGAGAGAGCAAGAGAGAAAGGGAATGGAGATGAAATGGACCTCATGAATTTTAATAATTTTCAAATAAAAACCCAAATTTTTTCTACTGAAAATGATTATGTAAATTCAGTTGATTTTCACAAACTGTACCAGTCATTTTAAAATATAGGCCAGTTTCCATTGTCTTTCGTGGGCAGCGAATTTCGGAATAGATTACCTAGTACTATCAGATTAAGCAGGTCAAGAAATAAGTTTCAGGATAAATGAAGGAATCATTACAAATAGTGTCGAATAAATGCATGTAGCATTATCCCTCTATATTATTTTTTATTCACTTATTCCGTTAGTTTTTTTATTTTGTACATTGTTAACTATCTTTATTTTTAGTTGTTACTGTAATGATAATTTAGTGATCGTCAGTGTACGATAATGTAAAGTAAATATTTGCTATTGGTATAGATGAATAAAATCATATCAAATGATACATTAAAAACAAAAACCATTATCGTTAAAATTTCATTTCAGTTCAACATCTACAAAGCCAACAATTTGACGCATAAAAAGCCGGCATTTGTTTCAAAACAAAACAAAAAGTACCTAAATAGCCGTCCTGCATGTCCTGGGGTTAATGTGCGTACCATCAAGAATATTTTTGGAATTTATTCTATTCACCACCTTCTTAAGGTGAAGTGATCAGATACTTTAGCTGTCGATATTCCAAGAATATTATCCATAATTTGCAAACATGTCATTTATCAATGTGGCTGAGGAATCTGTTATTCTTGTTGGCTATGTGATTAAAGGAGGAAAACAAAATGAATAAAAAAAAGTTCTACCAAGAATTGATGTTCCTGTAACAGACATTCCAAAAGTAATCTGATCACCCCTCCCCCCCCCCCCCCCAAGAAAAAAAAATAAGATAAACAATAAAATAAAAAATGAATAAAAAATCAGCAATTGTTGGTTAAGCAACAATAACACAAAAAATATGACTTTTATATTTCACGTCAAAGTTCAATTTCAGCATTTGTATATGGTCATGAAGAATGTTTATCGATTTTTCTTATCATTTATTTTTAAAAATCCCAAAATATATATACATGATTATATTTTTCATTGAAAAAAAAAATGCTAACTTTTTCATAAGCATTTTATCCTTTAACACTGGTATGACAAATTCTTATATCGGTATCAGAATAATATAGCATAATGAAATTGTGATTTCAAAAGAATTATATGCATGTCATTGTCACTGCCCATCCATTCATTTCTTAAATCTTGCTCCCCTATCTTTGTGGACTTGAATCTTCACAAGTTAAGTAATATAGTGATGGTCTTTTTACCAAAGGAAGCTTGATCATTATCAATATATGTACTGTTCTTCATGAAGGCCATGCAATTATTATGACCCCATCATTATCAGATGCCCTTTTCTTCTAATTCTTTTTTTTAATCCCAAAATATATAGATAACTATATTTTCATTTGACAAAAGGTTGAGTTTGTTGTTTCATGGACATGATGAAGGTGACAATAAATGCTTACATTTTCAGAACCATTTTATTCCTACCCCGGTATGACAACCTTATATCGGTATCAGAATAATATAGCATAATGAAATAGTGATTTTAAAGGAATTATATGCATGCCACGGTCACTGTCCATCCGTCCATTTCATAAATCTTGCTTCCCTTATCTTTTTTTGACTTGCATCTTCACAAGTTAAGTAATAAGGTCTTATTGGACTTGCATCTACACAAGGTAAGTAATATGGTCTTGTTTACCAAGCGTCGAGAGGTACAAATGTGGGCAAAACACTTTTTCCAAGGATGACAGCACCCGAGCAAGGATCGAATCCAGGACGTCTCGTAAAGTCAAGACCAAATTTACAAAATAGCATAAACTACACTGCTCCCAATTATCATGGTTATAGTAAATAGCATCAACATCGGAATAATATTTTGATACTTACTTCCCGATGTCGAATGATGTTGAACCAGGATTATTAGCATCATGTACGTTGTGGTTGTTGATAGACATGAAGTCATCTTGACACCTATATTTATAACGATTTTCAAGCTCGAATCGTAGACTTATTTGCAGAATCTCCGAAAAACAAAACGACCCACCGACTATGTATTCCTGTACGTGTTGCCAGTCGGATGTTATGCTTAACAGCGGAGCAATAAGGAAGATCACCAATTCATTGAGCTTTATCCGTCTTCATAAAGGAATCACCTGTGACATGTGCAAACTTTGCAATAAGTATCTGCGCACGAATTTATTCAGTCAGCCTCTACATTCACGAGAATGTCGGTTTTGGAATGAACTATTTCGACTTCCAGACGAAATAATCATGGTAACAAAACATTTATGACAGTCCCTGGTTTTCACTTTGGTTTACTTGTGCAAAATACAAAAAATGTTTCAGCTGGTGGCTATAAGTACATCCTCACACAGATTCATGTCTAATGCGCATGTCCACAACGCTTAAAGTAGAACACTAATGATTTTAAATATTGGCTTAATACTTATTATTGCATAGATGGCATAAATTAAACAAGGTTATCCAAATTTAAAGCTTGGAAACATTTGAATTAATGATTATTATCAATTATAAAACGGTAAAATACAGCCCCCGATATAGCAGCTGAAAAGCTCCTTGAACGCTGCTGAGATGTGTGACGACACAAGAGGGGCGAGTCCTGTCTAAGCAGACGATGTCCCATAACATTATACACATTTTTCAGTGCCTGTTTTGTCATCTCCTCTTCACTTATTTCTCTTACTTGACTAGCGTCAGTCTTAATGTTAGTCTGTTACCTCACTCTTAACTTCGTGTATGGTATTATTTTGATGAAAAATGCAGCGTTAAAAAAATAAAGGAATCAGTCACTTGTAAACAAAATAAGACGCCATTGTATTTTCAGCTGCTTGTACCGCGGCATGTTCGGCGTTTCAAGAGGGAACGAATACCATCCAGCTATTATTCGCAGGGCTTTTCAATTTGAAAATGGGGTTTATTTCATTGATCATTGACCCTTCTCCTGTGTGTTTACAATCAAACGGTTTTAGTTATCAGAATCAGTTCACTTTCCCTTTTAGAATGGTGTGAAATAAGGTCATGTTTAAATGTACCAAACTCTTTATAATTTGATAAATAATTGCATTGCAATTACGTTCATTCATTATAGGACGTCGTCTGCTTAAGCAGGATCGATCCCTCGTATGACGACATCAAAACATCGCTATATTTCTGGTGAATCCTCGGATATTCCACATGCTGAGAAGAGCTTTTATTTATGTTGTTTTTATAATCATCATATACGCAGTTGACATAAAACTTATACGATTGCCATCTGTAAGCTTCCCAATTTCTAGTGATACATTAATTGCCATATTTGTGATTTTCTTGAGTGTTCTACTTTAAAGGTAGTGTAAAACATTTTCAACGCATGGAAGGGGCTGTGAACGTTAGATAATACGAGCATTTTGTAAGAATTAAGATAAAAAACATGCAACATCCATTTTCCAACTTTTTGACTGCTTATTGTTGTATTTACTTACAAAGACATTCAACAGCTGATATTTGAAGATCATGATAAAAATATTTGAAGAGTTCAGATTAAAAAAACATTCAACATCCATTTTCATAACACCAATTTTTCATCTTGAAAAAAGAAATATGTGTTATTACGTACAAGACATTTTTTGTTTTAATTGCTTATTGTTGTATTTACTTACAAAACGTTGACAAAACAAAATTTGAAGATGATAATTAACATTTTTTAAGAGTTCAGATTCGAACATACAACATCCATTTTTCATCTTTTTATTGTTTATTTTTGTATTTTTTACGAAACAAACATATAATAGTTGTTAGCCTCCATAAAGTAAACTTTCCTGTGAGAATGTTAAAAAATAGGCATTCAAAAACAAGTTTGGTTCCAAAACTAGACAAAAAAGAAGTTATTTAGTCCGATATAACTGCCACGACATCAACCTCCCCCCTACCCCCCCCCCCCCAAAAAAAAAATCCCCTTCCTCTTTTGGAGACGCCCTTGAAAATGTGTTTTGTATACTAACTATATAACAATTACCTACTGGAAACGGATACAATTTTACTACTCATGTTACAATAATGAAATGTGATTATTTTCAGACATATATTTTTTCACTTTCACAATATAATATATACATGTTTACACCAAAGTTTTACAAGGAAATCTTATACGTCTACATCGCCTGAATAGTACCGAAACAGTATTGGTGATAATAAAGAGGTCAGATTATACGACTATACAATAAGCAGGAAATGTACTCTGAGTCAAATTTTATTTCCCTATAGTATCTTGTCATAGTTTGCATCGAATTTAAAGCGAAACTTCCCTCTTATGATGAAAGAGGGTTTTGAAAGTCTGGTTTTGGAAGTACTTGAACTATTTGTTCATTAATTTGTCCTAGAGTGTTATTCACTTTAAAAAATGTCCGTAATACGATGAACATCATAACCACATAAATAATTTCGAAAGGAATGCAACGTAACAAGTACTGTTCTCACCCATCCATATTCCCACCATTTTTTAGACTAACACTGTATATTCATAATGTAAACACGTAACATAATGTATTTTTATAAGTGTTTATACATGTATACTTTTAAAATAATAATAACAACAACAACAATAATTATAGTAATAATGATAATCCATTCTTGTAACGTCTGTATGCGCTTCCAAAGGACTTTGGATATTACTACCCAAGCTTTTGCTCCGGCAACGGTCGCGCTCGGTGCCGCTCGGTAAAAATGCCAGAGGAAAAAATGCCAGAGGTAAAAATGGCAGAGGTAAAAATGGCAGAGGTAAAAATGCCAGAGGGGGGGGGGGGGGGGGGGGCGCGCGTTTCATCAAGTGTCCTGTCAGTGATTTTTACCGACAAATTAGCTCTCAGCCAATCAGATGCAAGGATTTCAGTAGCTTATAACAGTCATTGCAACTTATCATTGTTGACAAGTTTTATGAAACAGGGCCCAGACCTCGTGTGCAACGACGGGCATTGAGATACGAGACACATGGACACGCAATCAGGTTGACACAACACAAAATAATGATGATTTTTTAATTCTGAATGTCACCAAGTTTTTTTTAGAATATTATAAACTCAGATGAGCTAGAGATGCGTAAGGCACAGATCGTCTCAAAAAGACACAAGAAGGAACTTCTGAATTCTCGAACTTTTTACTAGTTGAAAATAAATCGTTGATATTATTCATTGGTGATTCAAGTTTACTGGGTTGATTTTCACAGTTCCTAATTTTATCTGTTCAGTACTAACTACAGGTTTGTACATGCATGTCTGATTCTTGTTATCCTGATTAAATGTATTTTAATGAATAAAAAAGCAATAAAATAAATAAATAGGTTGGTTTATCGACATTCCGGTTCAATGGGTGCCTGGAAGCGAGAGAGAGAGAAAAAAAAAACACACAACATTTTTAATGTCGGAAATGCATGAAATATATGGTTGTGTATGTATAAATAATGTACAATGCGTATAAAAAAAACACAATATTTTAAGAAAAGTATTAAGAGAAACGTCATAAAACCTGCTCCAAATAAATTTCTCATCCTTCGACTTTACAATGTAAAAATCTCAGTCTGATAAGAAGAAAAAATTTTGAGTCTATATCAACGATCGAAAGTAAAATGCTTTTTTAGCATCTAATTCATGTATATACTATAATTTAACAATCGACATGAATGTTGACTCTCACCTTTTCAGGAAAGTCCGGGGCCAGAGCAGTAGGCGCTGGAGAAAGCTGTCATCAGTTATAGTCAGTTTTCCTATATGAACCCATTTTCATTTCTTCGCCATTAACCTGCGGTCAAAGAATAGATTATTTCCCATTTCTTATTCATTACGACTTCCAACAAACTGAACTTAGTAAACGAAGAAGCTTGACTGGGGAGGAATTTTTAATTTGTAAACAAATCTTTCGGCATATTACTCCCAGTGTTAAAGATCGTATGCTCGATCTGTAACGAAAAACACAAGTCAGAAAAAATTGGAACCTGTCATCTACTGCTTGCCGGGCAGCGACTTAACCACCAGGCTATTCTGGTTCACGGCCAAGTCACGACGAACTAGAATCAAATACCCAAGATCCTCTTCTTTCTGACTCATTAATATTCAAACGGTCCGCCGTAGACAATGGTTAGTAAACGAAGAAGCTTGAGTGGGGAGGCTTGACTGGGGAGACTGGGAGGGTATTTGATTCTAGTATGCAAAAAAAAATTTGCATATTATGTAATAAAATAATTAATTTAAAAAAACGAACAAGAATATTGAAAAAAATTACACCGGGATTGTGTTCTACACAAGTTAATCTACATATGTGCCAAATTTCATGCGCGCAGAGTCAACCGTTGCCGAGATCTTGGGGGGGGGGGGGGGGGGCTCCCAGCCCCCCCCCCCCCCCCCCCCCCTGCCGTAAGAACTCCCAAAATACCCCGGCCTAGTTAGGGTTAAAGATCGTATGCTCGATCTGTAATGAAATAGCCTGGTGGTTAAGTCGCTGCCCGGCAAGCAGTAGATGACAGGTTCGAAGCCCGCTGGTTCCAATTTTTTCTGACTTGTGTTTTTCATTACAGATCGAGCATACGATCTTTAACACTGGGGGTAAAATGCCTAAAAATCTGTTTACAAATTAAAAATTCCTCTAGGAGGGTCGCGTCCGATCATTGTCTTCTTCTTCTTCTTTTTCTTCTTCTTCTTCTTCTTCTTTTTCTTCTTCTTCTTCTTCTTCTTCTTCTTTTTATTATTATTATTATTATTATTATTATCATTATCAATACTATTAATATTATTATTATCATTATTATTTTTATTATTATTATTATTATTATTATTGATATTGTTTTTATTGATACTGCATTGGATTATCGTCAGCATTATCATTCATTCATTTTATACCTATCTATTTTTAAACAAGGTCATGTCGGGATGCGATGTAATGTTTTGCATGCCCCGGCTACCTTTACATTTTTGGCTAACTTGCAGGCACATATATGTCCCTATAAGTGGAAAAGGATGCCCCTCTTGTTTTGTTTCGTTGGGTTTTGAGGGTTTTTTTTTTAAATAATCTAATCGAGGATCCGCCTCTAAATTCAGTCATCTCATATAAAATTCACAATTACCAGGGTAAGAGCACAATTTGTGGCCATCTCACCGTATCTCCTGCACTAGTTTCCTGGTACTCATAGAGTTCACCAACACCACACCTAAGAGGCCGCTTCACAGACTCTGGTAGACAGCAGTACATCCGGTCAGCTATGGGACTAATCAGCTTTGGGTTGAGCGTTCTTGGGTCAGTAGCGCCTATTTTGTAAAGAATTTAGAAGAGATATTAAGAACATTACGGTGGAAGGTACCTGGAAACATAATGCGAGTATGGCAAAAAGTAGAGGAAAAGATAATTAGACGAGTAATGTACGACAAATGATAGGAATAGAAAATAATGATATTAATAAATAATATTTAGATAGCTCTTAATGTACAAGATGTTTCTAAGCGCTTAACAACTTGTAGATGAAATAAACAAATAACTTATGAAGACACACTTCGTGATAATGAGAACATATATAAAAATACAGCGAATAATAATTAACCCTATTCCTACTTGGGGGGGGGGGTCAATTTGACCCCCCCCCCCCCTCGACATTTTGCGCGATAATTCTGCAACGCGCAAAGATTTTGCCGCGCCATTTCATGACTTTTTTCTTTGAAGTCTCCCGCATATTTTGAGACCAAATTTGCGATGTCCGGGTAGACCGTTCCGAAATTACATAATGTTTTGTACATGCACGTCGGCCCCAAAACAGCTCAAATTTGTGATTTTGTGTGCAAATCCAATGCAAATTCTGTTTTGGGGTTAAATTGCTATTAATTAGATTATTTCAAGTTTAAATCATTGAAATTAATTTATTCTAATGTAAATAAGCTTGAAAAACTCTCCCCAACAAATTTCGGCAAAAAACAATAGAAAGCAAAAGATCGAAAAAACAATAAAATACATAAGAAATTAGCAAAACAATAAAAAACATAAGAAATTAATTTTGATTGAACAATTTCCTTGCAAAAAAAATCCACAATGTGTCTTGAGGAATACTGACACAAAAAATTAGCGTTCTTTCAGCCTTTTTTATGGAGTTACAGGCAAAAACATAAATTCATGCATAAATTTGCATAATTAATTAATTAAAACTAGAAAATCAATAATTTTCTTAAATTTAACTTTATAATCTTGTAGCTTACATCTGGCTCTATGTTCAGGCAAAATTTCGCGGCAATCGCGCGATCAGCGGGGTCAAATAGCCCAGTTGGAATAGGGTTAAGGGGAGTTGTGACATAATCAACTCATATTAAGTTAAAAAATCTTGCCAGTCGCATTCAGACACAGACGTCAAGTATCCTGCATAGTGAGGGAGGGGTGGTGTAAATGCACTGACCGTGAAAATTTAGCACTGCGCTTGATAGGATACACAGCTAAATCTGTTGTGTTTTTATTAAAACTCTATTGTAATTGTTACATGTTATCAAATAATAGTCCGTTTCGAGCCAGAAGGCGTTATCTCTGTGTAAAATTATATGAGTTAACGCGCTTCTGACTCTCCACAGACGCAAGTGCAAATCTTGCATTTTGTATATGTGTACATGTTTTTAAAATGAAAAATGTTGAAAAATATTAAATGAAATGAAAACCTTCAAAACACCTCAATAGGGTAACCGAAAACATTCGCACATCTTCCCATTACACATATATCTATCCTAAAAAGCGATACCTGTTATTCTTAGTTATTATTTTAAGACAATTATTGATATATTTCTTCCATACCTGTGATCAGGCTGATAATTAGAGCCCAGAATATAGTCACGATCATTGCTGCTCCGCTGTACCACGCGTAGGACAGGCTGAATAGTTCTGCAATGGCTGGTCTATATAAAGAGGAATGGATGGAGGACAGTAGGATGGGAATAAAAGAGTGCGCAGTATATGATGACGAAGGCAACGATGATGAAGACAATTATAATAATAATAAAAGTAATGATAATATAATACATGTATTAGTAATGATGATGATGATGATGATAATAATAGTAATGATGATGACGATGATGTTAATAATAATAATAATAATAATTATAATAATAATAACAATAATAATAATAATATATTCTGCGAAAGGTCATGGACTAGAATGGAATGGAGAATTACGAATACGACGAGGACTTGTTGAAATCAAAACAAAAAGCGTAACTCTGGATTTCTGGATGAAGTCTGGTTACTTTTTTATTTACTACCTGAACATTAGTTCGTGGACAGATCGATTATAATAATAATAATAATGATGCTAATAGTGATAATAAGGAAGACACTTATTCTGCACAACATTGCTACCATATGTCACATTGTGTGTGCGTGTAATTGAGTTTTGACAGAGGTGTATCAATCAAATATGATTATTTACGTCTGGGACCGACCTTTAACGTCACCATCCAGAAGACGTGACTGAGATTCGAACCTGGGTCTCATCAGAGTCAATTTGTAAGCGAATGCAAAGAACTGCCCGTAGACGTTACCGCTAGACCAACTCCTGATCCCTATCATTACACCAACATTATAAGAACACAGTGTTCCACAGTGTGAAATCATCTTCACACTATTAAATTCGAGCGTTTTAACATTGTGAATCCCATCTTCACATTGTGAATCGACCATCACTGTGTGAACATTCTGTGGTAAACCACACTGTGGATGTGTCCACAGTGTGAAATCATCTTCACACTTTAAATTCGAGCGTTTTAACATTGTGAATCACATCACTCAGTCGACTATGTGAGCACACTGTGTTCTTTCCGGCAAGGACAGCCTGCCTACCAGGCGCTAAAGTATTCAAGGAATTTCTTCCTACCATTTACTTCACATGTGGGATGTGGCAAATGTAGATTAATGTCTTGCCAAAGGACGTTAGTTCTGTGGCACTATAGCACTGCTGTTGTTATATACAGTGTGAGTCAATAAAAAGAATCCGCAGATTCAACACTAAATATTGCTGCAGTCATTGCATATAGATTTAATCAAACAAACTCATATAGTAGCCTATCATGTTTCCTTTAAGTTCACACCTTGATCAATAAAATCATACCATGGACAGCAGAATAGTAACATTTTTCCTTATTCATGTAAAATTTGCCTCTGCCCAAGTTTTGAATGAAATGGATTGTCAACCCAAGGTTGGTTGAATGCACTCACAAATAATGAAAGTAACTCCTGAACAGGATTTTGAAGATGTGGGCACGCTTTTTAAAAATGCCAAGTGCTCAGTCATCCATGATTGAATTCAGGGGAGCAGCTCCAGATTAAAGAAGACATTATCAGCTATGATATCATTATAATATATTTCAGAGATTTTGCTTGGTCTCTTGTTCAATATTGAGGCTTGAATATGGGTTTCCGTTTTATTGACTCACATTGTATAATGAATGAATATATTACCTAGGAGGAGGTTCTGTGGAGTTCACCATCATGGATATAGTCATGAACGCTATTGGGGTCGCTTCGGTGGTGGTAATGTTGCATCCGTCCGTGCTAAGTGGTGGTCTTTCGATATATGGAGGGTAAATCTGTGCCCCTATACCAACCAAGAGGGACCAGGTTAGCCCCAGCAGCGTACCAACGAAAGCTCCCTGAGAGAACGATGAGGAAGTTCGAGTGAAAGAGAGAGAGAGAGGGGGGGGGGGGTGGAGGGGGAGGGAGGAGGGGGTGCAGCGAAGACAGAAACAGTCAGATAGAATTGTGTTTAGTTAGCTATTCTACAGCAATAATGCTGTTTTTCGTTGGGGTCCATTCACAAATTAAAGAAAATACAACAACACAATAACAAAAACAATACAAACGTATACATAGATAAAGGAATATATAGAATTCAAAGATAATAATATATAATGAGAAACTAAAACAAAGTTTTGAAAAAAGATTAAAAAAGAGAAAGAACAATAGTTAGTAAATGCAATTAGTTTTTCCAATATGCATTGTCACTTACATGTTACGGGACAAAAACCTTAGAGAAACAGAGAGTTGAATTTACCCATCGATGTGAATACCCTGCTCCTCAGCATATTTAGAATACCGTTATGTGAATGTCATGATGAAAATTTGATTAAAGGAAAGCTTGAGTTCTGGGAAAGGTAAAATATAATTAGTGAGCTTTCTCATTCTTTTATGTTAGTTTGGATGATTATCATAGTAGATATGTCCCCTGAAAGGATTGCTCTTCAAATGCTCTCACATTCAAAATGGCCGAACATTTGTCTGTAGTCCCATATACACATTTCTGTGTGCAGTGCATGTGACTCTCATCATGATTGAATCAATTTCTTATCATTTCGTTGATTCTAAAACCTTACAGCATACAGCAATTCTTATATGCTATATAATCAACCTTTCCCAATTGCTCTGAGTTTCTTTCACAATCTCCTGACCAGAACTCAACTTTATCTTTAAGCAACATCAGAAGCTTGAATATTTTGTAATGGCTCTGAAAGCTATACTGCAGCCTAAAGACTGGTGCTGGTTTCTAACACAGCCTCTAATGGCTGAGCCTTCTAAAAAATGTTGTGGTTGATAATGATGATGGTGATGACGAAGATGATTGTGATGATAACGATGATGATGATAATGATGATGGTGATGATAACGATGATGATGATAATGACGACGAAGATGATGGTGATGATAACGTTGATGATGATGATGGTGATTGTGATGATGATGATGAAGAAGATGATGAAGAAGATGATGGTGATGATGGTGATGATGACGATGGTAATTATAATAATATTATTATTAATAATATTATTATTAATAATAACAATAATAATAATAATAATAATATTTAAAAAAAACTGTACTTGTAATTATAATAATAGTGATGAAAATAGTAATCATAATCGTATTGATAACAATATTCACAAATAAATAACAACGATAATAAAAAATACTACTGATAATAATGTTAAGCAGAAAGAGAAGCAGAAAAGAAAGAAGAAAGAAAGATAAGGAAAGAAAATTAATGATGACGTACTGCCGAGTTGGTCCACGGGAAAAACATGCCAGATGAGTAGAGCCCGAGAAGTGGTCCTCCAATCATTCCAACCACACTGAATGCAGCCTACAGCAGAGAAAGAAATATTTTGTTACAATTAATGGTTACAATATAATCATTTGTAACAGGAATAAAGTATGGATTTCAATGAAGATATTTTTTATGCGTTTAGTAGATTTGCAGTAAAAAGTGTACTTCTGGACTAGTGCTACTTCAGCAATTCCGTTCCTAATACTATAAATGTTTGAGCTTCTATCAGACGTACATAACGTAGAAAGTATAAACATTATTTCAAAAGGAGGTGTTGCTATATAGTAAAACCCTTGTAAAAAAGTACCTACGGTAATTCAACCAAATTACCATGATTTGATGGTAATTTGTTTGAATTACCGTCATATTACCATGGTTACCATGGTACTTTTTTACAAGGGAAGAGGGAAGAGGGAAGAAAATGCTACTAACCTTTAAGACGTCACCGAGCTTCGAAGAGACGAATGCCATAGTGATAGTGAGTAATCCAAATAATAATGCTTCAAAAAATATCAAAAAGAAAAATGAAAAACGTTTATAAGAAGTATCTGGGGATTATGTGAGGAAGTGGTACTACAAACTCGGAGTACATTATTCAAATACTGCAACAGCTATAAAA
Source organism: Heliocidaris erythrogramma (assembly GCA_025617745.1). Lineage (NCBI taxonomy): Eukaryota > Metazoa > Echinodermata > Echinoidea > Camarodonta > Echinometridae > Heliocidaris > Heliocidaris erythrogramma. The sequence goes on along the minus strand of CM046862.1, from coordinate 33,130,264 downwards.
TTGTTCATATTTGCAATATGTGTGTTACCTAACGTATTAGAGAATAATTATGATTATGAATTTTCACGCAAGCATACTTCACTTATTCTTGGTTCTCGATATAAATTGGGATTGACTATAGGGCAATTCCACGTTACTCACGTTACACATTTTAGGCACCTTGGCATATTGTAATTGCCATATTTTTTTTACTGTGGGGTTTGACAATCTCTCTTTTCTGTACAAGGTGTATGATTTCTTAATACACCTTGGTATGTTATTAGAATTCAATTCAACAAATCTACCCAGAAAATATAGACAAGCAAACTTTCGTTACTCACGTTACATTTTTGGACCGCATAATTCAAGCACATGTCTTTATTCAAAAAGTGTCCTCATACTGGGTGGAATTAAAAGCAGTGGGTATATGATTTTTATAACTGACATAGAGGTTCATCAATGTAGATGCTCAGAATTTTAGAAACATTACATATGTTTGAGAAATTTACCAAAATTAGCGTTACTCACGTTACACGTTACTCACGTTACATATTTAACATATAATCATTGCCATGCTCCTGACCATGAAAATTAGCTTGAAACTGTATATTTTGATGTATTTAACTGTGTAAATTATTTAGGCATAAAATGGAACAGTTTTGTTAACCTTTTACATATATTTGACAATATTCTCAAGTGTTATAACCCATTTTATATGGCTAATCATCAACATTCAAGCAAAATTACCACACATATATGATGTCAATTTTACTTATAGTACATTCATTTTGTAAGTGGCGCAGAGTGAAAAATATTCTCCTTCCATTCTCTTTAAAATGAAATTGCTTTCAAGTTTCTGTGAATCACTCAGGAGACACTTACATTTTAACACTAGTCAGTCCTTAAAAGATTTTAATAATCATGAAGTAACATGTATTACAACTGGCAAAATAAATATTAAAAAAAATAGTAGACTCAACTCTATGTGTAATCTGACCCAACCTAACACATGAACTTAAAAGACTATATGTTTCTCTTCCAACACCATGAATGAGTTATTGTAAGCAATGTCAAGCAATTTATCTGATCATAACTACTTGCCACAAAGATAAAGGTAACAGAATTATGTGGTACAAAGATAATAATTCTGACCAAAACATTTTCTCTATTGCGTTACTGGGCGAAAGAAATTATTACATCCCCCCTTCAAAAGCAATTTGTGAAAACAGAAAGTGCCACCTTTACCAAACTAAAATCAAATGCAGATTTGTGCATTTATTTGCCATGTTTTTATCCATTTGTAAATCTCATTCAGGTTAATCATTTATTCTTCTAACTTATAATTCTACATGAAAGCAATGTACAATGTAGTACCAAAATGGTAAAAGTTCCTATTGGGCCATATTCAATAATCATGTAGACTCATATAACCAAAGATACAGTTTTATTCATCATCATTGATGAAAAGTCTGAGAAAGGCGTAAAACTGAACAGAAAACTTGAAATGTTAGCTACATCTGGTTTATTTAATTTGACGATCAAGCTTTTCTTTGGGTAGAAAATGTCTTTAGGATTCGGCCACTTCCAGTGCTTTCCATCTCGTTCCATGACTGAGACTTGGTAGTCGCCCAGATTTCCCACTGCAATTTACTTCCCCAGGGTAAAGGACCCCTTCATAGTCAACAGCATACCACTCGCCCACATGGACAGTGTCATGGCTCATGGTTGATGATGATGTGGACATGGTACTTTCATCAAGAGGATTTAGCAGTTTCAAGTTATGTTTCTCTTTAAATTCGTCATAACTTCCCGAAGCTTGCAGTTTGGCATTGAAGCGCTGTTGTCTCTCAGCATTTGTGAGTGACATTCTGACCCTCCCTTAACCCTAATAGGACCGGGGGGGGGGCGGATTCCGCCCCCCCCCCCTCGACGTTTCGCGTAATATGTTCGCATCGCGAAAAGCAGTCACCACGCCGCTTCACTGCTTTTTTCTTTCAAGTCTTGCGCAACTTTTGAGACCAAATTTGTGATGTCCGCGCGTGCGGTTCCGGAGTTACGCAACATTTCGTAAGTGCATGTCAGACCCAAAATTGCTCAAAAACATGATTTTGTGTACAAATCCAATGCAAATTGTGTTTCCAGCTAAAATTCATAAATGTTTCATTATTTTTACTTTTACTGTTTAAAAACAATTAATTTTATGTTGTTTATGATTAAAATAGTGTCGCCGACGAATTCCATCGAAAAAACAATAAAAAAAAAAAATTCGAAAAACAAAGGAATACATAAGAAATTAAAAAAACAATAAAATACATAAGAAAAAATGGATTTTACCGAATTTTTTTTTTGGTTTATTTGATCAGGTTACATTGTTACTCACGTTACAATTTTTGGGCCTCATTTATTGTAATACCATGACATGTATACAGCTCCTACCCTTTTTTTCATATTAGGTACAAGGAGTATGAAGAGAATTTCCATTGGCAAATTTTGAATGGAAGGGAATATTAAGAAATAAAACTTTTTCATTTTTTTCGTTACTCACGTTACATTGGTTTGAGCAGTCGGATGGCATGCTTTCTACCCATTCATGGGAATGGAGGCCATTTTTTTCTCTTCGGCAACTCAAAACTAATGTCCCATACATTCTAAAAAAAAAAAAAACTAAACAACTACTTACCATTCTTTAATTATGTATGAATTGAAATGACATCTTTAGGAAAGTATTAAGTTTTTCTCAATAAAAGTGTAAGCTAAGTTCAAAGTTCAATATTTGCAATTCTTGATGCAAATTTTTGACAAATTTTACTGTTCCGTTTGCCCAGAAGTATACTGAACAAAATTAGGTGGGTGACAAGTTCCAAAATAAGAATTTATTTTTTCACCCCATGGCACCCATCTCATGGAATTGCCCTATAGCTTTCTCTCCTTTCTATGTGACGTCCACCATTTAATGATGTTGAGTTGGACTCAAATGGCTTATTGACAAAATGACACTCCGATCTATCTTATGGTTGTACTAACATGTCTTTATGAAATACTCATTAAACATGCATGTATGTAGAAATACATACGCATAAATACTTTTAGAAACTGATGTGAAATGAATACTTTAATAGTACTACATTGCATATGAGAGGAATGCTATAACTTTTGTTTACCAAGACCCTTGGTGACCCATGTATAGGTCCTTTCCTTCATGTTAGGCCATATCGATTTCACGATATCCTCGCCAAAAACAGCAGCCAGAGAGTTAAGTCCAGATGATACTGAGCTAATGAAAGATAAAATTACGATAAAAGAGAAATTGCTTGGATAAGAAACAGTGGTAATCTTGTTACATATTAAGTATTTTATTATACATATGGATCACTGCACCAATATAGTATTTTTTTAAAAGCCAAGAAATGCTACGATCTACAAGGTGTCAAATCTGAAAGTACATATTTTCTTCCCAGCATGACGTTATACATTTTTAAGTATGGCATTCTAAGTCCAATCGATATATGTAATAATGTTACCTACATTTTTTTCAGCGGAAAAACGTATCATTACAGTAATTAAGCAAATCATATCCACATAACTCATTCCCCCCGAACTTTCAACGAAACGAATTTTGAATTCTTTTTCTTACTTATATTCGGAACGATACGGCTACGTGTCATTCAAAATCCATTTGGTACGGGTATAAATAAATAGAACTTACGATGTAGATCTTGAGCAATTATAAGGAAGTGTATTAAGGCATTCAGTAATTGAAAATTAATGGAACTGGTAAAAAGTTATGTATCAAGACTTAAAGATGGGAAAGGTTGATTATGCAGGACATACATGACATAATTATAGGATATATTTGTGCTGGAGTATACCATCATAAGATAAAATGATAAGAAATTGAATCAATCTTCCTGATAGTCACATGCACTGCGCACAGAAATGGGTATATGGGACCACACACACATGCGGCATGAAAAATTGGTCCAGACTCTCAGCTTTTTCTCGCCATATTTCGAAAATGAGATTTGAAGAGCAATACATGTACTTCTTTTTCAGGGAATAAGCTCACACCTTTACCAGAACTCAACCTTCCCTTTAACATGCATAACAGATGGTTGATAGAGCATTCCATTATAAAAGCACTTAAAGATGGCTAAGTGTCTCACCTGAGAGCGGCACTGAAAACGGCTGAAGTAAATAGTCCAGGTAGGCCAGGCATGTTTCCGAAAAGGTACATCACAAAATACGGCAAGAGCTGGAAAGGAATTATAGTTTAGGACTAACATTTTATATAATGTAATCGGTACTCCGACATGCGCTCCAGAGACAATGGCTTCTGTCTTTATTTCGTCAAAAATATAGGGTTCGGGGTTAGACAGGGTTGCAATAGGTTAGGCTTAGAGTTGGAATTAGGTTCAGGTATATAGTGTTTGGTCCAGGGTTAAAATGAAGAATTCGGTTAATGTAGGATATACTGCGGGCGGAGCATGTGGGTGAACCTATCTAATTATATTTCTGTGTATATGAAGAAAAACTACAAATCAAATACATTTCAAACATTCTTTAATTACTTGAAGACTTACGCGACTCATTCCAGTTGCATGGATTCTAGCGTAAACAAGAGTTAGTTATATCGCATTATCTTATCACCAATATTGTGATCACCAATATTGTGATCACCTTTGGGCAAGAAAGAGAGAGAGAGAAAGAAATTGAGCGTTACAATTAAAAGAAATGAATTGGCATAAAATCTGGTTATGATTGTTGCACAGAATAAAGGGGGAATGGGCAGATAAGAGAGATTTGTTTTGCTTGCTTGTTTGTTTGTGTGTTTTGTTTTGTTTTTAAGTTGTACCTGGTCAGATGTCGTGACGTACTTCATAGTGAGCGGGTCGCAGTCGGCAAAGTTAGCATACATGACGATACCTGATATACAGGCCACTGAAACGACAACTATCATACCTACGATGGCCAGAAATAAAGCTCTGCGAAAGAGAAAGAGAGAGAAAGAGAGAGAGAGAGAGAGGGTGAGAAAGGGTGGAAAGAGACGGACAGGAAGACAAATACGAAGAGAGAGAGAGAGAGAGAAACAAAGAAAGGTGCAACACGTTGTTATTACTGGCGTCAGGATGAAAAAATGTTACTTCATTGTTTCAAGAAGTCTACACAATAACACAAGTTCCACACAATTACACGACATCAGTGGCGTGACGTGGATGCAGCCATTCATGGGTCGACACTGGTATCAGTCAGGGGAGTGGAGTTTGGGTAGGGGTTTGGGATGGGGGACTGGTCTTAATGGAATACGAGATATAAAAGGGATATCTAGTGACGGGAGGGTGTATCAGGGACTTGTATCATTTTCTATGATGTATCCCCCTCCCTCTTTTGTCTTTCTCTCTCTTTCTCCTCCCCCCCCCCCCCCTCCCCCCCCCCCCCTTACAGCTGCGTTCCCCCCTCTCTCTCTCTCTCTCTCTCTTTTCCATTCTCCTCTGTTGGTCGCATGTACCGTGCTCCCTGTAACTATACGCCACTGAGTAAAACAAATCCATTATGATGAGTGCTTTGTACTTACAAAAGAGCAGTCTTTTCTGTTCCACATGAGAGGTATCTTTGGATTTGTGACTGGTTGACAGAGTAGTAGGTACTCCAGAAAATCGATCCCCCAACAACCACTGTCCAGAATGTATGGCGTACGGTTGGGTCTGGATTAAAGCTGAGATAAAAGGACAAAAACAGTTTGAATGCCAGGGGATTCAAGACTTTTTCTTGTTCTTCCCCTCTCCCCCTCTTTTCCTTCTTCTTATTAATATTCAAAATAGTTGACTTTACTGCCAGTGTAGGAAATATTTAATTCTTTTCTTTCAATCAGCGGGGAAAATATCGTTCAGTGATGCCGATACTGATACTCACTCCCATATGTCAAGCCGCCCGCCATCTCCAGCGATCCGCCAAACCTCATCGAAGCCACTGAGGTTGCTGGACCCAGCGATGATGACAGCCAAGAAACCGGCCATCATGACGATCACCTGAAATGTGTCAGTCCACAGTACTGCCTTCATCCCACCCTGTAAAATAAAAATAAATAGACGTCCTCATCAGCCCAGGAGACTATTGACACAGAGCGGACATTACTTGACAATCAGAGGGCATGGCTAATAATATTCTACTTTTTAAACTTTCCACCTTGTGCTACAAAGCTGAAGAAAGGCCGTACAGTATCGATCGCACGGAAATCCAATATGATTTTTTTTCAATACGTTTAAAGATAAATGGCGCTAAATTGATTAATCTTTCTAGATCATTTAACCAATTAAGTATTCGGTATGTAACATGTGTAATGAGTTGCAATCGACGGTCAAACGAGCAACTGCAGAAGTTTTTAAACACTTGTTCTTGATATCTTGATGTCAAGAAGAGTAGGTGAAATTTATAATTATAATTATAATAATGATTATAATTCTAATGAAGATAATAATGAAAGTAATATAGGTTTTCCCGGCCAATTTCGCAACTTTGTCAGTCCAATTCAGTTTACGAGCATTCAATTTAAACGATTTTCGCCATGTCGTGCTATTTGGCAGTTCAAATTCATGATCTGTGCATTTGAATTCATCTCGGAAGCATTAAAATTCGCATTTCAGGCAGTCAAATTAACACTCGTTTCATTCAAATTCATAAGCCTAAAATCAATTTATCATCGCATGGTCACGTTCCGGCATTCGACTTCATTTTGGAGCATCCAATTTAGCGTGTTGAGTATTCAATTTAAAAATTCCCCAACATTATTTGTGATATTTTCCAATTGTCTTGTATTATGTGTTTGACATGGTATTTGCCAAGATAGGGACTACATGATTTTGGTTATATCCAATTTTAAAGATTCCATTGTTTCATTTTTTTTTGTCGCGTGGTCGTGGATGTAAATATAAAAACATGAAACAACTGTCTTTGTAATTGAGGACACACTAAATTTTAGGATACATTTTAGAAGACAAGAAGACAAATGAAAGCTCTTTTTCCGCTATTCCATGCAGAAGATGATAAAGAAAATGTAACCTCATCTTCTAAGTAGATGTAAGGAAGGGTTTTAAAAGTTACCCTATAATTGCCTATAGATGAGAAAAACACACACATAAGGAAATGCTGGTTTTCTGACATTGTGTTGTCTACTCCTTCCTCGGGGGAGATAGTCGCCTAAAGCTTGGGTGCATGAATTTTCTCGTTTAAAGTAGGCCTCAAGTTAACCCTTCAGGTATTTTCCCTAATTGCGAGGCTTTGGGAAATCCACAGAATACAATTCATCCTTTAAAATTTACAAGTATCCTACAGGACAATAAGGTCTACTATATTATGGACTCAAGAAGGAAATTAAAGTCGAAATCAGCCTTATTTAGGGGGAATTATAAACAAAACAGGGGGGTTATTAAACTGCGTGTTAAATTGAATGAACATGTTCCGAATTTGAATGCCCGAGGTGTCCTTTCGGCAACGAATTTGAATGATTCTTACATACGTGCTAATTTGAATGTACGGAAATGAATTTGAATCATACAAAAGCAAAATCCCTTGCCTGAAACGCTAAAGTGAATGACTTAAATTCACTTTTGAATGCCAGAAGATGCGGTAAACGATGTTTTTGCTAAATTGAATAACGATCAAATTGACTGAAAAAAGTGAGAAATTGGCCGGGAAAACCTATAATATCTTGAACACTTACGAGAGTAGTGTAGAATGTACAGACTATACCAATGGCTAAGACTGATCCCCACAGGTTCAATCCAGATACTGGAAGGATTAAAGAAGAAAACACAAATGTTAAAGGTAGTTTAAAATGTTTGTACAAATCATGAAGTTCTTTAGTTACAATGTCAAAATTATTCGTAAGAACTTAAAGGAACAGAAACTCTGTACATGGTGTTTATATTGTGCTGTCGAACATACTTTCGAAATCAATCCATTGCTTAATTCGTTTAATTCAGTTACAATTAGTAGACTTTAAAAAAAACACGCATAAAACGCAAAACCAAAATTAAAGAAAATAACTTACCTTGGTTTAAAGCGAGTGCTGGAGCGTAGATGACGATACCAAGATAGAGCATCTTAAATCAACAGAACAGAAAGGAATTTGCATGAATGGTGAGAAACGACTTATAAATACATATGTATCATCATTATTAAATTATTATTATTATTACACATATATACACGAACCACAAAAGATTTATACCAATCTGCGATATCCCCATTTAGTAAAAAAAAAATATACATATAGATACATGAAACAATTTTCGGCTAATGATTTCGTTTAAGGGTGCGTTTATATAGCTCACTTGCGAAAAAAGAATCGTCGTTTTGAAACACGGTTATGAAACACAGTTTGAAAACGCTATTTCACATAATCCTGTTTACACCTCCTTTCTCGAGGTAAATTCGGTTTCTGCCGCTGAATTCGGACACCGCATCGAGTGTCTTTATAACTGTATTTTGTTCTTGTGCCTGCCAGAAAAAAAAAAGCTGCTGACACAAACGTGTTTTGGATAAATGCGTATCAAATAGCTGATTCTGGCCTGAGAAAATTGAGCTCTAAATGCATCCTAGTATTACCGTTTGAACGAAGTACAAAAGAGTCCCCAACAATCGCGTTGCTCTGTTGAAACGCATCTCAAGATACTGCAAGAAAACAATTTGTTAAAACTTATGAAAACTTTATGGAAAATTATCAAGATACTTTATCATATAATACATATTGGTGAGACAACGTTAGCAGTAATCTAGCTTAGGATTTCATTCAAAATCTACAAGAGGCAATCAGTAGGTTGATATTGATTTGATGGATGGAATCTACATACCATATCGTGGTTGTCGCTTTGTCGGGCAGTCATATGACCAACGTTCGCTCTCTTGCGAGGTGTAATTAACATTATGTTGGATAAAAAATCTACAGATTTGTATTCGATTAGTTTTATTTTGCTGTAAATTAACATTCGTGAGAATTCCTGAAAATTCCCGGAATATATTCAGATAATTATAACAATAAAAGAGAATACAGAATACGAAGCACAACAAAAAAGAGGAAAAGAAAGAATGAAAGAAAGAAAGAAAAACCACCATCTAATACTTGCAGATCCATAAAAGAAAACAGATTCCTGTAGGTTTTCTTAATTAGCTAATGGTAGAAATTCATAAATCATTCAATTCATCATCTAGACAGAAAAGAGCCTAGCAGTGTAAAAAAAAGGAAAATACTCATTCCTAATTGCAGGTCATAAGAGAGCGTATTTTCTCAAATATACATGTAAGATGTTGTTCACAATTCGGTATAATAAAGGAAGGAGATGGGGAAAAAGCGAGAGGGAGAGAGAGAGAGAGAGAGAGAAATAAGGAAGAGAGGGGAAAAAAGAAAGAAATAAAGAGCGTATATCAAATTATGTTCAAATAGATAAATGTATTATAAGCATTCATTCAGGCAAATTCGTAATCTGTGGACCCAATGAACACGAAACAGTCATGCATACATATTCATATGGTGAGTGAACAGCCTTGGTGTTAATCCGGTAAAGTTCAATGCGTTAAAATGCCTTGTCAATACGGTGACACATTACATTACATCTCTCTCAGCAATAGGAATGTTTTCCCATAAACTGGCAGAACTGTGAAAACAAGAAAACTTTTATACAGCATTACATCGGGTAAATTCGCGAACAAATAATACGGCATTTAGATTCCTATTTCTTGGGCTGGGAAGGTATATGTCATGGCATATCATACAAGCAGAACAAGCATTGTACTATATAACGGTGCCATTTTCAAAACTACCAGGCGCTTTTTTGTATGTCACGTGTCATTGCATGAAATCAGTCAAGCGTCGTCGAACGGGCTCAACATGCTCAAAGTGCTTCAGTATACTATCGATATGGGGGCCAAACTGGACACCAGATCGGCCTACGTATAATCAAAAAAGACGCTTAAGTACTAAATGAATTCTAGAATCACAATCCTTCTCATGAACCTAGACAGTCTTGAACATTTTATGACATAATCAACATGTTTGGATCATGAAAGATCACGTGAAAAAAATAATGCCAAGATATTTATATACTCAACCACCTGAAGTTGACAACTCTCCTTGATCTGAATACATGTATAATTCTGCGTTTTAAAGTGTTGAATTCCATATGATTGTTATTGCACCATGTGAAAAGTGAATTTGGCTCAGATTGGAGCTTTTCTACATCACTCGCTTGGTTGATCGTGCATGCGATACTGAACTGTATCATCTGCATATTGGGGTAAGGCTGACAACACCCCCCCCCCCCCCCCCTCTCAACTGCATGCGAAGTGTCTTAGCAGATGCCATGTGATCTAGTAGTTGAAACAACATCTTTATGTGAGGAGCGGATGCTCAACAAGTCTCTTGCCATCAGGAACGATATAACGCACATTTTGAATTTCTGTTTAACGTTTAACAGATGGGAATTTAATGGGGTAGGTTAGGGAAACTTTATGACTTACCAAGGCAAGCTTGCCTAGTATCTCCTTGGACTTACTGATAAAATATAGTCGAGGAGCCCTCGCTGGTACTTTGTAAAACGCAGAAATACAAAATGACCGCCATCCAATAGGTTTATAATAAATAACTATTTTTCGGGTTAAATCATTTCAAACGATGCATAAATATGTTGTAAAATAAAATCATAAAGGTCGTCATGGTCGTAGCACGTCATTGTTTGATTCTTATACTGCAGGGATGTGTTGGGCCCACATTTCTTACATTTATAATTATCTAAATCATACTCATGATGCATTCCATTTCTAATGCTTAAAGCTACAATTATTACTCAAAAGTAGAGTCCAAAAGGCGACATGGTTCCGAAAAGAGAGCTGTATTTCAATAAATATTCGGTTTCGAGATGTGGATTTTTTTGTGTGTGCGTAGGAAGCTCAAAAGTGTCCGATCGAATTGCAATCACCATGAGCTGTGTTAGAGACACACGCAATATATGTCATGAATGATCATCTAAAAAACAGTTTTACAGTGAGGCATTAGATCATGGGGGATGGGGGGGGGGTCTGAATTAAACAGAAAACAAATTATGTTAATCTTCTCTTTCTGCATAAATTATGTGGGAGGGCGTCAGTTTAATTTCTTTTTTCTTATATTATTTCTTAATTACACACTGGTTTATAATTTTCACTTAGCGTCGTTTGTTTAATTGTACACCTTCAAATTCAAATTCAAATTAAGTCACTGGACAACGGACAACACGAAATGGGGTTCCAATCCCCATCGGAGATCACAATTCCTTCTGCAAGACATTAAACTGCATTTGCCAATCTTAACCCAGGTGAAATAAAGGTCCACCTAGACAAGAAGAAATTTGGTGAACTGGGCGTTGTGGTGTGCGCCTGTAATCCAGCTACCAGTGGAAGTTATAAACTGATTCAGCGGACCCAGGTTCGAGACTGAGTCACGTCTTTCGGATGGTGATAAAGGTCGGTCCCAGACGTAAATAATCATATCTGATTGATACACGTCTGTAAAAACCCCAATTACACACACAAATTACACACGTTGTTCGCCTTAAAGATCACATTACAAGAAAATTCCATCAAAGTAAATATTGGCTTAAAGGGATACGCCACCAGGCAGCTGTGGGGAAAGTCAGGAGTGCGTAAGCCACATTCACTCGTACACAAAGTTTGTGCGTCGAACGCGTCCGTTGGACTACTTGGATTATATTTCGGACTGCACGAAGCTGACCGAATCTCGCACGAGAGCTCGAGCTCAGGCGGAGCGTGCATGTTGCGCAGCGACTATTCTGTCCGACCGGGCAGCGGCATGATCAGGTAACGAAGACGGTGCCCTCTCGCGGCAGAAAAACGTCCACAATCTGCAATTGAGTATCCCTTTAATAGTTTTGATTGCATATATGGCATAAATTAAACAAGGTTATCCAAATTCAACGCTTGGAAACATTTGAAGTAATGATTATTATCAATTATAAAACGGTACAATACAGCCCCCGATATAGCAGCTGAAGAGCTCCTCGAACGCTGCTGAGATGTGTGACGACACACCAGGGGCCAGTCCTGTCTAAGCAGACGATGTCCCATAACATCTTACATATTTTTCAGTGCCTGTTTTGTCATCTCCTCTTCACTTATTTCTCTTACTTGACTAGCGTCAGTCTTAATGTTATTCTGTTGCCTCACTCTTAACTTCGTGTATGGTATTATTTTGATGAAAAATGCAGCGTTAAAAAAATAAAGGAATCAGTCACTTGTAAACAAAATAAGACGCCATTGTATTTTCAGCTGCTTGCACCGGGGCATGTTCGGCGTTTCAAGAGGGAACGAATACCATCGTGCTATTATTCGGAGGGCTTTTCAATTTGAAAATTGGGTTTATTTCATTGATCATTGACCCTTCTCCTGTGTATTTACGATCAAACGGTTTTAGTTATCAGAATCAGTTTCACTTTCCCTTTTAGAATGGTGTCAAATAAGGTCATGTTTAAATATACCAAACTCTTTATAATTTGATAAATAAGTGCATTGCAATTACGTTCATTCATTATAGGACGTCGTCTGCTTTAAGCAGGATCGATCCCTAGTGTGACGACATCAAAACATCGCTATATTTCTGGCGAATCCTCGGATATTCCAGATGCTTAGAAGAGCTTTTATTTATGTTGTTTTTATAATCATCAGATACGCAGTTGAAATAAAACTTATACGATTGCCATCTGTAAGCTTCCCAGTTTCTAGTGATACATTAATTGCCATATTTGTGATTTTCTTGTAATGTGACCTTTAACGTGGAAAAATGTCTCATACAAGTAAAGCACCTGTTTTGTCTCCTCGGGGAAAGCGGTTATCAGTTTATTAGATCAACTAGTATTTTCATCATCTATCGATATTTACCTCATTCGCACTCGTTATTCCCAGTCGGTGGTAAGTAGGTAGGAAGAGCGATGCGATAAAGCCGGTGCCGATGAAAGCTAGTCCATAGAGCCAGTACATCGGTCCATTCAGGTACATCTCGGCTGGTGTTCCCAGTACGGTGATCGCAGAGACAAAGCTTGCTACCAGTGACATCGCCACCGGAATCGGGTTCATGTTACGATTCGCGAGCAGAAACTCACGGGTAGTCGACTGCTTGCCACCGGTGAAGGCGTAAAAGATGCCGATGCCTGCCGAAACAGCCAGCATCGCTGCGAGGACGACATAATCCCAGGCTTTGAAGAGTCCAACGTCGTAGAAGTTTTCGTCAGCCATGTCTCGATCCTCTATAATCCTGCAGAGTATTGAATAGGCCTATGACAATGATGACATATTTAAGAGCATGCTAATCGAGGTACCCGTAAAATGCATCAAGAGCCTGTCACATTTGTCCGATAACGATAACTATAACGAGATTGTTCATTGGTTAAAGGTACACGCTAGAGTTACCCTAACACGAGCATACTCACACTATAATGCAGTGCTTGCCTGCCTTTAACTGAAAATATCGTTCTTGTTATCGTTATCGGACAAATGTAACCAGCCCTGATCCTGATCCCGATCCTTGAACCTGATCTCTCTCTCTCCTCTTTTTTTTTTTTTTTTTTTTTGCTTCCTCGCTTTCTTGTCAGGGAATTTATAGTGAATAAGAGGCACCAACCGCCCCAAATTTGTTACTCTTCATTTACCCTTAAAGCTGCGTTATTAAGGCACCGCAATCATGTGATGATCTTCTTTGCAGTGAAAAGACACCCAGGCACCCAGGCACCAAAACTTTGATGCCCTGAATTGGCTGTGAACTGTAAACCATCTGTGTCTACTTTTTTTTTCTGGGACGCGCGGTAGACAGCATCAATTGGCCATTGTACTGTTGAACAAGAGGCGTTATATCCCAATACTCCAAAAGGGGCAAAATGAATGTCAAATTGAATTATATTTATGCCACAGTAAACAGTGAACAAAAGGCCACAGTAAACAGTGAACAAAAGGCTGTCTCAAGATCACGACGGCTTAATACCACAGTCACACCAACAAGACCGACGCCAGACCGACAACAGACCCAACAAACAATTGCATTGCCACCAATTGCCAAGAATCGGTCGGTTTGGAGTCGGTGTGGGGTCGGTTTGGCGGTGTGACTGTTGTATTTGGGCTGGTCACATTAATTTTGTCCGATAACCATAACGAGATTTTAAATCAAAGGTACACCCTAGAGCTGCCCTACTATAAATTAAACAGACACGAGCGTATATACTCGCACGTACACACCATATGGTAGGGTACTGAAAATCTCGTTATCTTTATCGTTATGGGACAAATGTAACCTTTTATTGTAGTCGGCTTGATATTTTAGGTTTTCTCTGAACAATAAATAATTTCAGCCCAAGACAACCTATGCAACTGCACCCCACGCTATTTATTGTTGTTAATCTTGTGCAATAAAAACGTGTGATACAATACAATTCCTTGGTATGACCTCCCTTCTTTGCATCACAGGTTGCATTGAATAGGATGAACAACACATTGCATTTTGATATGCAAATTATGCAATCTGCTCAAGGTTGCCCCTTGGGCAACAAAGATGAAACTGTTCTGTGACCACTTACGATTACAAATCAACAAAAAAATAACGGAAGGAACTTTTATAGGTACTCTGTCGGTTGTATAGGAGCGCCAAATGGACTAGGTGCAGATGAGTTGTCACGCAATGTTCTTTACGTTGCATTATGTACCAGTAGAATTCGAACTGTATAAAAAAAAACTTTTGCCGAAGTTGATTTTCGGACAAATCTGAAACCTTCGCCAGGTTCGCACTTGCTTCTGGGCCTGGACCTTTTCTGGGCATTTGCCCGGGGCATTTGTATGATTGAATGTCCTAAAATGGTTAAACGCCTCATGTGCGACGGGCCCTGTGCCCACATTGCTGACATGGGGCGCGCTGTGTCAGCGTCGGGCGCGGTTTGATGCGCTATTTGAGTATGATGTCAGAGATGTGGTGATATAGTTCAAAAAGTGAAAGCAAAATGAAGAAAGTAAAATTATATAAGTAGAGGAGTATGGCTGGGCCGGTGATAACGCATTTGAAATGACGCCTCTATACATGTGTCTCCACGTGTTCAACAGGCATAATAAAGTTACTATGGAAGGGTGAATTTGGGTATATGTGCCTGGAGATTAATCATGCAAATAATCAAAGTGTAACCCACGGAGGTATTTGTCTATGGGTATATCCATGACGCCAGACTGACATAAGGTTCATGTAAAATTATTTCCGTTGTTGAAAGAGCTGCCACATCCCAAATGGTCTGTCAACAAACCACGGATGACACAGTTATGAGGTAGAGTTCAAGGTATAGAGGTATTCGGGAACAGAGTCGAATGAACGTCAGGTACGCAGTTGTTGATTTGGGGGCTAACTTGTCGGAAAATTTTATCCCCCTCATCAGATTTGTCTAACGATGCATGTCCCTTGTAATAATCAACCATTGACTACACCTTTTTTTTTCTCTCTCTCTCTCTCTCTCTCATGAGTTGAGCCCCAGTTATGCATACAAAAGATTTATCATGACCGCAGGGCCAGGGTATGGCGATGTTTGGATTGCCAGCGTAAACGATCACATCTTTTCAAGTCACTCAACATGTTAATACATGAAGTCAATAGATCATTATGAGGCGCATAGAGGCACAAATGAAACTGCAACCAACTCAGTTTTCAAAGAATGAACAACTGCGCGCCTTGTTACAATATTCGGAACACCTAAAGTTCCCCAAACGATGGCTGTTTCTGATTCCAATCATGTGAATTGTAAGTCTTGATACTCCAAAGTTGGCAAAACGTCATGAATGCCGACATAAACAGCCATGATACAATCATTATTGGAACGTGGAGTTATTCCAACTCACATGGTTGTACCGCAAACCTTTTTTCTCAATTATATTAATGATGTGTGCCAAAAGGACTGCAGTGTTACAGTGCGACAAACACAAAACTACAGTACACACATGCATGACCTCAAAAGGTCACAGTCAAACCAGGGAACTCAACCTGGCTCATAATAAATCTATGTGATTTTTTTGCAGGTTTACTTTCCGTTTCGTTTCCAATTTTTTTGTCATAAAATAACACTATTTTTCACAATGTTATCACATTTATCATAGGCATGCAAAGCATGTCACGAATCTCTAATTCTTCTTCTTTGATTTGATGTAAAAATCATGACAATCGGTAAGCGTTAACTAGTCCATTAAATCATGTGGAAATAAGATAGTCCTGGGGTTCCTGGCCAATATATTTTCCGAGACTGACCCAGGCCAGTGAAGCAAATCTAGAGCTGGAAATAAAATAGAGAGCACTTTTGGGGGACCTGCGGCTTGACTGGTCAGAGGTTTTGTAAACATTACTGTGAGTTTCCCTATTTATAATCACCGTAGCTAACCATGCTAGTAATAAGATAACAAGCAATACCATCTTACCTTTTTTGTAGCTGATATCACGAGAAAAGATATGACGCCTTTCGACAACAATCCAGAGTTCGACACATTCAAAGCTGGGAAGGGGATTTTCAAACTATGTCTGAGTGTCCTATACACAACTCATTTCTTGGACCAGCCCAGTGGATCGAGGGTACTCATTCAATAGGTCAATAGCGTGATATTAAGGTCAAGCTCTATATAAGATGTGTATACAGTAGTCTTTGAATCTAGACTAAGTTCTTGTAAACGCTTGAGCTAATACTGGTACAAAAGACTTTGGTCCGTATTCTACTAAAACTTCAACCCGGCGCTGGGTTTATTGGTGTATAGATGAGTGTAACAAAGGAAGATAGACCGAGGGTTAAATTTCCCTTTGTTTGACATAAGGCTTCTTGTCTGGTTTAAAGAATTAAAAGAGTATTGGCCTTTTCCAGACATCTTATTGTTGTTGCTAATTTAGTTTTTACGGAGCTTCATTCAACTTTGAATATTGTTCTATATAAATCTTAGTTTTACAGAAGACAATGTCAGTTAATTATCATCATGGATTTTTATTTGATATTCTTGAGTGAAAATTTATTTCGAAACTGAACGTTCGGCCTGAAGCTATGATTGCATATATTCTTGTAACACGTGCGTGGGACATGTTCTGTACGCGAATGCTTTTTTACCAAGGAGTTCTGTGATAACTGTTTTGATAAGTTTTGTTCAATATTTACATTAAACACTTTTGCGTACGAAATATGATATTCATCATGGATTGCCCTAAAATTCAACTCTCTCTCTCTCTCTCTGTTCTTCTTCTTCTCTCCTTTTAATCGGTCTAAATATCTCTCTCCTCTTCATCTCTCTATCTTGCACTCTATTTGTCTGGAAATTAATGTTTCCATTAATATCTGTAGTTATATGAACGCCTTTCTCAGTAATAATTTATTTCAAACTATTTGAAAGCAAATACAATTTTACTTTTAGATATGCTGTTATAGGAACAAAGAATCATACATCCGGTTATAGTTCAAATTGTTATTCCAATAAATATTAATTTTCCAGCTAACAACAAAAGCATGCCAAATGGATAGCGTATAAATTAATCACGAATGAAAAACATTGTGTACATTAAAACATTAACAAACCACGAATTTTAATCATGTTAGAAATTTATACGGTCAGTCATTATAGTCATATAACAAATTTGATTCTATTGATGCATACTTTGTAAATCAAAGAAGAGTGGAGTATGAGTTTTCGTGCAAATTGTCATGAATTTGTGACAAGATATGTTGACAGAATTATAAATCACAAATATTTACTGGGTTTAGTGTTACTTGATACATATTTTTCGTAAAATCCGACAGCAAAATTGACCGGTTGATTTTTGTTAACTGTCCGGACAGCCCCCCCCCCCCCCCCCCCCCCCCTCCATCATACCAATTTGAACTGGCTTATTTTTGTTAATGTTATAATTTCATATGCAACAAAACCGAGGTCCGAGTTGTACACTATATTACGAACATATATCACAAAATGAATCACTAATAATATACAAAACATGAACTGTACCTTCGTCATAAATTTACACAATAGTTAAACCAAATATCTACCAACAATTTACACATAATTTTGTGTAAATTTATACCGTATATGTCAACATATATACGAATGTGTCTTCCAGGCTTGCAATATTTCAGATATTCAAGATACCCAAGAGAAATGTAAGTAGTACGTTTTCTATTTCAGTATGACATAATTATGAAGATTAAAAAGTAATTAGAATGGGACTGACGGGGGAAATCGAATTCTATTTCCTAAACAAAAGTATTGGGGGAATATGCTCACAGGTTTACGGTGTGTCTTTAGTCAGCGTTGAAAAGGACAAAATACATTTCATTTGTATCACTTTTATAGAAAACAAATTGGTGTTTGGCTCACATCTGAATCATGTGATCTTTCATAAATAACTTTCATAAAGATGTTTCATAAAAATGCATTTTCGTGCCATCTTTCTCTAAATATTACCTTTCACCTCAGCAAATATTAAACTAATTTAAACATAACATATGTATGACCATTGAATTCTTCTCGGTTATAAATAGTTAATATTTCGTATTCTTTAAGAGTTGATTTATACATGGTGAGATTTATACATACAACTAATTTGATATTACAAAAAAATATAAATTGAATACAAAAATACATTATGACAATAAATTTCAATTACTCCAAGAAAATATCAGTGACATGATATCGAATATTCAGATTCTGTATCTAAGGCTGAAAACTGCTGATAATACATGTCTACATAATACATTAATATTGCCACTTTCAAAATAAAATTTAAAGATTAACAACTTTCTTACTCGTCTCAGTCAATAGCAACCCAAAAAATTATTCAATGTGTTTAAACAAATAAATGAATCGAAAAACAGCCCGAGACGTGGACGCTTCCATCAATCTAATCTCATGGTTCCGGGAGAGTTTTGATGGTTGGGGCGTTGGGAGATCACTTTGAATGGGGATGTTCGACCATTTTTTTTTTTTATCGCCGAGGGGGGGGGGGGGGGGGGGGGGGGGTTAATCCTCAAACTTTGACATTTACAATGAAAACTTGTCTCCAGATTCAAATTTGTCGATTGATATTCAAATACTATTTTCCGACAAGCAAGACAACAAAAGCAAAAACAAAAACAAAAAAAGAAAGAAAATGATGAAGCTCTACAGATTTGCCTCCAAAAATCTTTTTAAATTTTGCCTCTAGTATTACCCTGGCACCTGTTCCTCTCTGGGCTACCATATGCATGTTAATGCAAGCATATGAATCCACTTATAAGTCAGTTTCGTAAGGTAATTTCGTAAGTAATAATCGTCTTGGCAGCCATTATTTTCTTGACGCCTTTTCAATTGACATGTTATGGTCGTCTTCAGGAAATACTTCAGTTGATGCAATGAAAACAAGTGTGATCAGAAGAATCGCTTGCGAATGATGATATTGATGAGACCGTCCTAAAATTCCCGGGGAAACTCCCTTCTGACTGATGGAAGGCTAGTTTGGGAAACGAAATTGAAACTTTATTAAATTGAAACATTATTTTAGACTAAGTGCAGTCATTATCTATTAAAAAATTTCATTGAAGAACTAAATTCTCTCCGAAGATTGGACCACACTAAAATTCTAACACTCCATGCATTTCTTAACTTCAACCCTGGACCCAACATAGGCCCGAATCGTTGGTCGTGGTGCCGGGTACGGGGTCTACCGTTGGTTGTTGCCAAAGTGATGGCCAAAAAGCCTATACCCAGTGCTGGAAGACTCCACGGGGATGCCTCAGGGTGACCTGTATCTAGCTTGGGAGAAAACTTTGGGAGAGGAGCGCGAAGGGGAGCGCGAAAGGTAGCGGGAAGGGGTGAAGTTGATACGCATGCGTTTGGTTTTGATTTGTTAAAAATATTTTATTTCTAATCTTCCAACAAGAAGTAAAAAGCATTGCGGACTACAGACAGGGTACGCGTCGGAAGACAGGAAAGCGCTTACTTATCTACTGCCCTGGCCAACACTGGGGATATTAGATGCATGACCAGAGCAGTTCCAACTATACTTACTAGGACCCGTGCTGCAGACGAGGGGTCCAAGGGTGTGGTAGCCCTCTTCATTGCCGACACCTCCTGCCGTATCACCAAACCTGAGTTGAGTGACGGGAAGGAACGTGGCATGGAAGTCGTTGATGTCGTCACTGTCTTCTGCCAAGCTGATTGCGTCGAAATCACAGTTGCACAGCTCAGACCGTCACCTCGGCAGAGAAAGGGAGTAAAAGCCATGTATGGTAAATGAGCGTTATTCCCTTTTTACTCTGATGTGACGAGACGCACCTGACAAAACAAATGCGTAGACATGGTAGATATCTGTATATTTATCCAACTTGATGAGCATAGACTTTTGGTCTTATTGGTAATAATTATTTCTAAAGGATTAAAGTCGTATGGATATCTTTTAACCCAACCTAAAGAGCAAGCTAATTCCTCCCCTTTAAATTAGTTTTTCAACTTATCCCATGCTTATTCAGCTGTATACAATACCCACTTGCACTCTCTGTCAAACATAACAACAAAGACTGTTAACTTATGTTATAAATGCCTTATATTGCATTGCCTGCAGAAATTATGTTCTGATTATATGAAAGGTTGTCGTAAGAATGGCACATTTTCGGAGGCTACGCGCTGGGTTATTCGATTTCCCTAGAGTTATTTTGTCACAGTCTTTGCGATCAAGTTGACTTTAAACCTGATTACAGGAAATGTTATAGAATCTGACTGCTCGAAAGCAAACCAGCAAAACAAACAGGTCATACAAACGAATTACAAGCCTGTACTTTAACAACCATTAATGTTTGGTTTATAAGTACAGGTTTGTTATTGTTTTGTGTTTTATTTCTTTCTTGTATACGTACTGCTACAGCTGCCATCGACACCGCATTGGCATGACGAAAGACTCTCATTGGCAACCCCAAAGTTTGTCGTGGCCTGTCCTTGACGATCCACAAACCAACTCATGTCGTTCTTCAGCAGAGTAGAGGCTAAGGTAACATGCAAGAAAGAAAAATTGATTAGACGATTGGTGACCCCCAGGGCGGCTCCAGGATTTTGTAAAGGGGGGGGGGGGGGGGAGCAGACATTTTTCTGACAAGCAAACAAAAAAAAACACAAGCTCATCATATTTTGGGGGCTCTCTTTATCGTTACAAATTCTCTGACAAACATGAAAAGAAGAAGAAACAGGTTATGAGTTCTAAAAAGGAGGGCACAAGTTTCAAAAACGGGAGGGGGAGCACAGAGTACCCTTTTCTTTCAAATTTTCGGATATAAGCCTTTGTCAAGTAATATTGATAAATGTATTGAAATATATAAATTCACAATTATTACGACGTCCGCTTGTAGCACTCAATTATTTTGTCATTTTGCATTTCTAACCGTATGATTTTCTTTTGTATTTTCATGTCGGCCGTTATTTGATGGCAATTAAAAAATAAAAATTGGTTAGACCACCGGTGTGATTAAACTTAGATGAATAATAGATTGTCGGGGACGGCATGGCTGGAAGTAACCCCCCTCCTAACTTATGATCTGTCACTGGGTACCGCGACATTTGCTCTGGCAACATTTTATCCGGACGTAATTTCGTCATATAGCATAAGGTAAAGGGTTTGCAATTGAAGCGTACCAATCACCTAAAATATAATTTGTGTACAGCTAGAAAGTATGAAATCAACCTCACAGAACTTTATCTGGCATTTATAAGTAGGTCAACAGTTTAGGAGTATGAAGCACATAAAGGATAACGTGAAGGTGCACGCTCGGAACCGAACTCTTATTTATCGAGTGCGTATACGAGTAGTCTACTGACGAGTCACGTTTACAGAGAGTGTAATCAAATTTGCAATATCTTTGTATAGAAGTGTTACATGGAGCCCATATCTTAAATCTAGTATAGCAACATGGAATCTCTAAAATATAGAGAAAAATACTTTTGGTGATTGGTACCCTTAAAGTTGCTGCTTATGTATAGGGTTGGTTCGTAGCCTGCACGAACCCTTGTCAGTCCAATCGCGGAACAGAGTGTCTTAACTACAAAGACTACAATATACCATGTACTGTAACTGCTCCTGACCTTATGTGACACAGCCGTTGTCGTTGTTTGGTTTATTGGCGCTTATCATTCAAGAGTGAATATTTACGCCTTTTCTTTATTTTTCTTTTCTTTTATTTTTAGACAAACTATATTTTTGAGAATAAATTATTGGATATGATGAATTTTATGTTGAAGAGGTCAACGGCTGTCGAACTGGCCTACCAGCTATGTACGTTGGGCGTCCAAGGACCAACCCGGACACAGTACATTGTGACAGGCTTCTCAGCTTCGTCAAAAGACTAGCCTAGCCCCCCCCCCCCCCCCCCCCCGACATCCACCAATAGGTCGTGACAACTCCGCTGCATTTCTTCAATATTTTGGCCGAAAATCCAAAAAGGAAGAAACATGTCATATAGACTATAATCGAGTGAAAAATAAAATTTCCAGTCAAATATATATTATTTTTCCTTTCTTTCTCTCTATTTTCTTCCTGAGTTCTTTCCTTATTATTTTTCCCGCTTCTTCTTTAGGACCACTATAATTATAAGGTAACATCTTGGACTCAAAAATAAATATTAAGTGCGGTGCAAAATGGTTAATAGTCGGGGTGTACTCTTTTAGATTTAAGTACAAAGTTGATCAGAGCCTGTTGATTGACAGGATCTGTGGATTTCAGAAGTGATGGGATTGTATTTTCGTTTTCTATGCCAGTTTCTGTAATTAACATGGCTCTCTCTATAAGATAGAGGGGGCACTTGCATAAGTAATAATTTGCCGTTTCTTTTTCCTGCACACAAAATGTGCAGTGTCCAGTCTCATGTTGATTCAGCTCGAATAAATTTTCGTTCACGCCTACGTTTCCCATTCTTAGGCGATGAAGTATAGTTTCATTATTTCTGTTATTCATGAATTCGAATGCAACTCTGATGAAATTGGGAGGGAAAACCTATATTATTAATGTCACCAATATCAATTATGGGCAATCAAGAGTTGTCCGAGTAAATTTGACTTTTCTCATGAATTTAAACTTAGAAGTATTGAAATGTAACCATGTCAAAAAGTATAATGAACTCATATTTTGTATGCAACGAGTTCTCGGGGGGGGGGGGGCACTTATGGTATAAGTTTAAATGAATCATTAAAGCGTTTATCACAATTACTGTCCGATAGCTATAACGAGATTTTTTGATAAAGGTACACCCTAGAGCTGTCCTACTATAAACAGACATGGAAGCATAATTATACTCACTCGTACACTCCTCAGAATATAGGGTGTATCTTTAATTGAAAATCTAGTTATCGGTATCGGTATCGGACAAAATTAATGTGACCCATGCTTTAGACTTACCCCTGTTATAACAGTATTAGCGAGAAGATCGACTTCATAAAGGTTTGAATTAACTTTTTCATAATGCCTTTTTCAATGAAATTATTCATTAAATACGTGGATTATGAAAAAAACGTGTCTTTTTTTGTCCATTAAATGGTGGCAATTCAATGTTTTGTCTCTCCGACGAATTCTAATGAAACTTTTGAAATTGATCACACAAAGACTTCGATCATTACATTCTACAGTGGATCGTCAGGTCAGACGAATTCGAATGAATTCTAACGAATCTGAGTGGACAAATGTTGAAATTGATTGCCCATTGACCAACTTGAATGACAAATGAAGAAATTAACTTTGACATTTGAACAATCCAGCGTTCTCAGGAAGAAATTGAAGTGAACAATGATGAAATTGAATGAAAAAGTATTAAAATGGACGAGAAAACCTATAGTAGTACAGGTCTATATATAGGATGGACCTTTGGTAATAAAAAAATCACGTTATCGTTATCAGTAAAGTCTGACCAGTCCTTTAGTGTGGGATAAATATCGGGGCATTTTTGTCGTCGCATGTGTCGTAAGACCCTATAAACTTAGCGCCCCAAATGAATCTTCCATTCTCTACGGGTCCCACAGTGTATGCGTGATACGCACTGAGCTGGTTGTCTCCGATGAAATAACTCCCCATCCCGAGTGCGACCTCGCCTTCATCACAGCTCGGCGCCACGGATCCGACCTGCGCATGGGTGACGGTTATGACGGTGGCGGAGACGATGGCGAGGATGAGCACGGCAGGAGTCAACAAAGGCTTCGACGAAAACATGGTCGCTATGTAGGGACACAGATAATTGTTTTATAGTTTACTTGAGTTAGATTTAAAGAGATGGTAAAAATGAAAACAGGAATTTTGACTTTAATCTTATACTGGGTCTTATATGTGAAGAGGGAGCTACAGTTGCCTATTAAAAACGTTGAAGTTTCTTTGAGTCTCATAGCAGTCTAAAAAGTCTAAAAATAAATGCCGCAAACATGTATTTATTTTTTGTTGTTGTTTCCAAGTTTGAAATGATATAAAAATAGTACATTGATTTTAAAACGGATCAAAAGGCAATATTAGTAAACTTGAAACACGTATGATAGAGGCAAATTTTGACATGCATGAGCTATCTATAAGCAAAGATTAGATTAGGATAATCAATCAAATGAAACATTAATTTCTCTCAAAACATGATATTTGGGGATAATGTGAATATTTCATGTAAAATTTCTCTCTTAGCACATTAGGCCTAAATGTTGAGGATCTTGGTTTAAATATAAACAAACGATTTTCAAGCAGCCTGGGATAGAATTAAACAGACGATTTGACCACTTTCATATTTTACCAAAAAAATAAAAAAAAAAATAAAAAAATATATATATATATATATATACAGCCCTGGAAAAAAATATTAGACCAAGCTTCTGTAATAAGGGTACCATATTATGCATGCAGAGTTATGAAAATGATTTATCTTTGTATTTCATTGAATGCATGCCAAATTCCAGCAATTATACCTTGCTCTTATGTAATTTTATTTCCTTCTTCCCACAAAAATAACACTATCAGTAACCATGCTTGGCCTAATAATTTTTTCCATTGCTGTATATATATATATCTATATGCACTGCCCTCCAAAAGTTTGTGTTCACCTGTAATAAGAACTGATTTCTCACAATCACAAACTTTTGGAGGGCAGTGTATATATCAACAACTTGGCCGTTTTCAGTTTTATTATAGCGGTTTTATGTCCATCATTTGCCGTTAAAAAAGGCCAAAGGGAGTGTGCAAATCTAACACAAAAAGGTGAAAATTCCAAACTTACCTCAAAAAAAGATTAAACTCAAAAGCTTTCACTGATATTACTCCACCATTTGTTTTGTCTATATTTTCCTGTCTTTGGAATAATATGACAAGATTTCGTAGAGAATATAGCAAGAAAAACGTTGATCCCGCTTGCACGTTAAAGGGAGTGGCAGGTCGTAATCCATGGGCCTGACCACTTGGCTTGACTCGGGGAAATTCGGATACAATCAAGTCCAATCGTGCGCTACCGAAGGAATGTTATTGCCGAATTCCTCGCGTGATCGTTAACTCGAATCCCTACATAGGTAACCGACCAATAAGATTCAAATACTGGAATAAAGAACGCGCGATCTTGTTTACTCAAATTTGGGTCAATGTGCGAACTTTTATTAGCTGCGCACGATAAATTGAAGTCGCTTTGAACTTTGATCCAGAGAAAGGAGCAGCCAACTGTAAAACCGCCCATAGATGGCGACTGGTCGCTCCCTTTAATCTTCACGGATGATAATGCGCAGCTTTCGGAAGCTCGAAGAGAAAACAAAAATGGCGAAATGCTGGGTTGGCACCAGAAGAAATATTGATCCACGAAGTTCCCACCTATTGAACTGAATAATCGATAGTTTGTTATATTAGAACAGGAATATTGGCACATGTTAACCCGATAACTACTGAATTCTGTAATTTCCTCCTCTTCTTCCCCTCCTATCTTTAATTATCTTTCCATCTCCCGAACTCTTCCTTTCTCTCTCATT
This sequence comes from Heliocidaris erythrogramma, assembly GCA_025617745.1. Classification (NCBI taxonomy): domain Eukaryota; kingdom Metazoa; phylum Echinodermata; class Echinoidea; order Camarodonta; family Echinometridae; genus Heliocidaris; species Heliocidaris erythrogramma. The sequence goes on along the minus strand of CM046862.1, from coordinate 33,104,266 downwards.
TCCCCCTCCTCCTTATTCTTATCTATCCTTCTCTATCCTTCTCTAGTGTCTATCAGTATCTGCCTTTGACAGTACTCCCACCTATTTTTCTTTGTCTACCTCTCTTTCACGACCTCTCTCCTCTCCTTTGCTCTTTCTATAATTAACTGCAATTTCTATCATTAACTGCAATAAATGGTGTTCACTACATCTTTCTTTTGAAGTTCTGCTTCATCATTTTAATAAAAACAAACAAGAAATACTCCGAGTAAAATTATTGCAGTCTTCCGGGTTAGCATTTTAGCTATTCCCAATTTGATGCTGGCAATAGGAAGAGAAATAAGTAGCATGATCTACATTATGTTGTTACCATAGGTTGTAACAACGTTGTTATCGATCCATCGATTTCAAGATCGCATACCGTAGGCCTGCTGCTTTTGCGTTATTTTCGAGAAAGGGATTTTTTTTTTGTTTAGTGGTGTGCGTGTGTCGGTGTGTTGTTGTTTGCGTGCGGGTCTTTTTTCTCCACCTCCCCTTCGACTTTCTCACTCACGCACCCATTCTCTCTCTCTCTCTCTCTCCCTCCCCCTATCTCTCTCTCCCTCAAGGCCGTACGCAGGATTTTTTTCCTGGGGGGGGGGGGGGGGCAAGATGATCGCTTTCAAAGGAACCCATAACTTGAAGTCTAAAACCCGATTAAAAAAATTATGATTTTGAAATTTCAGGGGGGGGGGGGCAACTCCCCCCCCCCCCCCCCCCCGCTGCGTACGGCCTTGCTCTCCCTCCCTCTCCTTTCCCACTCTCTCTCACTGTAACCAGTGCCGTATATACGGCACTGACTGTAACTAGAGTACCTATATAAAGAGAGTAGCGACAACTCATGATTTGAACGCCATTTTGTTTCCACTGCTATGCAACATTTCTTTTCAATTCCGATGAGCACCTGGGTGTTCTCAATAGAAAGAATTCAAACGCCATTTTTTGTCCAGAAAAGTCAGACGTCCATGTCGCTACTCTCTATATAAAGGTACTCTAACTGTAACTCTTCAATTGCTCCCTCTTACGTCTTCTCGCTGTCTTACCACGAAGAGAAAACAACTTACAGTATAACGTTACTTTATGCACGAGGTCAATATGAATATATTTCAAGAATATCAAACCCATTTTCTGGAGACATACAAAATATAAATACATTGCCTTATCAATGGTTGTTTGATAGACTTTGCAATATTCACAAACAATAAATAGAAGATGGGGAAGGGGCAGAGTAGAAAAAAAGAGAAAGAAGAAATGAAACATGATACAAAAAGAAGGTAATATAATAATCAGGATTATTGGCTACAAGTTAAATAAATAAATAAAAATCATTGATCATATTTGCTAATCATTGAAGGGGTTATCGAAGGAGTTATGATCACTTGTTATTATCACATTATATTCAACTTGCTATTATCACATGATATCAAAATATGAATTTTTAAGGACTGAAATATGTATGTCCGTGGTAATATTGACTTCCGATAATGAAACCGTTCAAGTTTTCTAAACGGTTCTACGTCATATGCTCCAGTGACAACTGCTCTGCTGCAAATTTCTATATCTAACTACATATCTTTCTTCAACTCCAGACCAAACGCTTTACGTAACTGTAGCTGTAAGGGTGCGTTTATACTACCATTTTTCAGGCCAGAATGAGCCTTTTGTTACTCGTTTAGTTCAAAACACGGTTGCGTCAAAAGTCATTTTCGTATAATCGCCGATTTAAAACGCCGGTGTAAAACTCACAAAGGTGCGTTTTAAATCGGCTTTCTCCAAAAACAAGGTTTCTGGGGGAGCATAAACGCACAATCATTTATAAACGCGTTTATATGACGTCATATAAACGCGTAGCATGGGCAGTGAGGTTTGCGAAACCAGCTGCAGAACCCGAATTCGCCTGGAGAAAAGAAGTATAAACAGAACCCTGTGAAACTGCGTATTAGATGAGCGTTTTAGGTGAGCGTTTCAAAACGCTCAGTCTGCCTTCGCAAAGAAAGTATAAACGCATCCTAAATGTCAAACCCAATTGCAACCCCTAACCCTCACACTTAGTCTTGATGACATAAAGCTGGAGCAAATTCTTGTTGAAGAAAATGTTCGGTCACCACAGGTACCCAATCAGTTCCCGTAAGTAATGGGAAATACATGCCGGACGTCGGCAAATTTTAACTCATGGCGGCTTCTTACATTGTCCCCTTTATCTAGGGAGCTCTATCATTCTGGATATCAATTCGGACAAAACAATGCTAAGAAATGCAAAACATACCTTGAAGATATCACAAACACATATTCCTGAAATGGTGAAGGGTTAAAGACTTCATAAATTAAAAAAAATATGAGAAGAGTTTTTGTACAAGAAAATACAAAATTTATATGCAAGATATACAAGATTCATTGTATTACTATGTACAAAATTCATTACATATGAAGAGACAGGTAACACCAACCTAAAGCGATTGAATATTTTATGGAACAACATTATCAAGATATCATTATTTCTAACAATTTCCTTTCATAAATACTACAATGTACACAGAAAATCATGTACATCCCCTTGATTTCAATGATCACTTTGGAATAAATAAAAACTATCAACATAAGAGCATGAACGAACATCAAAATTTAAACAAGCTTATCTTTGTGCTAAATGCACATTAAAAAAATGTAATTTCAAAACAATCATAATAAAAGTTTGAGCTCACAAACTTGTGTACATTTCATTAATATGAATATCTTTTATTCAGAGGTCCACATTTGTTCTGGGGAGCGTTTCATCAAGTGTTTTGTCAGTGCTTTTCACCGACAAATTTGCTCTCAGCCAATCAGATGCAAGGATTTCAGTAGCTTATAACAGTTGTCGGTAAAACTCACTGACAAAATGCTTGATGAAACCCTCCCAATACATGTGTCACAACACATGTATTACATGCACATTGAAATCTTGGCTTTTATCCCATGAGGAGGAAAATAATTCCCAATTTCAACTCTATTGAAACTTTAGACCGGTTCCATCACACCCTGTCACAGCAAATACAACAGCCTATGAAAATGTAAAGAAAACATATATGGCAGACTTCCCACACTTTCTACACCCCTCCCTCTTCAATCAATCAAACATTCCTCAATATTATATTGAGGAATATATTATATATGTTGGATTTATATTGTAAATTGGGATTCCAATACAACAGAATGGGGGGGGGGGGGGGGGTTAAAATATAATAGTATATCCATAGCTTATTTAAACCTGTTTGTAGCAGCAAACAATAAGACAAGCATATAAATACTGGCACAAAAGAATGTAAGATTGGGGAAAATATAACTCACGTTTGTTTTTATTGTAAATAAAGACAAAACTGAAATGGCAAGTGGCATGGATTAAAGAAGTGAAAAAATTGTAGGAAGGATACAGAAAGAGGATGAGTAAAACAACCAAAAGGAAATCACAAAAATAAAGCATAGGTTGGAAATAATAGAGAAAGAAAAGAAGAGAGAGAAAAGGAGAAGAGAGAGAAAAGGAGAAGAGAGAGAAAAGGAGAAGAGAGAGAAAAGGAGAAGAGAGAGAAAGAGGTAGAGAGAACATGAGTTATAGAAACTAATTCACAGGAAAAAAATGAAAGAGGGATGCAAAAAAAAAAAAAAAAAACTTTTAACCCCAGAAATACAAGGACACAATCTATCATATGTGTTTGGAATTACTGGTCACTGTACCTGAAATATTCCCAACACAAACAGTACATATAAATTAGAATAAACAACTTAATGCAATCACCAACAGATATTGTCATGTAGCAAAGTACAAAAATAATAGCAGCTCTCGATTTGGTGTGCACAATATTGTTACATCATTGGTGTCTATTGTAGAGATGAGATGATGAAATATCATGAAGATTAACAGTAGTCCAAGAACGATTCTTCCAGTTGGAGTTTAGCAGTCACGGAATTACAAGTACAACTATTGCAAGTTTTTTCTAGTGAAGTATTCCTACACAGGACATCAACATGTAACATGCATCTGTAGTCAGTTCTGCAAGCCTTTGAACAGAGGTGTCCTTACAACGGAACAAGCATAGTCCTCTTAAATATAGAAAGACTTGTAATAAATCTGTCTCGCGATGGAATTGCATGGTTACTAGCTGCCTCAATGACGATGAATTACTAGGAATTGGAAGAGGCTTGCTAATGGCTTCCCAGTCAGGCTTCTCGCTGTTGCCATCTGATCATTCATAAACTTGGATTGTTGACCCCACTTTAGAAAGAGATGTTTCTCTTGGTGGCGAAGCACCATATCGCGATTCTGATGACGTTCCGATTTCTTCTCCATTAACGAGTTGCGTTCACACGGTGGTCATCATTGCCACAGCAAGTTTTTGCACAGAATCTTGGTATTCTTTTCTCAGTGCGGCGTCTTGTAGTTGCCTTACACCAAATGCTTACTTGAGACAATGAACCTGCTTTTACAAGAGATGGTCGTAAAATGGCAAAGCACCAACATCGCGATTCTGATGACGTTTCGATTTATTTCGATTTTTCTACATGCATTCACATGATGGTTACAATTGCCATAATTTCATACATAAATCTTGGTAGTTTTTCATCAGTGGCAAAGCACCAAAATTGCGATTCTGATAACTTCATCTAGACCAAGTTGCGATCACAAAGCGGTCATGATTACCATGGCAAGTCTATTTCACAGAATCTTGGTATTCTTTCTTTATAGTTCAACAATAAAAAAAAATACACACACCCTGTTCACCACACAAGGATCACGAGTCGATACTCGCATCTAACCGATCGACTTGATCGCAAACGTCCATGAGCGCGCGATCCAGATCGTCCATGTCCGAAGGAATCGAGTGACTGTACACACCATTGTCCACACCCCCTATCGTGGAGGTTGAGGATGCATCGCTGCCAGTTCTTCGCGACCTTCGACCTCCATGATAGAAGCTGTATTGGTCCTGTAAACTGTTCCTTTCCAGAAAGCTCTCAAAGTAGTCCATGTCCTTTTCGGGGATGTATGGCCTCATGTCTGTAGAGGGAGCAAGACAAAGAAATAGAGTTTTGGTGAACTGTGGATGTTAACAGCAGGAAGGAGGCCCCTGATGGCTTGGAACAGGGAGGTACATGTACATGTACGTGCACATGTACCAGTTTATAAATGAAGTCAATGTCCTTTGGTTAGGGTTAGTGCCTTCACCCTAAAAAGGCCTAGTTATTTGGTGGTCTCTCAGCTGGAGGGAAAGGGAGGGATCGCACACCCCTTCTCCCTTTATACAGGGTACATGCTGCCTTATATCATTATAGTCTTTTTTCAGGGGCCACTTATATCAGACACAGTAACAATTACACACACCGTTTACAAACAAACACAAAAACAAACAACCAACATTTTAGTCCTGAATGCAAGGTCAACCTACAACATGCACTGCATATCAAATCAAATTTACTCTTTAGTAGCCAATTGCAGAGTTTTTTACTCTGATTGTGCAGTACCTTTTCATAAAAATTGCAATTTAATTCGATAAATTCCTGCTAGACATTTTCGATGGTCATAGGAATAGCAAAATCGAAATAGCAGAGTACTTTGGGCCTCTTTCTCAGTCAGAGAAAAGGCTTTAATATTGTGAAGAGTCTGGCGGCTGGTCTGATATCACAAAGACACATGCTTCACAGAAGTTCTGACCTTTTCACTGATTGGAAGGCTCACAATAACCAAGATTACTGATTGTACTGTTCATTGTACTTTTAGAAACGTCAATCAAAAGCATGATTGAATCTCCAAAACTCATGATTTTACAATTTCTTGCAAAGCAAATGGCAAATGGAACTTAGTGTGAAGTAGGCTTAAGGATATTAAGAATTGTATGTTCTGATTTTTTCCATACACTAAGAGTCATTCAGTTCAACATCAGCAAACCTTTAGCTGACAAAAATGTCTTGCACTTTTCTAATTTAACATTTTACCCTGCAAGTCACAGGTGGGGTTTAAGAAGTGTGTATATCTGAGAATGGTTCAAGTAAATCGTTAAAGACGTTTAGGTTCCACTGAGAGCGTAAGAGTGTAAGATTGTGATATTTCAGTCTCTCGTCCATGGTGTAATGTGATGGAAACTGATGTTCGCCCTCTGCAGGCAGCGTTGATTATTGGCCTCTTAGAGTGGTGATCATGGTAGCCAAGCAATACAGTGTTTAATTATGGTGCATCGTCCTAAGATGGCATGGAGGCAGCTGTGGAATATCCTCAATCGAACTCTCTTTAATCTCTGGAACACTTTAATCATTGGCAGATTCAGAGGGGGTGCGGGAGCGCACAAGTGCCCCATGCCCCCAGGCTCCCCCTTAAAATCTCAATTGAAAATGTGCCCCTACCACCTTTTGTCAAACCCACAAATACACATGAAAAACCCTGACTTGACTGTGGATGTTCAGGATTAACTTGTATAGAGTATAGGATGATCAATCCCATCTTTTTTGTAATTTGATAAGAAAATCCTTCTCTTTTTATATTCAACTCTTAAAGCCCAGCTGAGTTAAATGGGTAGCAGGTGCAATGTAGGAAGAAATTCCTTGAACGCTTCCAGCATGTTAAGGCACCTTCGCTAAAGCCAGATACTAGTTGTACTTTCAAGGTACCTGGAGCAGGGACTGATGTACTTACACATTACAAATGTACCGATATCACCATCACCACCACCACCACCACCATCATCATCAACATCTTATTCTTCTTCAGAATCTGTTATTATTAGTAGTAGGACCAGTAGTAGCACTAGTAGCAATAGTAGTAGTAGTATTGGTAGTAATATCATTATCATTAATATTTGTATCATTACTATTTTCATTACAAGTATCATGGTTATCATTGCTTTTGTTTTTGTTGCTGTAATCATAATCATTATCATTATCAATAATATAATTATTCATTAAAACAGACACACACACCTTGTTCGAAGCACAAGTATCACGAGTCTATACTAGCATCTAAGTGATTCACTTGATCACAAATTTCTTTTAGTGCAAGGTCTAGATCGTCCAAGTATTCTTCCTGAAAATTAAGCCTATCCACAAAGCGGTCAAAGGCGTCCAAGTCTTTTTCAGGGATGTACTGTCTCAGGTCTGTAGAAAAACCGAAGAGAGGAAAAGGCCTTCATAATATGAAGAACAGATAGCAGAAGATCTGCTGTCGCAAAGAGTTATGTATTTTCATACAAATTTCTATAAAGTTTAGACTGTGATATTATATTTTTTCACGGAGCTGTAGTCATCTTCTTCTTCTCCCAAATGATGAGCTTCTTCCAGTGTCAGATGTCATTATGCAACTACATGCATGTCACAACTACTCCTGAGGCTTACAGCTGCGATCGATGTGCTGTTCTCTAAGGGATGCACCCTTATTTTGTTGTGGGCAGTTAAAGCTGTTCCAATTTTGAAACTGTATCTAATTATAGTGTTTAAATAGAGGAAAGCTTGTTGTTCTTGATAAATAGTGAAGTTAGATGTGGGTTGATGTCATTAAATAATTTGTGTATGAACATGAACAATGAAAGAAGGCTATACAATGTACATGTACATATATATATGTATGACTGAAAACGTGCCTCCCACGATCTAATTTGTGAATTGTGATAATGGTTTGTAAGTTCTAGTGTAAGGGTTAAATGACCGAGTACTATCATCCAAAATTCTCATGCAAATCATTCTCATTCTTCCCTGTTCTTCAGCATTCTTCACATCTTCCAAAATAACTTCCTATGCCAAAGGTTCACAATTGTTCTGATCAGGACTTCCGATTAGGTGCATCCCCATTACCCCGACCAAAGCCAAGCTCAAGATAATAGACTGATCACAACTTCTTGGGAAATAAGTCTGAGTTTGAAGTTCTCCATCTATGCTAGCCAGGGTCAAGCAATCACCGTTCCCAATAAGGAATTAGCTCGAGCAACAGGATGAGCATAGTTTAAGCGCATCTTCACTAAAATATAGGTATTAAAGGTAACTGTCTCTTTGCATCTTCAGCATATGCTTGAGGTACAGTAGTTGTAATGGGGCTAATCTCCCTGGGTCAGATTGGCAGCCTATTTTGAAACTCAGACCAATTTAGATGGGCCTATAATAGCGAAAACAAACTTATTTCTCATTGCATCTCCACAATAAAATAATTGACACCTCTTCTTGATAAATGATAGGAAGCTCCATAGAAATGATTTCCTAAGTGAGTTCTTTGCTAAAACCCGCATTATATTATATTATTTTTCAGTGGAAAGGATACTGCCTAACTGCATAGTTATAAATACAAATATTCACAGTTATCACAAAGTTATTCTTCAAAAGGATGAAGTATTCATATACAAAAAAATAAAAAAAATAATAACTTCAAGCACTTCTTACTTATTTTTATTTTTTACTTTTTAGTAGAAAATAAGATTAAAAAAAAGATGCAAAGCTGTTGTCTTTGGCATTAAGGCAATTTAATTCTGTGTAAAATATTACATATACACATCTGATTCAACATTAACATATTTTTAGCACAGGAATCTAACTAACTGTACTCTAATTGAATACATAACTTGAATACCAAAGATCATTATAATATACATGTACAGCTAGAACATGTGTAAAGTTGACACTTAAGGATACAAGAAATAGTTTACCCCAATGCCTTTTCCACTGAACAGTTACACAGATAATTGTTAAGACTCAGCGACAATTTTTGAAAAAAATTAAACTTTCTTATTCTTGGAAAAATATTTCTCAATTTTTACCAATCTGTTTCTTTAATTTTTTTATGTTCCACTCAAACCTATTTTCTACGAGGGTACGAGATATATTTCCCCCTTTTAAAAGCAACATCAAAGATTAGATTTTCTTCATTAAATAATACCAATTTTACCCTATATGTGAAGCCGAATTCATTTCTTTTCGTAATGAAGTATACTTATCAAAACCATATATTCACTCTGAAGAATATTGATTTAAATCAACTATGAGCATATTTAAATAAACTGTAAAGAATCTACAGTACTGATCTGGTCAAATCTCACTATATATATACACGCACACACACAAGTACTAATCGGGGAAAGTAAAAATTCGAAAAACTGAAAAGACCTTAAACTACATATTGTGCAGCAGAAACTTCAATGACTATTTTACAACAAAAAACAAAGAATTGCCATTTACACACTCTAAACGCTTTAAGTATTTTCCAAAATGTACTCTTTACATTTAAGGAGCAAACACTGTAAAACTTATACCTAACATAAATTTGAAAAGTATTAAATCTACAATTTTGAAAACAGTGTTCTCCTCAGCCCTTTGAAATGTTGATTTAAAAGGCAATCCAACCTTGGGAATAAAATGAATTGTGTGAAAGCAGAAAATAAGAAAAGCAGGATGGTGAAACTTTGAGAGTGATTATTCTAAAGTGCACAAAACGAGACCACTCCATGTTTGAAATATCTGTGGATATTCGGGGTCATTTGTGACCTGTGCTATAAACTACAAACTGGTCTATTTGAAATTCCCATATGCATATTGATTGCAACTTTCAAAAATGCATAACTTTCTTTTTATTGCTTGTCCGATTTCGTGTGAACTTTCACCAATCTGCTTCTCTGATTTTTCCTCTTTCTTTCAGAACAAATTGCCATTAAGGTTGGATTTCCCTTTAACTATATGTGTACACTGTATTAAATTTTTAGAGTGTACATTACATAAATTCAGTTTATGAAATACCAGTATTACGTAAAAAAAAATACATGAATTTTCTTCTTGACTATACAAAGTGATGATGTGTTGAATACACATCTGCAAGATGTGCACAGTCTAACAACTTGACCTGTACGTTATACAGGCGTCAGCCCATATTTCAATATTCAAACAAATAACTACATACTGTTTTAAATTATATTTTCAATCAAGCTTTCATAAAAAGTGTCTTTTCTGGGAAGAATGAATACATAATGATAGCTTGTAATAATAAATTACATATTTTCTCATGATATACTGTCATTTATAAGTGGCACATACAAAATATGAATTAGCATGGTTTATTTCATTTTCTGCGAGTACAAATATACATAACCAATATGACTAGATATGGAGACATACATGTATTTGTGTGGTTAGTCCTCTATATGTGCAAATGTTTTTTGTAACATAATCCTACATTACTTGAACCTTTCTATGGACGGCAGTGACTAGTCTGTATGTAGAACCATCTGTATTTTCTTTAACTCTTTCAGTGTCGGTGTCATCTACACTTTTCACAAAGTGAATAACATTGTAGTCTTAGGGTAACAATAGAGTTAAAAGAGCTTGCCTAAAATATCAATTTTTTTTAGTGATAAACATGCCAGAATATGTTACAAATCGCTTTTGTAGAATTAAAACTCAGTTCACGTCAAAGTCATAACCAAAGTCATAACCAAAGTCATAGCCATGGTCAAAGTCACAGTCAAAGTCGTAGTCACAATCAAAGTCATAGTTAAATTCATACTCACAGTCATAGTCAAATGAAAGTCAAATTCGCTACAGGTAACCGACCTGCACTCAGAGAGCTATAAAGTCTATAAGCCTACTACTGACTGTCTCTCTTTTTTCTTTCAGAGCAGTTTCAAAAATAAATTTAGTCAAAATGCAGATAAAGTATACAAACTTTCAGACTCTTAGCAAAACATTCAGGAATTCCTTTGTCATGAATTCTTTATTCCTTGAGTGGTAATTGCTTCATTATTAAATCAAAATTACAGAGCTTTTTTGGCTACATTCTTGAAAATGGAAAATGTGACAATGAGTTATAGGACAAATTTACAAAATTTGGGAACTGTTTAGACATCCAAAATGTTTATTTGGTTTTAATGCAGTGGTACCGTTTTATCTCTCCAGTTGATGAGTATACATGTAAATGAAATTTTAATTATGCATGAATTATATCAAACCTTATGATTGTCATGTATGTACTATATTTGAAAGCTGAAACATAGCACATGCACCACAATATACTTGAAGTTTGAACAAGGAGTTATATAACTCCTTGGTTTGAAGACAACAAAAATGTTCTCCTTCGCAACATGTGGAATAAGTAAAAACAAAATGAAAATGAAATCTCTAACAAATGTTCTTGACAAGAAAACATAATCAAATGAATAGACATGTACATGTATTAACAAATCTTGAAAATGAAAGAAACAAGCCTTTAGTTATAATGTTGACAGACAAAATATATCAACTAAAAAAAATGTGCATGCAGAAACACAAGATGGCGCTGTTGACCCTAATCATGCAGTGCCGTATATAGATAGAGTCTGGCCAACTCGGCTCCAGTTGGGTAACAACATGGCGCATATCCCTTTGTTGCAAGCTTACATAACAAAGGAATATACGCCATGTTGCTACCCAACTGAAACCGAGTTGGCCAGACTCTCTCTATATACGGCACTGTAATCATGTATAAATAGTATACAAATGTAGTATGCATTATTGGCATTGTCCCACTTGGCACATGAACTGCTAAAAGAGAATACGTATGTATATTTTTTATGCAAATCAAGCTAATGAATATTCATTTGATGAGATGAACTTGTCTCACATGCAAATGAGCAATTGGAACCACACCAGATGGCTGCATCATGGGGAGAAGATGATGAATAATGAGTGTGGCATGGGAATGAGGCTGATGCATATCCAGTCATCACAGATTGAGGCTAATGAATATTCAGGCTCGAGATTGAGGCTGATGAATATTCAGTCAGAGATTTAGGCTACTGAATATTCAGTCAAGATTTAGGCTACTGAATATTCATTCATCATGGACTGAAGCTAATGAATATTCAGTCATCACAGACAGAAGCTAATAAATATTCAGTTATCACAGATAAAAGTTAATGAATATTCATTCATCACAGCGTTGGGGAGACAGGTTCGATGGTCCCCATGGCAGAGAGTAAGGAGCGGGTGAAGGGGCCAGAGTTTCCACTGATGGTGGAATCGGCATCGTCGCTCATGTTACCGAAGGAGGTGCGACTCCGGCTGCCGTAGGGGTCCTCGATGTCGTTGGACAGCATGTAGCTGTCGAAGAAGGCCCGGTGGTGATCGCTGATCAGGCACATTCGCATTCCTGGGGTGGAAAAGGAGATACATGCAAGGGGAATGGTCAGGGCTGTGCTTTAATTTCTTCAATTACAGACCCTCCCCCCCCCAAAAAAAAAAAAAAAAAAAAAAAAAAGAACAAGAAGAATATTACATGGTCACATCATGTAGAAATGTACATATTCCTGTCAGTTCTTGATGGTAATCATATCTTCTTTAACTTACATTGCAAACCTCCTGGTCATTGTTTTTCATAAAATGTTGTTTCTACTCATTGTAAATTGGCAATGATAACTAGGGTTAAGCTAGTAAATGGCTTCTTAATGTATGAAGGAAAAATAACCTTTAATCAATTTGAGTCTGTACTCGCATAATTTTTTAACACTGTACTGTCAAAAGAAAAGAAAAAAGTCATCACATTCTGGTTTATAGTTCATTGCGCAAAATAAACTTGAAAAGCCTAAATATATGTAGCTCTCCCGTGGACAAATACACTTTTGACGTTGATCTACACACACACACACACACGTGTGATATGTGACATGAAAGTCTGGTCAAAATTATTCAGCCATTTCTCGCAATATTTAGGATATGAGGGCATTTGAAGAGTGATCCTTTTATTAGTGGTAGCATTTATTCTATTATATTCTTCCAACCTAGACACCAAATAAATGTGAAAGCTTACTTATTATTTTCATCTTTACCAGAACTCAACTTTTCCTTTAGATTAATGCTACTCCCAAATTTGTTATTACTTCTTATTATTATTTTGAATATAATTTGCCTGCAGTCCTTTGAACCAAAAGGATACTTTATTTTCAATTCCTTCACAGAAAAAAGAAAAAAATAAGAGACAAATCTGGTTGGATGTTATATGTCTGAATATTCTAAATGCGAATTTGGATGGAAGGTATTGATATTTTATAAGTCATTTAAAAATGGCTTTAGAGTCAGACCAAATGGAGACTTGAATAAGTGAATACACATGTATGTTGTGGCTTCATTTCTCATATTTTTTTATAATTTATAAAAATAAAACAAAATTGTCTCTTTTTGGGAAGGGGGGGGGGGGGGATAGCTGTTACATGCAAGTAAGCTCACTAGGTAACAGGGTTGTGTAAACACTGACAGTGAGGTAAGAGTAAATATTTATGGTACCAGTGTAAGATGGTTGAAAGTATGTGCACATATGACAGTACATAGTGTTGAGCATACATGTACAGGTGCAGTGTAGTGTGGAAGTGTGATACTGAAGTAATAATCCGAAATAATCCGAATAAAGGGACAATTTGACAACAATTTCAAGCCTACATGTTCATATGAACATGACAGACAAAGAGAATGGTCTAAATAAACAACACCTCATTCTACCCTTCAAAATAGTTCTGGTAGTCACTGCTATTCAGTAAAAATATGCAGAACAGGTGTCACATGCATATTAACCCATGTTCAGGATGTTCTTTTGTCTCCCAGAGTAAATGGTCATGATTTTTCACTTCTTGTTTTTTATATACTATCTAACGACAATTGAGATATGTATAACGCATAATACATTTTCATCAATGTCTCTATGCGCTTCTGTATGTATGTCTCTATGTATGACCAATGCCTAACTATTTTACCTCAAAATGATGAATCACATTAAAAGACCACTGATTAACATGGCAGTTGGTACTCTACTTTTTGATTACCCCCAAACAGATTCTTATACTCTATTTGTAAGATTAGAAGGCTTAAAATATTCTAGTAACACAGTCACAAAAAATTTTCCCCAAAATCCTCTCTGGGGTAATATCATTAGACTCTAGAGTACATTGTCTCATGAAATATGTGATCCAGACAATCTCCTCTCATACATTCTGAACAAAAATGGGAGTCAGAGTTGGGTTCCGGGACAGGAGATTTGATCTTTTCCTTTATTATCTTCATACTCCTAAACTGTTAACCCATAGAAGGCCAGGCAAAGTGTTTTGCGGTTACTTTCATGCATTCTAGCTCTACACAAATAAACGTTTTTTGTGATTGGCCCTAAAGAGGATTTCTAAAGAAGTCTTTGCAATCATAATACATGCAGAATTGTTTTGGGGGCGTTTCATCAAGATTCTTGTCAGTGATTTTTACCGACAAATTTGCTCTCACCCAATCAGATGCTAGGATTTCAGTAGCTTATAACAGAAGCTTATAACTTTTTTAAATTTTATGCAGCAGGGCCCTGAAGTGTATCAGTGATTGATGATTGACATACAAAATTTTACTTATGCTCATGGCGGAATACATTTTCTTGGTTTGAAATGAGGCATGTTAGTGATAGGCAAATTATCAAGAATAATATGGAGAAGAATTAAAAGCATCTTAGAGTTTGTTATTAAAGCACACATGTTGTGGAGTAGATGAAGATGTACATACAAAGTAGACAGGCTATATATATCTAAAGAGATCCGGTATTGTGGACACAATATACATTGAAAGAGAATTGATTATTAGAATATGTTTAAGGCTACTTTAAGCAGTATGTAGTTGTTTGCAAAATGGCTGCAGAACACAATATTCCAAATTTGAACAGAACAGAATTTAATAGAATATACATGTATAATGTAGCTAAGAAGGGTCCCCCTTTTTTGAGGGGGGAGGAGGCGGCTTTTTTAAAAGAAATTTTTCAAAGCGTTTTTATATACTAGTATCTACCATTCTTTCAATATGATTTAAATGTCAGTGGAAGGATAACCAGAGGAAAACTGTGCATATCGAGAAATAAATACCAATTTAACATATCAACTTTTCAAATTTCAGTTTTTCATGCTGGGAGGCATTGAGGGTGAAACGGAGAGGGGGGGGGGGGGGGGGGGGGGGAGTTGAAATCTTTCAGGTTATTTTGTTCCCATTGTTGCCTGCTTGCATATAAATTGTAAATGATGTATACATGTGGTTCATAGAGACTACTGCACACTTTAAGACTCTACTATGACAGCATTTTGCAAAGGAACTGTAATGAAGTTAGATTTGAGAATTTATGTTGAAAAATCTCAATTTTTCAGGGTTACGGTGCAGAATGGTCTTAACATACATGAAGCATTATCATAACTGTCATGTATTTTGCACCTTCCAATCTAAAATTATCAGGCCAAATCTGCTACAAGTTGGATGGTAGTTGAGTGACAGATTTGGCCTTTCGTATGACCGAAGGGCTCACAATAGCCACAAAATTGCAATATTTGCAAAATTACAATATGAACATTCTTAACCAAAAGTCACAGTGGGGTCATAAAGTATGTTATATGGCTTTTATGCTCATACATGTTGATCTACATGTAATTGTAGTATGGTTACTGCATAGTGGCTTTTGAAAAGGTTTGCAGCTGTAACAGCTTTTGTTTGATTCTTGCCCGTAATTAAAGATTTAAAATGTACTTGTCACAAGTGAACGTGCGTGGTGAAGCAAAAAATAGTATGTACATGATGTGATATAAAGTGAAACCTGCTTTAGCGACCACCTGTATAGAAAGACCACCTGTCTATATAGACCATAATTTTTGTTTCCCTTGAAAAGTGTTTCTCATTGAAAAGTGTTTCTCATTGAAATGTGTATTAAAAGGAACCTGTACATGAAGACCACCTGCTCATAAGGACCGCTTTTCTTGTCTCCCTTGAGTGGTCTTTATAGACAGGTTTCACTGTACATGTAAATATCAATGACTTCAAATTGATGCTCTCTCTTTTATGAGACCTTATTCATTGACACCTTTCAAGAAAATCTTGATTTGTCTAGGGTAAAAATTTTCAGCGAGACAGGTTGAAACTTTTGGTAATGGCTCTTCCCAGCCAAGAATGCATTATTTAATCATTAATTTCATTCATACAACATTCGCTTTTCACCTTACATCGCAAAACTACATTTAGCTTGGCTAGATAAAGCACAGCCCCGATATTCCCATTTGGAAAGAAAACTGATGGGGTTTAGTAAATATGAAAAGGCCAAGCTGAGCACTGCTACATCCCGAAAACAGAAGGAGATATATGGAGAAAGAGAGAAAGAGAGATATTAAAACCCATATATATACGGTAGAGATTATTCTGCTAAAATGGAAAAGAAAAGGAGAAAAATATGGCTGATTAATTGATACACAAATACAATGTGAGAGAAATTGTGAGAGAAAATTATTGTGGTTAATAATCAAAATACCAAATGGGAGGAAAAAGAAACATATTATCCAATTGAAAGATCATTTTCACTACAAACTGCTATATTCTAATACTACAATGTCAAGTAGATAGCATCAGAAATATTGACAGATCAGTACAGTATACATGTATATAATTTCAAAAGAAGACTAAATATTGAACCATTAGATTAGGCGAACTTGATGTTAGGCTTTTTCTCAGAAAATGAAAGTACATTGCACATGAAGAACAAATACAATGTACATGTAAATTAATGAAACATATTAATGTTATTATAGTCTCCCAATTAGATTCTGTTGATGGAAAGAGGAAAGACAGATTTCACATGGTAATATGAGCAGATGAAATACTCTGGCAGCTGCATAATGAGAATCACGTACTGCTTAATTTGAGCATTAATTTTTAAGAATCATAAATTTTCATGAAAATAAGATGGAGAATATTAAATTTCACACAAAAAGTAAATGGAATTGCAAGAAACCTTAGTTTGAGAAATGCATTTCTAAATACATCCCAGGATGGGATTCTCAGAAAATACAAAATTTGTTCAAATTGTTTTTAGACCATGATTGGTTATTATACTACATATACAAGACAGTGTAACTACCATCAACAAAATTTTATCAAATTACATGTGTTGGCCTACATGTACATTACAGAGAAGGTGGAGTTCTGGGAAAACTGAAAATTAATTTGTGAGCTTTCTCATTCCTTTGATGTCAGTTTGGAAGAAGAACATTTCCCCTGAAAAGGATCATTGCTCACTAAATGCTTTCATACGTTAAATATGACAATATTTTAGTGTGCAGTTCCATACCCATATCTGTGTGCAGTGCATGTGTTTCTCAGCGAGAATGGGTCAATTTCTTATCATTTTGATGGTTGCAAAACCTCACAGTATACACCAATTCTTATGTAGACATGATCAACCTTTCCAAATTGCTTTGAGACAGTTTCTTTCACATTTTAATCACATGACCAGAACTCAACTTTATCTTTACGATTGACGGAAAGTATCCCTATGCATGTACACATTTCATACCATAATTCTACCCTAACCGAGTTTGATAGCAAACCGAGGTTTTTCTTTTTGTTTATTTTGTTTATTTGTTGTTGTTTTTTGAACTTCAGGCAATGACATCTATAAAACACTAAACAAATGATAACAATGCCAACATGTGTACTACTGGGTTGCTGGTTGCTGATATTGATCTTGCAACAACAACAAAATAAACCAAAAAGCAAAAATAAAAAAAAGAGGTAAACAATAAGTTGCAACACCTGGTGTAAGGTCCCAGTGAATACAAAATTATGATCAATCACATGTTAATAGTGCATCAGCCAATACGACGCAGGTTTCATCTGTCATTTTATGAAAGCTGAACCGTGATTGGTCAATACTGAAGATTTGTGATGAACACTGTAATTCATGCATTCCACCAGTGTATATGAATGAGGGATCCAGCAGTGCAACACATACATGTACATGTACTTCAGACAAAAACTATAAAAATCCCCCCCCCCCCAAAAAAAAAAAAAAATTATCAGTACACCTGGTATGTATATTCCACAATATTTCTATAGTATTTACCACGATTTTCTCCCCCTGTGATTTTCCTAAAAATATAGGAACGTCTCTCATGAATAATTCTGTGATTCGTGAAATTTTTCAATGCGTTACTCTGCGCAAGGTCTTTGACATTTCTACATTTTTTTACCCCGACCGCTGAAACCCGGTATTTATTGCTGCATGCTATACTTCTGCCACCATAGCACAACACTGCATTCAGAACTTTCCAAGATTCATGCAGCAAGCTTAAAAGCCCACCAAACTTGGACAGCTTTTCTTCTTGTCCAGCAAAATATTTAGTCCCGAGTATAGAAATATATATATCTGTATGGACTTACCTGGAAATAATGTCTTTCTGTCCGGGCCATAGAGCCTCTGTAAACTGGAACAGAAATCCTCTATCGATCCCATTTGGCGGTATTCTTTTAGGATGGATGCAAATTGCTGCAGCTCTTCCCCACTTAGTTTACTCCTCAGCTGTAAATAGACAAGGGGGGGGGGAGATGGCGGAAAGAAAGAGAATGTATTAAAATGTTACATTTCATTTAAATGCACTTCTCTACATTCCTCAAATCAACTTTTTCCCTGAGTTTGCTTGTTTTTCAAACCTGTTCCTCTACACTGCTTTCTGTTACATAGTTAGTTCGACATATCACTGTCCTCCTCTTCTTTTTCTTATAATTCATCCTCCTCTTAAGTTTCTTCTTATTCAATTCAAGTCTTCTTTATATCCTGCCACCCTTCCCTTAATTTGCTGCAAACTCAGTCCACACAACTCACCTCCTCGATGTATTCTTGCAACAAGACTTTGGCTGTGACACTGATGATCTCTGCACTATTTGAGTTGGGACTAGCCCCTGAATATGGGACAGCCTCGTTGCTTCTAAACACAAACAAGAAACAAGGGAAAAGAAAAGAAATTATCACACATGTGAATGTCTTGTTTTTACTCACATTTTATTAACACTTCATGTTCAAGCTCAAGTTCAATTTCAGAATAACTGTATCTGTAGTAGAATACAAAGAAATGGAACGATATGAATTTAGACATGACATGTACTGCATGTCTGACAAAGGAATGTTTTATTTTTAGACACATTGGAAGACCAACCTAGTTCATGTACATGTACATTTTACCTGCAAACCCTGCCCCCAAAATCTTTTAAGGCAAGATTAGGGATCCAATGTGATTTGTGTGTGTTTAAACAGAAGTTTAACATTTAATGTAAGCTTGAAAAGTAAAAGAAAAAGGAATCGTTCCTTTAAAAATTCAAATTGTATGCAGCTACATGTACATACATGTATAGGGATTGTTGGCGAAACAATTGTGCAAATGGGAAAGAGACGGATCAAAAATTGTTGTGTACTTACGTTTCTGGTTGACTATTATACATGCCAGGCAAGGGAGGTCTTTGGTGAACTACTGTGGCTGCAATGGAAAAAAAGAAGAAAAGGATCATGTTATTGCATGATGAAGATACATGTATCTCGTACTCCATAAACCTTTGTACATCAGCGGAGGTGATTACATGCATGAACACCAATTACAGACCTGTACACATGCATATGGTCAAAAGATAACAAGCTCTGTGTTGATTGATGATAAAGAAATGTTTAACACATGTTTTTCGGGGGGGGGGGGGGGGGAATGAGAGTGAATGAGAGATACAGAAAAAGAGAGAGTGAATGAGAAATACAGAAAAAGAGAGTGAATGAGAGATACAGAAAAAGAGAGAGAGAGAGAGAGACAGACAGACAGAAGAGAGAGATATATTTTCATTTACAGAGATCTACAGATAAAGGGGGAAAGATTGATTGACATAGACATGTACAGGAAAACCAGTGACAATATAGAAAGAGAGAGAGGGAGAGAAAGGGAGGAGAGAGCGGGAGAAAGAGAGGGAGAGGGAGAGAGAGGGAGAAAGAGAGGGAGAGGGAGAAAGAGAGGGAGAGAGAGGGAGAGAGAGGGAGAAAGAGAGAGGGAGAGAGGGAGGGAGAGAGAGAGAGAGAGTGAGAGTGAGATAGAGACTGGGTGTCCCGGGAATGACCGGAAATGCAATTACTGTGTATTGCCATCAAGCAGGAAATGACCGCTAGCCTCGTTTCTGGTTGTCGGGCGCAGGGGCCACGCCTACCGATTGACACAAACTCGGAAACTCTGCCTTCTCACGACGTTTCCGATTCAAACATTCCATCAGGGCAGCGAGACTGATCAGAGATGGCATGCACGGAAAATTTTTGACTTCCTCGTAGAATCATCTTGCCTAACCCTTCCTAGTTCCACTACGTGTGACTTTTCACAAACGAACCATTATCTTTGATTTTCTTTTTCTCACATCCCTGGGGACTTGGGGAGCCAACAGTTTTCAGTTCAGAGAGGTATACGGAGAACTGATTTCATTCAGAAGCAATTACGCATGTCTCCTCCTGATAACAGCTATTGTTTTGAATCAACCTGTTTTTGTTCGTGCAAAATAAAGCAACAAAAAAACAAAACAATAAAATTGGAAGGACTCTGCAATGACAAGCAAGAACCATCAATATCTTTCAAATTCTATTTGAAACAAGCTTTCAATTGGATAATGTACAGAATTAAGCTACATTTTACTCCACGTGAAGGAGTTCAACTGCAACAGAATGAAACACTTGTTTCTGAAGTTTTCTGTTTATGTTGTCATTTTGATTTTGCATTGAAGAAGAGTGACACCGGCTGTTTCAAAAGCCTTTCTAACTCCATGAAATTGCCAACACTTGATGGGTAATTGCTAAAATGACTAGTCTCCTACAATCATATTGCAGTCCCTGTAAAGTAGACATGGCATTAACTTAAAGGGAAGCGTGAGTTCTGGGAAAGGTGAAAAAAGGGATTGCTCTTCAAATGACATCATGTTCGAAATATGACAAGAAATAGCTGAAGCGTTTGGGCTTCACATTCATGCCACTGGTTTGTGCAGTCCCATATACCCATTTCTGTGTGCAGTACATGTACTTCTCAGCAAATATTGGTTCATTTTGATGATTCAAAAACCTCACATTATACAGCCATTCTTATGTAGACACGATCAACCTTTCCCAATTGCTTTGAGACAGTTTCTTTCACAATGTAATTGCATGATTAGAACTCAACTTTATCTTTAACGATAACCTGTGATTGCTCTGAAGCAGACAGGTTAATAGAGGCGACCCATTTAACTGACATGGACGAGGAAGAGGATAACTACAACTATAAATTGTTCTCATATCAGTCTTCTGAAGTCTACATGTATGTGTTAAAGGTACTGGATACCAGTGTTGAGATGTCACTGATCCTGGAAAATTGTTGATAAAGGCTCATTGACATACAGACATTAAGTTGGCGAGATGGGACCTGGAACACTGATATTCAATACCTTTAACACAAAACTTCAAGAGACAATTTCTTGACACTTTTTTTAATTATAATCAGTAAAATGGGATCAACACCGCACCTCTTTAAATCATCTCTCGAGAGTTGAGATTGGTTGACATCAGTAAGCCTACATGTACATGTATATCATAAAGAACCTAAATGTGTTTAGTGGTCTATACCGTACATAAATATTAATCTACATATTTCTTTAATATGATAACTATTTTGTTACAAGCTCTCTTAAATAGCCTTCAAACTCAATGGCAACCATTCAATTTCAAACAAAACCAATTTCTGGTTTAGAGCGCAACTATTTTCAGGGGATGGTTCTTAAACAGGTCAATGTACAAGCTACTGAATAACTAACAAAAAAAGAAGAAGTAGTTTACAGATGGTCATTATTCATTGTATGATTCACATTTTATGAGGAAAATGATTTGTGATGCTGCGGAGTATCACGTTTACTTTCCATAGTCCGCTGATTGTTACTAGGATAATTGTTACCATTGCCCCCAGCAAAGCGCAGGCTTAACATAATTGGTAATATCCGAACAACAAATTGCGCAAATCCACTCCAGTTTCATCTTCTGATAGCAGAGGTAGGGCCAATTGTATCCGTCGATACTGATCATGCTTTTCTCTTAAACATTATCGGTGATGAATCTGGGTCAAATTTGTCTCAAATTTGTTGTAGACGTCAGATGTATCACGTCCATCATCCTCCACAGTGCAGACAGCCTCATGAGATAACATATCAATGCAAAATAGACGTATTGCTTGATATGCAACACATGGCTGCAACTGCCGAGAACGACCCAATTACTGGAACCGTTCACATTTGATACAAGGGCCATCCTAATATGCTAAGGATAATTCTGTAAGCCTTTATGGCTTTAAAGTCTCAAGTCTGATGCGAATCTCAACCAAGTCTATAAATCTATACAACATTTCACCCTTCAGTTAAATGTTTAAAATGCAGTGTCAAAAAACACTGCTGTTAGTGGCTAAATGAAAATTTACCCATATGCACTGTACACAATGGGGCCATTCTTTGTAAAGTGAAACTATTGGTCACACACGTGACCATCTAATTATGCCTCCTTGCCGGAAAATCAGATTACATTTCATTGATTTTTTTTTATATCACCAGTTTCTTACATGATCAAGATTTCCCTTTCTTTTATAAGAAAAAGTCATTTCACGACCATGTTTTTACAGACGCCTTTAAATATATGCCATTTTTTGAGTGGTCACATACGTGACCGACTCAATTTTCACCTCTAAAAGAAAAGAATGTACAATAATTTATGGAAAATTGCTTTCAAACTGTTCAGAGTAATCCCACCACACAGCAATGAAATGTGTAAACTTGCACTTCAAGGGAAATACATGTACGAGAAAAGTAGGTTTGAATACAAACAAGTAAGAGTAAAGTAATTTTGACCTCTGAAAGAAAATGATGTACTCTCATTTGAAATATTTACCCTCCATCTGTTGGGGGGAAGATTGTTATTCAAATATCCAAAATTAGAGACTTCTACTACAAGATAAATACTGAAAAATTAGGTTTAAATGAACCATTTTTCAGGATTTTCGTCTCACACGTGACTGAGAATGGCCCAATGGAGAATTGCCACTACATGAACATATGTACATGTATATAGATGTACATGTACCTATCATCGATGCTTCCAAAACTATTTAGAGATCTATATAGATATGAAACTTTATGGGCTTATTTATTATATTCATTTACCAAGTTTGTCTCTTCATGACCAAGATCCCATGGGGGAGGGGGGCGGAATAGCCACTCCCCGGCTAAATCGTCTCAAAATAAACCAGGATCAATGATACCTGTTATCTACTGCTCCATCTATGTGAGAGTGCATTGGTCAATTAACAACCGGCTTGACCTACTTAAAAACCCTCCACTTGATCCTTTCCCAAAAATGCATACAGTGCAATAATTATGTTTGCTTCTTTGTTAATTTTTTTAGTTTCATATTGATATGTAACATATGGCAGCATCTGCTGATTCTGCCAAGACCAACCTACTGGATTCCTTCACATTTGTTAAAGAGCATACCGTTTTAATATTCCTTTTATCGACTGCTCTATCTATGTGAAAGTGCATGGACCATACAACAACCTGTATGACCTACTAATAAACCCTGCTCTTCATCCTTTCCTGCAGATGCATACGGTATAACAAATAATTATTCAGAAGTGCTCTCTGGAGGAATTCGAAAGAGAAGCATCATTACATACAAGGTATATTTTTATCTTACAAAATTTTCTTGAGCTATTTATTTGAGGTTCCTTATTTGAGGTCCCGGGTTCGACTCCCGGGTTCCAACTCCCGGGTTCCGACTCCCGGGTTCCGACTCCCGGGTTCCGACTCCCGGGTTCCGACCTCCAGACAAGCTCCCATTTTGTTCCGGGCCGCTCCTTGCCAATATGCCAGGTTCCCTGTCTTATAAGTACAAAGACAACACAACAAAAGATCTTTCTTTCAGACCAGTCGTAAATTACTAAAATGCCATGTTGGAATCTCTTCCATATCCAAACATCTCGTTCCGAGGACGTTCCTATGAAAACATTGTTCCATAATAGATATCTACAGCCTGTCACAACCTCCATTATTCCTTGAAATAACAAGCTAGCCATTATCTACAGCTTATCCCATCTCCTCCACCAAAGACTGAAAGATATCAAAATATAGTAGTTTTTATAATAATGACACAATATACATACATGTATCTATGAAGTGCATTGCTCCTAGATCAGTGCAAATTGACCTCAACTCAGAATAAAAGACAAGTACTGATCTACATGTACATATTGGACTACAAGATAGTTAATTTTCTTAATTTTTTTATTTCTACAAATTCAAGTTCAAGCCAATCACAGGACACATCAAACCCACCCTCACATCTATAATATCACAAATGAACTGGACATGGATGAAGGCCTACATATACATGTACTGTACATGCATTTAATCTGTTTGACAAGCATATACATGTATACGTGTAGCTGTCACGTCATATACAATGAGTGTTTAATACATACATGTATGTATTTTACAGTCCAAATTACCAACTGAAGGCTATTCATGCAAGATTTATTTGTCTAGCAAATTTGCGACTGATATCAATCTATTGTTAACTTGCAATGAATCAATGTGAAATCAATCTCATCTTTTCAAAAGCCGAGGTCTTCTACATACTGTAGTCTAGATTATCTTTCAAATGTGAATGTACAGATCATTTGACACAGAAAGAAATAGAAAGGATACAGAGTCATCAGAGACCAATCTGTATCTCATTCTTGATTGTTCGAGTTTTGAGGTGAATCAGGCTATAATATGATATCATGTTACACTCAAAAGCAGATGCTGACCTATAAAAATATTCCTCCAATTATCCCGAGGGGACAGAAAAAGAAACAGGGACAAAGTACAAATGAGGGCATCCATACTCCTTGTAATAAAAAGAATATTAGCTTTTTATTTCTATCCATGTGCCTGTCTCTGATGTTTATTGCTATCATCTTGATTTAATGAAAGAGATAAAGAGATACATATGTGTATGTAGACAGAAAGAGAAGTAGTAGAAGAACAAAATGAGGAGGATGCTTGTTTTTCTTTTCTTCAACTGAAATATCTACATATTGTATCTTTGACAAAAGATAAAGTGTAAATAAATTTAAAGGGAAGCCTGAGTTCTGGGAAAGGTAAAAAATAATTTTTGAGCTTTCTCATTCTTTTTATGTAAGTCTGGAAGATCGTAGCAGAAACGTCCCCTGAAAAGGATTGCTCTTCAAATGCCCTCATATTCGATATACATGTATGACGAGAAATACATGTATCTGAAACGTTCGGGCTGAACATTCATGCCACATGTGTGTATAGTCCCATATACCCATTTCTGTGTCCAGTACATGTGCTTGTCAGCAAGATTGGGTCAATTTCTTATCATTTTGATGATTCCAATACACCACTTCCTATTTAGACATGATTAACCTTTCCCAATTGCTTTGGGACAGTTTATTCACAATGTTATCGCATGACCAGAATTCAACGTTATCTTTAAGGAGGGCAAGAGAGAGAGAGACAAAGGAGAATAGAAACAGAAATGCAGTACAAAATATTAGTAAAAGAAGAGGGATGCATGTACATGTTTAGAACTTAAATATACATACTTTTTTCAGCAACATAAAATCGAAGGGCTTCGGTGACTGAAATGTACTATTAAAAAAAACTTACTTTCACTCGTCTCGACCTCATAGATTTAACAAGCGACTCTCAAGGTATTTGGTAGTGATTGAGTGATTGACTGATGATTTATATTACCCGATTGCAAAAATGTCATTATATAGGAGGTTCAATGACACACATGCTCCAGCATGCAACAATTGCTTGCTCTGCATCCCATTTTCCAAACCAATCAAATTCCTAACATCAAGTATGGATCAAACACTAAAACTAATCCTGACCCTAAAGCTAAACCTTCCCTAAAATCCAAGAGCAACGCCAACCCTTCATCTTTGCCAAAATAAAGCCCAGACCAAATGTCGCAGGAGCATGCCGTAAAACCGGAAATTTACACATGCATAAAACTTACGCAACTTTTGCGCGTGGTCAAGATTCGCGAAAATATCATGCCGCTAATTTATCAAATCATGATTGAAACAACATAAATTATCGCAATTCGTGGAAGTTTCTTGCTGCAAAATTGGCTGTCATTAATAACGATTCGCGAAAATTTTATGTCGCGAAAGTTTCTGGTTTGTCGGATCATCGAACAAGATACTTACATCTACCTATTGAATAATCCTTGACGGCTTGCATTAGTGAGAGGTCAAATTGTTTCATGGTCATTTCAGTGTAGACTACTTCAAAGATCTGCTGGACAATGGCACAGATCTCTTCAGATTTTTCCTGAAAAAGGGGCATATATGAAAAGACATATTAAAGATTACATATTGGATGCATCGTCAAGTTTTCTTATCATGAAATAGCAAAGTATAAAACATACATGTACATGTATACAGTCCAGAATATACTAATATCAAGGTTATGGACATGTAGGGATGCACAATGAGCATGTAACCACCCCCTCCCCTTCCCCAAACTTCCTTCCCTTTTAAAACCAGTGTGTAAACAAAAGAAAAATGTACCCCCTTTTCATATTTTTTTCTCACCAAAAGGAATCTCAAAGTTATATAAACTTTTCTCTTGTTTTTCCTCTTATCAGCTTGTTTTCATGTGAAATATCACCTGATAAAAGTGACCCTTCTTTTTCGTGCCTCCAATTTTACGAAAACCTGGATACACCCCAGCTTAACACAGAGTGAGTGCTGATATTTTGAATACAGAACACCAGAAAGGAACCCTAAACGTAAAGAGCAAACGATTTGTTGGCCAAATGGTCCCTTTTCATGCCACAAATATCTTTAAAAGTTTGTGTCACATGTGTGCAGTCTACGTGTAGGTTTTATGTCAAAGCTAGACTTGTATGGAGATGTACATACACAAGTATCAGCTGATTGAGTCAATTAGGGTGAATGTACTACTGGGTGTGACACACTTCAATTAGGCCACATCCCCTCCCTACAGATATACTCTGTATAGCTATGGGATTAGAGAGCTGTTCACATTGCTGCATGAATATCCCCTCCCTACAGATATACAATGCACTGCTAAGGGATTAGAGATCTGTTCACACAGCTACATGAACATCCGCTCCCTTCAGGTATACACTGCACAGCTATGGGATTAGAGAGCTGTTCACACAGCTACATGAACATCCCCTCCCTTCAGATATGTACACTGCAAAGCTATGGGATTAGAGAGCTGTTCACACAGCTAGCTATAGTATCAATACATAAAAACCATAGTAGAGGATATGCATGCTTAAATCCATTTCCACTTTTGGGACTGTTGCATAAATCTGGGATTTAATACTTGAACATCCATGTACATGCATAAACTTCTATATAAAACATCTTCTGAAAGCCATAAAGGCATTAATTACTTCTTTGTATTAAAAGAGCTACTTATAACACCCTTCTGGCTATAAGCAGATGAACTGCATGTAGTCGCACATAAAAACAGAATTTCCAATCTGAACAGATATATTTTAGAGAAAAATCATGTAGAGTATAGAAATACCATATTGATATGACCCTGTTCATACGACATTCCATCCATTTTAGAGCTAAATCATGTACAGCAAAGAAATACCATGTTGATATGACCCTGTTCATACTGTGATATTCCATCCATTTTTGAGATAAATCATGTACAGCAAAGAAATACCATGTTGATATGACCCTGTTCATACTGTGATATTCCATCCATTTTTGAGATAAATCATGTACAGCATAGAAATACCATGTTGATATGACCCTGTTCATACTGTGATATTCCATCCATTTTTGAGATAAATCATGTACAGCATGGAAATACCATATTGATATGACCCTGTTCATACGACATTCATCCTTTTTAGAGATAAATCATGTAGAGCATAGAAATACCATGTTGATATGACCCTGTTCATACTGCTATATTCCATCCTATTGTAATTAATCAAAATCACATCAGGCCTTCACACTTGTAACTGAATGGACAGTCTAGTATGAATAAACAGAAAAAGTGTACAAACCTTTGATGGACATTCCCATACTACTAGTTCACATTTTTCTTGTTGACTTTCTGTAGCTGCAAAGACAAACAAATACATATAAATGAAATATGTATGTATCAAGGACAACACATTCAATCAAATTTACATTTCTGATCAGAAAATTCTTGCAATCATTTAAAAAGCAATCCAACCTTTGTAAAAAGCTGATTTGAGTGAAAGCAGAAAAATAAGAAAATCAGTAGGGTGAAAGTTTGAAAGAAATAGGACAAACAATAAGTTATGAATGTGTGAAAAATGAGATCACTATATTTATACGAATCTCAAATTGGCAATTCGGTTAATCGATTGTGACATATGTACACGAAAGTATCATTAAATTCCGGTTTTCTCCTGAGCACCTGTTCCCTCGGGGCAGTACTCAAAATACATTGTAGATAGCACAGGTCCTGATACTGATTTGGCCACTTTGAAATTCCCTTATGTATAGTGATTACAACTTTCAAAAAATCACTTATTGTCTGTTCGATTTTCTTCAAACTTTCACCAATCTGCTTCTCTAATTTTTCTGCTTTCACACAGATGAGATTAAGGTTGGATCGCTCTTTAAAACGATTCATATTTTGATCAATAACCTCTAGCGGTGCAGTATGTACACACCATCTCCATTTTACAGACAGGTGTCCTGCTGTTTCGTATCACATGAGAAGTTTGTGTTCTTGTGCAATTAGCAATCACGAGACAACAATAATTGATACGTGATGAACCCAAGGTGTTCATTCACCATCAAATAGTGAATGCATGACTGTTCAAAATTTGTTTGATGGTTGTTGTTTCTTTTTCAAATCTCTATATTTCGTCATAGGTTAAGGGGTTTTCTGTATAAAACTTCCATGAATTCAAACATCAGAGCTGTTTTGGGGAGTAAAAAAAAAATCTGTGATTTGGAAAATAGGGCTGCATATTCTAAAGCTCCTTCCTAAACTTTTCTTGAAATGCAACAAAAATAATAAACTTTTACAAAGAATCTTCTTAAAAATAGTACACAGATGAATCATTTGATAATCAATACTTTCCTGGATTTTATGTTAATAGAAGTTTAATTGAATAAATATCTCTGTTTTCTGCAAAATGACGGGTGGGGGTAGTAATTTTGAAATCCTGGAATGATCATGTGTTACACTTTACATGCAGTTAAACCTTAGTTTAAAACTATAACCATGAAAATACTAACTGAATACTCCTAACATTTTCAGCCCAGGAGACCGACAGAAAACGAGATCACAAGTGGGTCTGAGCCAAAAGTCCTGTCAACGCGACGGGACGGAATTCAATAGGATTTTTTCTCCTTACAAGAAAATAAGAAATGCTACATGCTGCATACCTTTACTTATGTAATAAGTTTACACTGAAGAACAGTTCCACTACAAACACAAGAATGATCATAATTCCGTTTCCATGGTAACAACATTTTTTGTTAGCGCGACGGGACGGAACGATAGAATGGTGAAATTTTGTAAAACAGATTCAAAGTAAAATTCTATCGAAGTTAAAATTGAAGACAAGCTACGTATCCTGATTTTTTATTAGTATGATAGAGCACATGACATTCAACCATGAAGCTAAGATTTTGGCCCAATCAATTTTTTTAAATTTGAAAATTGATGAATGGGTGTCGCGCGACGGGACGGAAACTTTTGCACCATGTATAAAATGAATGGGGATTTAAATTTTTTTAAAAATATTGTCCAACTGTACTTTTTTCTTTTAAACTATGGTAGAACTACAATGTTAAGGCACAGGGAAGTGGCAAGCTTTATTGTTAATTCAAATTAAAAAGATAAAGTCACTAAAAGAGGATGGACACTTTTGCACCATGTACAAAACAAATGGGGATTTTGAAAAGAAATTTTTTTGATATCATGAAATAGTTCTTTTCTCTAAAAAAATTGTGGTAGAACTACATTGTTCGGGTAAGAAAACTTTTAATCTCTATTGTTTATTCAAATTAAATGAATAAAAACTTGCTCGGGTTAAAAAAAGTATACTTACATCAAATGACATACATGGGACTGTACTTTCATGCAAAATTCCGTCCCGTCGCGCCTAAAATCCCTTAAATACCCACTAAATGCGCCGGGACGGAAAAAAAAAGGAACACATCAAAATTCTTCTCGAAATATAAGGGAATCAATTTTAATGGTACAGAAGTGATGGTACGATAGTTCATTGATACTTTATAAGACCTCAGTCTATAAACTCCACTTTATCCTACAAAAATAAAAAGGGGGTGTCAAAGTGCCCCAAAATACAATTTTGCACCAAAAAGTTCAAATTTTAACCCAATTATAACAGAATATTGCCAGAACTGGCATTGGGCATTGAATAATATTGCATATAGTATTCCAACTCCAAACTTTATTTTTCAAATGCCCTTTCACTTTTTTTTTAATTGCTTTTTCTTGTAATTCCGTCCCGTCGCGCTATGAGGGCGCTCTTTTCCATTTTAAAGGTCATTTTAAAAAAAACGGAACGCAATCATGAAGAGACAAGTACATTTTCATAAACTACAGATTCTCAGCTTTCATGTGATATACAAGGGCAGACACAAATCTTAAACTGAAAATTTAGGGTTTATGTTGACTACTTTTGGCTCAGACCCAAGTCTGTATCAAGGGCCTTCTAAAAAGTAATCAGAGGGTTAATGAGCCCGACATTTGGTCACCAACTACTGATACTTTGGAGGTTCACTAGAGTGACATTGTCGGTCTCGATCTATTGGGATGTCCTGGCCATAACTAATGATTTCATGTAAACCAATAAATACTTTCTACTACAATACCTGTTTTCATAATGACTAGATGCTGAGCATCATCTCGTACATAGCTGACTGAGACAATGTTGTGAATGAAGGCACGTATAATAGACGTCTGAAGAGAAAGAGGAATGAAAGGCACATGTTACACAATGACCCAAGCAGGACTCAACACTAATAGGGGTCTTTATATTGTTTAGAGCCTAATACTCATGGACCCCCTAAATTTACTAATACTACATGTACGACCCCCCCCCCCTCCCCCCCCCCCCAAAAAAAAAAAAATTAGTAATAACAATCAAATACATCACTAAATTAAAAATAAACACACAGACAAACAGACCCTAATAATTTCAATCCGAACCCCATGTGAATACAAAAAGATAGCTTGGAGCTTTGGCTTTCCCTATTCTAACTCCTTGGGTCTTTCGCATATAAAAAAATCTTATTAAAATGCAACTCAAGAAAATTGACTCAAGTCCTAAATATATGTACACAAGTGGTTGAAAACCAAGTGGCATTATTGGCTATTACAACAGATTCGTACAAGAACACACTGAATATGAATGAAGAAAAACATTTTTGCAAAATGCTAGGTGCAAAGGTCTCACAGAAAAAAAGGAACTTGATTCAAAGAATATGTAAAGGCAAATTCAGTTTGCATTATTCATTAGAGGGTATAAAAAAAACAGAGTATGGAAATATTGATTTTTACA
Organism: Heliocidaris erythrogramma; assembly: GCA_025617745.1. Classification (NCBI taxonomy): domain Eukaryota; kingdom Metazoa; phylum Echinodermata; class Echinoidea; order Camarodonta; family Echinometridae; genus Heliocidaris; species Heliocidaris erythrogramma. The sequence goes on along the minus strand of CM046862.1, from coordinate 33,072,837 downwards.
ATATACTCTAAATGTCTAAATAAGGGGGAAAGGGTCCATTGTGGGAGTATCTATGTAATAACTGTGCCATGATACAACAATACTATGAAAATTTCTTCAATTTCAGGTGCTCTGAAAATGCAGGAAAGTCATGCGGCTGATCTAAAAGGTGAATCGTAGATACACCTTTGTATTTTCCCCTGAATAGGAGTACATCCTTCCTGATGTTTATCTGTTTCTGAACCACACCTATAGTGCCCTAGTTAAGGACATACTTGTCTAATGGAAAGCAAAATCGAAATCAACTTTAAAAAAAATTTCTTCTCCTATTTCATCAAACCTGAATAAACTGCTATCTGTATGCGCAATATTTTTTTTGTCTGCTACATGTACATGTAAGAGCTAAAAGGGCATCAAATCTATATAAATGTAAATGAGAGCTACATTGTAAATACATCTTTCTGGCTCTCAGCTATTTATCAGAAATTTTAAAGCACATGTTGACCAAATTTCTGGTTTTATTTCCTTCCTTCTACAAAAGTAGGGCAGAGCACTTCTACAATGCTTTATATGACACATGTACCAGGAATATAAAAAAACGTGACAAAGCTTATAATCTCAATCGACTGAACATGATCGCATGATAACCCATTATCCCATAGCACTTAAGTTTTTCCTTCTGGAGTCGTTCTTGGATTACAGGTATCTTTTAATTGAGAATGCTAGGAAATACACATTATACAGTGGAAAATATAAATATAAATATAAATATAAATGTGGAAAATAAAACTAATTGGTACCAATTTGAGAAGGAAAAACTGATTTATTTAGCACTTTATAAAACTCTGACCTGCTACAGGTTAAAGAAAAGAATAACTGCTTTCCAATGAAACTCAACCCAATCAAGAGTTGTTTTCAGAAAACTGAGTCATTAGTCATCCAAAACAACAGACAGACAGCATGACTAAGGTATCGATGGAAAAATGAAATACTCGCTCCTTTACCACATGATCATAAACAAACAATTCTGTGGAGCGTTTCATCAAACGTTTTGTCAGTGATTTTTACTGACAAATTTGCTCTCAGCCAATCAGATGCGAGGATTTCAGTAGCTTATAACAGTTGTTGGTAAAAATCACTGACGAAAGGCTTGATGAAACGCTCCCCTGGTGTTAACTTGTTCATCATAACTCTACCTCGTCTTTTCGTAAAACGTTGATTTGTCTCGCTGATAAGCGAATGACGGCGTCGTAGCGACTTGAGTGACTGTTCCATGGTAATACACCCTTTTTCTGCAAGTGAAATATATGATAATCATTTGATTTTACAAATATGAAGTACACACATATGAATGTATGCACCTAGCTGTTGATATACATCATGCTTACATTTTTCAACACACTATTCTTCCAATCTCATTTAATGAATTTGTTCATTCTCAACTCTAAAACATCAAACCCCCACACAAAAAATCCTGAGTTCTAATCCAGATGGGAAAATGTTGTACATGCATACCACCTCTCCCTCTTAGTGAAAATAAATCTGGAATACATGTTCTGGTATTTTCTCTCACACCTACACTGATCATGTATCCCTTGGGGAAAAAATAAAATCTGGATGTGTATTTACGGGCCTTACCTAAATTTATTTTATTTAAATACATGTATTAGGCTATGAAAACTACCGTATTCACCTGAGAGTCAATTTTAGAATTGCTTTCCCCTTTCTTTCTTTCCACCCTTCCTAAATAAACTCTTGTCCCTTTCTGAAGCACACGGTTACATGTCGTTTATTCGAAGTTTTGTTACTCCAACAGTTCGTAATTCTGAAGGTTCATAATTCAAAAAATGAAAAAGAGTTCATAATCCTGAAAATGGAAAAGAGGATTCGTATTTCCGAAAATGAAAAAGGGTTCATATTTCTGAAGGTTCGTAATACTGAAATGTATGTAGGGCTCTACTGCATTTTCGGAATTTTGAACCTTCAGAATTTTAAACCTTCGGAATAACAAACCTTCAGAGAAATCCATCAAATCATCGGAATTATGAACCCTATTTCATTTGTGGAATTATGAACCACATGCTATGGGAAATTTTTGTTTCGGAATTACGAACCTTCAGAAAAAACGAGTAACCCCACCCCCAGGACACAGGCCATCTTTAAAGTGTATTTTTCAAGTTTCTCTGCATGAAAGACATTGATGCATGAATATGGTATGCATGCCATTAGGTAACTTCTACTATCATCATTAATTTCCGGGGCTGATGTATGATAGAATGTGTGTCAGCAAAGACCTACGGACCACAGGAAATTTTCAATATTTTTACGACTTTTTCTGACCCACAAAGGTGAAGTTCAAGCAACCTTGTATAGTTCATCCCCTACTATTCTACATGTACATTTACTGAGCATGTACCTACCTCGTAGATATAAGAACTGCTTATAAAAATCATACTGGAATGAATTTTTAAGGCAGATAAAGTATTATTTAGGTTCTAAAAAGGAGGTACTTTTTGTAAAATTTTCATTTTCTGAGAGTGTTTCATAAAATAATGCACTTGGGTGGGAAATGAAAACCACAAACAAATTTCATTTTTTGAAAGTGAAATACTTCATGCAGTTTTTATTTTTTTGGTTATCTTGATGTTTCACATGCTTTAGATCATCTGCGCAAAGAAAGAAAGGCATAAACTATTAACAGTTCACAAAGAGTCTTATATGGCTTACTTGCTCTCGACAGACAAGATCACTATGAGGTCATTGCCCTAAAAATATTGAAAAGTACCACTATGACAGTTTTTTTGTCCTTTTTAAAAGACAATGCTAATTCATGAGGAAAATGTGTTACGGGTCACCATTCTTCAGTTGATTTCCCAGTTGCACTTCATGACAATGTGATTGTGAGTGAGCTAATTGATTATGAACAGAAACATTTTCTGATTGCTCATTTCCCTTGCTACCGCCCCACACCCATCAGTCGGCATTCTTAGCTTTCCTCTGTGATTTCACAATCGCAGAAATTATGAGCTTTTGTACTCCTCTTCTGGAAGAATAATTTATAGATTAGAGGTGCTGTTTCACATTTTAAAGTTACAACTAAAATGGTTGAATTCTAATTTCAATGTCCATATGGTTGAAACTTGATGTGCTTGAAACAAATATACTGAGAATTTACAAGCGACATGATTATAAATTAGAATAGAAGAAAAAATATCCCTTTTCTGGCTTTTCTATGTCCTCTTAGCATATGGTCTTAGAGAAAAAAGCTGTAAATTATTTGTTTAAGTTCCATTTTTAACTAGAGTTTAATTCGTCATGACGAATTAGGTGATCTGTCTTTCACTTTGTACGATCATGATTGTAATCAGGATGATCATAATAATGGGGAAATGCTAAACTGAAGATAGGAAGTCAAGAATGCCATGAATGGAGATGCTTCTTGAGGACAGGAATGTAGCAAAATGTGTGAAACGGTCATTGTAAAAAGATTACGGTGATGATGATAATGGTGATGATGATGAAGATGATAATATAATGATGGTGATGATAATGATATTCATGATGATTATGGTGTTGGTGATTTTGAAGATGATTGATGATATAATGATGATAATGATAATGATGATAATGATGGGGATAATGGTAAGGATCATGACTGCAATGACAGTGACCTTAACCATGCCAAATATGAACGAGAAATCACATTTCGTTATGAAGATACGACCATAAGTTGATTTGTAGAAAATGGCGTCTAGATGACGTCACAATAAGATAATTAAGATAATTGACTAAGCCAATTTTGAGAAATTGTGATATCTAATAGGACTAATGATATTGTAGGATAGCTTTAATACACGTCAGTGAAACAGATTTTCCATAGGGATATACATAAACCACTGCACAGCACTTTGCAATAGACATAACATGCAAAATAAGGCATTTTATTACTTGGTTTGTGATTGTTTATGTTATAATAGTCGTAGAGGATGGTAAAATGACAAGTAAAAAGAAGCAAAAAAAAACCAAAAAAAATCGGCCCCGGGGATCGAACCAGGTACCTTGACCATGGTAGTCATGTGCTTTACCGATAGACCAAAATATTTCCCATAGAGATAACACGTAAACGAAAAACGTGATTCTCAAATCCCATTTGGTACTGAAAAATTGGGCATGATCCCGACATCTGATCAAAAATTGGAGGGCTTACTAATAAAAGCTTATAGTCTCAGCTACAACATATTAAAATCTGGAAGGAAATAGACCAAAAATAACTGAGATACTGCTCAGAGAACGATGTCATGTAGATTCATGATTCGAAAAAAAATCATCTTCCATAGACATAACACGCAAATAGGGAAAAATTTGACATGTCGTCTTTAATTGAAGATTTCAGTGTGATGACGTCATCAAAATGAATAATGGTGGCAAGATGTCTCGTAGAGAATTGTTGCAGCTATAACATATCAAAATTTGGGAGAAAAACGACCAATAATTACGAATCTAGAGCCAAATTTGCATAAATGTGATGACGTCAAAACATGAAAAATGGAAATTTTGACTTCTGGTGCCATTTTGATGACGTCATAATGTTTATATGGATGAAATGATACATGAAATGAAATCTATGATTCATACCCTACCTGATGATGACAAAAAATTTGGGGGTCAACGGACTATCTAACGAGCTACAATGAATTTTGTAGAGGCATGTTTTTGCACGTTTTTACGTTATTTTCGCCATAGACGCGCGCAGGGATTTCGAACTTTGACGCGCCCGTACGACCTTATTATTGATTGAAATTGATTCAAATTGATGGAAATGATGAAGAAAAGTGTCAGGATTGCAAATCAATAAAAAAAACAGCGTTCTAACGTTATTTACGATTTGTGCGCGCGTAAAACGCGCGCGCGGACGCTTACGCACGGACATTTTTGAAATGCTCAAACTGACCTGAAACGTGTGCAGACTTGATCCTACGTGATTTTGAGCATTTTAAAATTTTGACGCGCGCGTACGCGTACGTCCTGACCTCTAGATGACCTGTGAGGACATGACCTGATGACCCGTCATGTGAAGTTTATGTGATGTAAATATAGTTGATTTTTGATGATCGATTATGAAGATATAATCGATCTTGTAAATTTACAAAATGGCGTCTTGATGACGTCATGATAAACTAATGACCTTGAATGAGAAGCCACATCTTGACATTAACAAGTCTGTTAAGTGACGAAAATTTGAAGAAAATTGAGAATGAAACTTTTGAGGAATCATGGTAACAAGAAAAGGGGAGAAAAATAAAAATAAAGAATAAATAAAGAAAAATCTTGACGAAATTAAGAGGTGATCTGTCGATGTACGACAGATCACCTAATTAGCTACTGTACTTACCCTGGCTGAATCAATATTCCTGAGTATTTCAGTCCTCTTGGTAGGGTCAATTTCAAAAGGGATTTCTTCGAGTTGACCTAAAAACTGGACATAAGAAAAGTAAATTACAAAATTAAGCAACTTCAAAACAATGCTTTGAAAAGTTGATTTCACCTATGTTTACACAGATTTTGTACAAAATGAATAAAATTGGTTAATTCGGTCAAAATTAGTTACCAAATCAAAGTGTACATGTAAAGGCAAGATTTTAGTTAATAAATTTTCCAGAATTGATCATTTTATAGTCAAAGGCCATATCTTCTGTTTGGAGCCAGAAGAGCGTTAACACTGTACAAAAGATAGGAGTTAACGCCCTTCTGGCTCTAGACAGATGATATATATGTCCTAAATTTCCAATACTCCTTGCTTTATACCAATTGAAGCTAAAAATATACGCCTGGATGCAGTCCACTGTACGTACCCATGTTCCATGTTGGAAAAAAAAAATCTTGAGTATTACATGTTGGGGTGAAACTGGCGACTTAAACCACCAACCAATGACCGAAGACTGATTAAATCATTTTACAATATATTTTAGCCCATGATATTTGCTCACAATTTGAGCAAGTCAGTTGTACTGTTTGCTTATTGCATTTGTGAATGACAGATCTCTAGCCCCAAACCAACATGCAAATATTGATCATAGTATTATAAGTGAAATGTGAGTCAAAAAATGTTTAAAAGCCCATCTGCACTAAAAGCAGTAATGGAACTCTGATACAGTACGGCCCCTCTCCTATTCATCTTCTATCTTTTTTAAATTAAAATACATATAATTCAGTCAATGAATATTAAAGTTTGTTTGGACATACATGTAGCAAAATGCATGTACCCACAGGTAGAAGGATAATGAATATAATCTGGTTCAATATCAGGAAACAGAGATGTGCAAAAATAATTTACATTTTGTCTGGATATTAGATGGATTTTGGCCGAAAAAAAAATCTGAATTTACAGACTTCTTTTCATTAAACCTACTGTACATTGTAGATATTGTCTGGAGGACACTAAACACATCATGCATATAATGGAAAATTCTTTCACTCAAAACAAAGAATAATGCTCATCATCAAAATGTCGCCTTTTATACCAGTACCCTAACTTCTCTTTAAATTTGACCTTAAAAAACATGGTACGACTGACCGCACAAAGGACTGTATCTTTGCTACTGTTCTAAGCACCTAGCTGATGTACCATTACCCTCTTCAGTTCATATCCTCTGAGGAAATACTCCCAATTTCCCCAAGAATTACCCCACGTCTTGAACCTCTAGCTACTTAATAGCTCATCTCACACCTAGAGAAAACCACCCTTGTTGAGTGTTAATTGACAATTCCTAGAAACATGTACTCAACAATCCTCCTTTCATGTACATGTATAAATGATGGAGGATGCTTTCAGTCTTTCCTAGCAAACCCATAAAGACTGCTAAATTCTTGTATCCATTCTTTTTATCCAAAACTACATTGTGGTACAAATCATGCAAACCTGTCACCCGCCTTTAAGCAATGGGCCTGGTACAATTGCAACTTTCTCACTATTATGTTTATGTTAATACTCTTGTGAAATGATTTCTTTTTCTTTGTCAAACCATATTGGACTGATAATGTTATGTTTACCTTGTGTATTGTATTCTACTTTTCTTGAAATAAAGAAATGATATCAAAATAATAATAAACCGTTCTTGTATAGCGCATGTTATGATATAACTTCCCTACTCGCTACCAAATGCTATATGGATATGATCACCCTAGCTTTAGCTCCGGCAGGCGTAATCAGTGCATTTCAAGGAATAGATCCTGCCAGGTACCCATTTAACACCTGGGTGGAGAGCGGCAAATGTGGATTAATGTCTTGCCAAAAGACTTAGTGCCAGGCTGACATTCGAACCCTTGACCCTTGGACTGAGAGTCAAGTGAATGAACAACTATACCACAACACCTTCATATCTTAATATATTGATATATGATCACTGATTCATAGAAGTGACACCACAAAGAACCCTTAGTCAATATATCATAATTACACAAAGGAATTGTAATTTAGGATGAAATGGATGAAAGATTGATGTTGTACAGGACACATCTCAAGGAATCGCACAAAGCTGTATATAAGCCTTTGAAGGGCAGGTGGTTATTATGTTCAGTTTAATTTGCATGTGATTTGTTCAAGTTAAATGAAAAACAGTGTTAAAGGAAAAAACTTGCTATTATTATCATTATTATCCTTAACTATTATTATTATTAACATTTATTATTATTACTTATACCACGCTTTTCCCGGAAGGCCCAGAGCGCTTACAATAAATTCAAACAATTAAAATACTTGTACTAAAAAAAAAAATGTTACAACTAAAAACCTGTAGCTTTAAAAGGTACATGTACCCTTTCTATACAGGTGATTAAAAAAAAATATCTAAACCTTGGAGGAAAGGAGCAAGAATGCATAAACTTGCATCAAGACTCAAGAGTATTAAAAGAGATCCATGTTTGTCTTTAAATTTCACATGAGGCACTTCTGGTGATATATTCATTTTTGAATGTTTATTTTCAATTGATTACAGCAAGGAGGTACTAGGTTCATTGCATCTATCCTTTCTACATAAATGTAAACAAATTTCGGAGAAGAAAAGATGCTTTAATAGGATCATCATCACTGTAATAGTTTTAAATATTAAAACACTTTTTTACATATTCTTCATTTGCCTAGTAAAAAGCCCTTGGCATTTTCCCCACTGGAGGCAGACTTCTAAGGTATTCACAGGTGAAGTCACTGATTTATGGAGCCCCTGCACTTTTGCTCTTTCATGAGCACATTTAAAGGTGTCTAGAAGGCCTTTTTTTTGGAAATTTTTATATAACTGTAAAGGCAAATCACTGGGTAGTTTCCAACTTACATTAGGTTGGATGGCTTAGATCCCTTTATCCCTTTTCCTGACATTATTATTCCAATTCCAGGGCCAACATACACGAACTAACAGTTCGGAAAAGACCGATGTCGAGATCGATATCGCCGAGGTACACGTGCACGTACGTACATGTACGATGTAAATCCACATGATGATAGAGCAAGTACAAAACAGCTGAGCCGCGTGCCTGGGCAGGCGGCAGCCGCTGACCTAGGCTGAATATATAGCGTCGCGAGTAAACAAACGCATGCTGTTCCGTTTACGTTTATGTTACGTTGCTATCGATAAAATTCGGCCAAAATAAAATCTACCCCAGTCACCACCTTGCTTCACGTACACGTGCGCACCACACCATGCAATGCTACACAAAACGAATCACTTGCAGGCGAGCCAGCACAAAAAAACAACGCTTACATACAGGTACAACCGACATACGAATCGCCCCAAATCTCATATCAACCACAAATTATTCGACCACAACAAAATCGGTTTTTTAAAACAGGATCGTTTATTACAATCGGGGAAAAATGCCTAAAAATCGAGATCATTGTCAGGAAAAGAAAAAAATCGAAATTCCGATTTAAATCGGAAGAATATCATGCCTGTAAACCCCAAATTGATCATAAATGTCTACTTCCTTGCAGCAGACATCTTACCAAATTTATGATGTTAAACTTATTCAAATTTTCACTTCTTACTTTAATAGTAAGTCTGGCTTCTAGAGATGGTTGGAGATTGACAAAAGCTAGAGGAAATTGAGATTCATTTTATTTTTTTCCCCCCAAAGAAATAGGACTATTCTTTTAATGCTTTGAATACTGAATAAAGTCTGAAGCACATGGACTGTCCCCTCAAAGTAATTTCCTCTCAGTTTACAACTCTTTTGAAAGGGGGGGGGAGGGGGCAAGTAGCCTTTTGCATTGGGGAGAAAATTATTTCATCCTTGAAAAGAGGCTACATGTAGGCTTTGAGACGCATAAATAAATCAAAAAGCAGAGCAACAGATGTCTGATTTAAAACCATTTGTCATTGTTTTCACACCAGCTTGATCTTACCTTTCCTCTCTCTTAATTAATAGCTTCCCCCAGTTACCTAACACTGGTACCCTATCCAAAAAGACTAATTAATGGGTAGGTTTGTTGTGCTACTACATGTATCCAGCCAAAGGGTTAATGCACTAATAAATCCTTCATTTGACCCACTGCCAATAAGCGGGGTTCGTATTTTTTTACCGAGAATTATTATAAGAATACACTCTAAATTGACGCCTACATGTGTATGTATTTTTATCTCTCAACTTTATCTCAAATCTCAAAGTTTAATACCATAACCATCCTTTTTATTATTTATACAGGAATATTTTTAATTGTAGAAAAATAATGTACTGTATATGCATACATGAAAACTCCCATTTGCCACGGTTTGTAAGTTGTGCCATTAAAATGTTACATACGCTGACAAAACCAATATGGGTGGGACAATAGGACTTTGTGGGAATGCCCCCAACCCTTCCCTTCCTCACCAAAGTAACATTCTATGAGATATCAAAGTCCACAATACTTTAACAAAATCATATGTTTGATAGGTGACATCTAAAGGTAGAATTTGCACTATTTTACAAAATGAAACAATCTATACTTAATAGGTCAAAAAGGTTTCAAGCTATATTATCCTTTAGTGTATAAATGGAGGATTTTGCAACCTTGCATTTTAAATCAATTATTAAAGGAACTTACCGAGTATTGTAAATAAATGAACATGTAAACATTTTATGGTCTCAATCAAAATTTAAAATCTACTTCATGAAGAAAAACATTTCATGTTGTTTTAAGGTGTGTGTTTTTGTCCAGTGTGTATGTCAATAGTTGTGAGCATTTTCTTTGTGCAGCACTCTAGGATATTTCAAGGTATAGTTTGCATACATGTAAAAAAAGTAAAGTGCAGTTCATTTTTTCTTCTTTTTCCCCCTCTGGAGCAATGTCAACACCATGATATCATTTCAGGGGATGGAGCTCAAATAAGAACATTATAGATTAAAGGAAAAAAATTGATCTTCCAAAGTAAACTCTGTTTCATTGGTGATAGAAATATTCAGTGTAAATTGAGATCACATGCATTTCAAGTGACAGGCCGGCAGAGTAGAGTGTTTGAATAGGACACAGCCATATGTTTGCAAAAGGTGTTACCCAGAGTTTAATATGAGAGCTAGAGCTCTATCATACCAGGCTGCAGAACACCATATTGTTTTCTATGCATCTCTTGATTTCCAAATGTTTTTATTTTTGTTTTATTTTCTCAATTAATATCAGTTAGATAGATTGGTTTAAAAACAGAAGATCGTAATCCTCACTAATCCTAATATGGGTCCCTTTCATATTTCAATATTCACGCAAAACAATGCCAAGAAAGAAGGAAACAAACTGTATGATTGCCAGCAGTGACAGATCCCAGATTCTCTTTAGGGGGAGGGGGTGCGGGGGGGGGGGGGGGGGTTGAGGGGACATTCATCTGAAAAATCTCTGATAATGAAGGCTTCAATTTTTCCTAGAAGTTTTGGGGGTGAGGGCATGAACGCTAATTGAAGTACATTTTATTGTTAAAGTGTGTGTGTACGAAAATTTTGCCAGATCTGGTTTTACCGTGGGGCACATTTCCCTTTGTGTGTCCCCCCCCCCCCCCCCCCCCATTCTTGGATCTTGAACAGATCGTAAGTACATGTTGGCAAGAATGAGGGCTACTGCTGCAAATCCAATCCAAAGGACTTGGTAATTGGGGATTAATGCATAAGAAATTCAGCAATGCAGCACAGACTTCACTTTGAACCCAGGACCTTGAGTTGTAGGACCACTATCTCAGTCAACCAAGCCACTACACTTCCTCTTGTTATAAATATTTCCTTTTTAGTTTAACCCTCTATATGACCTTTCCAGTCACCTTGAGGCTCCTATTAAAAGGTCTATTTATGGAACCAGGAAATGATATTGGTCTCATTTTTTGCACTCCGCTTTTGTTTCTACTTCTTGTCTGCTGGTACATTTCCGCTCACAATGTTAACATTAAGAGGAATTGATTCACAGTCACTGGGATATTCCACACTAGTCCTGAAATTGTGTTGATCAGATTTTATCCAAAATGGCTATGATGTACTGTAGAGGTGTTGCAGTCTAGTGAATAAGTCCCTGGACTGCGAACCACAAGGTACAGGATGCAAATCCCTAGCCCAGCACTAGTGTCTTTTGGCAAGACATTAATCTACATTTGCCACACTCGACCCAGGTGAGGTAAATGGGTACCTAAATGTAGTAGGAATTAACTCCTTGAAATACCAGAGTGCTCTAAGAGCAGCCATGCTAAAGCCAGGGCAATAAGTGTGGAGTGCCAGGAGTGTCAAGTCTGACAGACATGTGCACTATACAAGAACCCACTATTATTTGAAATCAAGGAGGATGAAAAACCAGGATTTATGTAGGCCGGAAATATTTTCAGATTATAAACGATGACCATTTCCATCACAAGAAACATGCAAATTTTGAAACAAAATTCAAGTCTAATTGAATGCTGTCACAGCATGAAACTTTCTTAAATGTGGACCACTTGCAAAATCCATGATAGTTCCAGTTAACTTTCTTTTTTTCTACACACGTAAACACAATGCTTCAAATTTATTGCAGTAAAATATATAAATGTTTTGTAATATTTCATTAAACTTTAAGTGAACAGAGTTTTTATTAGAATTGTCTCATGCAATCTAAAGTTGTCAGCAGATAAATATCTTGAAATCTGTACGATTAAAAAAACCCAAAATGTTGGATGTGACCCATCAACTGGCATGGCATGATTTTCAAACTATTTCAAACATCTTAGAAGGCAAACATGTATCTATCAAAAAAGGAAACAAAAAATCCATTTACTTGAAATCCACAATGTAGAGAGACTGATAGAAGTTTAAGATGTGGGTTTGCATGTTAAACCATTGACTACTGAATTCTACTTTTCCTGTAGGCTTAATGCAGGAACCACCCGGTTCCCCATAGGCAATGGGTTAAACTATATTTCGCCTTTCATTTGTTGAGGAACTTCACTGCTGAGCTACACAGCTGTTTGGAATTGTGAGTATCTTGCTATTCATCAAGTTAAGTGGAAATAAATGTGACAAATTGATTTTTGAGGTTTGCCAGAACTGTCTGCTGAAACTAATCATAGTATTCTTGCTCCCAGACTGAAGGCATTTTAGTTTTTACCCTCTCAATGAAAATATGTTTTACTACAGTGTATATCTGGAGTTCATCTGTACAAAGTATGTATACCTCCTCTAATCAAATAAAGAATGAAAGGGGGAGAAAGAAAGAGAAAGATGATAAGACCCCTCTCGCACCCTCCCCATGACCTTGATCTCTCTTATTCAATCCTCCAAATATTACCACTGCCCCCTCCCCTATGACACAAGTTCTCCCTCCATGGTTGGACCTGTACCACACTTATACCAGAGGTTAAAGCTGCCTATTAAGGCATTGGGTGACATCTTGTCAACCTTCTGCCCATTGGAAGTCACTAGACCTATTTTCATGAGCTAGAGTTTTCAAAATAGCCTGCTTGTTCTAATCCCCAGAAATTAGCCAGATCGCAATAGCCCGCATTAATTCCTTAAAGACACAAATTGCAGTTTATTTACCCTTCTGCTGGTTAGTTTGAGCTATTATGCCAAGCACACGAAGGCTTGTCCGTGAAATAACCCGCTATTTGGCCATTCATAGAGCTAATTTGCAGGATAAGACACATTCAGACTTTGATGTGCTCAATCTGAAGCTACATGCACATGTATGCAAGCCGATTCCCAGATTGAGTGGGGATTGCTCCACTCACGCTGAGAGAGACAGGGGAAACTTCATACTCAAACTTCTTATCAAGAAGCAGTTTAATATCAGTCTCATTTCTCAAACTCACGATTGTTCGGGCTAATGGCGATGCATCTACATCTACTGTAAAGCACATAGAGACTCTGTCTAGTTTATGATCTGCTGTATAAATCCATCTTTTTCATTATTATGATTTACTCTGGCCAATAAATACCTTGACTTCAATGTCTAGATAGCTGTCAATGAGGATCTGCCTGTCTACTTTGAAGTCTGGTGGAGTAAGCTCCAGTGTTTTCAGCTGCCTTCGGGCCTCAGGTTGGGCAGCCGCCGAGGCACTGTTGCTGGAACCGTTCTCTCGATTGGAGTTGGTGGAGGTTCTCTGCTTACTTGGAAAGAGTTTAAAACCAGTCTGCAATGAAAACAAAACATGCATGGATTAAAAACAAGGGTGAAATGACAATTTTGTCAAAAGGCAGTCGTGACTAATAAGATGAACTGGCTTCAATCCGCAGAATCGACAGCCAAGTAGAAACACACATTAGCTACGTTCATACAGGGCTTGTGGTTTCGAAAACAACTCACTAACCACGACAAGGGTTGACCCAGGCCCGAAACAACAATGTTCATCGTCCTGAAACTATAAGCCGAGCTATTGTTGTTAACACCGGAAGTAGATACTGATTTTGTGTACAGCACACATAGAGATCCTGTGTTCACAATTCGTGCGAAAGGTATGACCCGGAAGTTTAACATGAAAAGAGAGGTTATCGTTAACTATGAGCTTGCAAAACTTAAGTTTATTCTGTCCCACGGTCCGAAACTGTGAGGGAGGACCCTCCGCTGCTCGTGAGTTCTAGAACTACAAGTAAACTTAAAGTTTGGAAACTACGAGTCCGTCAATACGGTCTGAAAATAAGGTACAAGATAACTACAAATTAACTTAAAGTTTTGAAACTACAAGCGAAACTTGAAGTTTAGCTCCCTTCGTGTGAACCGGACTAATTTCAATCTCTTGGGCACTCTCACAACTTCTGTGACCACTCATGAGACCTCAAGGGCTGTTGGTCTCGGGAGCTGTTGGTGTTGGACAAACTACATGTACCTCAGTCTGCTTTTAACTGGCCTGCTGAACATACCACTGACCACAGTGAAAAGTGGTTCTGCCAAGACAGTGTGAAGTTGAATCTTAAACAAATGTACTGAAGTGTGTTTACAATTTACCCCCTTCATATGACAGTTATGTACATGTAGGCCTACTCTGGTACATTTGGTGACATCAAAACAACTACAAGTACAGTGCCTGTATTCTATTTACTATGTGAAAAAAGGAAGAAAACAATATACATGTAGATAGGCTACTGATGAAAAGAGAACTCAAACAAATATTGCAGTGCCTTGGGCAAATTACAAAATATGAAAATATATAAGTACAGTGAAACCTGCTTTAGCGACCACCTGTATAGAAAGACCACCTGTGTTTCTCATTGAAACGTGTATTAAAGGAACCTGTCCATAAAGACCACCTGCTCATAAAGACCGCTTTTCTGGTCTCCCATGAGTGGTCTTTATAGACAGGTTTCACTGTACATGTAACTTGTTCTTTTATCAGCAAGATGTATTTGTCAGTCACTTTCAGACAGACACAAATGTCAACAGAGTTTGTAAAAACCTCATGTAAAATACTATTCTTTTGCATGCCTCCACCACTTGGGCTGAAAAGAATTGAGGTCATATTTGTTGTTCTTTTTCACTGCCTTCCTCTATTAGACTGGGCTTGGTCATTGTGAGCTGACAGTTCATTTAAATCGCTCCATTGTTCTAATCCATTTATGGGCAGAATGCCAACATGCACTTATCCAAAAAAAAGGAAAAGAAACTTTACTGAATGAAAGGTTTTGTTTCTATGGTAGTAATTCTGTTTATTGTCTCACAACAGTATAACCGTGAAAAATACTTTTATTTTCAAAGGAGCTCTTTTTGGATTTGGCGTTGTAAAAGGGCGATTTTTTTTTGCAGCAGTTTTCATGTATTTTACTACTATTGTACATGATTTCTTTTTTTGTTTACCAAAACGATTTTGGAGCTTCACAGAGCTAAATTGCTGACCGCTCCTGTGTATTTTTTTTCACTGCTACTTAAGCCCGGCGCACACTATACGACCCGACTGCGACCTGCTTTTCAAACAAATTGCAGTTTGCATTAAATGTGAAGTTCGGAATAATGATACGAATACTAATATCGAGATTTTGGTTAACTGCAATTCTTCTGGTTAGAGTAAAGGCCAAATCGGCTTCAAATCTTAGTCGATCGCAAGATTGGTATGACGTCACTACGATTTCGAGCTGAATTTGCTTTTATTCCTACACGGGGGCTCGCAGTAGCCCGGAATTTAAATTTTAGTATTCATACTACTATTCGGAACTTTGATCACGAAGATTTTACATGTTTGAAGGTTCTTATCAAATGTTATAACAACTTTTCCCAAAATCGCATCGTAGTCAGATCGTGCAGTGTGCGCCGGGCTTTACATGTACATGGCACGACGGAATAGAAAAAAAAGAGTATCCAAAATGTCCTCCAGATTGCCTAAATTTTTCAGAAATTAAATATTTAGAATTCATTAGGATTTATCACTGATAAATTCTTCCGTTCACTGATTATCTCAATATCTCAAAGCTAACATTGTTTCCAAACTTAAAATTCCCAGATATATTTGTTTTAATGTTATTTCCTTTAAAGGTAACCCAGAACTTGGGATTCTCAAAGGAGAGTAGTGTACTGAAAGCAGAAAGCAGATTTGTTCAGTCAGATACTGAACAAAATAGATTATCAAATTGAACATGGAGATGGACTAAGAAAAACGTATTTTCATATTATTAAACTAAAGACCAAGACCACCAAAGTATGCGTTCAGCCCATGCAATACGTCATTTGTCTCGCAACATTTGTCTCTATAGGACTAATAAATGTGTACAGCCCTGGAAATATTATTAGACCAAGCGTTTGTAATATTAAAGGTACTATAATATGCATTCAAACTAATGAAAATGATTTGTCTTTTCAGTGAATGAATTAAACAAATTCCAGCAATTTTACCTTGCTTTTATGATATTTTATTTCCTTCTTACCACAAATAAAACACTTTCAATTAGCATTCTTAGTCTAATAATTTTTTCCATGGCTGTATGTTTAATACATACATTGTAAAATTTAAAGTGTACATATACCAATCACCTAAAAAATAATTTGTTTACAGCTAGACTATATAAAATTAACTTCAAAACACTTAAAATGTATCTGGCTTTCTATGGGTTTACAGTTAAGGAGTATGAAGAAAATGAAGGAAAACATAAATACCCTCGCACGGCACCCAACCCCGAGTTCGGTTCTGCGCGGGGCATTATTCTATGCGTCTCCACACAAGTCACGGTTTTGTTTATTGGGAGTGTATAATTTCAACTTTCTCTTCATAGAATCAACATTCCAAGCTCATTGTTTAAATACAGGATAGCGACATAGAACCCCTATTATACATAGCAAATTTTTTGGAGGGTGATTGGTACCATTTAGCAGCAGTATCCAAGGGGTTAATTTACATGTACACTGTATGTTCACAACATAAGCCTGGCTGTATAGTATGACAGATTGTTCTAATAAAGGTGGGAAGAGGTGTGTCCAATCCAACTATTTAGATCATCATCTCAGCACACAGGATATCCTTTCGGTCCTCCTCCTTGTTTCAGGCCCAAGGGCTTTTTCTTTTTTAAATGAGCCATCACATCTCAGCTTCTTTGTTACATCAAAGTATTGCAAACCCAGGTCCAAAGCAAAAGTGCTTTTTACTTTCTAATTACCGAGGATACAGTCCTACATGTATAATTGGTAGATAAGGGTTCTGTACAATATAAAAACAACCAATCACTTGTAAACCTCTTCATGCAATCAAATTTTCTGAACCCATGCAGGGCTGAACCACATTAAAGCTTGAGGTATTCAACTACCAAGAATTGTTGGTTTCTAAAAGGGGTTCAGAGTTTCGGTCAAATTTATTTTGCAACCATTTCTTGTGGCATATAATTTCTTTGAACTTAGGGCGGAACCAGATTAGATTAGCACTTTTACTTTTCAATTACCAAGGATATGTTTCTAAATTGTTTCTGTCAAATAATAACTTTCAAAACAATTCTTTATTGCATAAAATCTTGTGAAGTAAGCGCTGAACCAGAATAGCGATTTTACTTCGTCAATTACCAAGGCCAGTAATTGCTAGAAATGGGTAGAGTTCCTGTCAAATAACTTTATTTAAATACAACTTCTTTGTCTCATCAAATATTCTAAATAGTGATCACATGGCCAAATCAGGAACCAGTGCTTTTAAACTTATCAATGGCTAAGGGCAAATACATGTATGTTACTGTGATAGATAAAACATACGTGTACACCTGCAGTTTCAGTGATATAACTCTAAGTTATTCACTACTTGCAACTGCAGATTCTGCATACTACCACAATATGAAAGCTGACGTCGATAATGGTGACCGTCTTTTTAATTTCTAAATACTGCAGAAATTAAACAAAATTTGGCATGATAAAGCATAGTGTTGCAGGTAAAGAGGTCCAGCAGAAATCTTGAATACTTAACACAAAACGTCAATGTAAAAAGGCTTTCAAAATGTTGTGATTAGTATCATTTTCACATTTGGTAAAAAATGCTCAAAACAAAGTTTGGATAGGGAATTCTATTAATTCACTATGATTCAACTCACAGTCAGAAAATCAAATTTCAAAAGAATCTTTGTTGTCTGCTGGTACCCTTCATTTGGTCTTAGACAGTCTCACCAAGAAACTTCAATTAAACGATTACTCCACAACACATAGAATGAAGAGTAGCAGTGGAGAAAAAAAAACTCACTTGGTATTGAGCCACGATTTCAGCCAATTTCCTTTGGGGAAATTATCATCAAATTGCTTGTCAGGAGAGTTTGGGACTTGGAGGCAATAACGAGGATGAAAAAACAAAATTTCAAGATACACACCCAACTGTTGCAGGGCGTTAGACCAATTTGTCACGAGCGATTATTGATTGAGAGATATGGAGAATTTCACACTTGTCTCATAGAATCACGCACTTTTCAACAAAATTTTATTGCTCCCTGGGGATGCACACTTGGGTAGCTTAAGTCATCACTCCTACTGTCCCCCCTCCTACAACATGCAGCAGCATGCAGACACTTTCAGAAGGAGAGGGGAAAAAATCATAACACAAGAATAGCAGTAGCAACAGAAGGAAAAGTTGTATCAGTGACCCCCACCCCCCCCCCCCCCAAAAAAAAAAAGAGAGAGAGAGAGAGAGGTGCATCCATAAACTGTCCATTTCATGAATTAAATTACGTTAAAAGTGTACCAATCACCTTTAAAAAATCTAATGTAGAATAGCAAGTATGATGATTTTCTTCTTTTTAAAATTCATTTCAGAATCTCTTAAATAGAGCTATAGTGCTACATTAGTTTTTGCTTTACCTGTGTATATATGTATGTACACAAGTATCCACATTTAGGATGTAAAAGTATTCTAACTCACAGGGCGACATCCCTACACCCCTAAGGGAGTATGACTCTGATTTGCAAGGTGTGAATCACCTGAAGGTGAGGCACCAATCCAACAGGAGATAAACTGTCAAAGGGATTAAGAGGGGATTTGTTTTCAAGGATTATACCCTCATCCAAGCCAAACCAAGCATAACAATGAACAGGAATGATGAGGTGATACACAAATTAAAGATCTACAAAAAAAAAGCAGCAAGATAGTCCATTTACAACAGATTAAAGCAGTACATACCCCCAAATTTTGCAAGATTTGAAAGCAGAATAGTATTTATAGTCACAATTACATATTGTGCAAATTAAAGATCTACCAAAAAGTATATTGAAAGAAGTCTATTGACATCAAATTAAAGCAGTAAATTTCCAAATTTTGCAAGATTTGAAGGCAGATTGGTGTTCATCACAAGTGCATGTTGTGGGTCCATGGTATGTGTAGTTGTGTCTACAATCATGGAGTACGAAATGCAGGGCTCAACACCCAACACTGTTGGCAACAGGTGCCCAGAAAACATAGTAACCTACCCCCAAATCTACATGTAAGTCTGGACACCCAAAGTTCATGTACATGTATACTGACTCAAATAATTTCAATCCAGACCCCATTTGCAGTGAGACAGTAACTGTTTTTAGCGAACTAAATTCATGTATGGAAATGAGATGGGTGATAATTAATGTAGTAAATAGTATTTGTGCCTTGTGAGGTTTTGTTGTCATAAAAATGATGGCAAATTAACCCTTGCTCAAAATCACAGTGAAAATTTTTTCAAATTGCTTCTTGTCATATTGGAATATGAGGACAAATCAAGAGGATTGGAACCTTTCCTGTAACACTGCTACTAAATATTCTTCCACATTGGAATAATACCAAGGAATATCTCATGTTATTTTAAAACTTTGCAAAGAACTCAACATTCCTTTCAATGCTTTCAAGACAATTGTCCACATTTTGTTGTTTGACTCAGTAAATTTTGATTCAGAGCTCTAAAAAATATACCAGATGCACGAGTGGAAAGAGCAAAATTTCTTCACACACTGTGTCCAATTTTGTTGCACGACCATATTGCGTTTGATGCCAGGAATTTAAAAAATGAGAATAAGCTTTAAAATCCTTAAATTGGCAACACATTGAGAGGTTCAAATCATTTTTTTTTTGAAAGTGGATGTTGTCAACTTTTCGAAAAATTTCCTAACCATGTGTATTGTTTTCAAAGACATTATTAGAACCATGTGACCAATAAAAGGAATATTAGTGTTGCCAATTTGAAAAAAAAAATTGTGATCTAAATTATTTAGCCCAGAGAATGTTGAGCTCTGTGTAAACCAATTCTTATGTACTACACAATGAACCCTTCCCAAAGTTCTGCTTCCAGACAGTTTCTGTCACAATGACATCACTTGACCAGAGCACAACTTTGTCTTTAATGACAAACCCAGCAAAGTTTCTTGT
This sequence comes from Heliocidaris erythrogramma, assembly GCA_025617745.1. Classification (NCBI taxonomy): domain Eukaryota; kingdom Metazoa; phylum Echinodermata; class Echinoidea; order Camarodonta; family Echinometridae; genus Heliocidaris; species Heliocidaris erythrogramma. The sequence continues at coordinate 33,052,612 of CM046862.1, read as the reverse complement.
CATGACCAACAAGTTCAAGGATATCAAGGTGGTTGACTGTCCGCTGTATCATAATCTGATCATTCATGGCATCAAGTACAGTACCATACATGTAGGCCTACATGAACATGTACAGTACTTGGAGATCCTGGACTGGCATACACATGTACATGTATGTCTACCTACAGGGTCCACATTGTTTGAATCTAGCACATTTGAACAACAATACACAATAGTATTCAACTCTCGGTCTCCCAGCCACGTGACTTTGAGAGACCACAGAACAATGCCTCCCTGGCAAATGCAAATCAAACAGTCTTTAGAAACACTGAACTTTATTGTCCCCAATTATGCTATTTTTTCGAGAGCCTAGAGGTACGTAACACACAGGTAAATCATAACATGAATACTACATGTACACAACCAGGAACTCTCATGGACATACATGTACATGATACATGTAAAACGTTCACAAATGTTGTGAGTGGTTCAGATTGGGGAAAGTTCTGTTCCACGAAATAAATATTGATATTTATAATTCACAAACCTTTCTTTCTGCAAAAATTGCTGTTGCATACAAATTGCACAAGTTCCATGTCATGAGAATTTGTGGTTTCACTGCATGTACATGTACATATAGGTCTACATAAAACTATAAGCCAATAAAACTATAGGCCTATAAAACTATAGACCTCCCCCAAAAGAGGCAAATCAGACAGAGTATAATGAGGAGGATTCCATCAAAGATAAATTGAGTCCTGGTCATGCAATTACATTGTGAAAGGAAGTGTCTCAAAGCAATAGACCGCTTCTGTAATGTATACAAATCTACATGTATGCACATATACATGTATTTTCTAAGCACCGAGTGACGAGCTATTCCATGAACCTGCTTTTTATAAATGAGCCTCAATGCTTGGAATTGAGTTTGCATACATTATGTGTTGCTATGTCTGGCAAGCATCCAGCAAACTTTCAGGTTGTCAAGAACAACCTTTGTTTGAAAGGTATGCATAAAATTTGCATACATTGGGAAAGGTTGATCATGGCTACAAGACTTTACATAAGAATTGGTGAATGCTGTGAGGTTTTGAAAGCATCAACATGATAGAAATTGACCCAATTTTGATGAAAAGCACATGCACTCTACATAGAAATGAATACATGGGACTGAACACACATGTGGCATGAATGTTCGGGCTAAACACTTAACAGTTATTTCTTGTCATATTTTGAATACATGTAGAAGGGCATTTGGCGAGCAATCCATTTCAGGGGATGTTTGTAAGTATGATATTCTTCCAAACTAACATACTGAGAACGAGAAAGCTATATTACAAGTTACAAGTACAAAATGTATGTTTCACTTTTATCTGAATTAAACCTTCTCATTATCTCTTACTATGCCTAGAGCTCTTCAAAATTTTACGAAAAGGTGACAATGCTTACTTTTCAAATGTCTGCCTTTCATTAACCATCTGTTATTTCACAAAATATTGTGTACAAAACTTGTAGGAAATTGATTACCATTTCTTTTGATACCAAACATTAATTTACCCAAATTTATGCATAAGAATTATTGAAAATTACATTTGAGTTTCTTTTTTGTCCATTATTTTTTGGTTTCTCATTTGTTTACTATTGGTTAATATTAAAATAAGGCAATATCTTTTTAAAAATAAGCAATTTTCTCTGAAAATGTCTATGGTAGAAATATAATCGAATATATCACAAAGAAATGTGAGAAAATTACAATGCCCCGACCGGGATTCGAACCCGGGACCCTGGATTACATGACCAGTGCTCTACCAACTGAGCTATCCGGGCTCCCGTCGAAGCAAAGTAACAATCTCACATATAGCCCCGGGTTCGAATCCCGGTCGGGGCATTGTAATTTTCTCACATTTCTTTATGATATATTCAATTTACTTCAATCCTATCAATTATGATATTTAATAAATATAATCATATATTTAGAATGCTAGATTTATGCTCACAATTCTGATATACTTGACCACCATATAACTTTCCTGTGGTAGAGCAATTGGTGAATGAAAATGATAAGTTTATCACATATATGTGACATCGGCACTGAAAGAGTTAAGAGCCCAATAAAAAAAGTACATGTATGTACATGCTGATTGCAGTAGAAGCATGAAAATCAGAGAAAGAGATCAAAAAAAGACTGAGGAAAATCAGACAACAAATTTTAAAATTTTTTCAATGATAAGAGATTGTTATCTATAGCCTATCGTATAAAGATCTATTTCATTTTCAGACCAATTGGCAACTTCATCATTATAAGCTTAATATAATATAAAATATTACTTTTTCATTCACTCAACTACATTTGAGCTTCATCTTTTCTCAAATGGTTAATCCTTTAAAATGTCCTTTAGAACTCTGTCTTAAATTTGTAATAAGGGAGATAATGATTTTGCCAAACAGTTCATTCTATTCTTTTAAATATATTACAGCAAACATAAAAATCACAGGTCCCTGAAATTCTTTTTTAGCTGTGATATTTTTTTTTCTTCATTTCATAATGATACGTTCTTTTTTTAATATAACTTTTGATATTATTTCAATCATTTAACTTTTATAAATTTGACTTGTGCATTCATGTAATGTAATTATCAAAAGTCTGAATAATACTTGAATGCTTTTAATTACATGCAAATATATACAGCATATTTTTGCTTCTCTAGGATGGGGTCAATATTTACTATTACAATGTAATGAAAATGTAGGCCTACAGCATTAAATCAGAATCATTATTCGTGCACTGCACAGTGAATAGGACTTAGGAGTGAATAGTGTACTTTTAAACGGTATACAACACAGCTATGCCAGAATATTATCCCCTCACATTGAATGTCCTCCATTATACAATATACATGTACAGAGAGAAGGGTTTGGCTGGGTGTAACTCACAGCTGATGAATGACGAGCGGCTATAGGGGTCACGCCCCCTTTTCAATTCACTCCACTGCCTTTCAATGGCCTGCAAGGCTTGAAAGGCACAAAAGCTCAGGCTTTGCTGCGTGGCTTGTGATGAATGAAAGCATGCCAAAACATCACTGCAATATTAGCAGAACATAGGCTGCATGGAAGGCCCACAGTGTTCATATTTCTCAGTACTAATGCTACTTTATACTGAATACTTGAATAAATTAATGAAAAGACCTACTGTAAATGAAGGAGTAATTGTCATTTTAATCAATTAACAGATGACGAAATGAGTGACAACACAGAATTAAATTCAACTTAAGTTGAAACATACTTCACGAGTAAAATAGGCGACCACCAGTTGCAAAACGCATGTCAACCACAAGAAAATAAAATGTGTTTGGTACTTGAAAGATACACACTGCGTATAGCTTTGAAACTTCTGAACATAAGCACGATTTACTGTGAGATTCCTGTGAGACAGTGTACTATATCAATTATGATATAAGAAATAATTAAAATATAATATTTCCTGAACAGCAAGAAGAGTACATGGGAGAGAGAGGGTGAAAGAGCCAAATAGATATTGACATGACAAAGAGAAAAAGTGAGACAGAGAGACTGAGGGAAAAGAGTGGCAGTAAGTAGGAGAGACAGGGGGGTAAAGAAGATAATGCAATGTCTTCTTACCTTATACAATGCCATGGACACGTGGTAGCACATGATAACCTTCTCCATGATCAAATCAAGCTAGTATTATATCTAAAATCATTAAAACATGTCTTCCTCATACTTTTATACCAGAATCCATGGACGCTCTCTCTTCTACAGACCTACAGAATGTCTTCCACAAAATCCAAATGAGGTGCTAAATGCCCCCTTCCTGGGAAAGGCCTGCAAAAGCTGACTCTTCTCCAAATATGCCAGCATCCATAGTCTTAAAACTCTCAAAACACCACTCACAGAAATCCCACGTCCACTTTCCACTCATCAGAAACACATGATAAAGTGCTAATTTATGGATAGATCTTGATACAAATTAAAGAATGAAGAAAAACCGTGCTCCAGGTCAAATGACACAATTTTTTTGGAGATAGCAATCTACGTTCCTCCCATCTTATGGAATAAATGCAGAATACTGCCAAACCCAGTTTGGCCAGGCTAAGACCTTGGAGAGTAAAAGACCCTAGAGTTTGCTCATGTTGTCCTGTAAGATCCTCAGTCTCAATAGTACACTAATGTTACCCTCCAATATTGATTGTAAACAGAATGTTAATGCAAGCTACGTACAGTAGATTGCAGTGACTGGCTAAAAACGTAATGAGCAGAGTTTAGGACATTGGGCGAAACGGTCAGCCAGGCAGGGGTGTGTCCAAGGTTAAGTAGGGGGCCGCGCAAAGGGCGCTAGTCATCTGGATCTATCAGCATTAATTTAAAGGATAGGTGTTATCACCTAATGAAGGGTTTCAACACCTTCCTGTAACAAATAGACAAGGGAATCCATACCGGCTGGACTGACACTTACAATGTATGGTTCGTTCACATATGACAAGAGTAAAAAGTTGCAGTTTACTGCAGGTTTTTTTTTTTATCGCGATAAAATAGCAATAAACATGTATCGCACCTACACCTCCATGTATACATTGAAAGCTCAAATGCATGTACGTGTACATGTCTATTTTTAGTGTCAGTCCGAAGCTAGTCCGCACTCCGCAGTGGCTACTGCAGACTTAAAATGCAATCCACATCCAAAATCAAATTAAAGATGTTTATCACATTGTCTCCTTTTATTTATGTTTTGCATTACCTTATGATCCAAAATGCTAGGAATTACACATTGTACAGAATGAGCAAAAATCTTTGAGTTTATTTCCAATGAAGTAGGCTGTGCAGTTTGGCTCTCCATAATTCAGACTAAATCTACATATATACACACATGTACATGTAGACAGGGAGGGGGCTTAAAGTTAGACACCTTTTGAGAATACTGGCCAGTATCAACAATAAATTTCTTGTTTTTATTATCTTTTTCCCCCTTCAATTTTAGATAAAGTACTTTGAAATTATGATTTAAAAGTAATCACTTTAATGTATATTAATCTAATTAAAAGCAAATTTTGTTTGAGGCCCAAATTGTCAATTCAAACTAGTTGGCAAGTAAAACTAAGCTAAGAACAGGAAAAACAACAAGAAAGAAGAAGAAGACGATGATGAAGAAGATGATGAAGAAGAAGAAGAAAAAAAAGGAGGAGAAGAAGAAGAAAAAGGAGAAGAAGAAGGAGGAGGAAAAGGGAAAGATGAAGAAGAAGAAGTAGAAGAAGAAGAAGGAGGAGGAAAAGAAGAATGTGGAGGGGTGGAGGGGAGGAGGTGGTGGTGAAGGATAAAGAAAAGAGAGAAGAGGGATGAAAAGGTACTTGAAAAGGTACTTGGAAAGATGGGAAAAACAGCCACTTAAATGTATTTTTATATAATTAAAAGCAGCAGAAGAAAAAGAAAAGAAGAAGAAAAAACAGAAAAATCTATTCAAATTAAGAAGAAAAAGAGGAAAAGAAAAAAAGAAGGAAAATAAGAGGAAGAAGAAGAGGAGGAAGAAGAGGAGGAAGAAGAGGAAGAAGAGGAAGAAGACAAAGAAGAAAAGAAAAAAGGAAAAGAAAAAAGGAAGGAAAAGAAGAGGAAGAAGAAGAGGAAGAAGAAGAGGAAGAAGAGGAAGAAGAGGAAGAAGAGGAAGAAGAGGAAGAAGAAGAGGAAGAAGAAGAGGAAGAAGAAGAGGAAGAAGAAGAGGAAGAAGAACAAGAACAAGAAGAACAAGAAGAAGAAGAACAATCTATTCAAATTTAATCAGGAATGATTTAATATACCCAACATGTAGATGACATGAATTACAATTAAAAGACATGAAATAAATCATTAAAATGTTGAGTATAGTTTTCAGAATCAGTACACAAAACAAACTGATAAACAAGATAACAAAAATAAATTTTTCTAAATCTCAATAAAATAGCCAATAATATCACAATTCAAAACAACACATCGCATCACAACACTAAAAATATTGTCATTGTGACATTGAAATTGAAATATAATTGCAGTTTGCACTGTCACAAGTATTTTAAACCTAAGTAATAATTTTGTTAAATTTCCTTTTATGAGCTCTGCAAACGCATATATTTTTCTGGGTTTTTTTCTTTTTTAATTAAAGAAAAACCATGAGAAAAAACAGCTCCAAGAAAAATGGACGGGACCACCTCTCGTGCGTGTCGTCCCGCATCGGCTGGGCACACAATCCTAGGGGAATTAGAGCCATCCGTGGCCATCAATAGTCTGTACACCGTTGGGTGTGGTCCTTTAGATCTCGTAATCTGCGCCAACTACATAATATTTATCAATAAAAATAAAAATTAGAAATAATATCCTCGGTAATGCACATAATCCCTATCAAATCAGTTAAGGAATACGAGTTGTGCAAGGGAAGTGAAATTTTAGTTGTCCGCACATCCACGGCCACGCAAAATGCGAGATGCGGCTCCACAAATACCACCACACACACGAAAGGGAGGAGACAAGCGGGGAAGCTACGGCGTAAAAGACGACAACACGCCGGCTAATAATGTTAACATGATCATTGTTTTATTAAGTGAAAGCAATAAAATAATAGTGATATCTTACCGGTTTTTGCTTATGGCCTCCTTCCATAACAATGCCCCATTTATGACAACTGATATGCTACCGGGAAAGGTTCACTTTGAACATTGATGGTGTGTTTACTACCTCGCTTCCATTTGATCTAGATCATCTCCTCCATATTCAGCCGGCCCACAAAGCTCGATTATACATAGTAGTACGTCCGCATTCGCGTCGCTACTATATGCTCGCGCTGTCGATCTCTACAGTAAATGCATGCGCTTCACAATGCAATGGACTTCTCTATACAAAGGTGGCTTTCTCGTCCTAGGAAAAAACATATGAAGCCATTTCAGAGCGAACGTCAATACGTAGTCTTCTAAAACTCACTTAAAGCTAAATTATATTAACAATAGTAGTAGTATTTATTTATCAATGAGATAAATTCAGGCAATATTAATAAAATAATAGCTTGATCCAAGACATGTTCATTTACTTTGATTTGAATAAAAATTATAAAAACTAAAATCATTGCTTTAAAATGATATTCTACAAAAATACATGAAATTGTCTGATTATATATAAAACTTTTTTTCTCTCATCCTGGAATAAAACTAGTTCGTCCGTACCGTCGATCGTAAATAAACAGTAGAGCTGTGCATTGATGATTTATCCAGGCATTTTCATTTAGCGAGCCATATCTTTATCATGAGAATGACAATTAGAAGAAGGTGGATCACCATGTTGTTATTAATCGTCGATCAATTTTCATGAGTGTAACGTCTCGCCATGGTGAAATCGCCGATAGATTAATCGGATAAGTCGCATCATTCCAGCGCAGAAGAGCCGGTCCGTATCTATTTTTGAGTAGGCCTAGGCCTAGCCCTAGGCCTATATGTATATCGACCGTCAGTATCGCGGTGCAGTGTATTGTCGCAGTGGTGCTGCTACAGGCATGTACAGTGCTGCTAGCTAGCCTGGTGAACCCTCTTGAGCTCTCCGTCACTCCAATCCTGCGTATTGATCTGCCGATTGAAGTAAAACTAGCATCATCATTCAGCGGGTTGGCTGACAAGAGTACAAGCCAAAGATTTTGACCCAGCTGCAATACCTCAAGTTGATAACCAGAAATCAGAATATTGCCCGAGATCAAGATCAAACAGTAGAACTAGAGATCTAACAGTCTAATGTTCATGATGTTAGACCAATATTGTTAGATTTCGATAAAAATCAGACAGTCGTGCCAGGCCAGTCATGCCAGTGCATTGGGGGGAAAATGCCTTCAATTTTAATGTTCTCTTTGCTTGTTTTTTTCTTAACGCAACTTTTTTTTTTTCAATAAAACGTCATCTTTGAAAGGCAGCACCAAGCCGGGCCAAGGCAATACATCCTCGGGCAATCAGGAATCAACTAAGTTGAGGCAAGAGTCGAGACTGGAACTTACTGTACATTTGAATTTTTAGTTTTAACTTAAGATGGAGTTTGAAGTAGAGCAGTGTGGCGGCAACCCTTCTCAGGAGTCGTGCCAACTATTCATGGCAGGCGTCGGGTAAGACAGTGAAGTGTACAGCCTGGTATAAACAAGCAGTAGCTGAAAGGGAAAACGGAATCGAGTAGATTTTAAAAATGTGATTCTACGCCAAATGGAGAACAACAGATTGTTACTGATAATGATATTGGTCTACAGTGGACTTTTATTTTTTAGAAGTTAAAATGATATTTTGATGACTTAAAATGCATGTTCAATGTGTGATCAATTTGAATAACATTTTCTTCATGGAAACCATGTTAAAATTCTTAATTTTCATCCTAGCTTTTTCAACTATTAAAGTTCTCATTCTTGTATCATTTTCTTATTAAATTGTGCTGAGGATAGGATTAATTTTTGTTGAAATTACCATCAATGTGTGAATTCCCATTTACCTTTCAATCAAGTGCTCTCCATGGTATTTTCGCATCAGAAATTTCAGTGTTTTCATTTATCAATGTTAAAGGTACTTCATCCCTTAGGGTCACAAGTACTATAACTCCTTTGTAAGAAATTAAAATCTTGCTTTTGTTGCAGAGGGAGCTATTCAGAAATCAACTAAAGTACATGTATGTGTACTAGTAAACGATCAAAAAATAATTTTAAAGATTACAGGATTTTTTTTTTTAGTTGAAAAAATAAAGTGTTACCAAATTGTTATTATTGACTTAAAAGCAAATTATAATCCTTTTTACATTCATTTAAGTTTTCCAATTATAAATCATTCTTTTCCAATTATAATTCTTGCATACTCACACAACTTCAAAATATAGGGCTGCAAAAGGGATGAAGTACATTTAAGACCTACTTTGGCCATCAAGTTTTAAAACTTTCTTAAATGAACTGTCAAGAGCTAAATAGGTTCATTGTTAAAAATAGGTCTGAATAAACTTCACATGTAGGCCTATCTGTTTGTGTTTCAAGAAGAAAATTGTACATTCTTAGTCAATGCTCAGTGGGCCTGGCGTTTCCCTCTCAATGAGCAGAAAGGATTAAACATCCTGTTTCCACTTCCACTTTCTCATCACTTTGTCGCCCTCTTTTGTCCCCATTCTTTCTTTAGCAATAATGATACTACATCAGTACTGGACTTTCTCAGGGGAACAACATGGCTGCTGTACTGGGTGCTTTCGAGACTCCTTGTGTTTGTCGCTGTGCTGAACATCATCCCCCTCATGGTCCTGGCGTTCCTCTACATCACATCTGTCTATGCCCATCTCTACAAGACCTGGAACCATATCAGTGAGGACCTCACGTCCCATGTCTACACGGCATCGGTTTATGAGAGGGCGAGAAACAACATCGTCTGGGCCTGGGACCTGCTGGGGAAGATTTGGTTCGGTAAGGAAACCCTTTTGAACAGTTATATGCAAGAGTGGATGATACATACATGTACACTATGAACATGGCGAACAAAGAAGTGGACAAAATATACAGCTCCTCATTGTACCTTCCACAATCGCTCTGGTAGACAAAAGAACATCCCTTCATTGGTATCATGTAAAAATATGTAGAACAGGTGTCACATACATATTCACCTGTTCTACTTATTCTAAATAATCTAGCAATGAAGGGATGTTCTTTTGTCTACCAGAGCAATTGTGGAGGGTACAATGAGGAGCTGTATATTTTGTCTGTTCTCTTTTGTCATCGTGTTCATAGTGATGTACATGTAGATGTAGGTCCGAGGTCAAATGTTCGTTTCAGATTCATAAAGATTCCAAAGATTGATATTGATTCTGTAACAGGACTTCCTTGTTTTATATTTATGAATTACCTAAATTAGCCTTATAAAAGTTACTGAAAAGAATGTACTTGATCATGCTCTTGTTTTCTGTCATCTTTTTCTGCTTGATAATGTAATGATTTCCTAACATCTGTTGTCCTTTCAAATAAATGTGTATTATAATATGTATGCAAGATTGCTTTGTGATAGAAAAGTGAGTCCAAAATGAAACAGGAAGCAAGATGATTGGAGGTAGTGACAATGGTGTGGACTGAGGAATTTGTTTGACATTAATAGTACTCCATTTATTTGTAAAAATCAGCAATTTTATATATTGTTTGTACATTATTCCTATTGAAAATGGAAACTAATTTATGAACACTGACCATTTCTTTTCTTCATACTTGAAACTTTTTTTATTTTTTTAAATTTTTGTTTTCATATTCAAAGCTAAATAAGTTTGCAACCATTTCAAAATGAATTTCTTTTGACTAATACATGTTATCATTTTTCTTACAATTCCTACCATGACATTTACTTCATGTTACTACCTTGATATACTGCAAAATATGATGTGTTTACAGAAATATGATATTCTTTTGTATTTATTCATGCCCATTCCCTTTTTTTCCCTGGGGGTGGGGGTGATTTCTGGTTAAAACTGATCTAAAAATGATTTTTTTTCTTTCTTTAACCTCTCAAGGTTATGAAATTCAAGGATTGGAGAATCTACCAAAGGAGGGCGGGGCAATCTTAGCGTATTATCATGGAACTATTCCTATTGATATCTACTTTATCTTGAGCAAAATTAGACTGGAGTGCAAACGCTCTTTGAACACAGTAGCTGATAGATTTGTTTACAAGCTTCATGGTAAGTTGAAGGAACTTTGTTGTAAGTAGAGTAAGATTTGATTTAATTTAGTTCTTAATTTATTATTTATTTAAATTTTAGAAGTGTAACTTTATGTTTTTATTCATCAGATACAGAACCTTGCCTTTTACACAATAGTGAATACAATGTACATGTATTTGCATTGAAAGTGTATTGATAGTTATCTAGTACTTTATAAACATAGTCAAATGTTATAGTACTTTATAAACATAGTAAAATGGTATGCCTATGTTAATCAATGTGCAACATTGCAACAGTATGTTAATTTGTGCTTTTTAAAGTTCATTGAAAGTTTTGAAACTAACTTAATAGACCTCCGCTACTGTAGCGTTTTCCGGTATAAAAAACACTCCATGTACATAAAGGTCATGTTTTTTATTCCATTAAAAAGTGTCATTTGGGCTAGAACTGAAGAAAAGGGGGGGGGATGTCTAAATTTGGGAATATTTTTTTTTCTTTTCATGAGTGTCCAGTAAAAAAAAGTTTTACCCGGAGGGTCGTGTACATATACATCTTATTCTCTACAGTTACATCTTAAGTGTCTTTCAGTCAAGATGTCATCGTCTTTACATAATACCACAAAAATGGTATTGCCCAAAATTTAAGAAACCTTTTTAATTATAAAAATACTGAATAAAATACATGTAAATATGGAATGGCAGACAATGTGTTACAAAACTTGTACAAGTACATTTAATGCATTTTATGTCTTAAATTTCTAAAAGTGTATTCACTCTTATTTCCTGAGGTATAGAGTAATCAATCAAAAAGCTCTTAAAAGAGGGCAATGTTCAAGATTTGAAAAGAGATTGGCATGAAGAGCATTTCAGAGTGGACAGATTGCTTTTGTTTCATAGAATTTAAATGGGTTAAAGATTTCAATCAATGTTGGTTGTTATTCAACAATTTATTTGTGAATGATTTGTCCACTTGACTTTTTAATCATTAACAAATTATGATTGAAGTAACAAAGTTTACATCCAGTGCAAAATGATATTGTTCCACTGTCAATTAAATGGATGGAGTACTTAGTGCAAGGTACAGATTATGTACATGTAGGTCACTAAATGTTGTAAGTCAGTTTATTAATATTGACTTGAATTCAGTGGCGGAAGAATATCAAATGTTTCGGGACAAGTTAGTGTTTATAGTTGCAGAAAACTCCTTACTTCCAATGCATTTAATAGTAGTACATAGTATTGATTTTTATGCCTCCGCCCACCGAAGGTGGGTGCCGGAGGCATTATGTTTTCGGGTTGTCCGTCCGTCCGTCCGTGCGTGCGTCCGTGCGTGCGTCCGTGCGTCCGTCCGTGCGTCCGTCCGTGTGTCCGTCCGTCCCACTTCTCGTTACCGCGATATCTGAAGAATCATTTGAGGTAGGAACCTCAAACTTGGTACTAGTATGTATCCCCATACGAAGATGAACTGATTAGATTTTGGGGTAAGTAGGTCAAAGGTCAGAGGTCACAGAGGTCAATTTACATGAAATTACATAAGAATTCTTGGTTTTTAGCACCGTTACCACGATATCTCAAGAACTATTTGAGGTGAGAACTTCAAACTTGGTACCAGTATGTATCCCCATAGAAAGATGAACTGATTAGATTTTGGGGTAAGTAGGTCAAAGGTCAGAGGTCACAGAGGTCAATTTACATGAAATTACATGGAATTACTGGTTTTTAGCACCGTTACCGCGATATCTCAAGAACTATCTGAGGTGAGAACTTCAAACTTGGTACCAGTATGTATCCCCATAGAAAGATGAACTGATTAGATTTTGGGGTAAGTAGGTCAAAGGTCAGAGGTCACAGAGGTCAATTTACATGAAATTACATAAACATTATTTGGTTTTTAGCACCGTTACCACGATATCTCAAGAACTGTTTGCGGTAAGAACTTCAAACTTGGTACTAGTATGTATCCCCATAGAAAGAGGAAGTGATTAGATTTTGGGGTAGGTAGGTCAAAGTTCAAAGGTCACAGAGGTCAATTTACATGAAATTACATGGAATTAGTGGTTTTTACCACCGTTACCGCGATATCTCAAGAACTGTTTGAGGTAAGAACTTCAAACTTGGTACTAGTATGTATCCCCATAGAAAGAGGAAGTGATTAGATTTTGGGGTAGGTAGGTCAAAGTTCAAAGGTCACAGAGGTCAATTTACATGAAATTACATGGAATTAGTGGTTTTTACCACCGTTACCGCGATATCTCAAGAACTGTTTGAGGTAAGAACTTCAAACTTGGTACTAGTATGTATCCCTATAGAAAGAGGAAGTGATTAGATTTTGGGGTAGGTAGGTCAAAGTTCAAAGGTCACAGAGGTCAATTTACATGAAATTACATGGAATTAGTGGTTTTTACCACCGTTACCGCGATATCTCAAGAACTGTTTGAGGTAAGAACTTCAAACTTGGTACTAGTATGTATCCCCATAGAAAGAGGAAGTGATTAGATTTTGGGGTAGGTAGGTCAAAGTTCAAAGGTCACAGAGGTCAATTTACATGAAATTACATGGAATTAGTGGTTTTTACCACCGTTACCGCGATATCTCAAGAACTGTTTGAGGTAAGAACTTCAAACTTGGTACTAGTATGTATCCCCATAGAAAGAGGAAGTGATTAGATTTTGGGGTAGGTAGGTCAAAGTTCAAAGGTCACAGAGGTCAATTTACATGAAATTACATGGAATTAGTGGTTTTTACCACCGTTACCGCGATATCTCAAGAACTGTTTGAGGTAAGAACTTCAAACTTGGTACTAGTATGTATCCCCATAGAAAGAGGAAGTGATTAGATTTTGGGGTAAGTAGGTCAAAGGTCAGAGGTCACAGAGGTCAATTTACATAAAATTACATGAAATTACTGGTTTTTAGCCTAATTATTGTTATCAAATATTTCTAGTTTTATATGAAAATGAAATGAAATAAATTTTTCTGTCTCCTGTGCATTTTAAGTGAAAAGATTTTGTTGGACCAATCATTTTGTTGGACCAATCCTTTTTAGAGTGTACATGTATGCCATACATTTCCAATCTGGTGATGGCGGAGGCATAAATTCCGACCGCGCGCGGTCGAATATTCATCTAGTTCAGGATGTTTCTTTGTTAAACCTTTGATTTGATAATTAAATTCTCTCGTTCCCAAAGCTTAATACAGGGAGCAATGGGTTAAGTGCTTGGTGACCAACTGTTTGAGGTAAGAACTTCAAACTTGGTACTAGTATGTATCCCTATAGAAAGAGGAAGTGATTAGATTTTGGGGTAGGTAGGTCAAAGTTCAAAGGTCACAGAGGTCAATTTACATGAAATTACATGGAATTAGTGGTTTTTACCACCGTTACCGCGATATCTCAAGAACTGTTTGAGGTAAGAACTTCAAACTTGGTACTAGTATGTATCCCCATAGAAAGAGGAAGTGATTAGATTTTGGGGTAGGTAGGTCAAAGTTCAAAGGTCACAGAGGTCAATTTACATGAAATTACATGGAATTAGTGGTTTTTACCACCGTTACCGCGATATCTCAAGAACTGTTTGAGGTAAGAACTTCAAACTTGGTACTAGTATGTATCCCCATAGAAAGAGGAAGTGATTAGATTTTGGGGTAGGTAGGTCAAAGTTCAAAGGTCACAGAGGTCAATTTACATGAAATTACATGGAATTAGTGGTTTTTACCACCGTTACCGCGATATCTCAAGAACTGTTTGAGGTAAGAACTTCAAACTTGGTACTAGTATGTATCCCCATAGAAAGAGGAAGTGATTAGATTTTGGGGTAAGTAGGTCAAAGGTCAGAGGTCACAGAGGTCAATTTACATAAAATTACATGAAATTACTGGTTTTTAGCCTAATTATTGTTATCAAATATTTCTAGTTTTATATGAAAATGAAATGAAATAAATTTTTCTGTCTCCTGTGCATTTTAAGTGAAAAGATTTTGTTGGACCAATCATTTTGTTGGACCAATCCTTTTTAGAGTGTACATGTATGCCATACATTTCCAATCTGGTGATGGCGGAGGCATAAATTCCGACCGCGCGCGGTCGAATATTCATCTAGTTCCGGATGTTTCTTTGTTAAACCTTTGATTTGATAATTAAATTCTCTCGTTCCCAAAGCTTAATACAGGGAGCAATGGGTTAAGTGCTTGGTGACCAAATTTCACATTCATGAGCAACATGTTAGGCCCATTTACCATGTGAAAAGTTGAAGAGAGACATACTGAAGCTTTTCGTCTTGCACTCATCGGAGTATACCGCAAGAAGTTATTAACCCGTTGAAGACGGTAAAGCGCAGTGCGATTCCCCCGCTGGGAACGGTAAAAATCCTGACAAGCTCAACGAAGCGTGGTTGTCAAGGAGGAGGTGTGGTCTACTGCGTTCATAGCCAATCAGCGCCTTGATCGCTTTTGCCGCTGGCTTACTGAATATTCATAGTGTTCGGTGCACGAAACTGCGCGATACCTCATGCATTATTCATTTTCTTGTTTCCTTATTGGCTAGTGCCGACGGAAGTAATGAATAATTTATTCCGGTGTCAACACGAATGTTTTTTGCGCCGGTTGTATTTTACCCCCCCCCCCCCCCCCCCCCCCCTCTCTCTCTCTCTCTCTCTCTCTCTCTCTTTAGACAGAGGGATACGGGGTTGGTGAATTCATACGACATATCAATTCCACCTCATTTTGTTTCTTCCATCTCCATGAAATTCATCTTTCATCCTAATTTTCTGCCTGTATTCTTTTTCCGAGAGTAAATACTTTTACTTCCATTCGTCTTTTTTTATTTATTGATTGTATTTCTTGGCTTCCCCATCCCCCTTCCCTTTGAACCCCTATTTTGTTTTTGTTTTTGTTTTGAGTTGTTTTGTTTTGTTTTTTTATCAATTTTGAATTCTCGTTGTAGATTCCTATTTCTCACTTATTCACACGATTCATGTCTGCTTTTTTCGTAAATTTTATTTTGTTCTTCTTTTTTCGTCGTTTATCCTTGGGCTATTCTTTTATTTCCCCCCATTTTCTTCATTTATCATAATTATAGTTATTCCTTTATCTTATCCTTCCGTTTTGTCTCCCTTGATTTGTTTCCTTCTTTCTTCGTCTACCACATTCTATCAGGGCCAGCCGAACGTTTTTGAGATTAGTGGGGCCCAAATATGGGAACCATGCAGGGAATGTTACTATTGTGCTACAAAAAGGGGCCCAGTCACCGCCGTCGTCGACATTCCCGGCAAAAATTTTGTTGACAACCCCCAAAAAGTCCAATATCGTCGCCGTTGTCGACATTCCCGGCAAGCCCCCCCCCCCCCCCCCCGAAAAAAAAACAAAACAAAAAACGGTTCAAAGGACATCGCCGATAGTCGATGTCGTCATCACACACATGGGGGTCCACGTCCATATATATTATCCTCACAATTCTGTTTTTTAAAGTATTATTCATTTATTTTCATTAGACATTATTGCGACAATAACTCATAAACGTGATTGCATATCATATTTTATATTTATTGCTTTATATGTATTTAAATAATTCGTCTTATGCTGATTCAAGCTGATTTAACAATGAATGAATAAAGTCATTTACTTTCATTCTTATTTTCCAGTCTTATTCTTCATATTTCCTTTCAAACAATATTTCATTACTAGTTATTATTATAATATCAAGATGGGTTGCTGTTATAGGAATTTATTATTTTAGCGAGACTATACGCTTCTCCGAGTCATTCTGTATTTTCCCATTTTGTCGCCTTTTCAAGTTATTCAATTTTGTTGATGTATATGTAAAATGATGATTATATTATAAGAAATTAATATTGATAACTTTAGCAGCTTCGTAGTAAGAAAAGGACTACCATTTTCACAGTGCTAATGTGTTTTTTTTTTTTTGCAAAACACAAAAAAACAAAAACAAAACAAAACGATGTTTCTCTTATTATTATGATCATCTTTACAGAATCGTTTCGTGTGGATTCTGTGTTATCTATTCTCGCGTTTTGGGGTTTTTTTGCAGCAGATTATAAGCTCTCATAAAGTGGTCGGAAGACTAATGAATTCACAGAGTTTAAACCTTATAAATCGGTTCGACTTTCGCTAACTTCTAAAGTCTAAATAGGGGAAATGTTCAAGAATAATTCGTCTGTTATAAGTGGTACACTGGTACAAGTATATATACATATATATTTATATATATATATATATTCGGTATTATTCTTTTTTACAGCCACCAACTTTGATCCGCCTTTGGAAAAGAAAGTCATCGATGAGTGTTTTATTATGTTAGATCCTCTCGCTAAGTTATAGACATTTATGACCTTCACAAAACGGGGAAGTGCCCCCCCCCCCCCCCCCCCCCCCCCCGGTCCCCTGGATTGGAGCTCCATTGACAAAATGGGGGATTATCTGACGTGGCCTTGGCAACCTTCGTTCGTATTTCCTTTGTTCTCATCTGCGATGAAAAGACAAGAAATCCATTCATGCTTTTGAAACCGTTAGAACCCAAGCTTGACTCGGTTTATTGTTTGTAAAGTACGGCGACTAACTGAATATACTGTATGTAGTTCAATAAAATGTGAATAACGCTACTCCTTTATACAGAAAACAATTCAGCAGAGGAAGCAATAATGAAAGTATGATGCTGCATGATGATGAGAAATCGTGAACTCCATAATAAACCTATGAATGTAAAACAAAAAGTAGAAGAAATGTCCCCAAAAGATTTTCATCTATTTATTTCTAACCTTTTGCTTTTATTTCATTATGCATTTGACATTTAATTTTTTTTTTTTTGCCTCATGAGTTTTGATCGTACTCTTTGTTTCCACTTTTCCTCTTGGTGTTTTTTTTTTCTTCTGTAATGTACTAAACGAATAGACGAGCACAGAAGACGAAATTGTTGTTGAAGAGGGTGAGAGAAATATAAAATAGAGTGCTTATAATGGAGAACAAGAGACGGTAATAAAGAAGGTCAGAAATGAAGACAGAACAACTGATGAGAAAAGTGTAATTCCAGAAAAAGATATGAAAATAATCGAGTGAATGGGATGTTCCAAATGTTAGATTTATAATGAAGAAAAAGATAGAATCTTTATAGAAAGCATATAGGTTTCGGTATGGTCTTACAAATAATCATGTTTTTGTTGGTGTTGTTGCTTTTCAACGATATGAAAATAATCGAGTGAATGGGATGTTCCAAATGTTAGATTTATAATGAAGAAAAAGATAGAATCTTTATAGAAAGCATATAGGTTTCGGTATGGTCTTACAAATAATCATGTTTTTGTTGGTGTTGTTGCTTTTCAACAACATCATCATGAAAAGATGATGTGAAGCGCTCGGGTATTTTGATAGGAGAGGCAAGACGACCTAAACTTGACGCCATTTTTTTTTCTCAATTTAATAACGGTAATATAGGGCTACAGTACAGGGCTATCCTTTGTGATACTATTTTCTTCCTTTTATTCATCTTTTTTGTTCTTGTTCTTTTTCTCCTAATTTTTTTTCTTTGCTTTCACTTGGGCCTACTTGAAAAAATCGTAGGGGTGGTCGCCCCCTAACCCACGTCCCACTGTATCGCCGCCCCTGGTTACCTTTCATATATCAGTTATTCCATTTTATGCATTTCATGGTTGTAACCGAGCAGAATTTTCGGTCTTCGGACTTTCTCCTTTTTTTTGGGGGGGGGGGTGTATTTGCCAATATCCCATTTATGTTCTTATGAATGACATCGAGAATAGCCCAATATGAATTGAATTAAAAAAAAGTTAAATCTGAATCTGAATCTATCTTGCTTCTGCTGATGTTACAGGCGCGAAGGCGAGGTTCTACGGACAAGGGGGTCTGCTTGTGGACTCAAATACCCCCCCCCCCCCACACACAAAAAAAATGCTAAAGCCCCCTAAACTATCATCATATGCATTTCAAAAATTTGATATGTATAGTTACATAGCGTAGTTTTATGATAAACTAACACTTCTATTACGAAAATTATTGGCCATATCTTCACTCGCTCCGCTTACCCTTAATTTCTAAACAGGAATAGGGAGATGGTCTAAATGAGGATCGATGGTTTCAGAAAGCAAAAACAGCAACAAACAAAAAACAAACAAACAAAAAACAAATAAACAAACAAACAAAAAATAGCCCATTGAGGTGCAAAAATGCAATCACACTTAGTAGTTGACATTATTATACTCCTTACCATCCTGTTGATCGATCGCTTATCCTTTTATGGCCCGATCCCCAGAAGCCCCCCCCCCCCCCCCCCCCCCATCCATGGTGAATATTTGCCGTAAGCGTCTGCCAAGCTACATGTATATTTTGTCGGACGACTTACTGATAGTTGATAAGAAATAGGCCTTAATCAGTTTATTGCCGTCGTTCTCTCATCCTTATTCTCCCATCGTTTCTTGTTTCTCTCCATTCCGGTGTCTAAACGAATTGTTTTTCCGCCGGTTGTATTTTATATGTCCGATGCAAAAATATTGGGGGCCCCCCGGTTCCGCCGGCCATATATATTATCCTCACAATTCTGTTTTTTAATGTATTATTCATTTATTTTCATAAGACATTATTGCGACAATAACTCATAAACGTGTTTGCATATCATATTTTCTATTTATTGCTTTATATGTATTTAAATAATTCGTCTTATGCTAATTCCAGCTGATTTAACAATGAATGAATAAAGTCATTTACTTTCATTGTTATTTTCCAGTCTTATCCTTCATATTTCCTTTTCAACAATATTTCATTAGTAGTCATTATTAAAACATCATGATGGGTTGCTGTTATAGGAATGTATTATTTTAGCGAGACTATACGCTTCTCCTAATAATTGTGTATTTTCCCATTTTTTCGCCTTTTCAAGTTATTCAATTTTGTTGATGTATAATTATGTAAAATGATTATATTATAAGAAATTAATATTGATAACTTTAGCAGCTTCAAAGTAAGAAAAGAACGACCATTTTCACAGTGCTAATGTGTGTTTTCTTTGGCAAAAAACAAAAAATAAAAACAAAACAAAACGATTTTTCTCTTATTATAATCATCTTTACAGAATCGTTTCGTGTGGATTCTGTGTTATCTATTCTCGCGTTTTGGGGGGGTTTTTTTGCCGCAGATTATAAGCTCTCATGAAGTGGTCGGAAGACTAATGAATTCATAGAGTTTAAACCTTATAAATCGGTTCGACTTTCGCTAACTTCTAAAGTCTAAATAGGGGAAATGTTCAATAATAATTCCTCTGTTATAAGTGGTACACTGGTACAAGTTTAAATACATATATATATTCGGTATTATTCTTTCCTATACAGCCACCAACTTTGATCCGCCTTTGGAAAAGAAAGTAATCGATGAGTGTTTTATTATGTTAGATCCTCTCGCTGAGTTATAGACATTTATGACCTTCACAAAACGGGGAAGTGCCCCCCCCCCCCCCCCCCCCCCCCCCCCCCCCGCTCCCTGGATTGGAGCTCCATTGACAAAATGGGGGATTATCTGGCGTGGCCTTGGCAACCTTCGTTCGTATTTCCTTTGTTCTCATCTGCGATGAAAAGACAGGAAATCCATTCATGCTTTTGAAACCGTTAGAACCCAAGCTGGACTCGGTTTATTGTTTGTAAAGTACGGCGACTAACTGAATATACTGTAAAACTATGTAGTTCAATGAAATGTGAATAACGCTACTTTATACAGAAAACAATTCAGCAGAGGAAGCAATAATGAAAGTATGATGCTGCATGATGATGAGAAATCGTGAACTCCATAATAAACCTATGAATGTAAAACAAAAAGTAGAAGAAATGTCCCCAAAAGATTTTCATCTATTTATTTCTAACCTTTTGCTTTTATTTCATTATGCATTTGACATTTATTTTTATTTTTTTGGCCTCATGAGTTTTGATCGTACTCATTGTTTCCACCTTTCCTCTTGGTGTTTTTTTTTCTTTCTGTTCTGTTCTAAACGAATAGACGAGCACAGAAGACGATATTGTTGTTGAAGAAGGTGAGAGAAATATAAAATAGAGTGCTCATAATGGAGAACAAGAGACGGTAATAAAGAAGGTCAGAAATGAAGACAGAACAATTGATGAGAAAAGTGTAACAAAAGTCCGATCAATGATAAAATAAACTTCCGTGGAAAATAGTCAAAAATGAAAAAAGTTTCTATATGAAAATCAATCCGGAGGCATGCAAAGCTGGAGAAAAAGAACTCGGCACGCGAGGCGAGGTGGTCGATCGATTTAATTTGCATAAACTATGTAAATAAGGCAGAGATCGTGGGTATTAAACGTAATTCATATGGAAATGAATAGAGCGTGTGCGCAAAAGCCTATTTTGATTGGTCGGTTCTCGGCAGTGAGCCAGAGCGTTGCTATGCGAGTTCGAGTTCAAGAGTTCAAGAGGAAATAATGTTTTGAAACTGTGTTTTCTACCCCAAATCGTTATCATTTCAAAGTAAAACAAAGCAAACCACTATGTCAAATGTATAATCATTCGAATCAGTAAGGATTTATGTTTATTCATGTAGTAATGAGTGAAATAAATGGTGTAAAAGTGAGCTTGTCTCTTCGATTTTCTCAGACCGCATATATGCGGGCTCAGTCCACGAGCGGGGAAAACTGAGCCCGCATATATGCGGGCTCAGTCTTCAACGGGTTAAATACCTGACAGTGTTTTAGTCATGGTCTTTACACTTTGGGCAAAACAGCCATGAAAAACAGTGACATTCGGGCAAGAAGTAGCATTTGCAATAATTTTCTCCACCTGATGGACACCCTTTGGTGATTGTTTATTTTAATCAATTATTAATGTTAATGGCATTATTACATTTTTGTTACAACAATTGCACTGTATTATAATGACTTCAATTCAACCATGCGCATGAACATGTGTTGATTATTTGCAAATTGTTCTACTTCTGTGTAGCCAGAAATAGACATAAATATATACCGGTACTTGTTTTGGGGGGCTATATCATTTCTTATCATACTCGTTGGATTATTCAAGGGATTTGTATTGTTTTCATCCAGTCTCATTGGGGGTTCAGTCAAACTTAAGGTGCGTTTATATAGCTCAGTTGCGAAGCCAGGATTAGCGTTTTGAAAAGCTGTTTCGCGGGACCCTGTTTATACATGAAGCTACTTTCTCTTGGCAATTGTCTCTGCATTCGCACTCCGCACTATTTAAAGTGAGTTTTGAAATCATGTTTCTGTCAGAAAAAAGAGCTGTAGACACAACCATGTTTTAAGTACTGAACATAAAAACACTGACTCTGGCCTTAAAAAAAATATATATATAAACACACCCTTTGTTTCAACTACAGGGAAGACTATGGCTCTTAACCTGGGATAGGACTAATCATGTAGATGGTTGCTCAGCGACAATGTTATCGGTATAGAGGGTGTAGTAGTCGAGAGGTTCCAACACTTATGTAGAGATATATACAGTATGTTTACGAAGGTCGTAGTTTCATACAGGGGCGGATCCAGGATTTTGTGAAAGGGGGGCGCAAATATCAATGTTTTCTGACAAGCGAGAAAAAAAAGAAAAGGTCATGACCCATTTTGGGTTCTCTTTGTTTGCAAACTTTAGTTTTGAGAGACATTTTTTTTTTTAACAAAGAGAGGGCTCAAACTCAAAGGAGGCATGAACAAATAGTTTTTTGTGAATATGTACATGTATGTACAGGTTTTTATAGTACAGGCTTTCATAAGAAATACTATTTGAGTGAGGACAAAAAGAATTGTCTTTCTATATTCATTTAGTCCCCAATGCAGTTTTGAGTGTAATTATATTTCTTGGTGAAAAGATGGTGGGAAAAAGATCATAAAAATGCAAACTGCATGCAGTGTAAAATAATATTTCAATACAGGGGGTCTTTGTGGAAGAGTTTGTGTACATCTGTAAGATTTTGTTCATTACAGTGGTGTATTTTATCACGTTTTACCAAAGCTCTCTCAGAGCCTTCCAAAGCTTCATTGTGAAATCGCTTTGCGCTCCTACATACTGTATGTAACCCCACGGTTCTCACTGCATTGAGTCTGTATCCACTCTATTTGACAGGCCTCAAGTTACTATGGAGGATCTTTGCCGTCAACACCGGGACCAGAGAGGAGTGTGTTCGGATCCTCAAGGAGGGTAACTTACTGGCTATAGCACCAGGAGGTACCAGGGAGGCCTACTTCAGCGACAACACATACCCCCTCATGTGGTTCCAGAGACAGGGCTTTGCTAAGGTCGCGATGGAAGCCAAAGTGGTAAGGTTATACAAGTAGTTATAGAGTAAAACCTGACGCCAGACTGAAAACCATCAAGAAGTTGCTGGAATTATTTTTTCTTGTGTAACAATAGATATGTTTGTGTCATTTTGCCTGTTGACTAGCCATACTTGTACATGTATACATGCACCATACTAAGTTGAAACCTATCCAGGTGCAATTGCTCGCAAAAACGTGAGTTTGTAGGAAGAAAAATACATTGTTGAGTGTTAATGAGAGAAAAATAAGTCATTGATAAAGTATTATTGCATGTCATAAACATGAATATGAACGTTTAGGACTTTTTAAATTTTTCTAACAATGATGACAATGCTGCTGCGACAAATGCTGTGCAGTCATTTTGTAACACTGACGGATTCCTAACTTTAACCATGGACCAAGCTATAAACCTAATCCTAACTCTAAGCCAGGGATGCCACTTTTCAGACAAAAGTAGAAATTCCTACTTTTTCAACATATTTTTAGCCATAGAAAAACCACATTTTATGTACATAAGGGCCCATTCTAGATGATTTTTCCTACTTTTTTATCAATTCTAAGTGGCATCCCTGTAAGCCTAAACCTAACAGATAACCCAATAACAACCTAAGCCATCATAACCCAAAATCTTTGAAGAAATAAAGTCTGTAGTAACTCTTGGATCATCAGTGGCGAAATTCATGATGCAAACATGGAAAATAATAAATTCAAGCCCTTTATACAATCATGTAAGAGAGTACCGAAGTGTGACGTCATACCAGCCAAGTTGTCAAGGTTGCTGGTTCTAAACAATTTTGTGCTAAACAATGGCGTGGTGATCACACCAGCACCAAACACTGAAATTGCCCTGCTCCAGCCCGTTGCTCGAATGACTTCGCGGTGAACCTCATGCGCGGGCTCTGTTGTTTGTAACCAGTATCCTGGACAACGAGCGAATATGACGTCAGCACTTTGGTACTCTATTTGGCCTAATATTTTGTCTCCCTAACTACATGTAGTGTAGGTTTCGAGCTTTACAACAGAGCAGAATTGGTTTCATCTATTTGAATACATGTGTAATTCAATCTGAAAAGCAATAATTGAATTATTATGTATGTAACCATGCAAACTCTACTATTTTTCTTTCTTTTTCCTACTCCTAAAGCCTATCATTCCAGTCTTTACTCAGAATTGCCGAGAAGCCTTCCGCACACCCAAGCTAGGGCGTAGCATCCTCAGGTGGCTGTACGAGAAGACCAGAGCTCCGTTGGTCCCCATATATGGAGGTTTCCCGGTTAAACTAAAGTAAGAAAAACCATCATACCAGAAAAGGAAAGGAGGGATTGTAGAAGTTTCACTTTCTTGTGCTAAAGTGTTCATTTTGTATAGAGAGTTTCCATTGCTTTCAAAAAAGCTCATGAGCAGGATATTTGTATTAAGGTAATTTAACCCATTGCCTACGGGGAACCAGGCGGCTCCTGTGAATGAGAGAATCCAGTAGTCAACAGGTTAAAATTTTTGATCCTGATCTTTTATCTGCATTTACTAGCATCTCATATTACTTGTGCTAGTAGTAGTGGTGATGGTCCTCTACTTCTGACTCCTTTCTTTTCATTCCCTCCTCTCTCTCTTAATTCTCCCTCTCTTTCCCCGTTCTCCTCAACTTCTCTCTCTCTCTCTCTCTCTTTCTTTTTCCAACATTCTCCCTCAGCTTCTCTCTCTCTCTCTGTCTCTTTCCCTCCCTCCCTCGCTCCGGCCATCTTGTTTGTTTATTATTGTTGCTTTGTTCAAGGGCTGAAAGCACTAAGATGTCCATCATCTTTAATTCAACCCTCACTCATGTCCATTTTTATTGTGAATTGTTGATTATTTTTTTTTATGCTTCAAATGTATCATGGTTATAATATTGTACGTATGTTTGAGTGGAAATAAACTTTGAATTGAATTGAATTGAAATAATCCTTGTCATCCCCATTACTGCAACCATCTGACAAAAGATGGATGAAGACAGTGCAACAAAGGTGTCTTTTTGTCAAGTTTGAAGTCTCCCAGGGCCATTGCTCAGTTTTAGTTTTTGTTTTTGGGGAACCATTTGATTACAGCCTTATCCAAACAATAGATGTGGATAGCTGGATAATGTCCCAATTCTCTCTTCCCTGTATTAATCCTCATGGCTATAGTCTGATAGGTGTACATAATTATGTAAGATGTGTGTAGGTTCTTGATAGCTTTTTTTCTTAACTGTGAAATTCATGTAGGCCTACTATCCACAGAATCTGAATTCAGGAATTCCATTTTCCCAGAAAGTTTGAACTGTTTGAATGAATGAAAATATTGATTATTTATGGTTAATGTAAAATGTGATGTTTATGTATGCCAAGGATAATTCCTATTTATGTAAACCGCTGTCATAGACAAGCTACATGTATTTGTCCAATGCATTTTCCACCTGATCAAAAACTTTAGTACTTGTGATAATTGTTTTAAAATTGGCAGTGCTACATGTACTAAACGTAGAACTTGGGTCACACTAAATACCAAGGAAATATCTGATTTTAATGTCACCTTTTGTTCACTATTTCATATAGAGGACTTCTAATCATCATATAATGTATTCTGATGTTGTAGATTAACAATGACAGCTTACTCTCTTTTTCTTAATTATTTCCAGGACATTTATTGGCCCTCCAATCCAATGGGATCCTCAGATGACAGTAGATGACATCGTACAGAAGGTGAGTAGTAATTACTTCAGACTTTTGTTTCAGTGACCTTTGACTGTCAAAAACACTGAGAGTTGAAATCGTGGCTTAGAGGGAGCTTTCGTGTATGTCCTTATAAAGGAATTTTATCTCTGTTCGTGGTGATCTGACATTCGCTTTGGTGACTAAGAGCTCCGAGCTACATTGCGTCAAAAATATATACATGTAAGGGTTGCCGTTGGGTTTAATTTAGCTAAGGTTTAGGGTAGGGGTCAGAGTTAGGTATAGTGTTTGATCCAGCATTGAAGTTAGGAAGTTAGTGAGTGTAGGAAATTGACATTGGACCATGTGTCATGCAAACATATTCATCTCTTCAAACCCAGGGGTGTAGTAGCTGCAGACGCATGCTTGCCTGAAAATTAACAAATCCTTGAAGGCCGTAAAGTGTTACTGTTGCACCCAGGCTAAAGCTGGTGTAATAAGCCTGTTCATTATTAGTTCATGGTACCAATATGACCCTGAAATGACCACGCGCATTTGTTTTGGTGGAGGCACTACTTGTGTAACATCTAAATCATACTGAAGCTCGCATCGTGGCAGAGAGTATAGCGGTCAATTGTACCTGGGACAAATGAACTTTATCTGCACATGCACACATTGTGATTACAAACTGACTTATTGCAAGATGTTTCTCTGAATTCATTTTCTTGATCAAATAGAATTTAAAATTTGTCTTTCTTCCTCATAAATGTATTTGAATTTCTATGACAAATTTCTGACTAGGCCCATGAAGCTGTGGAGGGACTAATCCATAAACATCAGAAGATCCCAGGCAGCATCCGCAGAGCTTTCATGGAACGGTTCTACACCCCCAAAGAGAAAGAAGAATAAGTCAGCTCAAAGGATAGTAATACTACATGTATGGCTGGTATTCCTAAAAATCGCTTTGGTGTAGGTTTAGACCCCGACAGAGTTTTGTACACCGATTTATGAAGGACCAAGTGTCAAATTCTTCATCCCTTAAAAACTACCATAATTCTGTAAAACTTTAATGAACAAACAAACAAACGACAGCCATGTTATTATGAATCAATGTATCATGAGTGGGTCTTGAGGGAGCTAGGAGTTCAGAAGACCTTGCGGGCAGATATTGTGGCGAGAAAATTGTCCTACTTCGGCCACGCCACTAGACACCAATGCCTCCAGAAATTAAGCATCCAAGGAAGAGGGTTGAAGGAAAGCGAAGGAGAGGAAGACCTGCAGCAAGTTGGTTTGATGACATCAAGATGACAACAGGTTTGAACATTATTGAGGCCACTAGAGCTGCCGTTGACCGAACCCGATGGAACTCTCTCATATGAACCACACCTGCATATATATGTGTATGCAATGTGATCGTAGAGAGAGAGAGTATCATTGTCATGGACTTAATTCATGACATTTGTTCATTTTGTTACATAATTACAGGATACATACATGTACACGGCAAAGAAGTTGACACGTGGTGCTTCATAAGTTAGATCACTACAATGAAAGTCAAACCAGGGCCTTGTTTCATAAAACTTGTTATCGATAACAAGTCACAATGACTGTTATGAGCTACTGAAATTATAGCATTCGATTGGCTGATAGCGAACTTGTCATACATGTAGATCTGTTGCAATTGTTGTTATTAAAAGTTTTTATGAAACGGGAGCCCTGGTCTAAATTCTTCCGCCTTTAGGAATACAAGCCTGTGTGTTGTAATATTTTTACCTCTTCATGTATTAAACAGTAAATAACAAGAGTTTTTCTTCGCTAAGTTTTTATACACACAAAGAGAAAGAAAGGAAAATGAATCTCTTTTGTGTGGTACAATCATACAATGTATAATTGTATTTCATTCTTTTCAGGTACATTTTTTAAATGCGCTGTTTGACTTTCAAACACATTTTTAAAAAATCATTACAAAAGTTGACCAGAAGCAAGATTCTAATTTTTTTTTGCAGTTGTGGTTATACATTATACATGTATATTATTTAACGGTGACTGGCACCATGATACAAATTGAAGCCATGTTATTCTTTTTTTTTTAATTAAAGGTCCACTGCAACCCAAATGCAAATTGATTCCTGTTGATGTGCAGGGATGCATACAACTTATATTTTGTTATTCGAACATCAGAATGTTTCATAAATTTTTAAAACAATTTTAAAATCATTTTCTCAAACATGCTAAGCTCCACCCTAAAAAAATGCCCCAGATCTTGTTCCTGCAATGACATCATCTGTCAATCATTAGTGAGCTAAGGAGAGACAGTTGTACATGTATGTAGCTATGCCAGAGATGACCATCTGTTCTAATAGACCATACAATACCTACATACATGTAGGAGTTGCTATGTCAGACATGCTGTAGCATCACCAGGAAAAGAATGGTAATGAGGAGGGTTGGTTTGAAAAGCATGCAATTCTATGGTGAGCATGTGCTAAGCTGGGGGGGGAGTTACATTCCACTGTCTATTGTAGAATGTTAGTGTAGTTGACTAATAATTGACAGATGATGTCATTGCAGGAATGAGATCAACAGCAATAAACTTGCATTTGGGTTGCGTTTGAGTTGCAGGGGCCTTTTAACATTAGTTTTCTGGTAATGAATGTTGATTATTTTCTTCAACTTTCTATGCCATGCCTTACAACACCTGCTTTGCCTTAGGAATGTAATTAACAATGATGTCATATCCTTACAAAATTATCTCTTACAATAACTTATTATACATGTAAGTCGTATATACATGTATACTCTTGACTGGATAGTATTCAGTATTACTATTCCTAATATACTCTCAATTTTCAGGGTTTGATGGTGAAAAAATACATGCAAGAATGTTAATAGCAGGGTTTCCATAATGCTGAAAATTGTTGGGGAAAAAAATAAGTTTTAATATGCTTGCCATGAAAGTTATATGCAATTAATGCTCTCTTTTGCCAATGTTTAGTGCAACTTGTCTGTAATTGTTTGACAATATTATGTAATGTACAAAATTTGACAAAATATTGGACTATTGATTAATAAAATAATGTGTGCTTGGCTTTATATCTGGTATGAAGAATAAATTGTAAATCATATATGAGATCAGCTGCAATTCAAGAGATATAGATAGATTTATCTATTCATCTAATAGTGTAATTAGATACATGAACATGAATATCTGCAATACTATAGTACTAGATTCATTGATGTACTTGTTTGAGTAAAAATAGGAGACTCTCTTTTATTATAACTACATTGTTTTTTAACTGTGAGAGTATTTAGATAATTTATTGCCAAATTAAGGTTACAATAAGGTTAAGGTGGAGGTTGAGGTTACAAAATTAAAGATTCATTTTGATTTCCATAATATTATTACAAATACTCTATTGCTTGGCCTGTTGCAAAAGCAGAATTCTAATGCTCAACACTTTTTACATGTTTACGCCCTGGACAAGAGAACAAGCAGGATAACCAAACTCAAGGGGAAAATAAATAAAAAATGCCCCTCTGTCATGCAAGATTTTTCTCTTCTAAAAGCACTCAACATAACTTGCACATATTTTAAGACACAAGATTAAGTCCCAGCCATGTCATGTGACAAATACTCATAGAGCTGTGGAACTCTTCTCTGCGACTCACAGATTTTTTTTTGACACCCTAAAAAGCAACCAGTTGTTATTCCACTATATGTATTTTTGAAGTTCTTTTTTTTTTCTTTCTTTTTTTGTGATGTAACATTTATTGATTATTGATCACTATTTATGTATTACATGTACATTCCATACTGTGGCACACCTTGTTCTACAATCCAAACAACAGTTTTCTTCACTTTCGTTTATCAAAAGAATGTATGATTATATGTGAAATTGTATATTTATTGATTAAAGGGAAAGACCACCCTGATATCAAGTTGGTGTTGGAAGAAGGAGACAAATTCAACAAGCTAGTCAATGAAAGTTTGAGCAAAATCAGATAAGATATTAGAAAGATACAAATTTTTGAAGTTGTAATAAATCAAACAGCAAATTGGCAAATCAAACACAAATTGACGCGTCTTGCAAGCTCCTCTCCCATTTGCCCTGTACTAAAAGAAATTGTAAATTTCCACTTTTTCTAAAGAAAATATTTGATCATACATGCCACCTAGATCATTGCACATATGTTTTTACACAATACCCATATGAAACAAATGTTATGAAAATGTATTGAATATTCTGTACAGACCAAATGAGAGAGGAGCTCGCAAGATACGTCACCAAGTTGCCAATTTGTGTTTGATTGATTACAACTTCAAAAATTCAAAACTTTCTTACTTTTTGTCAGATTTTTCTCAGACTTTCACTGATCTGTTTCTCTCATTTTTCTGCTTTTATACAAATCAATATACCAGGGTTGACTTTCCCTTTAAGACTTTAAGTACTGTATTCTGAAAGACCATGATCTGTTCTGCAGCCCTATCAATATTAATTATGTGCTAGATAATCACTACACCAAAGAAAAAAGATTAGATATTCTACATGCATTAATATTTCTTTTAATCATGAAATTTGCTCTATAACACCTAATTATTGTTTAATAATTGTTTTTATTCACATGCCACTGAAGCAATATGTGTACATATTATGTATTCCTGTGATAAACATGCTACCAAAGTTCATTGGTGTGTTTTGTCATTAGTGAGCACTTGGGAATCAGCAAAGGGGAAAAAATGCAAATTGTACCTCAGTAGATTGCTATTGTAGTTGATATACATGTATATAATAATTGCTGAGAGTTTGGGAAAAATCAAGGGTAATTTCAAAACCTTGGTGAATCTCTTATAGAATAAAATGTTTGGATTGTGTAATGCATCATTGTCAGAAACTTGGCACACTTCCATCATTCAAAAATTGTTGCAAAGGGCTATTGAAATTACCTTAAGGCCCTCTTACAACCGGTCGTGCGTGCTATTACGTGTGGTCTGCGTGCAAAAAATGGGCCAAGTAGTGCGATGCACGCAGGTGCAAAGTACGTTTTTTGGTGGTCGCAGACACGACGCACAGCACGCAGCAAGAAAACTGGTCGACCAGTTTTTCTCTGCGTCCTGCCTGCGACAAGCAGGACGCATGGGGCACGCCGGGAGTACGCAAGACAGAAGTACTGAGTAAGTACGATAGGCGTGCGTGTAACGCAGGCAAAACATGCAGGAATTCTGGGGTATTTTCCCCTGAAGGAGTACTTACCACGCAAGAGGCTCCTACTTTGCACTTGCTTCCGAAGTACGTGTTAACGAAAAGGGGGTGAGCGCACTTCCTCCGTGCGTACTACGTACTTCCGAAGTGCGTGGAGAGTGCTACTATCGTACTTGTGAAGTACGTCACACCCAGACGACGCACGTGACCAGCAAGATATCAGTGCGTCAGAAGTACGTGTTGAGACATGCCCAAGTGCAGCGTGCGCCCATATAAAAGGTGGTCGTTCTGACAGCGTGCTTCAGTTCCGCGTCGATTTTTATCTTATGCAGTTGTTTTTATCAGTGCACAATGCCTCCGAAGGGAAAATCAGCTAGGAAGGGGAAGAAGAGCAGGGAAGATGGCTCAGAAGAAAGGAGGAGAAGGGAAGAAAGAGAAGAAAGGGAAAGACTTGCTGCAGAGGACAGAGAAGTTACTATTATTACTTATAAATATCATGTATGATTTTTATTCTCACATCATTCTGATATTTATTCTCCCATCATAACAAGTAATTTACTTTTATCCTGACAACTTCATTTATCATAACAACGTTATTACACAAAGTTCATATGTTAAAAAGAGTCTATCAAAGCACATTGTTCATCATGTACTACAAACACAGTTCATCACATGTTCACAATGTGGTCCTGCCATGGTACACGACCCACGTCACTGTTATAATAGTCCTTTAAATAGTTGCGCTGGACCTTGCCCTCGTAATTCGGCCTACCACCAGCTCCAGGATCGGGGTCGGTGAGTTGCACGTTGGCCCTCCACGCCCCAGGTACCAAGTTGCCCTGATCATCTTCACGGTCCACTTCATTGGCTTGTAGTCTTGGCCGCCTAACTCGGAGCAAGTTGTGGAGAGTGAAACAGGCCTCGACAACCTTGATTCCATTCTGTGGCTCCTGCTGTAGGCATGTCAAGAGACATCTCCAGCGGTTGGCAAGAATGCCAAATGCGTTCTCCACGACTCTACGGGCACGAGACATGCGGTAATTGAAGATTCTTTCAGAGTGTGAGAGATGCTTGGCACTGTATGGCTTCATCATCCACTTGCGTAGGCCAAACGCGTCGTCCCCAACGAAGAAGTAGGGCATGTCGCGGTCATCTCCAGGAAGAGGTTCTGGAGCAGGGAATACAATGCGTTCCTCTTCCAGGGCTGTACGGAGCCGTGAGCCATTGAAGACTCCTGCGTCTGAAGCTGATCCTGCCGCACCCGTGTTACACCACAGAAACTTGTATTCTGCATCCACTATGGCCAAGAGTATGAACGAAAAGTACCCTTTATAGTTATAGTAAATAGATCCACTCTTGGCAGGCTTCTTGATCTCGATGTGTTTCCCGTCTATGGCCCCAACGCAGTGATGAAAGTTCCACTTGGAAGAGAAGTCACTAGCCAAAGCTCGCCATCCGTCGTCATCGTTTGGTAACCCAAACAGCTCCTCCCTGTACTCCTCATAAATTGCAGTACACACTTGTGGAATGAACTGAGAGATGGTACTGTTGGACACCCGAAACGAATACTCCAGGCTCTTGTAACTGTTCCCAGTGGCAAGGTAGCGAAGTGTCACAACCAGCTTCAGGCCAGGCTCCAGAGGGGTTCTGCTCCTACACAAAAAATATATGGAAAAAATGAATGTAAAATCAAAAGTACAAATATTTAAAACTTCTTACACTGATGTTAAATTTTATATGCACTTTCTTGTACTGCAAACTTGTTATATTCAAGTCCTGAGTTCAATAATTTTAAATCCTATACACATTCTTGGTCAACATTATTAATCTTACCTTGGACCTTTGGTGATGCGGGGAGCTACACGTTGAAGCACCTCTGCAAACAGGTTCCTGTCCATACGGATGAACCCAAGGTAGTCTCCAGCAGACTGTTGGTCGAGCTCCTGGAATAGTGTCTCATACTGCCCAAACAGAGGTCTTCTTGCCAGCCACGGCTTCACCCAATAACGCCTCCTTCTTCTTTCTCTCTCTTGCTGGCGATTCCTAGCCATTACTGCCACCACTGCCTGACGGTCTTCCTCTTCCTCTTGTAACAGCAGCCGTAAAAGACGATGGCGCATCCTTCTTGGTAGAGCCATATTGGATGCTCAAACGGTCAATGAAGAAGAACAGTGCACCCCTATATTATTGTGAAAATCCGTGCGTTCTTGCATTTTGACGCACGATTGTCTTTCGCGACACTTACGATTCTCTTACGTTTCTCTTACTGAGCGAGTACTTATGAAGCACTTCATAAGTTCTTCATAAGTACGATTTGTGAAAGCGTACGCTTCACTTGCGATTGACGTACTTCTGTCGCACGCATTACGTGCGACAGAAGTAGAGATCGTACGTGATACTTACGTCTTGCTACTTCCAAAAAGGCGTACGTACCACTTGCGGCCCTCACTTCTAGAGCAAGACACACCCACTCATTACGTACTTACTACTTACTTCCCCTCCGATTTATTTTTTACCCTGCGACAACGCTACGCCTCACAGCAAAACGCAGGAAGTCCGAAGGCGCACTTCCTCCAAACACGCACGACCGGTTGTAAGAGGGCCTTTACATGTAGCTATCACAATAGTTTTACTTGCAGTAGCAATAGATGTAGTGTGTAGTGTTAGTGGTATTATGTTCCACTGCTTTTTAGATGCTGGTCTATTTAAGCCCCCCCCCCCCCCCCCCCCCCCCCCTCACTGTTGTCATACCATAATACATGTACTTGTAGTATTAAACGTACTTATACTGCTGTTCTGACGTGGCACATGCCCTGAAAGATAGGGCAATGTGGCCGACATGGGCGCCAATCCTCACAGGAATTCTATTCAAGTGGGGGGGACACACCTGGATGCAACAATGGGGTGTCCCCCCCACTTGAATAGAATTCCTGTGAGGATTGGCGCCCATGGTGGCCGAAAGTTTTCTTCAGGATGAAAGTTTAATGTTAATTTCCACTTCATGTCTGTGTTTTTATTATTACCATTGCATAGATACTTAGCAATTTAGCATAAATTGCCATTGTCGATGCAAATATATTCTATGCCGTAGATTTATATGTATATAGTGTGGAGAAAAAAAGTGGATGAGATCCAAATATATATCTGCTTTTTAAATTTGCTGTGTGATGATATATGTATAAGAGGTTATAGATGATTTATAATAGCAGCTGGTAATCTTATCTTTGAATATATGAAAATTATGATGATATATTTCTCATACGGTTTTACATGTATTTTATTGTATGAATGTTAGTTTGGCAGAAGCTGAATATACATGTAGTAGATTGTGTTTACAGAAATAAGATAAGGGTTTTAACATTAACACACCGGGTTCAATTCTATTTGAAATTAATGAAATTAAATGAATAGTTGGGTCTTGGTGTGTATTGAATACAGCAGTATAAGTGCATGGGATTCTTTTCACACGCAGTTTTCTATGAGTTGATATGCGCGCATCACGTATCCCAAAGTTTTGCTCCGGGTTATAATCTGTACATCTAAGAAGAGAAGAAAAAAAATGAATAGAAAATTATATGCATTGTGTATCATTATTGATCAGTGTATGGATGTTTTTTATGTAACTAAAACTGAAGATATTTTCAGACCTCAATAAATGAACTATTGTAAAATGATCCATACATATCGAGTCGTGATTTTGTGTACCGTATAAAACAGGGTGAATAGATGCAATCAGACTCAATACGAACAAGTGGAACTGGTAAAGCATTATTAAAATTTTTATTCATCATAATGAAGAAAGAAAATAAGTTATGCATCATTCTTGGGAGTAAAAAAAACGACGCTTTTTCGATTAGCTCCTGTTCACCTCCTGTTCACCCCGTTCAATTTGTCTAATCATATTCGCTTTATCTTTGTCTACCATCCACCACCCCCCCCCCCCCCATCTCTCTCACACACTCGCTCTTTCTCTCGCTCTCTCTATCTCTTTCTCTCTTTCTCTCTCTCTCTATCGCACAAACACACACACATACTTTGAAATTATAATTTTTTTTTTTTTTTAATAAGTCCAAGATCTGTGTGAAATGGCTTGCGACAATGGTATGAAATTTTCAAGAAGAAAAAAATGTAGGGCCTACCTATTATAACGAATAGTAATCATAAGACTAAATCACTCTACTAAGACTCTACTTAGCTCTAGAATGCACGGTTTCAGTCAGACTGTGGAAATCTCACTCGGTCGCTACACTCCCTGGCAACTTGAAAACTTGCCAGGCTTCAAGCGGCCAAAATGAGCATTCTAGATCCTATCAGTGAATAAATTATGGATAATTAATAAGAGCTAATTAAAAAAACAATTTTGAGATATACCTGTACATAATGAAACTTCATAATATTATTGAAAGGTGCTCAGTATCTACCGACATGCCATACGAAATGCAAGGTCGGAGACTTGACGGAGTGTCACCTTCAAGAGGGTAGCACCCCCCCCCCCCCCCCCCGAAATTTTCCATCCTCATGAGAACAAAGTGTTGATATAACTCTTATACCCCGCATTGCCTCTGTGATCAAAAGTGCTATCAAATACAAAGTTTCATTTTATATACAAGATCTTTAAAAATTCGATCGGTCGTAATGCAAAATAATAATCAATATAACATATACAAGGGGCCCGCTTAAATCCGAAGTACAAAATCCAGAACACAAAATCTTTATTCGGGGGGGGGGTGTTGATATTTTCCTTCACATATCTTTCTCCTCTCGGTCTCTCAGCTTCCTCGAATGCCCCCCCCCCCCAATGATAAGAAATCATCGCCCCTTTTAATATGGAACCATGACTGTACTCATTTCCTC
Source organism: Heliocidaris erythrogramma (assembly GCA_025617745.1). Lineage (NCBI taxonomy): Eukaryota > Metazoa > Echinodermata > Echinoidea > Camarodonta > Echinometridae > Heliocidaris > Heliocidaris erythrogramma. Next base: position 33,016,948 of record CM046862.1, on the reverse strand, counting down.
ATGAATGGATCAAAGCAACACTGACAAACATAACCAATAATTGTATTAATAATTACTAATTGTAATAATCTGCATATAGTCTCTAAGCCCCAAACTATGTAAGGGGTGGCCAATAAAGTGGTTCAGTTCTGTTTTGTGATCCGTACATACGGTTTGGTTGGTAAATTGCCATTAAGTTTTGGTATATATAATAGTTTGGTTGATCGTATTTTCTCACTGAGCTCAAAGAGTTCAGGCGTTTTCTTTGACGGCTGTATGAAGAGCGCCATCACATGGTAGAAGCTAACATACTAAATGTCGCCCCGTCCCGAAATCAAGAAAGCATTGTAACAGGAAAATAAGTTGCTCAGTTGTTGTTAACTTGTCAGAGGCGGCGGAACGTCGGGCTCGGACAATGGAAGTGCGGGCGGGGGCACCTTTTTTCCACCGAACAAAAGATGCCCCCTCCCCCATTTCCATTGTCCGAGCCCGACGTTCTGCCGCCTCTGCTTGTTGTTGTTGTTGTTTTAATTGTTGTTGTTGTTATTTGGGGATGTTTTGCTGTCGTTCTTGTTTGTGTAAATGTTGTTAGTGTCGTTACGATTGACATGAAGCTGTGTCCTTTTCTATCCTTTAAGGGCCGCTGAATATCGTTGAAATCCGACAATGGAAATTGTTTGTAATATTAAAGTCATAGCTTTTCTTGTCAGTGATTTTTTTTTCCCAACTCATAACAAGGCAAAACATGGAGTAATCCGTATAAAGTTAGAAGATACACAGGGTAGTAAGGGTCTGCTCACTATTTATAAGGACCGCTATTTATAAAGGACCGCTATTCATTTAGTCACGCGTTATGGATAGTGGTCCTTATGAATAGCGGTCATTATGATCAGCGGTCCTTATGACTAGCGAGGTAATTATATGGTTTGCTCGCTATTTATAAGGGTCGCTATTAATAAAGGACCGCTATTCATTTAGTCACGCGTTATGGATTATTATCTTAAAGAGTAGACGAGGAATGTATTTCTCATACATTTCGCCCTAAATTTGAGGGGGAAATGTATCACTGAGATTATCTTTTTTTTTGTATGACCCGCCTAATAAAGTGTTTATTTAAGAGCACATTCAGACTTCTGTATGAGCACAGTACTGTTGTCTGGCTTCTGTTCCCGGCTTCGAATTAAAGTACTTATTAAAGAAACTGAAGGTGAATATATTTACTCGGGCATGGATAATTTATTCATGCTAGTCTTGAAAAGAAGAAGAAAAAGAAGAAGTGGAAGTAGCAGAAGAAGAAAAAGAAGAAGAAGAAGGAGAAGGAGAAGGGAAAGACCTACCAGTATAGCTCGTTGTGATTTGGTGTATTTTCTGGTAATAAATCTCTTTCGAAGTATGAAGTTGAAAAACTTATCCTTAACCTCAGTAAAAAGTCATGCTCATTAGACCCTATACCCACACAACTCCTACTACAATGCACTAACATATTGCTACCTGTGCTCACATCATTAACCAATCTTTCTCTTTCGACTGGTCATTTTCCATTGTCAATGAAAACTGCTCTTGTCACACCATTATTAAAAAAACCTGGTCTTGATGCAGATTTTAAGACTGTAAGCAATCTGAAATACATCTCGAAGCTGGTCGAGGGTGCTGCTACCCGGAAAATCATGGATCACATCAATCAAAACTCACTTCTACCATGTACTCAGTCTGCATAATTATAGACAATAATATAGTACTGAAACTGCATGCATTACTAAGAATAAAAAGTGATCTGTTAATGGCCATGGATTCTCAAAGGGTTACACTCTTACTTTTAATGGATTTAAGTAGTGCGCTCGACACCATTGATCATTCTTGCTTATTAGAAACCTTAAATATCCATATTGGAGTTGATGGTGTCGTTCTCGATTGGATAGAGTCGTATCTGACAAATAGACATCAAAAGATCAATGAAAGTAGATGTGGTCATCTCAGATGATTTTTCAATGCCTTTCGGTGTTCCACATGGCTCTCGGCTATGTCCTCTGTTGTTTACCTTGTACACTGCTAACCTCATTTCAGGTGTCCAAACGAACTTCCCCGAGATATCTTGCCACTGCTACGCAGAAGACACACAGCTCTATGTATCATTTAGACCTGATGAACATGCTCAAGAGCGATGTGTACTACTCCTCGAAACATCAACGCGTCAAAAGCGTCAACTATGTACTTGGATGGATGTTGAAAATAGGCTAATGCTCAATGATAGTAAAACAGAATTAATGATCATTGGCACACCTAAACAGACATCCAAAATCCCAAAATCAACTTAAATGGCGTGTCAATTGGAGATTCTATAATCAAACCATCTGTGACTGCAAGGAATCTCGGAGTACAGTTTGATGTGCACTTGAGTATGGGTGATCATATCAAAAATGTCTGTAAATCATCATACTACAATTGATCTATAATCTCAGACGTATTCGGAAATACTTAAATAAGGATATTATGAGAGATATTGTTCATGCATGCATCACTAATAAGTTGGACTATTGTAATGGTCTACTGTATGGGATCCCTGACTGTCAAATATCGAGACTGCAAAGAGTTCAAAACACTTAGTGGCTGTACCAAATTCACCCGTATCACCCCAATTTTGAGAAATCTGCATTGGCTACCTGTTCGCCAAAGAATAACTTTCAAAATCTTGCTTATTGTATATAAGGCGCTTCATGGTCAAGCTCCTAAATCGCCTGCCCGGCAGAAGGGCCTTAGCATGGAAGCGGTATGCGCGTTTATGTTCCCGGCAGAAAGACCCTAACAGAAAAGTGGTTGTAGCGTAAAAACTACTTAACATAATAAATTCACATTTTGAAGAACAATGTAGAACAATATTTACTAAATTCAAATAAATTTTCAGCCCGTAAGAATAAGAACTGTTTTTAGAGACATTCAAACATTAAAAATGTTATCTTGAAAAGCATTTTCTCATGCGCGCAACTGCTAGGGCCCTTCTGCCGGGCAGGCGACGCAAGTATGTACATCAGAGAATTGCTGAATCTCAGAGTCAATCAACATAGTCGAAACCTGCGCAGTTCACAAGATACTCTGCTTCTCCAAATTCCATTCGTAAAAACAAAAGTAACACTGGGTGATAGTTCATTTGGTTGTGCAGCCCCTAAACTCTGGAATAACTTGCCATTGGAAGTCAGGAAATCCCCATCTGTGAATATGTTTAAATCAAAACTCAAAGCATATCTATTCAATTAATAACAAGGATATCAAGAGCTCATGCAGCGCAGTAGAATATATACAAATTGTTTGATAGTTACTGCGCTTTATAAATGTATTATTATTATTAGTAGTAGTAGTATTATTATAAAAGTTTTACAATGAAGTTACACCCTCCCCTTTTTTCTTTTATGTTTCTGTTACACGGCGCCTGTCCGCTGATGACTAATCTCAGTCCCCGCCCATCAACAGGACCCCCACAGAACAATGACTTTGCAAACATAAACCATTTCTCCCTGCTTTTCAAATCGCGCTCTCAATGCAAGCCGTTTATAACAAGTCCATTTTCATGTAGCGCAAATTTAGCAGATTTAGTTCTGCTATGCCCCATTCATGAAAGCTTACCCCGTTGCTATGGATACCACTTTGATCACAGAAAAAGCAAGGCTCATAATGAATTATTATGTCCCGGTATAAATGCAGAAGCGGATCTACCTGCATCAGACAATTTACTGTACTTCGAAACCTTCGTAAATTAGTCTCCTCTTACCAGACTTTAAAATGCTGGCTCGCATTATTATGCCGATAATTTTGGATTAAGCGTGCAGGTGGCCAGGTGCTGAAAATGTTAACTCATTGGCGTTCCAAAATTATAAGCCCAGAAATGTCGCCATAGGTTTCCAGTCATTCTCAAACTATTAAAATCCCATAGGGCCCATATAATTTTGTTAGACTATCAGAATTACTGTGCAGCTTACTTTTATTTCCTTTTTTCAAAAAAAATAAATTGTTATCATAATTATTATCGTGTTCTTAAATAAAAACATTATTCTACAGAAAAATCAGTAAACCGTAATTCACTTCTTTGCCACTCAGAAAACAGAAGAATTTAAAAGGTCTGTACGCGAGACTAGATAACAATAGCGGTCATTCGCTATGCAACCAACGACGCTACTGCGAGAGAATGCTTGTTCTTTTTATTCAATAGAAGAAAAAGAGCTCCGATTTGAATCATCAATCTGAATGTACGTTACACAAAGATCTGCGAACCGTGGCATGCTTACGAGCTCGTTGGTCGTTTCATTATCACAGAAAACATATTATCTTCTATAGACGTTCGGAATATTATTGTAAGAGTACCGGTCTGTGGATATCATTTGGCGTAAACTTTCGACCACGATTCGTGTATAGCTTGCAAAACAAAATTTTAGATTTTACCCATGCAGTGAAAGGTGATACAAGTCTACAGACGGTATAGTTGGAAAAACATTGAAAAGGATTGTTTCAGCGAAAGGATTTGGAGTTGTTTATCTTGGAATATTTAAGCAGAGACGACAAAAAGCACACCGGTGAAACTGGAGTATTATTGGATTATAAGCCCATTGGAATAACATGCTGTCCGGTTTGAATTTTTGATACGATGGGAAATTTATCGGCAATTAGCTTTCACATCTGCGTACTGGTGATTTTAAGTTCACATCATGTTTTAGCACAGGGTAAGTATTGATAAGTTTAATGATAAGCAATGAACGCAAGAGAATGCATAACGCTCAGACACCTTGACTCAGTACCATTACCAGGAAGTTAAGATATTGCTTTTTATTGTAGTTTAAGCCAATGCATAGTACTATTTAACCACTATGATCACTAAACTTTATAGAAGTATATCCCTTTTCTAGCTATTGGATATACTTATATATGTTTTTAAAGTGAAAACTATTATCGAATGATAGACCTATAAATTATTATGTATATTATTGATCGATTGCGGGCTTCATTTTACTGGCATACAAGTACATTTTTGTGATGGTTCTTGGCAAATAATAAAAAAATAAAAATAAAATACGGTAGTCCGTGTGTGCTGTGTTGGAGTAGGACTACATTGTAACTCTAGTGCAGGATTCGCTGTGTTTTTGAGTTGTTGGGGTCATTTACAAGTTCGTGAGTTGTGGGAACTATAATTGGAAGTACAATGTATAGCCAGTTAAAACAAATTAGAATTGTAATATGTCTTTCTAAAAATATAAACAACTGGACGAGATCGAATTAAAATCTCTCCTGAAAAATAATTGAGCATACTTCTACGACGATACTCAGCAGGATCCATAAGTAAGGATGTAGTGCTAAGGATAGGGGGGGGGGGGGTAATCCTCAAATAACTGAAACACACAAACATGCCTATTCGTTTTAAGAAGTAACATTCGCATAAAATGATTAAGGTTTCTTTGCCACTTTTAATGCATTTTTTATATTTTCAAAGTATCACTTTTAAGAAAGGTTTCTCCAAAGGCTAAGCACATTATGACATCATTAATTCAAGGCATTTACAACAATAATGAAATGCTTAAAAGCTTTAATCATCTTCGGCTAGATAATGAAAAAAAAAATCATAGCTAGGCCTATTTGAATCCACTGTAAACAGTCAAAGAAATGACAAACCAAAACTGAAAATAAAAATGAAAGTGTTTCTGATCGTATTTATTTTGTTTTCTTCGTTTTGAAATAAGAAAAACTAATATAAGATAACAGAGATGTATTTTCCTACAACTTGATACAAACTATAATATAGGTTTTTTAAAAGATATTTTGGCATTCCTTATGGAAATTAAATCATCATCGACGCTCGTGAATACCTCAATCATTTCCGAAAATAACAAACAACAGAAAATAATGATTTTTTAAAAGTAAAATAAGTAAATAAAATAAATAATAATATAGAGGCACCATGGCTCAGTGATAGAGCAGTGGTCTCGTAACTGGAGGACCTGGGTTCGAAACCAAGTGGATGCGCTAGTGCCCTTTGGTAGGGTATTAATCCTCGTTACCAAGTCCCTCGGAGAGGTCTTAAAGCCGTCGGTGCTTACAACGCCTTTGGAAAGCAGTTTTGCATAACTGAACAGGCCAACCTGCAGTATAAAATAAAAAAGACAAAAGAAATAAATGAATAGATAAATATATAGATAAATAAATAAATAAATAAACAAATAAATTAATAAATTAAAAAATGATAAGAAACAGGCTCATTGGTATCTCTAAAGAAAATAATGCTTTACACGTGTATTATTACACATTACTGTTTTTGTTCACTCAGTTTGCGATTTCCAATTTATTATGAAAATGACTGCATTATACATGTCAAAGGCAAATATAGTTGTTTTGTACATTTTTAAACACAATCTTATCTTCTTTATATAGCCCTTAAAGGTGTATTTGAAGATGCCAAACCCGGACGGTGGTCGAATTAACTACAAAATTCACATTGGTTATAATGTTTAATGTAAAAGTAAATATTCTTTGATATAAAAAGAAGAGGATATATCTAATAATATAATATTCAGTCATTATGAGCCTGTTTAAACAAAACATCCCAGTTGAATGTCAATAAACGATGATATTACATATAAACAGTATAGCATGCATTATACACCCGCAGGCTTATAGCCTTGATGCATCATCCATCGCTAATTGGTTTCTCAGCCTATAGCACATGTTATGAATTATGTAATGGAATTGTTTAATGAAATGGAATACTCTTTAACCTTATACTATACAGTGCGTCCCAGAAAAAAAACAAACCCCGAAGCCCTAAAACAAAGGGTTATTGTGACCAAACTATGTGCTCTATGACAATAATTATTTTCAATAAATTAAAGGTACTATGCTTTTAAATGATAACTTGATGGTATCCATCCGTGCATATACTTTACCGAGCAACAGCGTTTTGAAAATGACATGTAAAACTCATTTGTTCCGGATTTTGATAAAACAGTGAAGAAGTCCCCCCCCCCCCCCCCCCCCAATTTCCAAAATCGATAGATATCCCTCAAAAGATGTGCCCTTCGTATGATGGAAAAGGTGCCTCTCCTGAGGTGGGAAATTGCCATAATCTTTATATTTTTTTCTACCTTATATGCCCTTTCTACCTTGTATTTCCATTTGATGACAATGGAAAGTGTCACTTATTTTATTTTCATAAAAACTACTACCTACATGTATCTGTCCACTTTGTTCTTAAGAGAAATTTCAGTTCAGAAAAAATGCACAAAAATTCTTTTCATTTCGATTGCAGGTACAATTTCAATACAAAGAATGCCCTTTTTTTTACCACACTTTCGATAATACATTGTCCATCTTTTATCTTATAACGAGGGCATTATCCTTGTCCTCATTACTGAAAGAAACATAATTATGAAAACAGTCTCCTCATGTGGTTTTAAAATTCATATGCATTTGGATCATGTTCGTACGCCTGTGATCCCGTTTTCACGGTTTTACCCTAATCCGGCATAATTGAGTTTTTACATGTCATTTTCAAAATGCCGCTGCTCGGTAAAGCATGTACGGATGGATGCCATCAAGGTATCATTCAAACGCATAATGCTTAATCTAGTTTATGGAAAATAGATAATTATTGTCATAGAGCACGTAGTGTGGTCACAATAACCCTTTGTTTTAAGGTCTCGTTGTTTTTTTTTTTTTTGGGGGGGGGGGGGACGCACTGTAATATTGTGGATTTAGCATTGTATTCTCAAACTGTCAGACAATATTCTGAAGTATCAAAGACAGTGCGTTTTGAAATTACATTGCATACACTGTTTGAAGAAATATATCTTTTAATGTACTTAACTGTAATGAGAAATGTCTCAGAGTTATATGGGTATGCTTTAAAAAAGTAGAATATCTGCCAAAAGATTTTGAATCTTCTTTATAGAAGAAGACATATTTAATATACATCTATGATGAAACTGTTTACACAGTACATTCGTGTTTAATGTCAAAGAATGCCTCTATTGCATGTATATGAATTGAATTGAATTGAATTGAATTTAATGACTCTATCGACCCCCTTCCGGGGTATGAGAGTACGAACATATGCAATATTTACAAATGAATATAACATGTTACAAAGATTTTAACAAAATAACATATATGAACATCAAGAAAATGGCAACTAGAAAACAACTTAGCATTTAGCAATTAACCCATTCAGGATAGGAATTATATTTATGAATAATTTAATTACCTTTTCTTCTTCGGAATTGGCAATGTTAAAACCTCCCCTTTACTGCTACATATGCATGTGGAGGAGGGTATTAAAGGAGAGTACTTTCATTTCCAACTTGCATTAATATGAGTAAATAGAACATGCAATTTCAGTAAATTTGATTATAATTTTTCTTTCACTTACTAAAACCACAAAATGTGGGTCCTCCGTCATGGATGGGTTAATTATGCATTGCAACATCACAAGAGAATATATTGTTAGAGTTACAAATCTAAAATAAAATCTAATATACATGTACGTAAATGTACGCACACCACATAGTCTTGACGCATGCATCCGTAATCAGTGGTTGCTTTGACTACTTGCCAGCCCACGCTTGCTAATGTTATGAATAATGAAATGAAATTCGCTTCAATCTATAATGAAAATGAACACTGAAGGATACATAAAAATATACTACATTTTGAATAAAAAAATTTCCCTGTTTCTAATTTACTAAAATGGTTATCATTTTTCGTCGAAACTTCAGGGGATTCCCCTTACATCCCTATACAAAATTTAATTCAAAATTAATCAATTCCTTTCACGACTCTACATGTACATGTATGTAAAATTAAAAGACCGTTTTTGTTTTATTTCTATCACATGACTTTGCCATTGCTCTACATTGTCACAAGGCCTCATTTATGGGTTTAGAGATCGACGCCATTTTCATATAATACAGATATTAATTTCTTTTGAATGGCCAATGCTTGGATTCGGCAGAACAGAAAGTGCTAGTGCATAGATGTAAATCCCTTCTTTGTCGACATGTTTACAGGTCTTGCTCTGCGTTATACAATTTGTTAAAGTATGTGCGTGCATTTAAATGAAAATTCACTTGAAATATCCTTCCCTATCTATAAGCGAATGAGATGATAGCGTCAAACACATATTCGTTGTGGCATAATTTCAATATTGATTTGTCAGGGTGTGTTATACAAAAACGCACCGCCAAGTACATATGGGTGCCACGAAACAAAGGGAACCACATTTCTCAGAGGAAATCGATAGCCTGTCTAATTCTACCACTTAATCGATATTTCATAATGGGGAGACTTCTTCCTCTGAGAAACGTGTGCATTTTATGTACTATATATCGTTTACTGTAGTTTTGAACGCGTACATAATTATAACATGGCTATTATGTAAAATGCCAATTCCAAGTAGCGAATTCGTAATTTTGCAGTCATGAAAGTGGTCTTGAATAAGATATTGTATAAATTTAATAATTAGAAATACGATCTTCAGTCTCAGCATATTTTGTATATATTGTTGAAGCAGTATCAGCACAAGTTTACATAATATTGTTCATATGATTGTTAATGTCCTTATAATTATGCTTTCGTATTGTAAAACAAAACTTTGATGTATAGTGTTAATGAATTTTCATAATCCAAATACCAAATACCAAGCTTTCATCATGTAGAAAACTAGTAAAACAATCATTAAAAACAGAGTACATTGTAGTTACATAACATTCTTTTAAAGGGCGGGGCTGATGCAGGTCGGGTAAGCCTAAAGCAAGTACATGTCCTTTTCCCTAGTGAGTGGTTTTGGAGAATTGCACGTCACTATTTACAGTGCTCGAAATTGGATAAATATCAATATAACCGAATTTATATTGTTATCTAGAGGTATCCTATACCAAAGAAGTCTGTATTTTGATAATTATTTGGTACCAAAGTGTCATTCATTCATTTAACGGGGGGCAGTCTTGATCTAGGGGGGGGATAGAAATACATTTTTACACATTCATTTATGAATATATATATAGGGTACATTAAAATATAGATTTTCTTTCGTTTCATCACTGAGTTCATCCAATTTCCTCTTCACACTCTACAACAAGTTGGGTAAAATTAACCCAATACTGGATAACATGGGAACATGCAGGTTTGCTGGGTAAAAATTCATCTAATATTAGGGGAAATTTAAACAAAATTGGTGACCATTTCACCCAATATGTAATTCAATCTTACCCAACAAACATGCACGTTTCTTTTTTTTAACCCAATATTGGATACAAATTTTACCCAACTTATTCTAGAGTGCATGCATGGGCAAGAAACACGGCATACTGTACAAACCGACATCAAATCAGGGTCATGTTTCATAATACTCTAGTATCTATGACAAATTTGCTCTTAGCCAATCAGATGCATTCATTTCAGTTGCTTGTAACAGTTATTGTAATTTATTATAGATATGAAGTTTTATGAAACGGGGCCCTGGTCACTGACAGAGAGAAACATCGACATAATTTCAGTTGCATTTTCTAACACCGTTGTGACATCATTTCGGGTCATCACACCAGTGTTTGCTTCGTCGTTGGCAGTGGCCAGGTCCCTCCTCGGTGCAAGTGACCGCTTTGACGGAAACATAAAGTCAACACAGTTCAAAACATCAGTCATATATAGCATGTCCTTTACGCCAGACGACAGCTGAACTGTAACATATTATATTTAAACAATAAAATGCTTAAAATCTTGATGTAAAGAGAGGTTACAAATCAGATGAGTGATTATATTCGTGTTATAACTACATGTATAAATTACACAACTGTCATTCATAATCGTCTTGCAGGCCAGATGAAAATTAACTACACAGGCAACGATAATGCTTGATTATGTAGTTGTTGTCATTATCTATCATAATTATATGTCTGCACCTACATGTACATGTACACGGGATACAGATATGCTTGCTTGTTTCATTTACATAATTTTACATTGTCTGCCGATGAAAAGAAGTTGAGCTACATGAATAGTGCATAGAAGCTGCATGTAAATACATGTAGGTAACTGGATGAGATTTAATTACAAAATGTGCTTAGGTGTACGTCTAGTGATTTTAGCTACATGTATATGTATATCATGTATATGATGAAGGGGTAAATATCTGCAGTGTTTCCAATTAAAATTGACATCTACATAACTGTGTATGTCGTGCATACACACTTCCATTACTGATTCATTCGTATTCACTCCTCGTCTCTCACAATCTCTCTCTCTCTCTCTCTCTCCCTCTATCTCTTCTCCGTCCCTCTCCCCCTCTCCCTGCCCCGTCTCCATAATGTGTAAATATACATTGCATATCTCTCTTTCCCCTTCTGTTCCGCTTTCTTTCTCTCGATCCCTTTCAATCTATTTCTCACTTTCTATCTCTCACTTTCTATATCTCCCTCTTTCCATTTATCTCTATTTCCATCACTCTCTCCCTCTCATAAAACCCGAGCTCTCTCTCTCTCTCTTTCTCGTTCTCCTTTTCTCTCTGTCTTCCCCTCCTCCCCTCTCGGTCAGTTATACGTCGATTTTTAGTCGCGTGCTCTCATTAAAATACGGATTACATAATTATCCCAGTTCTAACGCAGAAATCCTTACCAATTTGTAATGAGAGGAAAATGATTTATGATTAGTAAAACTATTGTAAAGACGCAACACTTCGTCAACGGTATATTCGTGTCCTGGGGAGCGTTTCATCAAGCGTGTTGTCAGTGATTATTACTGACAAATTTGCTCTCAACCAATCAGATGCAAGGATTTCAGTAGCTTATAACAGTTGTCGGTAAAAATCACTATCAAAATGCTTGATGAAACGCTTCCCTGGCATCTAACAATGTATTGCAATCCTATTGGTGATACCCCAGTCACACCAACCAGACCCACTCCAGGGCCCCGTTTCACAACACGTGTTATCAATAACAAGTTGCAGTAACTGTTATAAGCTACTGAAATCCCTGTATATAATTGGCTGCCATACCGAACAAATTACATTACCGCCAATGGCCACGAATTGGCCGGTTTGGAGTCGGTGTGCCGATGTGACTCGGGTAATGACAAAAATGACAACAATAACTGCTTAAGAAAATAAGTCTTGGTCAATATAGTGCATGTGTATTTCACAGAATAATATTAGTAACCTCTGCTCGCTTTTCTTTGATATCTCTTCAGATGGGTGTAGCAATGGTGCTTATATAGAATGACATGAACTTCTATAGCATAATTTTTTGGTTGATATATGGCATGTGTATTTCACAAGATAGCTAACCTCTGCTGTCTTCTCTTGCATTTTCTTTCTTTTTTTCCTCTCTTTTTTTCCTCCTTGCAGGTGGGTGTAGCAGTGATCCTTGTCAGAACGGGGGTGATTGCATCCCCTTCACCGGTACCTCTGGCTACACCTGCTTCTGCGCCACTGGCTACCAGGGAACAAACTGTCAGTCACGTAAGTTTGTACATGTATACACATTTCATTCGGGAGGGGAGGGGTGGTGGGGGGGTGAAATGGGCAGCAAGCAAGGAGTGCAGGAAAACCGCGACGTAGTTTGCGGGGCACAGGTGGCACGTGCCCCAAGTCGAAATAAAAATTTTTAAAAAATGATAGAGAGAAAGAAATGGAGAAAGAAAAAAGTAAAATCAAGATACACATGTAATACAACCGCTTCACACTTCCCTCATTCCATGGCTTTGTTCTTTCGCATTTTATGTACTTATTATTTTGGTGCCCCACCCCCATGACACCAGTGTCCCTTTAAATGACTGAACCTCATGTTACGCCACCGACTAGAATGACTGATAATCAATGGTACCGTTACATGTTCATCAAGAGCGATTCAAGCGAATGACACGGATCGAGGTCACCTGACCGCGCCCTGTGAGTTAATATAGACTCACAACGTGCATACCCGACATGCAATTTTGTGTCCAATTTATTGACAAAGCTACATGTACGTGAGGGGAATCGAAATTAATGCATGATCATACGCATACAATCTGAAAAGCAGGGACAAATTATGGTTTCCTAAATAAAATAAAACACCGTCGTCCAGAAAACAAAGGATTTAGTTTGATATGAACATGTACCTATCTTCTTTCAATGAAATATTAGACATCATAATACCCCCGTTATACATGTAGTTCATGAGAATGATAGCACCTTCACAATGCCTGACTATATAGAAACAAAACAGACAACATTCGAGAAAATATCATTATGTTATGGGCTTCTGATATATGATGATGGTGATGATTCACAGCATTTGTATGGCGCCGTATTTCTGTTAACAGCATTCTAAGGCGCCTGTTTGTCGACTAATTCTATAAACTCCTTGAAAAGTATATTGAAAGGATAGTTTTGGTTTAAAACCTGCTATAGTTGCGGCTTTGCTCCTTCATCTTCAAATAATCTTAATTTGTTAACTTTAATGGTTTGTTGACGGTATGATTTAATTTGAATGGATGAAAAGTTGAATTAATCCTTTCTCATTTTTCCTTTCTCTTATCTCTTATAGAAACGGGAGCTTGTGCGAGCTCACCTTGCCAAAATGGCGGTGTTTGCACCAATGGTGTAGGCAGTAGTGGGAACGAGATCTATTCATGTGATTGCACCAACGATTATACCGGCTTCAACTGTCAAACCTGTAAGTTAATAAAAGATATTTTCTAGGGAACTTGAATCAGGTTTTCCTCTTTGAATTGGCAACTTCGATATTTTTCCTTCATTGTCACATGTAGGCTACACCTTTTTCCGTTACAAAATAGGGTGTTTCTCACATGTCTATCATTAAAAAAGGGTTTGTATGGATATACCATACGCAACAGAAAACAAATTCCATCTTTTATAATAAATTGGTAAGTAATTGAGTGTTTTCGATCGATATATTCCAATGCATAATTTTATAATATAAATGATAATGTATAACCTTCCTATTTCAACTCAATACCTCTATATTCAATATGAACAAACGTGTATTATAATGTATAAAAAAAAAAGCAATTTGTGTGAACGATAGAGGCATTTGAATTAACAAACGATATTTCATAATAGTTGGTCACCCGTAAAGCATGTCAAGTGATTAATGATGATGCATGTTGGGGGATGCCGCATAATTGAACAATTGATCAACCGCCATTATAATCGTCAGGGAACTGTAAAAAGAAAATAATAATAAAGATAATAATACATGTAGAAGTGTCATAGTCGCGCGATTCGAACCGCCGCAAAGGAACCTATTGAGGAAAAGAAATTCATATAAAAGCATTTCTTAATTATCAAATTATGGGGTTGTAAATTCCGCCCTCACCCCCTTCCTTTCAAGGAGGGGGGGGGGGGGGGGGTCGACTGTGGATTTCCGAAATTGTGTTCTGGAAAATTATTTTTGCTCCTACCACAAATAATTCCCCCCTCCCTTCTAACCACCCTATATCCGCCACCTGAGCGTATATTTGCAGACGGTATCAATAGTTGCATGACTTACTATAATTTTTTCTGCTCATCTTTCTTCCTTTCTGCAGTTTTTTCCCAGAGTCCATGTCAAAGTGAGCCTTGCAGCAACGGCGGAACCTGCATCGAAAACACAGGAAGGTACACCTGCTCTTGCCCGAGTGGCTGGTCTGGTGTCACGTGTGCAAACGGTAAGTTAATTCTCGTCCGGACAACCAGCTGTAGGGCCAACTAGCTTCGCCTATCCATCCCCGACAAAATACACCCTTCGGACAATTAACCTGAGGAAAAAACAACCGAATAATTAGCCACCAGGATAATTATAGGCCTACCCCGGAGGAAGTAACCATGATGACCATAATTTTTCGGAAAACCATCAAAATATCGTTACCCTATGGGACAAAGCATGCCAAAAATCCAGGAAAACTTATTCCCGACGACGACTCTGAAAACTATAAGAGCATATAGTTATCAAATAGGACGATAACTCTGGGACCAAATATGCATGTACCCCAGACAACTACCTCGGACAACTCGCTATATCGAGCACAATAACCCTAAGTCAGAAAACCATCAGGATAATTATGCTCTTAGAACGTGAACTCCAGGCCCGGGAAACGTCCACTTAGAAACAATTTTCAAAACCAATAGGCCTACCACCTAACAGCTGGAGAGCCGACGGAATACCTGAGAAAATAATTCAAAACTGCCCCTACCGCACCCTTAGAAGAAAGCCTCTATCTTATAAAAATGAAATGAATTGTGAATGTCTATATCCAATTAGTCATGAAGTAATAATTCCCTTCTTTTATTTGGAAAAAACAGGAGATCCATGCGTGAGTAACCCCTGTCAAAATGGAGGAGGGTGCACTAGTTTTAGCGGACCCACGCTTTACATCTGCTCTTGCGTCAACGGATGGTATGGGTACAACTGCCAACTTGGTAAGTCACGTGATCGTGGAACATGTTTGTTATCCAATGAAATTCCAATGTTACCATTAAAAAATTAAAGTAATTCAAAATTATTAGTTAAGGTCAAACTGCGTGTGACCGTATTTTCGGCCGGGTCCACTCGCTATTCAAAAGGACCGGTATTCATAGAAAACCGCTATTCATTTAACGCGCGTTATGAATAGCGGTCCTTATGAATAGTTATGAATAGTGGTCCTTGTGAATGGAGGTCCTTATGAATAGCGAGGTAATTTGTGTATGGTTTGCTCGCTCTTTAGAAGGACCGATATTCATACAAAAACGGTATTCATTTAGTCACGCGTTATGGATAGTGGTCCTTATGAATAAGTGGTCCTTGTGAATAGCGGTCCTTATGACTAGCGAGATTACCCCTTTTCGACAGGGTGGCACCATTTACAGTGTTAAATCGAGCTTTGCTAGCTTCTTTTTATACATTATTGTATATAATTTATTGTGTTTTTAATCATCAAAATTGTTCATATGGAATTGAATTGAATTGAAACATTTTTAATAATGCTTATGATCTCGTCCATTAGATCTAACATGTTTTTAAAAAGAAATACACTTAATTGTTACAGCGTCCACAATGAAAAAAAAACAATACATCGAAATGGCTAAATTACATTTTTGTAACTTTTAAACAGTGAGCCTTCAGTCAAACATGCTTTAGCGTCCACCAGCTTTTAGAAGCCATCTGCTCATGAAGACTGATTTTTCCTCGTCTCCTTAGCCATGTTAATGTTACACAGGATTCACTGTACATGTCTACGAATAATGTTGATATAGTAATTAGTTCGTGCGCCATTTTGATTGTGCGAACTCTTATTATTTGAACACAGGTCAGTGTAATTCGGATCCATGTCAGAATGGAGCAACGTGTGTGGACGCGGGTAACGGGACCACCTATCAATGCACATGCGCAGATGGATGGTTAGGCTCGGAATGCACAATTGGTAAGCCCTGCTAAGCTTATCGTACTGGACATTTCAATATTTTATTACTCACATACGTTTATTTTCCCTTAAAAACCACAATGATTATTAGAAAGATGAAAAGGGATATATTTCTAACACCAGGAGGAATCACCAACAGTTCATATCAAATTGAAAGATTAGATCAATCGATATATGTCATTATTCTTTAACGTCATGTTGTATTAGCTTCCAAAATATGTCAACATGGTTATGAAGATGAAAAAGGATATACTGTCAAAGAACTGAGAAATTACAAACTCATAATATAGGATGAATTGAATTAAACATGTTAAAGGTCAAATGAAGTGATATTTCTTGACTTAAAATGGAACTTTGTTGATTATTTAGACCCTGAATCCAATTCAGCCCATACAAAGTACAATTAGAATTGTCAGTATCTTGTTTCAAAACATTTAAATGCTACTCTATGAATTAGTCTCGCATAAATATCAAAAATATGTTTCACCTGTAGAGATTTCATCATGAATGACTGTCTTTTAATTGTGTTTGTAGATAGTTTTAAAACCAGTTCTGATGGATTTTTGCGATAAACACTGTATGATGTGTGTTTCATTAATATGCTATTGCTGTGGACACCTTTCACTAAACACCTCACTATGTTTTGATGCAGTTGACCCCTGTCTTAGCTCACCGTGTATTCCTAATGGAAACTGTATCTCCTTCGAGAACGGTTTCGCATGCTCCTGTGATGCCGGCTGGGACGGCTTGCGTTGTGAAATACGTAATTATGCACCTGTTTCACTCTTTCCTAATTAATGATTTGACTTAAAAGTACTCTTGAGTTCTGGGAATGACGGGAGAATTCTCACAGCATCAAACAAAACTTTCACTGATTTTTCAATACTTTAGATGAATGTAACTTACCAAACAATTTGGGTAGAGAATGTTAAAATAACTTAGCCATAAGCAAAGAAAACAAAAAGAAAATCGAGCTGCAATCCCGTTTTCAGTTTTCAATTTATGATGTTATGACTCCCTTGACTTTATATCTTTCCAGGGAAAACAATTCAGACATATAATAGGGAAAATCTGAAAGCATGCATCTGAAATACCGACGTTGCTTTCGTGTCGGCTTATATTTTTCATACGATATTATCAATGTCATGATATAAATAAGATGAATTAAGAGTTTTTACCCTTTAAATCCATAACATTTATCACATTTCCCCGTATGCTCTCGCTTTCTTAATTCTGCACACCACTTTTATCCCCAAACTTAAGGGGTAACCACAATGCATGGGGACGATGTGTAACAGATACGGCACATTTCCCCTTTTCTAAAAGGGAACCACTTACCCAAAATACATTTTGTATATAGTTTAAGAACACATATTAAATCACCCAGAATAAATATAATGAGACACTCAATCGTTAGGGGTTCATAAGCATTATTCGAAAATTAATATTACATTCGCTTTTACCTTCATTTAGATTGAGAATTTGGTACTGAAATTTAAAATACCTCTTTATTTATGGAAGTGTTATAAAGCTAATATTTTGAACGTAGGATAACAGAATAGAACCCCACACATGCAAAGATAACAAGTCATTGGTCAACTTTAATAATTGGTGTAAAATCTTAAAGATCACATTGCAAGAAAATCACAAATATGGCAATTAATGTATCACTAGAAACTGGGAAGCTTACAGATGGCAATCGTATAAGTTTTATGTCAACTGCGTATCTGATGATTATAAAAACAACATAAATAAAAACTCTTCTAAGCATCTGGAATATCCGAGGATTCGCCAGAAATATAGCGATGTTTTGATGTCGTCACACTAGGGATCGATCCTGCTTAAGCAGACGACGTCCTAAAATGAATGAACGTAATTGCAATACAGTTATTTATCAAATTATAAAGAGTTTGGTATATTTAACATGACCTTATTTCACACCATTCTAAAAGGGAAAGTGAAACTGATTCTGATAACTAAAACCGTTTGATTGTAAATACACAGGAGAAGGGTCAATGATCAATGAAATAAACCCCATTTTCAAATTGAAAAGCCCTCCGAATAATATCACAGATTGTATTCGTTCCCTCTTGAAACGCCGAACATGCCCGGTGCAAGCAGCTGAAAATACAATGGCGTCTTATTTTGTTTACAAGTGACTGATTCCTTTATTTTTTAACGCTACATTTTTCATCAAAATAATACCATACACGAAGTTAAGAGTGAGGCAACAGACTAACATTAAGACTGACGCTAGTCAAGTAAGAGAAATAAGTGAAGAGGAGATGACAAAACAGGCACTGAAAAATGTGTAAGATGTTATGGGACATCGTCTGCTTAGACAGGACTGGTCTTTCGTGTGTCGTCACACATCTCAGCAGCGTTCAAGGAGCTCTTCAGCTGCTATATCGGGGGCTGTATTTTACCGTTTTATAATTGATAATAATCATTAATTCAAATGTTTCCAAGCGTTGAATTTGGATAACCTTGTATAATTTATGCCATCTATGCAATAATAAGTATTAAGCCAATATTTATTTTGATGGAATTTTCTTGCAATGTGATTTTTAGAGGCAAGTAAAACGTGCCCGATCCTTTCGCACTCAGTGTGTTCAGCCCTTTAAACGCACCATCTATCCTAATACATGCACCCTTTTGCCGTCTACAGCCGATCCATGTGAGACGAATCCGTGTTCTATGAATAGCACATGTCACAACAACGATACTAGCTTCTCCTGCGAGTGTTTCACCGGTTGGGTCGGTGATCTCTGTTATAATGGTACAGTATTTTGCCAAGTTCTTATGCTGCATGTGTAGCCAAGCTCGTTTTGTTTTATTCCATTGAACCCATTTAGTCATTTACTTTTATATCATTGAAATACACATTGTCAAACTCACTTCTTTTGGTGTTTATTAAAAGAAGGAATATTTGTTAACATTTTGTCATTGTAACAATATTGATCTACTAATATCTTTTTCTTAATGTGAAGAATAACCACTAAGACCTCTCATATTCTTTTAAAGATTTGTGGAAATTGAACCCCACAATATTTGAAAATGTGAAGCACCCATTCATCTTGATGGAATTGAAAAAAAAATATAGGAAGAATAATCCTGCTAAAAATCGACTATATTCACAAAGATTTTATAGGTATTTTCCTAACCCGTCATCAATGTTGATTTCAAAAGTTTCTGTTTCTTCCCCTTTTGTGTAATGTCGTTATGTTAATGATTAATGTTTGTTCTAAGCTTTGTTGTAGGTCCTCTTTATACCAAATGTTATGTGGTTAAGGGCTTTTATGGCAATGTACTTAACAATGTGATGGTGTTTCTATGTGAATAACTGGGATCAGCATAATAATATCTTATGACGATCATTTATTTCCTTTGTCTGTATGGACCCACAAACTTGACATTGTGATGTCTTTGTATCATAACTAGCGGACCCATGTAACAGCAGTCCCTGCCAAAATAGTGGTGTGTGTACCGGCAGTGTCGGCGGCTTTCAATGCTCGTGTCCAGATGGATATGTTGGCGATACCTGCGAGATTGGTAAACTTTCACGCGTGGGATGAAGCTTCTTTCTTCCTTCTGCATCATTTAGCAAGAGTTTGTTTTGCATGTGTGCGGTCTTCTCCCTGTCATCCACATATACACATTCTTCTCTCTCGTATATATATATTTTTTGTTCCATTGTTTGATTGTTTTTGCTACTATAGTTTCTTTTTTCCTTTCAGTTCTGCAAATTGTCCCTTTAAAGCAAACTGCTGCATGCTTTCATTTGAATTTGTACACTTTTCTTCGCCATTTTGTCACTGTTGCTTTTTATACACAAAACTATCTACCCTGCTTTCAAATGTAACTCGTAGGCTACACCATTTTTGTCACTGGACATATATTTGGTCACAAGCGGCTTCACAGTGTTGCCTCTCTTTCTATACTCGACCCCTGGTGTAACGTGACGTTACATCAGTAACACATTGCAAGCAATATGCTCTTGCCACATCATGGTTTTATTATATAGGACACTCTATCATTTTCTTCTGGGCTTATTGGATTTTTTTCCTCCAGCAACATGATCTTATTTTTGAATAGATGGGCTACCTCTCATTGATGTTCTTGAAGTGTTATACTTTTCGCTTTCGTGTGTCATTTCTCTCAGTCCACTCAATTATCTAGTGCGCATATAGTGCGATATCACTACTTGCGAAAGCCGCGAATGCAGCCATTCTAAATATACTGGTGTGGTAGAACCGAACTGTCCCTATATGATGCTTAGGTCTTCTTCCCGTAGACTTATATCATAATGTATTATTCGATCTCTTGTTCTTTACCCTGTAACTTTTGCCTATTAGGTGAAGTTGTTCATTTTGTGGTGTATTGTCATCTGATCCTTCTTTAGACATCGTGAATACGTCGATGAAACAACAACCCTGAAGCAAAAGTGGAAGATGAATGTCTTACAAGTTGGACTACTGTTCATCAAAGTTTCTTCATTTTACCTATCATTTTGTTTACCTTATAACCAGTCCATTTCATGTATTGAAGGGTTGGTGTTTTCCCATTTTAAAATCAAACACTTCTTCATTCATCCATTTTCCTTTACAGATTCTGCTAGCGCGTTCACCGTCTATATGTGAAGATATATTCTCTTTGTACTTCGCTTTATTTTCAAGTATTACATGTATATTCTTTTATTTAGATCCATTGCTCATTAAATGCATCGTGAAATGAAGATGAGTTTCAGCGTGAATGCCTACATTTTTATGTTCATTATGAAGTTCGTCTTACTTTTTCTTCAACAGTGTGATTTTTTTCATTAGAATGCGACTCGTGCATGAATGAATCTTTTAAATCATCCTAATATTGCATGTATGTTTTTTTATCGATAGGTCATATTTACTGCATGAATAGCTGTTTTTGTAAATTTATATTTCAATTGAAAATTTCCCCATACTTAATGTCAGTCATGAACCATAATCTAACCAACATTAATCGTCTAGTCTTACCTATAACAAATACGATCAACACATACATGTGTATCTAAATGAAATCAATATATGAAACTTTAATTCCATGTACATGACCACTGCTTGATATACGACCCCTGTGCTAATGGTGCAACCTGCATGAACGACGTAGCACAGAACTTCACATGCGCGTGCTCCAGCGAGTGGGTTGGTCTAAGGTGTGACCAAGGTAAGTGAGAGTAGTCGTATCAAACTATTCTGCAAGGAATGGATTCCGTAATAATAAAATGTCACTAAATCATTGAATTTTCTCTACAGACTGATGCATTGTATATATGATACCACACACTCGCAGCAACATAGAGAGACACCTTCCGTTACCCAGGCTTTTTATTATCGTTCAAATCGGAAAGCGTGATATAAAAATGCATGTACATGTATATCTTTTCAATTTCATTTCAGTCAGTTCATCTGTATGTTTCTTTGTATATGAATCTGTATGCCTGACGTATTGTTTCTTTATCCTGCATTTTCTTTTTTTCATCATTACAATTATTTTTGCTTATATAGTAGTTGTTATATGGTACAAAATGCATGCAAAAAAAATTTGCTTTTCTCTGCTATAATGCCGTCCTAGTCGCCTACGGATCTACATTTTGTTCCAGCAGTACTCGCTCTAAGCATTACTAATTTAATGCTTAAGAATAATTGAATATTTATTCCATTATAAGCATGAGAAAACATGTGTAGCTTTAGCGATATGCTCTTTTGCTTTGCAAATGGTGATTGGTCCCTCTTTGAGTTCCTGGTGTTGTAGTCCTCTCAATTTGTTTCTGAAACATCGATTTATTTTCTTTCTCGTTTCTGGAATATTGTGCTTTTCTCTAGAATCGCTCACGCACTTTTACGAACTGATTTTTGCTTTATATCATGTCGAATGCTTCTTTTTGTCAAATATTAAACTGTAAGTACAAAACATAACTACGTTGCAACATAAAGTCCTTGTGTAGTTCGAACATGAAAGTGCATAAATTGTCAAAACATTAAAAGGATGAGTCCCAGTGGAATGTATGTCTCAAATCAAAGCACCCTTTATGACATTGATTGACGTGTCTTTATATGAACGTTTGAATATTTCAATATACTGTATTTCAAATGAATAAACTCAAGTTCACTGAATATCAATGATTCAAAATACCTTTCAACCAAAAAGATATCAAAGAATTTGTTAAATCATCTACAACGTTTTCTTATGATTTCATAGTGCATGTTGACTTTATCCTATACGACATTGGGATGTATTTTAAGGGGATTGGGGTAAGGTTACAAGTATAAGTCAATGCTCAAATTTTCTAAGGTTACCTTGGGAGTGGTTGATAAAAATGGTTCCAAAACATTGCTATTGGGAAATGAAGAGGGAGTCAGGGCGCGAATGTGTATCAAATATTTATAATTTTTAACGGCGAGGGGTGCGTGCCACCTGAGCTCCTTGATCTACCACTTCTGTTCTAAATTGATAGATTCATATATACCAAATTTCTAACAAGTTTGTTGTGTGTTTCCTTCCTAGTTGATACGTGTCAGAACCAGCCTTGTATGAATGGTGGTACATGCACTGTAGACGGGTTGAACTATACATGTTCATGCGCCAATGGCTACCTGGGAGACAACTGCGAATATGGTATGTAGAAAAGCACATATATATATATATATACACACACACACACACACACACACACACACACACCCAGTCTTGTATGGCTTTATTTCCGAGGACAATTATTGTTCCTCTATTGTTCCTCCGTCCTCGGACAGTCGACGGAATAAAGCACAAATTCATTGTTCGACGTTCGAGGACTATTGTCCGGCTTCCGAGGACCATTGTTCTCATGATTTTTTTTTGTTCTCTGTCCGAATATGTCCTCGGACATACGGCTAAACACGCCCACACACACACACACACAATTTTCGTTGAAGTATAATTTTTCCCCATGGCCTGTCCTTTCTTCGAATGTTATGCCAAAACATGGCCAACAAATGTTTTATGTGATGATAGCCTCAAGTACATGTATGTATTTGTCAAATGTTTGTGATATTCTAACATTTTAGGGGTTTATGTCTGTTTGTTATTTTAATCGTTTTATTTAATGAGACTTCTTGGATACCAAATATAATAGATACAAATATCAAAACTTAGTTCATGTGACTTCATCATGAATGATATGTAGACTTCATCTTTATCTCTATAATGTTTGGTGTGAACTTTCACAATATTTTGGATGTCCTCAAGTTTGGCTCTGTTCTCGTAGAATATGTTAAATGTTTGCAATGTACATATTTGAGACTTGATGCTTTGAAAATGAAGTAAACTTAAGAGTATATACATAAATAGCTTAATCGTATAACAGTACCCATAGCATCAAGGCCACTTTCATGAATCTACATTAACCCATTGCAAACGGGAACCGGGTGGTCCCTGAAATAAGCCTATGAGAATGAGAGAATTCAGGGGAGCGTTTCATGAAAGGAAGTTGTCGGATATTTTATCCGACAACTGTTATAAGCTACTGAAATCCTTGCATCTGATTGGCTGAGAGCAAATTTGTCGGATAAAATATCTGACAAGTCCTTTCATGAAACGCCCCCAGTTTCGTAAAACAGGTTAGTAATCAAGCCAGTTAACAGGTTAGTAATCAAGCCAGTTAAAATTAAAATTGACTTTCCTTATCTTTCTTCTAGAAAACCCTTGCATTCTCAACGACCCGTGCCAAAACGGAGTGTGTAATTACGTCCAGAATAACAACTATACATGCACATGTACAGACGGTTGGAGGGGATTCGACTGTGACATCGGTAAGACAGGGACAATTTTTCATCAACATTTGTTCTTTTTTTGAAATAATTATAGTTTCTAATAACAGCCCTTAGAAATATATATTTCCTATGACCTTGCTTTGCAAGAGGATAAATATTCCTTTTATTTATCATAAATTTATTTCCCACAAAGTTTCAACCGTCAAGTGATTCTCTGAAGGGCTAGAAATTATAACTTAAAATAATGTGAAAATAGCAAAAAAGATTTAACAAATTTTTTTTTACTTAAAACAATACAAGGATGATTAGGTAAAAATATAAAAGGTTTTAACCAGTGATGATGATCATTATAATAATAATATTAATGATAATAATAATAATATTAATAATAATGATAATAGTAATGATAATGATAATAACGTTCCTATACGCTTCTAAAATAAATTGGGATTTATTATACTAGTTGTAACTTTCATTACAATGATAAGTCAGATTATTGGTTCGTAACGTTCATATACGCTTATGAATATCAAAACTGGAACAAAAATGATTTGTAAATTGTTAAGTGATATTCGTGTTCCTTCAATTCTTTTCAAAATGATTGTTTCGACAGTTGATCTATGCTTTAATACACCATGTCTGAACGGAGCCACCTGTCTGTACGTGGGAGATACAAATTTCAGATGTGAATGTCCACAGGGATGGCTAGGTGACCGATGTCAGCAAGGTAAAATAAGTTCAATATTTTGGCTTTATGCTTCCACCATTTCTGTCAGCAATATCAAAAGTCAAGGAAAAATTATTTGTATTTTCATTCTCTTCTCATATATAAAATACTCGCTTTTTAAAATTCAGATTCAGATTCAAAATACATTTATTAAATACAAGAATAAAATGTTCCTGCACTAAAAAAGGGAATGTTTGGTTCCGGTCCAAATGTCAATATTTTTAATAGTTTACGTTCTAGTGACCACTGGAGTCCAATTACTTTCCTGAAATGCTTTCAAGATTTTGAATTCTTTGGACTTTTCTAAAATTTCAACCCCACGTAATCTTATCTCCCCACATTGGAGAGTTCTTGAATTTACCTAAAACTTTTTTTTCAGAATTATTTTTATATTTTTTTTCCTGCAGATGATGTGTGCCTGCCCAACCCGTGCCAGAACCTTGGTAACTGCACCAACGTTGGTCTTACCGACTTCAATTGCACATGTGACCCAGACTGGACCGGCAACCTTTGTGAGATAGGTGAGCTCAATATCTGCTTATGATGTCAGACAAGTATATGTATTCTTATTCTTTTCCGCGATGCCTTTAAATGCCCTTTGAAATGAATGTCGCTTGTCGTTTGAAAACAATTGTAGCATATATTGCACCTGTCCAGATGAAGGATCTAAATCTGGTGATTTTCAGGAAAAAAGGTGTAAAAAATAATAATGCAAAACATTCCAATATTCTGTATCAAGTCATCATAAAATGCATAAGTTTCATATTGCATTTCTGGTTAATCCTGCTTTCTAGTTCACATTTTGCTATTTCAAACAAATTGGGTAGGTAGCGATGGAACACTGGTATATAGAGTAAAATGGCTAAGAGAATTTACATTGAAGAGATGAAATGCACTCACTCATTGGATTACCATGAAGAAATCATCCATAAGCACTTTCTTGGTGTAATATATCTCTCTTCGAATACTCAGGCCATGAAATTAATCTTTGTCTTTCTCTCTTTCAGAAAATTCGTGTCTGAGTAACCCCTGTGAAAATGGCGGAGAATGCACCGTGAACGATCCTGGCTATACGTGTACTTGTACAGCTGGCTGGCTCGGGATAAGCTGTAACATAGGTAAGGAGGTTGCTATTATGCTATACTTAAGTTTTAGCGCCCATTATTTTTATCATCAGTGTCGTAGCTACAGGGTGCACACGCGCCCTTCGCTGAATGGTGAAAAGGGGGAGAGAGAAAGAGAGAAAAAGGAGAAAGGGAAGGTACAGGGAAAAGGGAGATGACATAACCCCTTTCCTACACCTTCCCATCACTAGATGAACTTGTTCTCTCGCACTCCATTTATCTAATAAGATCAATCCCCTCCCCCACAGATGACACCAGTGTCCCCTCAAAATTGTGGACCAGCCTACGCCACTGATTGTCATAACAAATGAGAAATGAATCTTCTTTGGAATCGAATACAAAGAGATTTGGAAACCATTCCTGAATAAACTACCCCATGTGATTATTTTTTCCAGTCACCTAAAAATGTTCATCTACTTCCAAAAAAAATCATATAGTTGTATCTTTCTTTAAGCCATCTTTCAAACTTTCCTCCATTTCTAAGTGTTTCTTTGTATTTCCATGTAGAATGATTTGTTAAACTGCAGGGCACATTTAGAAAGCAGTTTTTTTGTGTAACTGAACAGGTTAACCCTGCTGTATAACATACAGAAGACAACATATTATCAGTAAATGAATTAATATAAATAAAGTTAAAATAGTCATCGAGTTGGGTCAGTTGTGAAACTGCCTTTAATCAAGTTTACTTCAAAATATATTGTGTAAAAGAATCTAGGTGTGATGTGTCAGCAATTATATTGAGCCTGATTTCACTCTTTCTAATTCTTTTTTTTTCCTTCAAATGTTCTTGTATAGTGGATGCTTGCTCTAGTTCCCCGTGTGTTAACCAAGGCACATGTACCACTTACCTGGAGAATGAACTGAACGGTACCTCTACCTACAACTGCACCTGTCTTCCTCAATTTACTGGTATCAACTGCCAGAGAGGTAAGCCAACTGTTTCCTCAAATACAAAAGAAAGGGACATGCAATATTTTTTTTTTTTTGTGTGTGTAGGTGTCACTTCTCAGGACTGTAAATAAAGTACAGATTGTAGCACAATTTTGAAGATCGAAATTCTATTTTAAATCATGCCTTCTCCATGGAAGCAAATTTAAGTGGTAGAATTTGCGTTTTCACAGTTGCATGTGAACATTGCACGCGGTCATAAATCTCTCTAGGAATCAACTCAAGGGCAATCTCTCCACCGAGGTGAAGTAAAGGCATCCGAATGATGCGATACTTTTTTTTTCTTTGATTTCTGTTTGGAATTGTGCCCCATTAGACTGATCTGGTTATTTTTTTTTGGCTCCAAACCAGGTGATGATTGTTTCCTTCAACCGTGTATGAATGGCGCCACTTGCAGACTACTAAATCCCACTGGGCACGAGTGCTTATGTGTAGATGGATACATCGGAGACAATTGTGAAATTGGTAAGAACAAGTTCTCCTTGTCTTAGGCAGGGGAGTTGCTCGGCAAGGACGGGATGACTGCGTTTACCCCGTTCAAATTTTCCGTCGGCAAATAAAAAAATTTGATGACCTTTTTGCTTGTTGGATTTTTCTTTGATCTTCTGTCAGCAAATTAGGAAATCTAAGGACATCTCTTTTTAACACTTCAACATGGTCTAGAGACGCCCCTGATCTTCTGCTGAAAATTTAAACACGTCTTAGACCGACAATTATAAGCTGGCGCCCTGTTGAAATCCTCTTCACCACATTATTAATGTGAAGTTAATGCATTAAAAATATTAACGACTGAGCTTAAACCACTGAATTTAGATGCACAGTCATGTTTTAGGAACATATGTAATCTGCCACACTCGTTTACATAAATATCAAAATATAGGAAAACATATTACATTTCACCCCTGTTATAATTCAGATTTTCAGAAGTAATGTCACTAATGACTAATTTTCGCACACGAACAACCACCAAAAAAATGCAGAAAACGATATGACAATGGAAACGGAACAATGATGTTTTTAGCCGTTTCAGATAATGAGCAATTCCAGGCACAACGACTCAAAGTCGAGTGCCTCCGGTTTATTTTCAAGGCACTACATCTTCAATTTATTGCGCTTTCTGCATTGTGTGCAGCTACACTCGTCATTGTGTAGCAATTCAATCAATTTAGGAACATTCTCGCCAAAAAATATGTGCACTTTGACTAAAATTCATAGCATAAAATTGATGAATCTCTATATCTCTTTCTTCTTTTAGAGGATTTTTGCTTCAGCGACCCTTGCCAGAATAATGCTTCCTGTAATTTAGAACCGGCCGGTGCCGGTTACACCTGTAACTGCACAGCTGGATTCACCGGAACCTTTTGCGGGATCGGTGAGTCTATATATCGTTGTCTCAGAGCTCCGTTTATTTTATACCTCAAATTGATAGAGCCTGTTCATTCAAATTTAACACAACACGAGATATTGCGGATTGTTCTTCCTTTAGATAACGATTATCACATGTCTCCCCTCGGCCTTCGAAGGAAATGTGATTTTCTATGTTTCATATGCAGATGACTACACTGAAGTTTTTCAACTCGTGTATATTAATGCACCTCTAATAATTATACTTTTAACAAATGAATAAAACACTAGATATTAGTTAGTTACAATTTGTGGCTGCTAGTACGAAATACAATTTAGCAGATAACTATTTCCACAGTAATGCATATTTCAGACACACACATGCTCTTTTTTCATATGAACAAAACAGTGGATTTTAGAGACTATCTTTGTTTTGAAGAAATCGCTATCTTTATTTTCTAGTAATAAAGAATTTGTTGTTTTTTTCCAACGTATGTAGATGACTATTGCTACAGTGATCCATGTCAAAATGGAGCGACGTGTAATCTGTTACAAAACGGCTATACATGCAGTTGTCCCAATGGGTACCTCGGCACACACTGTGAAAATGGTAAGAAACTAAGCATATCTTTGTATTTTCTACTTCAAGAGATAATACTGTTTTTGTTACCGTTATTTCTTGTTGTTGTTGTTGCTAATTAGGTTTTTACATACGTGTATTAATCAAATATCATTATTATCATTAACGACACCATCCAAAATACCTGACTGAGATTCGAACCTGGGTCCGATCAGAGTCAGTTGAATGCAGAGAGCTGAAAGTACACTACAAAAACCACGGTGTTAAAAAACAACACCAGGGGCCTGTAACATAAAGAGATACAATCAATCTTACGATCAATTGTAACTCTTCAGTACATGGTTTGTCAGAGACTTACGATTGATGTTACAGGCCCAGTTAGTGTTAAACCAACTGCATCTTGATTCGAAATTTGTGTTGTTTAGCACTTATCTGGTGCAGCCCAATATAGATACCGAGATGGTGTTGAATTAACACCCTGGTTTTTGGAGTGTAGGCGTTAGCGCTAGACCGACTCCTGGGGAGCGTTTCATCAAGCGATTTGTCAGTGATTTTCGCTGACAAATTTGCTCTCAGTCAATCAAATGCAAGGATTTCAGTAGCTTATAACAGTTGTCGGTAAAAATCACTGACAAAAACGCTTGATGAAACGCTCCCCGGATCCCAGTAGTCTTCCAGTTATTTTTAATGCAAGGTGTTCGTCATTTTCATTTCACAGTGCGATTTTAACCGTTTTGTTTCAGGAGTATACTTCCTAAACAGATTTATAATTTCTTCAAATTGTATGATTTAATTGGCAAGCGATGATAGAAGATAATGCAGGTGAATTACACATAACAGTGTTAGAAGGAAATCAAAACTGATGTTATGATCTACAATATTTCCTTCAGTTGTACAATCTACCGATGATTTGCGGCTGTTTAATTGGGCTGTATTATTGACCTTATTCCGAAATAGTAAAATAGATCCTAAAGATATGCTTTTTTTCTCTTTGAAAATCCCCAGGCAAACTCTTTTAATTTCTAGATAGACGACACTTTTCAAAAAAATGATTACAAAAAGAAGTAGGTCTTTATAAAGCAGGAATTTTTAAATTGATCAAAACTTTATTGACAATTCGTGATTTTCACCACTTTCCCTTCCTGCAGTTGATGCCTGTTATGTGGGACCGTGCTTCAATGGGGCAACGTGTAATACTCTTGAGAATGACGTCATAAACGGTACGACGAACTACACATGCGCTTGTGTACCGGGATTCACCGAATACGATTGTGGCAGAGGTAACAATTAAGCTCCTTACGTGTTATACGGTCAAAACTGATTTAACGACCACCAGTATACTGTATAGAAAGACCACCTGTCTATGGGCCTATAGGGAGATCATATTTTTGTTTCCCTGAAGAAAGTACGAAAAACAGGTATTAGCTGACAAGGGCAATCCAATCCATGAGGGGGAAATAAATAAATCAAATCAAATCAAAGTGTTATATTTACATGTATATTGACTTATAGAAAAGACTACCTGATGATAACAAACACCTTTGTTTTAAAAACATGAATAAATGATAAGTCATCACATTTTATTTTGCTTATTTGTTTTGCTGTTTAGTCAATGTATGCCACAGGGGAGTAGGGAACCTATCGACTGCTCACTTTCGGGTAAAAAGAAAATGTTTCTATTATAATCTATTTTTGCTAGTGATCGTAAATCTTAGTGCCCCTCCCCTTCTAACAATCCTTTCGCCTTTGTTGAAATATTGTTGGATATTTCTATTGTGGAAAGAAACAATAATGGTTGGTATCCTGGAGCCTTTCCTTGAATAAATCATGTATAAATATAGTCCTTCTTTTCCCCTCTTCTAGTTGATGAGTGCTTTACCTCACCCTGTCAGAATGGAGGAGCATGTTCACTGCTCCCAGGGTCTGGATATCAATGCGCCTGTCCCGATCCATACATTGGTGACAATTGTGAAATAGGTATGATAAAAAATTCTAACACCGTATTTTAAGTCACGGCGGGTGTTGTTGTTGTTGTTGTTATTACTTTACTTATTCATAATCATATTCCTATTCTTATTTATATTCCTATTCCTATTCTTATTTATATTCTCATTCTTATATTTATTCTTATGTTCTTAGTCTTAGCCTTATCCTTATTCTTATCCTTATTCTTAGTCTTACTCTTAGTCTTATTCGTATTCTTATTTGTAACTGTATTCTTATTCCTATTATTGTTCTTATTCATATTCTTCTTCTTCTTATTATTATTATTATTATTATTATTATTATTATTATTATTATTATTATTATTATTATCATTGTTATTAATTTCATCATCATCAGTTTTAGAATACATATAATAACAATCAACCTTTAGTTCACGTTTATATGCTCCACGGTTAATACTGTCTATAAAAGTTCAGTGCGTATTTTTTAATTCTCTTTTTTAATTACAGAGGATTTCTGCTTTCTGATTTCTGATCCGTGTCAGAATAATGCTACCTGCAGACTGCTACCTAATGGAGCTGGATACATGTGTGAATGCACTGTGGAATACGTCGGGACTCACTGCGAACTTTGTAAGTTTCCAGCGCACAAGGAATAAATCTATATCTATATTTATTATTGGGTTAAAAGTGTTCGATACGGGCGTGCCAGAATCCAATGACCGGGGATAATAATATCTGTGCCATGAGCATCTCTCATGATGGATACCGGCGCAATACAAATGTCCATATTATTATTATTATTATTAAGTTGATAGAAAAGTTTGAAATACATAAGCTAGTAGAAACTTCAACATTCATCCAATATTAATTTATAGCATAATTCTTCTACATCCAATTGCATCTATGCAATTGCAACTATTCTGGAATAAACAATAACTCCGTCATTCTCCTGTAGCCCCAATTGCTACCAAACCTCTGCTTACTTAACCACAATTTCGTTTTAATATACTGATCAACATGCACAGTATTCTCTATTTTTTTGCATTATCTGTTCTTCAAGTGCAGGCATACACATTTAAACCATTTTTGCTTGATTGTACTAAATATCGGTCTTCAGTCCCACTCATTATGTTTTCATGTTTGTTCATGTCCCATGTTCTTCAGATGACTACTGCTTGAGTGACCCCTGTCGAAATGCAGCAACATGTGTGCTGGATCTAAATGGAAATGGATTTAATTGTAGCTGTGTACCTGGTTACATAGGAGATTTCTGCGCAATAGGTGTGGTTTTGAAAATATTTTATCATGATATAGAGCAGATAAATACAAATAAAGTCAATGATGGTGATGTAGGAAGCTATATTATACCAGAAGATAGAGAGGAGTGAGGGAGAGAGAGAGAGAGGAAGAAAGCGTAGGAAAGAGAAGGAAATAGATAAAACGAAAAATAGAAAGACAGATTGAAAGTGAAGTGGTCAACATAGAGACAGAAAATGATAAAAAGTAAGAGCGAGAAAGAGGGAAAGAAGAATTCCTTCCTGAAAAAAGGCAGAGAGAGAGAGGGGAAAACGCTACTTTTTCTTAAAGTTTAATCTCTAGTGTGTACATTTCTTCTTAGAGTATTTTTTAAAGAATACCAGAATCCTTACTTAATTTTCCTTAAAATTGTTTTACTATGACTTTGAACTCAGAGGACTTCTGCTTCAGTGACCCTTGTCAAAATGGCGCAATGTGTGACCTTTCACCCAACGGAAATGGATATAACTGCACATGTCCCCCTGACTATTTTGGAGTTCACTGTGAAAACTGTAAGTTTCATTTATCAAATTGATTCATCGGTTTTGCATATGCTGCTTTTTTTCAGCAGTCCATACACTTTTTGTATTACATGATTATAATTTATTTTCAATTGATATTTAAATGCTTTAGACCATATAGATTTCCGTTGCATCATTCTGTAGCTGTTTATTTTGATCACTTTGCCCGTTTGGTGAAAAATTCCTGATACTGAATTCTGCTTGAAATATTAATTCATTATTCAAACCAAAGGACCTAAACTTCCCTTATCACTTATAAATTTAGTGAAAGCATGACATGAGAATTGGTACATTGATTTACTCTCTGAATCATACAAGATATTACAAAACTACAAATTATTTTCAATGATATTCTATGCTTTCGACCATATAGATTGCCGTTACATAATTCTGTAGCTGTTTATTTTTATCACTTTGGTGAAGAATTCTTGATACTAAATGCAGCTTTAAAACATTAATTCATTATTCAAACCAAGGGTCCTAATTTCCCTTGTCACCTATACATGTACATTTAGTGAAAGCACGACATTGGAATCATTACATTGGTTTGCTCTCTGAATCATACTAACAGTTTGAGCTCCCTATTGCTTTTCTCTTTCAGTTGACTACTGCTACAGCGAGCCATGTCTGAACAACGCTACGTGCAATCTCCAAGATATCATCAACTACGAGTGTTTATGTACGGCCACATTTGTTGGCCGAAATTGTGAACAAGGTGAATAAATAATTATTGAAATATAACAAGTAGTACTATTATTGCTTCATGATTAGATTTTGCAGAACTGTAATCAATGTATAATGTATGAGGCATGTGCGCTCTAGAGCCAGAAGAATATGATTATATTATTATATTCGTACTATGTTTGTAGCTAATAATTATGATCTTCTTTGGAAAGAAATTAAGAATTGTTTCTCGGAAAGCTGTTAACATGCTGAATATGTTGACATGGTGATATTGACTCTATATATATATAGGACATAGAAATTAGAAAACCTCTCGACTGAATGCTGTAAATAGCAGTCATGTTCTCCAGAGTATTTCCGAGGTGTTTTGATAGTGTGGAAAATAATTTACAAACTTGCTAAAATCATACGGATAATAGATTTTGAAAAAAAATTGTATACAGTACTTTGACAAGCTCAATTCCAAATCTGTCACTTACTCATAATCAATTTTTCACACATGTTGTATACTATTAGCTTTGGCTTCACTACATTATCGCGTGTTTTTTTTCGTCTAGGTAATTACTGCGATAGTGATCCTTGCCAAAATGGAGGGACTTGTTTACTTGAAGCCAATGGGTACCAATGCGATTGCCCTCCAAGATTCTTAGGGGACTATTGTGAAATAGGTGAGTAAGAGTTGAGTGGAGGATGGGTATGTGGCAATCCTTTAAAATGTTTTGGAGTACACGAGTGGATGCCTAAAGTATAGCGACGCGGCAAGGAGCAAAGGAAGAAGAAGAAAAGACGCTAGAAAAGAACTTATCACAGGCTATGGTTAATTTCCATCACAAAAATTGTGAAATGAAGTTTTCCTAGTGGTTGGAGGTTTTTTTTTTTTACAATACCATCACATATATGCATCACCATAGTCGTTTGCATATGTATTTTTTATGTGATACTTTATAGTTTTGCATTGAATTAATTTAAAGTTTGTTTTGTTTAAGATGAGAATTCGTAAATATTGTATTGGACAGGAGAGAAATGAATGTGATTTTTTACAGTTTCCCCAATTCTGATCACAAGACATTTCAATGAGATTATTGTATCTGAGGAAAAAGAAATCAATTTGATCCTTTAATTACGAATGAAAATCAGTACAGGTATAACATCCTGGATATAATACTTCAGACTGTAAATAGTTCCATATTCTTATGCATTTTTTTTTTCATTTCTGTTTTTGTTACTTTGATTGAAAATACTTTTTGCTCTACGTGTTAACAGAGGATATTTGCTTTGATCGACCTTGCGAGAACAACGCTTCGTGTCAACTAACGCCAACGGGCTACGAATGTAATTGTACTCAAGATTTCACCGGGCAGCAGTGTGGACTCAGTAAGTTTTAACATGTTTTAATAATGTTTGTGGGATATTCTGTCATGAACAACAACTGACTTATGTACATGTATTTCTATGTGGTCAATCATCAATTTCTTTAACTTACTTTACTTAAATTGTTTTCTTGGCATGCGTCCTATAGAATAACCATTCTAAATAAACTGATTGATTTCTTTATTTTTCTTGGTTTCTACATAATGTTCTCGATTGTTTGCATATATAAAATTATATATATATATATATATATATATATATATATATATATAATCCACGTGTTGGCATATGACAGGAACAAGTAAACGTGGATTAAAGCATGAAACGACTTTTGTTTATTTGTTGTATATATATATATATATATATATACAATTGCATGTCATCGCTATTTTTTTGTTATCAAATAATCAATTACGAGAGCCTTTTACAGAGATTTATATTTTTATGGTGATAGAAGAGAGATATATGTCATTAGAACGATGCATCTCAAATTATGCATTCACATCACTGCCTCTATGATCAAAGTTTCTTTATATTTGATTTCAGTGGACCACTGCTTGAGCGAGCCGTGCATGAACAATGCTACTTGCCAAATGGTCAACAACGGGTACCTGTGCGGTTGCCTGCAAGGCTTCGTCGGAAGACGTTGTGAATTTGGTATGTTCGGTTCTTTGTTCAAATCCACATGAAATAAATAATAATGTTTTGGCTTCTGACAACAAAAAGTCTATAGTCCTGTTCTACTAAAATGTAAACCCGATGCTTGGACATACGGTTTTCATGGTTTCTTCAAACTCCCAAAACGTTTTTCATTGCAATAATTATTATTTTGTTTGTGTTGAAAAATGAGCAATTAACATGAATCATTTTTCTGAAAGCAGATACCAATTTAGGCTGAGATGACAGATACTCATTACCTTCTTGGTTGTTGACCTGCGTAGGAAAGAAATTCTGATCTGTATAACGATTCTAATTATTCAGTGAGTCATTTTCTTGCAGAAAATCCTGTATTTGATTCACCGCGGAAATTAGGAAAAACTGTACTAGTCTATGATATATTGGTCATCATAAGAACAAAAGACAACATGTCTAAAGTGACCGAGTCACATCAATAGCAAAAATTTCGTAAGTATTACTTGTCAATGAAGTTTATTTCCTCTATAGTGTGCCTCCACGATATTTGGCATTTCCATTGTTTTCATTGCATTTGCATTTTGCATTGTCCCTTTAAGCATGGGATTCAAAGAAAAAGTCTTCTGTTTGGACTTCTGTTGTTTTTTTTAATCGGTTTTCCTTCGAGCAAGATTTGGACCAAGCAAACAATAGTATGGAACCCTTGGTTGTTGTTTTTTATTTATTGTGACACATCCAAGAATTTGCTGGAAAAGGGGGAGGGGGCACCGCTTTACTTTGCAAAATTTGTAAATGAATTCTCTCTACAGTTGGCCGAAAATAGAGAGGGCACCTGTTGTATTTTGGCTCTTGATTCATGACCACGTTACATCATACCAGTTTGTGGTTATTATTTTGTCTTGTAATATAAAGTCAGGCACATAACTTCCGACACAAAATAGAGAGAAAGAGAGAGAGAGAGAGAGAGAGAGAGAGAGAGAGCAAATGGAAGCAGTATAAGAAGGAAAGAGAAACAGTGCCTGGAACAAGATGTAGAAAGGGGGTATATGATTTCTAAATTCTGAGAGAAAAATAGAAGGAAAGAGAGAAGGGATATATGAAAGTGCAATAAGTCGTAAGGTCAATTAAGAAATCATCTCAGCTTACATTCACACGCAACTCTCTTGCAACAGTAAATAATATCTTCTTACCAAATACATTTGTGAAAGTCGTATTTCAACAAATGTTGTTATATGCTATTTTAAAATTAAAATTCACCTCATTACAGTTAACTACTGTTTGAACAATCCTTGTCTGAATGGAGCAACCTGCCAGCTGGGCATTGGAACATTCGACTGCGTCTGTCAACCTGGCTTTTTTGGAGAGCGCTGTGAAATAGGTTCGTTCACACTTGACATATTATGGTTTACGTGGTCATCATCACTATTATCTACATCATCATCATCATCATTATATATTTTCATTTGGAAAATTCTGTGTTTTATTTCACATAACATAGATGATATGGTTCAATGTATATTATATAAATGAACACTACCATGATATTGGTAAAACAGGGACAAGAGTTATTCTTGTCTTCTTTTTTTGGTTAAAACTTTAGATCGCTAGTAACAAAATTCTCAAAATTTCAAGATATTTAATACACAGACAATACAGATACAGACAATTTATATACAGATATAATTTTCCTGTGTCTTTTGGGTTATTGAACTACATCTTTAACCCACTACTTAACGAAAGTCATATCTAAAAAAAAATAAAAGCTCATGTTTTTTTTTTTACATTCTTGATGTAAACATATATATTTCAAATATCATTCAGCTATTATATTGGGAGATCTGATACATCTCATCACCTGTAGCACACTAATCCTCCTTCACCATATTTATATCCACAGAAAATTTCTGTTATTCTCAACCTTGTATGAATGCTGGATCGTGTACGTTAGAGTTGAATGGATATAACTGCAGCTGCCCGTGGCCTTGGGTGGGAGACAACTGCGAGATACGTAAGTTGGAACGTTATGCATGGTCCGCCATTTTGTTTGTGAGTTGAAGCGTATACGAAGAGGTCGTTTGGAGAGATGCTCCCTGCATGCTCCCTGCAATTTGAATGATTTTCTCGTAGTAAGAAGATAATGAGCATCAACAATGACCATGTACTTTAATTAATTGTGCCCCATCATCATTAATCAAGAAAACCCTATATTTACATTGCAAACATAATAGAGACGATATTTTATAATGTGATATGCACTTTACAAGAACTGAATATTATCAATATTATTATTTAACAAGCATTGAAAATGTATTTTCTTTCTATTGAACGTACACCTTTACTGCTTGATGAATGACATATATTTCAGTTCCAATTTTGATCCAGAAAGACAATCTCAAAGTACTTTATATCCAGTGGAAAACATGCTATATACATTGCTTCTATACTCTACCTACAGCAGTTTATTAAATTCCTTTCTGTATGTGTATTTACAGCTATTCCGTGTGATAACAACCCCTGTCTGAATGAAGGCGTTTGTATACAGAATGGGGCAGACTTCACATGTGACTGTAGGCCTGGTTTCACGGGGGATGATTGCTCCATAGGTGAGACATGCTTTTGGGCACTCTTTCACAAAAACTCGTAACAATAACAAATTGCACTATAAAGATAAAAGCTACTAGAATCATTCCATTTGATTGGCTAAGTGTTATCTGGTCACAAGATCTGTGAAACCGGACCCTGATCTCAGTGAACTGTACACACCTCATTGTAAGTGTTCACTGCTACCTGTTGTTGCACTTCAATTGTAAAGAGTTTTCAAATACTAATACTATGTCATAGTTCCTCGTATTACTCTAGCAAAGATATTCGTAAAGCATTTTATTATTATCATTATTTTTATTAATTTAATGAACTTAATTATATTTCTGGGTAATTCCATAAATATGGGAGCCAATTTGTGACATTTTTGGTGTCCCTTTTACATATGAAACCCACATGTTTGTGTGGCTCTGAGTAAAGACTCAAATAGTGCAGTACGATTGTAAGGTGATTCTAAGCATGACAATGCAACATTATGCTTGGAGATCGCTTTACAATCTCACTCCACTATTGGTGTTTTCATTATGAGCCATAAAAACATGTGGGTTTCTTATGTAAAAGGGACACCAAAAATGTCACAAATTGGCTCCCTTATTTATGGAATTACCCATCTGCAGAGACATGTGGGGGGGGGGGGTAGAAATCGCTATAGTTTGTCTACAACTTGTTTTAAAATAGTGATGATAAATGTAGATACAATGAATAGGATATTAATAGATATCTATCATGGAACATCCATTCATGTATTTACTCCTTCTAGAAAAGAGTTAATTCTCACTATTGTTCACTCCCCAGTGAGTCACGACAGTGATCGCTTGTTTAGGAGAGTGAATTTTCACTTTATTTTCACTCTCTGCAGAATCATGTCAGTGTCCACTTAATTTTCTATTTAGAGAGTACTATAACCATGATAACATATTTAAAGTTGTTTTACACTGTTCTTCCCTTTTTTCTATTTTCATCAAGGATTTTACAATCCCTGCCTGAGCTCACCTTGTCAGTACGGAGGGACATGTATGCTAATTAATCAGAACACAGCTTACCAGTGTATCTGCGCATCAGGGTGGACTGGCTATCATTGTGAGACGCCATGTAAGTACCACATACAGAAATAGAGGTATTAATACTTTTTAGTGACTTTTATCGTTTTTTGATCTGTGATGCTTTAAATTGCACAAAAATGCATAAAAAGAAGGAGCAAACGTCCCTGAAAGATTTGAATCCGTTTCTGCTGCCAAATGTTATGTTATTACAATCTTAAAATTTGGAATGATCAGTAGAATTTGAAATCACTGTTATCATGGCAGTTCGAATTATAAAAGTTACAATCAATATTTCCATTCACAATGTAGCAGCCATTTCATTTTAATATATGTTTACCTTTTCTTATATTTGTCCATACAGGTTCTATAAAATACGTTCATAGAAATATGTAATTGTTGCCAGTTCTAGGGGTCAAATCAGATTCATTAAACTTTGGGAATACTCTTTTCATCTATGGGTTCAATATTACATCCCATCGCAGAATTCTGAAAATGAGTACAATAAATATAAATTTATGATGTTATAATGTAATGTTCTAGGTAGTACATTTGTAATCATTTCGATTGATATATT
The DNA here is from genome assembly GCA_025617745.1 of Heliocidaris erythrogramma. Classification (NCBI taxonomy): domain Eukaryota; kingdom Metazoa; phylum Echinodermata; class Echinoidea; order Camarodonta; family Echinometridae; genus Heliocidaris; species Heliocidaris erythrogramma. The sequence continues at coordinate 32,977,386 of CM046862.1, read as the reverse complement.
CCAGTGAATGAATTTCTTATCTTTTCCGACTTGTTTCTTCTTTTTCCCCCTCAGATGTGTTTGATGCGTGCGACAGTTTCCCTTGTATAAACGGAGGTCAGTGCTCAAACTACGTATCTTTTTACGTATGCACGTGTTCGGAGTCTTACTATGGAGTCAATTGCGAAAGTTGTAAGTACATGTTTTTACACCAACTAATACAATCTTCTTTTTTTTATTTGCTCTACTATGTCCGACATAGAAATGAAAGTGTAAAGTGAAGAAAAAAAAAATCGCCAGACCTTCAAAATTTGCTCAGGGGGGGGGGGGGGGGGGGGGGGGTCATCATTCTAAAAGGGGGGCGCAATCGAGAAAATGGCGGAGCGCCTATGGTCAAAATGCATACTTTTCTTCCAAAGGGGGAGGGGCACAGGCCGGCAGTGCCCCCCCCCCCCCTGGATCCGCCAGTGTCTGAGTCTTTATTCTGTACAACCTGCTCATGCATATATGGCACAGTTTATCGTATTTCACCTTTTGACCTTGCAACATGGTATAACATTATATCTCAGCATCACAATACCTGTAATCGGATATCCTAACAGCCTTCCTTTAACATATTAAATTACTCTATCATTTTATCATCTAGATATGAAACAAATTAATGTTTTATCCTGCAACATTTGTAGATATGCATCAACTGAAAACATGGCTTCCTACAGTTGATTATACTCCAGTTTCTGAAAATTAATCGTACACATGATGCAGTCTTATACTAGCTTATGCTGAAATATGATGACTTTCGGGCCCTCTTCAGCATACGACGATCATTGTTTTCGGACCAGCGGTGACACTGTCATTCTTTAACTGAAACGTTGCTAACATAACACATAGTGAAAAAAGATTAAACTTAAACGTAAAGACATCATACTATGTCAGATTTTTCATACTTCTTAACATTTTCATGCTTCTTAACCCCCTATGTATGCGTACAACATCTATATATTTTACCTGGCCTTTATAGTGTATAGGCATATTGACACATTTCAACACTAATATATATTACTACTACTACTACTACTACTACTACGACTACGACTACGACTACGACTACGACTACGACTACGACTACGACTACGACTACTACTACTACTACTACTACTACTACTACTACTACTACTACTACTATACTACTACTACTACTACTCCTGCTCCTACTGTACTACTACTATTACTACTACGACCACCATCACTACCACTACCCCTTCTTCTACTACTGCTACTACTACTACATAATACTCTTCCTACTAGTACTATTACAACTACCACTACATGTATCATTACTACCCCTGCTAATCATGCTGATAGAAACAATAATCCTTCTACCAATCATGCCACATTTATTCCATTTTCTTCACCTACAGTGAGCCCATGTTGGAGTAACCCTTGTTTCAATGGAGCAGCATGCAATACAGTCTTTGATCAATTCGGGCAGCCCAACTATCAGTGCGTCTGTACCACCGGTCTCTTAGGACCCAACTGTAATATAGGTATGTGTAAAAGTTCATTTTGACACAATCAGTCGAAAATTACCTTTTTGACGAGACTTTCGCTTTGCTAAGGATCTGCAAGCTTCATCAGACCTTACTGCAGGAACGATGTATACTCCCGCTGGCCGACGTAGCTGGCGGCCAGCTACATAGGTCAGCGGGAGTACATGGTTCCTGCAATAAGATCTGATGAAGCTTGCAGATCCTTAGCAAGCACAAGTCTCATCAAAAAGGTAATTTTTCGACTGATTGGGGCAAAATGAACTTTTACGCAGTTGAAAATCCAATCAGATGAATCTTTTCAGCGATCTAATATAGGTAATCATAAAATTTCTAGAAAACAGCAAATTTACAAATGTGAATTGTGTTTTATAATGAATGTGCTTTCCAACAGGTTTTTGTCATCTTGTTGGACTTTGTTGGTCTAACCATGGTCTAAACAACCAGCATGATAAACAGATGTGAATTATTTCGAGCCAGGAACATACCAGCTGACCGACATCCCAAAAGAGCAAAATCCCACGAGACTGACCAGGCCCGTAACTAGGATTTTTGCGGGGGGTTCAACATTGGAAAAAGTGGACCTTTCCGAGGGAGCGAAGCGACCGAGTAGGGGTGTCGGGTCAGGGGGTGTGCCCCTACAAGGATATGGGCATGAGCGTAGTCAAAATTTGACAGGGGGTGGGTCAAATGTGAAGCCCGAACATATACTACCACTGTGTTGGATTCCAAATACTGCGAGCGAGCAAAGCGAGCGAGAGAAAAATAAAATGTACTTTTAAATGGCAAAATTTTATTTCATTAGTCACCAATAGGTGAAATGTAAAGCTATATCTCCGGTCATCTAGCTGCCACATGTAGGAATCATTCATATTAATAATGTTTTAGGAAGTGAAGCGAACAGGGAGGGGGGGGGGGGGGCATTTTGCTGTTGTTCTTTTATAGAAAATCAACCCTAATATCTGGGCGCCATGGTGATAGGGCAGTGACGTGCCGAAAATTGTCATAACATTGAATATTTATGGACCTCGCTGCATGAAACATCTCGTTTATAAGGTTTGCGAGCGAGCGAAGCGAGCGAGGAAAAATGCACTTTACTTTGCTGTTGCGCATTTCAATAAAGAAAGTGGACCTAACAAGTACTTGGGTGTCATGGCGATAGGGCAACGACGTGCCTGAATATTGCAATAACATCCTATGGAAATATTCATGGACCTCGCTGCCTGAAACTATCTCATTTCTAAGATTTGCGAGCGAGCGAAGCGAGCGAAGAAAAATGCACTTTAATTTGTTGCTCATTTCAATATAGAAAGTAAGGTAACCCTAATTTCTGGGCGCGGTGAAGATAAGGCAGTGACGTGCCCGAAAATTACATAACATTGAATATTCATGGACATATTACAATAACATATACTATGGAAATATTCTCGCTGCCTGAAACTATCAGAGTTTGGTGAATGAGCGAAGCGAGCGACGAAAACGCACTTTACTATCTCCCAAATGTTTCCACAACACCCCAAGTGTTATATTGGGGCATCTTGTTATTTCTGATTATAGTTTCCAAGAAGTTGATGTTTATAAAATACTCTCATGGCACTCCGGTTGAACAGGCTGTATTAGAGGGCCATAATTTAAGGGCCTGAATGACTAGACCGGGTCCGCCAGGAGTACTCCATGCAATTTGAGAGCGGGAAAATTTTTCATTTTAAAGTGAACAGAGACATTAAATACCCCTCTCTCTTTTCCATATCTCATTCATTTTCGTCAGATTTTATTCGAATTCGTCCGACCTGGCAATCCGCTGCAAAATTTTATCATCAAATCCATCTTTGGGAAGTCGATTTCAAGAAATTGTCATTCAAATTCGTCACATAGACAAGACCTTACAAGTTACAACGAGCGGGTGACGATCTGAATAACTCTTTATACTCTTTCAGTCTTTGACAAAATCGATAGCAAAATGAACAATAAATTCCGAAAATGAATGGCCAAAGACGTATATTGTCTAGGCCTTGTTATTAAGATGCAGGACAATAGCAAGTGTTCAAATTGAAGGAAACCCGGCTGGAAACGTTATTATCTCACATTATTTTCCACTTTCCTTCCTCTCTCCCCTTTCACGTGACCCCTTGTGCGCCTCTCCCCTATCGAAGCCAGTTGGTATGGAAATGTTTTTAATAATTTAACCTAAAAAATCACTATTCTGATGTCACTTTGGATAATTTTTTTCGCCTAATGATTCTTTTTGTTGTTGTTGAAGCAGATTTCTGCTCGCCAGTTTGGGGGCGATACTACAAACGAATTTGAATAATTCTTTGCTTTGAAAGAAAATCGATTGCAACATGGCATAATGTACAAAATTAGAAAATGAATGGTGAAAGACGACATTGATTAATTATAGATTTGCCAGATTAGGAAGTTACGGGACAAAATCAAAATAAAATGTATTAAATAGATGGAAAGACCGATATTTTATCACTTTATTTTTCCCTTTCCATCATCTCTCCCCTCGCTTTTTTTTTTTTTTTTTTTTTTTTTTTTAAGCGGACCTCTGCTCGCCAACAGGGGGGGGGGGGGGGGGGGGGGGGGGGGGGGTTCGTTCGAACCCCCTGAACCCCCCCCCCCCCCCCCCTAGTTACGGGCCTGCTGACAGTGTTGGTTTCATTAACTCTATAAAAAAAAAGACAGACACAAGGGCTGTTGGTCTCATAGGCTGTCGATGTCCAGGACTGTAGCCTTTGGAGCCAATTTCTCTTAAAATAGAACTCCAATTTTGTACTCAACATTATCTTTAACCTTTATCTTTTATTTTCATAGTGGATCCATGTAACAGTGACCCATGCCAGGCAGGAGGAACGTGTGTCATCACCATCATTAGTGGCATCTATTCCTACACATGTAACTGCCCGCAGTATTACGAAGGCAACAACTGCGAGGTCTATAGTAAGTGATGCTGAATGGAAATCCAATGTGTTATGGATTGCACACTGATTTTAGGATGCACAGCTTTCATGTCTTGGATGATTTTATTAATCTTTAGAACTTGTACTATATAGAGCTTATGTTCTGAATTTATAGTACAAATCCTCAATATGTATAAATCGAATTAATGCAAATATTCTGCCTTTCCACTCTTACACATTAACTACGGACTGTGTCTGATTATTTTTGAGCAACGGGTCTACATTAGGCCTATGTGTAAAGACGTTGACTTCCCGAAATCCCTATTGGTAGGGAATTTTAGACCAGAGTATAATATTCTTTATCAAATTTTGTTTGATCAACTTTTTTTTTTCCAGAGAAAAATAATAAATTATTGTTTCAATACAATGACAATTCATGTACATCAGTTTCAACAAAATCAACAAACCATCATTCAGAGTATTTAAAGATCAACTTCTTGTTAAACTTGTCATTGATGTTCAACCGAATTCGTGTAAAAAAATACCAGTTTGTCATCTCAATATCACTTTCAGCATGCAAATTTACTGTTTATTTATTTGTTTGTCACCTCTATATTACTTCCAACGGAGTACGAATTTACTGTACATGCAGTGTATGTAATATTTGTCATCTCCATATTACTTTCAGCATACGACCCATGCGATAGCAACCCCTGCTACAATGGAGGAACATGTAACAATCTGGGTACGCAGGATCGATACATCTGCCTGTGTCCTCCCGGCTTAGAAGGCGATCTTTGTCTGACTCGTATGTCTTCTTAGCTTGTTTTCTTTCCATCTTTAAGACCGTAATCTTCAACATGAATCTTCGCACCTTTCTGGAGAAAAAAACCCTAAAAATGACCACTATGCATTATTATCTGTTGACATTTTATTTTTTGCTTGTAAGAAAATTTTCTGAATATTGTGCCCCCTCCTTCACCAAACCCTGGATCCGCCCCTGAGTATTATATCTTATTATTGTCATTTGTCAGGTTTTTTAATGATGTAAATTTTGGATTAATGATATTTCCAAATCGTTTTGTATGCCTCTAGTGCCATTAATAGGCAAATATGTGCCGCTTACAAATATAACAATGTTATGTTATTAGTAAGAACAAGGAAAAGAAGACGAGAAGAAAGAGTAGCCTGAATAGAATAGTTTATCTGTATTGGTATGCACATATATATATATATATATATTATATTGTTCTTTAATGTATTGAGGGTTTTTTTGTAATGCTGGTGGAAAGCAAATTTTCATGATCTGACGACCATGAATAAAATGATCAATTATTAATTATTATTAATTATTAGTTTTGTTTCATGATTTCATGTAATGTCTTTAAAATATTACAGATAACAAGCATGATAATTACGATTTTGTTTACTCTTACCAAAGACCGTATAACGGGGTTACGGGATCTTTGCTCCTACCAAGCATTGATCGAACGTTGGTACCAAAAGAAAAGAGGAAATTATAAATGTATCCATTTATATCTCTAAATCCATGTAACACAATACTTCGGTATTTCATACAGCAACTACATCCCTTTGTTTATGCGATTGATTGTGCATGCTCTCCAGCTAAATATGGATACATTATATTCTCATACTTTTATTTTTTTCAGTTTCTAACCCATGCACCAGCTCACCGTGTAACAATGGGGGAGCATGTAGCAATTTTGCCACGCACTTTACGTGTGCTTGCCCAGCTGGGTTCGGCGGTGATACTTGCAATCAGAGTAAGTACAGGTTTAGATGATACAAAAAAGTTCTGCATTTTTGTTTAGAGTATAGTTTGGAGAAGTGGGCTGAAGGAAGCAAAGACAGAATTGATTCTTGATATGGAATTAACTTTTTCCGTAGGCCTGAGTTTCAGTTTGTGGGAGTACTTTTCACTCCCATTTACAATTTATTTTTTTCATGTACACTTCATTCCATTGAGTTCCTGTCTCCTTATTTCACTGTCTTCCACACAACATGTCTAAATTTTTGAAATAATTTTATCTGTGTGACCCTGCCTCCCTTACCATCCGACAATGTCCTATCTACAGCTATCATATCAGAAACAATATTAAGGGGAAATAATAATGTTAAAATCGGCTACATTGATGCACACTTTATCTAAATGTATGCCAAGGGATGCTCTAAAGTAATAACAAAATACCAAAGTCACACCGCCAAACCGACCCCACACAGACCCCAAAACCGACCGACTCTTTGAAATTGGTGGAAATGTAATTTTTAGTTCGGTCTGTCGTCGGTCTGTTGTCGGTCTGTCGTCGGTCTGGCGTCGGTCTTGTTGGTGTGACCGTGGTATTACTCTGGCTCTGGCTAAGCTGCTCTAAGGTGCTAAAAGCATCACAGAATTTCATCAGTTACCAGTTTATCTCACCGTGGTTGAGAATGATAAATGTAGATTAGTAAATTGCCGAATGACATCAGTACTGTGACTTGGACTCGAACCGCGAACCCACATTACAATCGCCCTTTGATTCCCTCTTTTATGCAGTTCTGAACCCTTGTAGCAGCAGCCCCTGTGAGAATGGAGGTGCGTGTAACAAGGTATTAGGGGAGTACGCCTACAGCTGTATCTGTCCGACAGGCTACATCGGGGATCGCTGCGAAATTCGTGAGTAAAATAATATTCTACTTGCATATCTAAATGGGAAATAGACAATTTAGAACACATTAATTAATTTGATTTATCCATTGATAATTCATGTTTAATTGAATTATCTTTATTTCATTTGTATCCCCCACGGTTTAGCGCTCCAACTTCATTTACAATGCTTTTATTTAAAATTTAAACATTTCTATATATTACTGAAACTTTAACCAGAGCCCTTTAAATAATTTGAGAAACATATGCATTGTATGATATAACTGGACACTAATTCTTACAGGTTAGATTTTCATAAAACGAGAATTTCACAACAATCATCGAACATTGATACGTTGATTGAAACTATTTTTGCAAATACACCACACGACGGAAATTAGTAATTTATATATAGAAGTTGCTAATGTTTATCACAGGAGAAAAATAGAAAATTGATTATTAACACATATACTGCAGGAGCTGGGTCACCTGGGTGGCTCCTGTATTAAGCATATGAGAGTTAAAGAATTCTGTAGTCAACTGGTTAATACAAAATTACAGAATGTACGATATAATATAAACTATTTTTCGCATAGGTACTGATATAGTGTGAAGCTGAACTCCAAACAACATTATAATACTTTTTTCACTTTTGACCCACTCTTCAATTTTGTTAGTACTCGTAAATCCTTGTGAAAATGAAGGGTTCTGTATGGCCAGTAGTACATGTACATCCTACACTTTTGGTTCTACATATAATTGTGTACTAAAAGTATTACTGATTGTTATAGCTTGCTTCTGGCTATCTTTTACCCTAAGATTGATAATGGAAAATTGCATTCATGGAGATAATTATTTAAAACCACGTCAAAATGAAACAGGTCTAATCTCAAATTGTATGTTAAATTCCTTTTATGATGCTAAATACACACATTTTCTTGAATATAAGCTTACTTGACATTATAATTTCCTGAAATTTCCTGAATCTAAAAGAACATTCATACATACATGTATGACACTATTGTGCTAGGCTATTATAGAAAGAAATGTAATATTTCTTGATATAATATGCACACTTCCAAGAGAAAAGTTTGTGTCGGATAGTGAAATGCAATTGAATTGAACATTAGTGCCACCAAATCCTCAACCATTGCATCATAACATCATAGAGATTGAACTGACCACCCCTGTTTCACAACAGGTTTGGATCCGTGCGTAAGCACGCCATGCCAGAACCAAGGAACATGTCTCGATAGTCAGTCCACGTATGCTTACTCTTGCGTTTGTCTAGAAGGATATGCAGGAATTCACTGTGAAACAGGTATCAAATTTCGTAGACATTCACTATGCTTATACACTTTGTAATATAAAAGTTTTTAATGTTCTTCAATTCTGGTTTGATACTTATTTTGAAGCATATAGAAACCAATTTCAGAAGACTTTCTTTTTATTGTGGATGTCTGACAGTGTAGCTCTGAATTAAAGGGTAAATCAGAACAAAATAAAAGAGAGGGGCGAAATTATGATTCATATCATTGTTTTTTATCATTATCATTATTATTATTTCTATCATCATTATTATAAATGGTGTTCATGATATTGTTATTAATATTATTATAATATATTATCATTATCATCATATATTATCTCAATTATTATTATTAATATTATCATTCTTAATATTATCATCATCATCATCATCATCATCATCAGTATTATCATAAGTATTAATATTATTATCATCATCATCATCATCATCATCATCATTATCATAAGTATTAATATTATCATTTCAGAGTTGGACCCCTGTGATAGTTTGCCATGTGTAAACGGAGGAGCCTGTTTTAGGGCTGATGGTGCATACCGTTACGTCTGCAACTGTCCATTGGGCTATGAAGGAACCAACTGTGAACAGGGTCAGTTTTATTCGAAGCTTAAGAAAACCTCATACAAACAACATCACATTATTGGGAATTGAAGTTCTCGTGTTGATGAAAATATTGAATACAGTCTCAGATATGTAGATACTTTCGATTATCATTACAAAAAGAAAATGAATACTTGTCTTCTGTAGCATTCAAAGCTGACAGAATATATTCTTTTCGTGATTGTTTATATCATAATAGTTATATTCAGAATATTTATTCTTAAAATAACAATTATCATTGCTGCAGAGAATATTTGTCAGGTTCATTTTACTTTATTCTATAAAGTCATTCTAATAAAGGATAAATCTTGCGTCCGCGAATTCTACTTTTAAAATGACAATAGTTATTTTTCTCATTAAAATTTGCATTGTTGCCCTGAAAACAGCAAAATGCAATAATTTTATATTCATAATATTCTCTGCATATAACAGAAATAGTAATAGCACCATCTGTAATATTTGTTCATTTCAAAGAGGAGATTAGTTTGGCTATCATGATGGCTAATATGTGAAGTTTACCTTTTGGTTCTTTCAGCTGCACCATGTAATAGTAACCCGTGCCTAAACAATGCCCAGTGCGTGGAAGCTCAAGGCGGAGGCTCATTCACTTGCATCTGTCCAAATGACAAATTTGTGGGCGTATACTGTGAGACAGGTTAGTGCATGGAGGTCACATCCTCCATCTGTGAGCCTGTAGATTTGGCTTGGGGCTAAAGGCACGGCTGCCAAGTCTCCCTGATTTCGCAGGAGACTCCATGAAATCGGACACTTATTAACCAGTTTAAATGCCTCATATTGAGCAATCTTGCGGATTATGGAAAATTATTGCCATTAAGTTGTATGCATTTAATAGACATCTCCCTGATTTCTAATAAAATTTCCCTAAATCTCCCTGATTGTTGAATTTCAGTGTTGGCAGCTCTGCTAAAGGTTCAAAACTTTTTGTCTTCTGGACCAGGTAAATCATTTTCAGTTAGTAATATCACTGCAGCAAGTTTTCATTATAGTAAGTTTACACTGGGTGTTAAAAAATCAGTGGGCACTTTTGATCCTTAATAACTGAAAAATCATACATCCAGAACACCTTTTTCAACCCAGAGTCATGAATCATTGATGACTCTGGACAGTAAATGATTTGCAGAAATAACAGCTGCAACACACAATGGCCAGTGTTGTGTTCTGAATTAACTACTGATACACACATATTTTGTGGCCTTGATTTTCAAAAAGGTGAAAAATCTAATTAAATATTCAGGGCCGTATTTTAAGAAAAGTATTCCGAGAAATGTAGTAAAGCTTGCTCCCAATAAATTTTACATCCTTCAACTTCACAATGTAAAAACCTCAGTCTGATACAAGTTACAATTTTTGAGCTATTAACGATCAAAAGCGTCGGCTATTTATCTAGAGCAGTGATGAACACCTCCCGATTCAACTTCCATGATTTCATCAGGTTCTCTCCATTTCACTTGGAATGCAATTTGGATTCTACTATTCACAAAAAATAATCTTAAACTAGTGATGAAATTTTGATAATGCCAGTATCATCTTTTGCTTTTTGTCCAGAATTGAATCCATGTGACAGCAACCCCTGCCACAATGGAGGAACATGTTTTCCATTTGAATTGAGCAATCAATATGTATGTAGTTGCATAGCAGGCTACATGGGAGATTTCTGTGAATTAGGTAAGTGAGTTTAATTTGCCCTCTAAAGGGAAACATTATTCCATAATGCTGAGAATGTGATTATTTTATCTTTTTGCTCTTGAGCAGCTTTTTCATTTTTTACATTTTGTTTTACATAAAGGTTATTTCAATATCCCTCTTATTGGTTGTTAATGAAAGAATAAAGTAATTGCACGGAGGGAGACTCTGAGAAAGAAATTCCAGATCAAGATGAATTTATCAAAAGTATGATTAAACATAGGCATAGTGAAAGAGCTTTAATTCTTTGTACGCTTCTATTTTACACACATGTTTATCAACGGTGACAGGCAAGTACATGTATATTAATAAAAATGACATAATTTTGGAATTTTCTCTCTTTTTTTCTCTTTGTATTCTAGATCCTTGTTCCAGTGTGCCGTGTCTGAACAACGGCGTCTGTGAAGTATCTGGTTCATCTTATACCTGCCAGTGTGCTTTCGGTTTTAGAGGCCAGAACTGCTTAGAAAGTGAGTACATCATGTGGATGTTTATAAATATCACTTGTTAATACAAACCTTTGATAAACATCCAGATAGAGCATAGAGCTGAATAATACATTAACACTTACTTACCGGTCACATTGACGTCTCTCTCTCTCTATATATATATATATGTATATATTTCACACTCTCTCACTTTTGTTTCTTTTACTATCATATTACTGATCGTTTTAATGAGTATAATTTCATTTAGCGTCTCAACCCCACATGATGTATTTGCCCAGACATAACAAAGTATACATTTCATCTCAATGATAACTGTTGTAATCCACTGAATATGCATTATATCTTCACTATCATAATTATTCATTATTTATCTTGAAATAATTGTAACTGTTTTCATTATACAGTTGACGCATGTGCAAACGACCCGTGTCTGAACAGCGGTGTGTGTAATGACCTTGGGTCAGGTGGCTACCAGTGTAACTGTATTGGAGGCTATTCAGGATCCAACTGCCAGACAGGTAAATTATGAATAATCATGATTTGTATGCAAATACACGAAGCATGAGTTGGATCGTATGCATGTATGAATGACCGTTGACGTGTTTTGTAATCAATAATGAGTTTCCACTCTCAAAGTATTAGCAAGATACGATCACAATGCTGACCCATCATCATTTCTTTTGGGCATTTCACCTTTTGTACCGATTTTAATTAAGATTACAAAATTATTGGCTACACTTCTATGCATCACTTTCATGCCTGCTCGTTTTCATTGCGTTGCAGCTCCAGGAGCATGTATCAGCAATCCATGTGTAAGGGGAGAGTGTTTTTCACTTGCATCAGGTTATTTCTGTAACTGTCCAGATGGATACAATGGACAAAACTGCCAAATTGGTAAGAATTGGAATATGTTAAAATACCAAGGTTTTGTTTTGTGGAGATGATTCCACGAAATATCATTATCATCCATCATAAGAAAAAAATAAATTTAAAAATACCAAAGAGTTGCCAGGAAGTTTTGTTTTGTTGCTCTGTAGGTCCAACATGTACTTAGAAACTACGGATTTCAAGATTTCCAAACGTGTAGTTTATTCTAGTAACATCATGATAAACTAAGGGCGATCAATGACAACATTTCTGAGATATCACCACCTTCTCTCATTCATTGCTCAGTTATTGGATTTGCAGACACTGCTAAATTCTAGTGACTTCTTATTGATGGTTTTGAGCTGAAGGGGTACATTTGTTATTGCCTGTCTACTTTTATTCTCTAATCTGACGATAGTCAAATAGATAGTTAAAGTTTGTATTTGTTCAATTTCACCTTTCTCCTCTTTTCAAAAGTCATACCCTAACCATTTATATTTATTTGCAGTTTTATTTATACAGGGTAACATTGTCAGTTTCAGAAATGCTTTCCACAATGGCCTTGTCAGCATTTACTATGTACATGACAATACATGACAAAGATTGACATACAGAAAAAAAGAATATAATTTCTTGTAGAAATTAATTAATTAAATAAATTAATTAAATAAATTAATTTACGGATATACAAAATACAGATTTGAAGACCAACTAAGAATAATATATGCATTGACTATTCATAAAATACGTCAATCCTGTTCATTATATTTTACTGCATATTTCTATGCAGAAAACAACGCATGTTCTCCAAACCCCTGTCAAAACGAAGCACCGTGTATAAACCACCGGACAGACTACACGTGTGTCTGTCCACAGGGATACATTGGAGACAACTGTGAACAAGGTAAGCAAAGGATTCTGTAGGGTAATGTAATAAAGAGTGTATGTTCATAATTTACGGTGTTACATAATCATGAATACCACTGTTACAATATTTCCTTTCATGACGTGTTCTATTTTTGGTTTTGTAGTTCAAGGAATGATCTACAGCGTACATAGGGCTTACATGTTGATGGTTTTCGCCTCATCACACCCAGACCAAACACAGTATGATTCGTTGAGAAAAGCATGTGACAATATTAAAGACAAATAAGAGTTTGAATTTCTTTATTATTTGTTCTATGCCTAAAGCTACTGCCTGTGTGACTGATCCTTGTAAGAATGGAGGAACATGCAGTCCAGTGGGAACGGGCTACACATGCCAATGTACTGACGCTTTCATCGGATCAACTTGTGAAATCGGTAAGTAGTGTTGCTTAGAAATAGAAAGATTGGTGCATATAGATATGATCAATCACAAAGTTATGAGGGGGGGGGGGGGGGCAAGGGGCCTATGCCCCTGATCAAAATCCCCACGATGGAAGAAAATAGAAAGAAAAACAAAACAGAGAGAGGGGGGGGGGGGAGGAATCTGAGAAAAAGATAATAGGACCCCTCCCACACTCTCCTTGCTTGGTCCCTAGTAACTGCTTTATGTTTTGTCGTAGTTACGCTACGTTTCATTTCACATTCATTACTTATTGGAACCGAACCTGACAAGTATATAAAGCACTCATCTTTTTAAATCATAACTTTTTTGACAATAGACCTTTGTGTAATATGAGATGCAATGTGTCATTGCCGTTTCTCGATTATTTGATAAATTTCTTCTTTCCAGCCAATCCCTGCTTCGTATTACCATGTCAGAACGGAGCTACATGTACCGTTAGTGGCTTGAACTATCTGTGCAGCTGTACATCTGTATGGACTGGACAGACGTGCTCTGAATGTAAGTAAAGCCAACAAATAGATCAATAAAATCATCTGTGATATATTATGTAGGGACCAATTAGAATACAAATAGCAGCTGCTGTCTATATCATTTTGAAGGCTTAAACCTCAGGGCTGATTAAGGGTTGCCCGGTGGACGGAGGGTGGGCTAAATATGTTTGGAAAAAGACAATTGAATGATGATCATCAATTCGCAGTCAAGCATCTATATGGTTCACTGGCCTAGGGAATTGTCATCTGAAACTTGAATTCATACTTGACACACCTTTTCTAATTTACATGATTTAGTTGAGTGACTCTTGTGTGGTGTAGGGACTTTATTTTAATTTTTGTTGGTTTGTTTGTTGCTTCGTTGGGTACAGATAATCCTTGTGGTTCATCACCTTGTGTCAACGGTGGCGCTTGCCTCAACAATGGTGGCACTTTCCAGTGTACATGCCCTAATGGCTGGACGGGAAGTACATGTTCGCAAGGTAAAGATAATCGTTCGGTCCTCTGTGTATAGTTGAAATGATTGTTTGAGGAATAATATTCCTGTAAATTCTTAAAGTTCCTTTGGAAAAAAATCTCTTTCCAGGCTGCCCTGGTCTTGTGCCAAAAAGACAAACAATGTAAGTTTTGCTCTTGCATGTCATATTCGCCTTGTTAAATTAGAAATCTGTACAGCCAGAAATCCAAAATGATCAGCAAAACCCTTCCAAGGTTCTGCTGATTTATATTTACAAGGCATTCATGGTTTTTATGTAACTGTTCAGAAGCTTGGTGTTTAGGATATTTCAATCAGTGACCGGCATTCATGACTTGTTTACAACAGTAGATAACAAACGTAACTTTCCACTTTCAGAACAATTCGGAATGATAACTTAAATCATGATGAATTATTACCTTCTAATTTATTTGCATGACTCCTTTCTCTCTTTATATTATTAGCTGCGCCGTGCTGGTCTTCACCATGTCAGAATGGTGGTATATGTCTGACTGTAAATGATCAGTATAGCTGTAACTGCCCAGATGATCACATTGGAACCAACTGTGAAACTTGTAAGTAAATAGAATTATCTTCATAATTTGTTGAGAACATGCCAAGGCGTTTTGCATGTTTTTGTAGCCTTAAATTATGGATTGGCTATATATACACATGAATTCTTTTTTTTTAATGGAACAAATGTTTACTTTACATAATTATACAAGTATTGATGTTATTCTTATCCAATTCTTGGATACTTAGTACATACAGCATTTCATTTCATTTCATTTCATTTTAGTTTATTTCAACATGGGAACACTTCCTTCAGCCAATGGCTGTTCTTCTGCAAGTCCGTTCAACAAGCAAATTGAAACTTTGATATCCTGTTCTGCTGTAGTCTGCAGATCATTCTTACCACCGTTAGCACCTATTGGATGGTGTGCAGAGATAAATTTGATCTTTTCCATTCCAGTAGACAAGAGCAGTTCTTTTTTGCGGTACATGTAGTTGTGGATAATTAGCCATTTCAGTTCCGAAATATATAGATTCTCTTCATGTATATATCTTCAAACAGATAATCCCTGTTGGTCGTCACCCTGCTACAATGGAGGTACATGTACCAACCAAGCCACTAGCTTCTTATGTACCTGTGCACCAGGCTTCGCTGGACCTAACTGCTTGCAATGTACGTACACAAAGTTTGGTGCTCTTAATTTATCAGAAGTGAGCTAAAGTGAAATGCAAATATTTGCCTTGCAGTTTGTTTTACAGATTAATGTACATGTTGATTACTTTATTGTTGAACTAATCTACTGATTTTTCAAAAATATGTGATTTCGGTAGTTTTCAATAACAAAATTACCCGCTATCTCTTTCTCTCTCTCTCCCTCTCTCCTTCCCTCCCTTAATTGCAGTAGTTTTTATATTCATATTCTGTTCTTGGATTATTCATTTCTCCTATGAAAAACTGTTGATATGCACTTTCCAAAAATGCTTTAGAAACCCCGACTAAATAATCGTCCGTCATTACAAGCACACGAGATTATGTCTAATACACCTTGCATGTCTTATTGGTCTTATCCACTAAACCACGACAACTTAAAGTGGCATTATACTGGCAGAACTTGAACAGCGCCCTCTTACACTGATTGCCAAATTAAGAT
The DNA here is from genome assembly GCA_025617745.1 of Heliocidaris erythrogramma. Taxonomy (NCBI): domain Eukaryota; kingdom Metazoa; phylum Echinodermata; class Echinoidea; order Camarodonta; family Echinometridae; genus Heliocidaris; species Heliocidaris erythrogramma. The sequence goes on along the minus strand of CM046862.1, from coordinate 32,961,406 downwards.
TATAAATTGGAAATTAATTGCATTTTATTTTGAATTTTGACAAACAGCTTGTTTGGATTATAGGCAAATTTTATAGTCCAAAGTATTATTTTCGACTTGGCATTGTGGAAATTGTGTGCAGGTACATTCCAACATTGTACAAACTAGAATGTGGCATGATGGGAAAATGAGAGGCACAGACACTTATCAAATCCTGTTGAAAAATGGCGCTATTTAGGAGCTGCAGTTTACTGTCACTTTAACATCATTGTAATTCCCTTCCATTTCTTTCCCCCGACAGTGATCAACCCCTGTGCAGTGGCCGATCCCTGTCTGAATGGAGGTACCTGCAGCGTCAGGCCAGGAGGATTGTATGAATGTACCTGTCCATCTGGTTACCTGGGGACAGACTGTGAGATAGGTGAGGCTGCATAAGATGAGGTGTTCAGAGATCATTACAAACCCATTAAAATTCACATAAAACTAAATGTAACCATGTTTATTATTGTCATACATATAAAAAATATAAATACCATAATTCATAATTATGTTTTTTTTACATATATTTTTTTAAATATCTAAATCTTAGAAGACAATTAAAAAATTAATCAATTTTGTTTGTCCGGGGAAAAAAAATCAAGTTTAGTTTCAAGCCATATGTTTAACATTTAGGAAGTGAAAATTATATTCTTTTTTAATAAGAAAAAATCTATTTGTACATCAGCATGAATAGCCACAAATTCATAAATATCGTGAGCATAATGAAGAGAGGATTGAATAAGAATTCCATACCGTTATGTATTTCAATATAATCTTCTTCCCATAATTTTTTATTTCACTAGTTATCTTCGTGTAATTTCACAAGATAGTACGTACCTTTAATACAAAATATTGTATTTAATACATTTTTTAACGTTATCATGTACCGAACATGTTTATCTTTCACAAACATGAATCAATATCCATTTCATTATTGATTTATGTTTTATAGTATTACCGTGTACCAGTAACCCCTGTCTGAATGGTGCAACCTGTCTGGTAACCTCTGCTCTGGAATACACCTGCCAATGCTTAGAAGGGTTCTCAGGTACTCGATGTGAGCAAGGTATGTTTGCCTAGTTTGCCTCTTTTTTTTAAGCTCTGTCTTTAATTTTAAAAATACATCAGTTCATGTGGCATTGCTGCACGGGTTTTGTTGAGAGTACAACACGTTGGCTTTATGCTCACTTTCTATAAAATTTCACACAGAAGTGAATGAATTGCGGACTTGTGGGAATGGTTATTGAGCATTAAGCAGATGATCTAACTTAGATCTGAACAGTCAAAATTACAACTCTTAATTTATCAGAGGAAACCTCAGGAAAATCATGACCATAGAAATAGTAAACCATAATAAAAGTCAACCAAATGCTGATAAGCTATAGAAAACTAGGTAAAAGTCACACACAACACACACATGTCAGGAAAGATGTGTGTGGGTTCCAGAATCCATAGAGGCATAAGCGTTTGGGATGAGCACCTTGATTCCAATTTCTTTCTTTGCTTTGTTGTTTAGTAAATGTGTATAACACTTTTCTTTATTAAGATCTAGCACACGTTCTTTATGTCTAGTCTTGAACACCAGTGTATATTTTGGTTTGATTTAGTGGGACTGAAATTTCGGTCATTACCAGATACAAGATGCAACTCAAAAAACTGTTCACACTCACAACTCATCCCTGTGGTGCCTCTATAATGGTTACTGTCATATTATGTGCTTCACAGACATAAACCCTTGTGACCCGGATCCCTGTCGAAATGGAGCACCTTGCACTGTTCTTAGTGTGACCTCTTACAACTGTGCCTGTCCTGGAGGTTACGTTGGGGTCAATTGTCAGTTTGGTAAGGCACATTTTCTTCACTGTCTGTATGTTGGGTATGTATTAAAGGAAGCATTTATGTGTCATGGTTCACATCGCAAGCTATTTCTTTGATTTGACACGCACATGCATTTATTATGAAGGATCTATCCTATATTGATGCTGATATTTGAGATCTCCTAACTGCAGTGCATTTTCAAGTCTGTGTATGGTACGGATAGGAGTCACAGTGATAAGGATATATGGTCTGTAAACAATTTTTACGGCGGACCGTTGGATATATGGTCTGTGACCATGTTTAGGGTGTGAATGTATAACTATTCCAGAAAGCTAAACAGTGACAGGATTTACAACAGGAAAAAGAAAACTAAATTCCATTCCAATCACAATTAAAGAACTAAATTATAGTTAGAATTACAGAGAAACACCAGGGGAGCATTTCATCAAGCGTTTTGTCAGTGATTTTCACCGACAACTGTTATAAGCTACTGAAATCCTTGCATCTGATTGGCTGAGAGCAAATTTGTCGGTAAAACTCACTGACAAAACGCTTGATGAAACGCTCCCCTGATAATTAGGTACAAAGGTCTCTTTAGCTCTCCTTTATTGACTGAAAATGCAAGAGATTTTACACAGTTTTGTGTATAGGTGGGAGCGGGCATACCAAAACTGGATACTCGTTTCAAATATTGCTGATTATGATTTAATATGACAAGCTTTATTTGTTTCCCATCTCTGTCACACCGTTTTTTTGTTCACCTCTCTCTTTACTCCTTTTTACACAATACAGATGACATGAATCCATGCACACCAAATATGTGCCAGAACAACGGGCAGTGTGTTGTAGGAAACACTGATACCTATACATGCCAGTGTCCCGCCGGATACGGCGGACCTAATTGTGAAATAAGTAAGAACTTCTTTGTAAAATCTTCATTTGAATTAGTGAGTACCCAATTTTAATGACCATAGAATCCTACAAGGTGCATTTGCGTGTAGGAATTTCGTATCAGCATACTGTCGATTAATTTATGATGCACCGAAAGGGGACGGCATTTGGGGTATGTTGGCTTCATTCACTGAATGGATATTTTACCCTAAATTTCTCACAAGTTGAATGTAAGTGTGTAGACATCATTCTCTTACATGTTTTCTATGCATCTTCCTTAATAGTGTGAATGTATGTGAAAGTAAAAGAATTTGTAAAAGTGAGCCATCTTTTAATGAGAAGTGAGAGTACTAGTTGTGTGTGGTACTTTATCTGGACCGCATACAGAACTGTTTTTTTTTGTTGATAATAAATACATGCATACCAAATGAATGTTTTGGGATTGTGTGGAGATCCCTACTTTTGATAAGTTGCATTCATACTTGCCCAACATAGATTAGAAACGATAATATCTACACTGGATTCTATGAATATGTATACTATCATGGAATATGATGTATGTAGCAAGTAAATTAAAGTTGAAAGTTGGATCAGGAGCCCTTCAATGAAACAATCACTCGCTTCTTCAATGCATGAGTTTACACTACTTTTTCCATATATAGTATCAACTTATCAAAATATAAATTGAAAGCGAAATATAATGAACTACTAATTATTCTCTCTCCCTCTCCCTCTCTCTCTCTCTCTCTCTCTGCTGCAAACAGGTGACTGTGAACCAAACCCATGTGTGAACGGTGGAACTTGTTCTATTGGTGTAAGTGGGGCCCAGTGTACATGTGCTCCAGGATGGAAAGGAGTTACATGCAGTGAGTACAATGAAACAGTAGAACGATTGAACAGTGTAGTCTATATCAAGTCCCACTGCTACACATTTGCGTTTGATCAGTGTTTCATTTCCTTTGCATTTAATTTATATTGTGTGAACTTATATACTAGATATACATTGTGAACTAGGCTACTGTTATGCCAACGTGAACATATAGAAAAGGACACCCAAAGGTTACCACTATACAGGGTTTCTATGCAGAAGTTATGCTCAAGTACTGCTCATCGCCATAATTAAATCATTCAAAAAACATACCATTCATGATACTATAAATCATCAGGTGAATAATAGCTTTATTCCACACCACGATAGTATAATTACATTTATACTTTGATATAGGAAACTGTTGTATAGTAGATCTCTGAGATATTCACCTTGATTTCGGAGGAACGTGTACAGAAAATAATTATTTTTTAAGCTTTCCTGCTCTTGTGCAGAACTTTCATATCGAATGACCTTTTACTCTTCTTGACCACAACTGTTACATCTTCCATTTCCCAGATCTGTTCGACTGTGTTTCCGCTGCTCCCTGTCTGAATGGGGGAACATGTAATGAAGTGGGATCAGCGTACTACTGTATCTGCCCCGTTGACTACCATGGTGCTACCTGCGAATTAGGTAAGTCTTCTCATAAACCAAACTGGTTTCCAAAATCAGTCTTTAAAAATGGAGTGTCATTTTTTTATGCAAATAGTAAAACAAGCAGTTTGAATAGAAAAGCCTTATAGGTTTTATTTATTTGTGTGTTTTTTTTAAGGTTTCTTTCATAACTTTTTTAGGTTCCATTTTCAAAATAATATCTGTACACAAAATTAAGGTAAGATAAAATAATTCTATTTACATACCAGTGTTAGCATGATAATCAATTGAATTTCCTCAACCTAAGTTGTTTTAGCGCAGTTTCCTATTGAAGTACAATCATTTTATATATTTTATTTATATATATATATATATATATATATATATATATATATATATATACAAATAATGTATAACAATGCGCCCTCCCGGCTATTACCATAATGGCTTTATGGCAACACAAGGACTTGGGACCCTTGTTGTGCGGTTACACATTGTGGGGGAAGAATTGCATAGTGGAGTCACCAGAGTGCTCAAACTGCGAGCAGCGAGCATAGCATATAACGCAAATAGTGAACGTCTCACATAGAGACTCTCCACGCAATCTAAGACAGTGCTCAAACTGCATGTGCAGCGAGCGTTAATACAAATAATGTATAACAATGCGCCCTCCCGGCTATTACCATAATGGCTTTATGGCAACACAAGGACTTGGGACCTATAAATTTGTGAGATTTGATCCTACAATATGCCATACATAGCCAGGCTTATTGCTGTTTAAGTATTTTAAGATAGGAGTATGCAGTTTTAGACTAACCAGTCACGATGTGTTCCGCTTTTCTTTCAAACATTTTAACTATTGCAACATGCTATGATTGTTTGTCGATGTCTGTAAAATATGAAAAATAATTTGTTACCATAGTCACGAAAACCTGCTATTACTTTTACCAGACACGACTTGGGGCACTGACATGAACGTCGCGTCGAATGATCCTCAGGTTGTAAAGTCACCCAACTACCCAGGCATCTATGCACCCAACCTTCAAGTCACCTGGACGCTCACTGCCATGGAAGGCGAACTCATTCAGGGCGTCGTTTCATCCTTTGACCTGATCGCACCGAACGACTACCTCGACGTATACGACACCAGCGCGCAGGCGGTCAGAAAGAGAAGGTCAGCCCCAGAGGGCGCTGCACTCCTTCTTCACCTGACCGGACCAGAAGCGAGCCTTCCTAATACCACGTTTGTGTCCTCGGGCAATTCAGTGACGCTTGTGTTTGTCAGTGATGCTGAAGGCGAAGGGACTGGATTTTCTATGGTACTAACATCCATGAATAACCTCGGTAAGTGGTCACTGTCACATGTCACTCCACTAATATGAAAGTTATTTCCAATTTCTTTTAAAAAGGAATACTTGATAAACCTCTTTCATGACACCTCTTTGAAAGATTACAATAATGTTTGTCATTTCGTGAAATCCTCAGGAAAGCTTTCAAGTGGCTAAGAACAACTTTTATCTAACTGAATCAAAACGATACTAAGTAAAACGGGATACTAAGTAAAACGGGATGTTAAATCATTTGTGCGTGTAATATTAAGAAAAATGCGTTTGCAGAATGCCAGAACTGCTGTCAGTCTTTACTTGGGGATACTCAACAGAGTTTTTTTAATGTCAAATTCGTTTTGATGACTTTTAAAGATTAATAAATAAAAGATGGGGTTGACAAAATAATCTGTTTTGACTTGGAATTTCTGCACGGTACAATAAATTGTGTTTAGCTGGGGATAGGCTCTCCATATCCACGCAGATAATCTTCGGTTTTGCTCGTCTTCAATTTTCATGGGCTTGATGAGTTATATCAGCTGAAAAGTATCAAAATAATTGTGCTAGAATATTTCACTGACTTCCGTTTTGTAATATCCTTGTAGTCACAACAAATTCCAACCTACAGCCTGGGAAGGCCAACAAAAAACTAAGAGCATGGTTATAGAATTAATTATTATTCATTGTGTTACCCTGTTATCTGCAAACACACTGTATGCAAACAAAGACTCTGTGTAAATTTTTTTCAAAATTTTTCTCGTAAGAAATTTGCGAATGTCGGATTATGAGGAACAGAAGAATTTCACGAGGTAAGACACTTACAGTGTCGATGTCTGATGTCCGTCACTTTGTAGGGATCTGCATGATATCGCAGGGCACAAGAAGTGGTGAAACAAAAAAAAATATGTGTATGCACTGATGAAATTTGTTTGATGCTGTGATGGCCAAGATGAGACACTCAAGACATGTACATGTTATTTTTACGCCACTTTCAGTTATGACGTTTGTTTTACCTCGAAAATTGTAGTTGAAATCGTGACTCTTGCACTAAATGTTTTTTTATCTTTGTAACTATCCGTTTCACCTACGAAGTTTAGATTTTGTTATTTTAAAATGTTATTTATATGATGACGTCAATGTAGCTAGATGTGTATACATGTCTTTTAAGGCATAAATATGATTCATAATGAGAAAAGAAAGGCCATTGGCTTGATCATCAGACCACTCCTTAATCTGCCTCAAAACATTGCAGTGGCAATATATCTTGAATATTCATGAGAACCATTTTACTTATAAGTGAATGACAAGTAAGAGTGACAAAAGAAACAGCTAGTTGCAACCATAGGTTGCATCTAAGGCCCCTAAGCGCATACTCACTAAAGCCCAGCTCAAACGAGGCATTTTGCTGACGTAAAAACCCTATTAATGACTTGCGCACGTTTTTGCGCGCCATGAAAGAGTGTTACCGTTTAAAAAATTGAGGGCGTAATGAACAGTGAAACAATACTTTTGATAAAACTCGCGTGTGGGTTAATTGCCTTTACAGACGTGATTAGCGCAGGTTCTGACGCAATTGGAATGACGCCTCGTGTGAGCTGCAGTTACAAGATACAAAAATGTGAAGCGTAATACGCTTATTTTGCTGCTGCATTTTTATTTGTGAACGAGGTTTTAGGCAGTCGAGACCAATATAGATTTCCCCCTATCATCAATGAGAGAGTTTAGTTGGTATTTTCCAAGCGCTGCTGACATTGCGCAGGAGCGCATGCACGGTGCACATAAGCCGTCACTGTTGCGTTGATTTGTATAAATTTGTATAATATCAATCAGAGTTTGAACAATAATTGCAACGACCCAACGTGCATCCGGCGTGCATCAATCACCAGACGGTTTAGTTTGCTTATGATGTCTTTGCACAATGCGTTTACATTTCAACGAAATAGTGTGCTTTGTTGAGGATTTGATTTTGAAGTGTTATGAACAAAATAAAAAGAAAATAAATGAATGAATACCCTGCACAATACAATATTTAGAGTCGTTCAAAAGTTTAAATGTATCTATATGTATATTATCTACTTTTATACGAATCCTAAATTTGTGTTACTTACTGGTGTTATAGATCCATGTTCTGTGGAACCTTGTGTCAATGGAGGCACATGTACTGTGGTGAACGCTGACACGTACCAGTGCGAATGTCCTGGAGGCTTTGTTGGAGAAAATTGTCAATACGGTAAGTTTTTCTTCATGCTTGTTTGACAGTCACTACTATACATTGAAAACTTGAGCGCATACAAAATAATGCACTGCTTCATGCCGATTGCGAGTTGCATATTTAGTGGCAATTTTGCACCGTTTTGTAAGACACATTGTGCACTGTTTCATGCCTTTGTTGTATACACTGTTGTCCTTTGATTAATGCCTTTGGGCACCTTTTGAAATTCACGGGCATTTCCACCAATGCACCATTGTGTTATATGATTGGAATTATTAAATTGATAGACTAATAATATTGATCAGTATAATGGTTTTCAACTTTAAAAGGGGAATCCATTCTGAAAGGCAGATATTGCTCGGAAAATAATGCAGAAAATCAGATTGGTGAAAATTGGGTACATAATATCATTGGCGGATCCAGGGGCACAGGCCGGAAGTGCCCCCCCCCCCCTTTTGGAAGAAAAGTATGCATTTTGACCATAGACGATCCGCCATTTTCTCGATTGTGCCTCCCCCCCCCTTTTAGAATGAATACCTCTTTTTTTTTTTGCTTGTCAGGGAATTATGGAGGGGAAACTGGACCCCCATAACCCCCCCCCCCCCCCCCCCACTGAGCGAATTTTGAAGGTCTGCATTTGTGTGCGCCCCTTATACTCAATCCTGGATCCGCCCTGCATAATATGAATCATAATTGTTTAAAATTACATGCAGTAATCATATACGAATGATTCCCAAAGACAAATCGTCTGTTCGAAAAGAAAAAATCTGAAAGGAACTCTGTCTCCTATCAGTTTAGTGAATGTGCATTATATCTTATAAATGTATTTTCAGTGCTGGATAAGAAACATAACGAGTAACATAACTATCATTTCGTGTGTTAGATTAATTTGCCTCATTTGTATTCCTTTGCATTTGTTTGAAAAACGGAAGCAAATAAATAATGACCATGATTACCCACACGCTTTGTTTTATTGAGGAATACTTCACTCTTGGTATATTTTTGTGGACTTTATTGCTGTTAAAGACACTTTGATTGATGTTTTTCTCCAGAATGTGTTGAATAGTACCACTGTACACTGATGGTACTTTACACCGAATTCGACCGCAAAAAATATCAAGAAATTAACCGAAGGGCAATTTCAGTATACTTGCGCGTCACCTATTGAAATGTGTTAACATTACAACGATATATTACATAATCCGAATATGATTTCTAAAGTATTGAAAATGCCCTTGGGTTAATTACTTGAAAATCCTTGGGATCGTGTTTCATTCTTTTTAAACGATAATTCACATTTTCTAAATTCTCTTCTGTAAACATTACCATTATCATTTTGATAATGTATAGCTGACTGCACGCAGAGTGGATGTTATCATGGTGGTCTATGTAACACCGGAACATTGGGTGATCCTGAGTGCCTTTGTGCTGTGGGATATACAGGTGTTATGTGCCAGACTGGTGAGATTTGTTTATTGCTCAGGAAATGTTCTATATTAAATGTGTATTGTTGATTGTACGCAATGTAGTTTGTATCATTGAAATCAAATTTTGAACAAAAACAGGAATAACTAGTATTTTGAAATGGCATATAGAGACACACTAACTATATAAGGCACATTAAATGAATAATATGATTCTGTATAATCAAATTGCAAAGGATAATGTAGTCACAGTTTTAGAAATGATTCTGTGCCTATTGTCCGTTCTTGAACCCCTCAAAATCCCTTTAAAGAGCTATATCAACAGGACTTGCGAATTACAAAGCCAGATAAATTGATATGATTCAGGAAATTAAAAGTGCATGGATTTATTTCTATTCGCTACAGAATTTTAGAATAAACAGGCTCTGTTTCATAAAACCGGTCATCAATACTTAAACGAAAATGAGTGAAATTGGCTACTGAAGTTATTTTGTTTGGTTGGCTGTGAGCAAACTGATTTACTGCTTTATAGTTGTTCTTCACAGTAAGATGTATGAAATTGTGACATTATGGTGTTATATCTTTATCAAGTTGTAAAAGCATTTGCCAGACACTGCTTAACATGATGATTCACTTTTGATTTTTCTGGAACAGAGATTGACGAATGTGAAAGCAACCCTTGTCAAAATGGAGGAACATGTGAGAACTACGTGGCCATATACAGGTGTGTCTGCCCTGCCAATTACACCGGACAGCAGTGCCAATCCCGTAAGTAGATGATGAATGAATATGAACTTGAAGAGAGAAAGAGAATATTAAACAAATGTCTGATAAAAGAAACTTTTCTCTGAATGCAAGATTTCACTATTTCTACGCTTCAGAATTCTCTATTTCGTGATTTCTTGAAATGCTGTATAGTTTTTGCTCTGGATCATTATCCATTGTCCCAAATTAATGGTTTCATAGGGTGCATAGAATCAATTTCAAAGATTGTAGTTCCACTTGGGCTACCATTTTCGTGAAAGAATTGAGGCGCCAAAAGAAACTAAGAAGTCCAGACTATTTATATTTCATACATTAGGAAACCACTTTGACGGCATATTTGCATAGCATTTAAATTTGCAATCTTCATATTGTTATAATTAGAATATTCGATGTAAGTTATCACTTTGTTTCCATATTTTACAGCAGTCACTGGCGCCACCGAATCCCCCATTACGAGTGGCTTTCAAATGGAGACCTGGCTAATCGTCATCATCGTACTGGCGGTCGTCATCCTCCTCGTCATCAGTGTCCTGATCACGGGTGTCTTCTGCATGCGACGCTCGAAGACGCCCAAACTTTCTGACTGCGAAAACTGGGAAATGAAGAACGGTGCCCTGATTACGCCGATGGTTGCCCGAGCAACAACAAGGCAGAACGGCCGTGCACGGACGCATGATGATAGCATTTCGCCGACACCCGTCTACGCGTCCGTCACACCCCGCACGCAACGTCTCCAAGCGTCTCAGCGTGCGCACAATGCAGCGGAGGGAGCATCGCCAATTCGTCGCCAGGGGGACTCGCCAACGCGCGCGGAGTCACGGGCGATCCATTACCAACATCGTAGTTATGTGGAAAATGGGAACGTACGGAGTGGGCCGAGTGGGCAGGGGAGCTCGAGCACACCCATGAGGGCTATTCCAGGGGGTACAGCAGCCCGCGGCCGTAGTAGATCGTACAGTCTGGAAGGGGCACAGAACTCGGGCTATTTTGAAGATGACGCCGATTTTTCCCCGACGCGGATTGAGCAAAGCATGGAGGATGACGACGATTACAGTATTTCAAGCGCTGAACTCGAGCAATATATGACGAGCACAACCTTGAATAACAGAAGTCAGTAACCATGTCAACGGACTGAATTAAAGGGAGTCACTTGAAAGAGAACATCATGTAACAAAGTAGAAACACTGTACATTTGTAACTGATGCGGGCAATCAATTGCAATTGTTTGATATTTGAGACGAATATGTGACTACATGACTTTCTTTTCCAGCTAAGTGATACTAAACAATAATAAACATGATAAAATATGACCATTTTAGCTTCAAAGATGAAAATTGAGAGATGTACTGAAGAAAATATTTCTATGACCTTGATTTTTTACCTTGAAAGTTCATTTATTTGTTTGTAACCTTCATATGCAACTTTTTATCCATTTCAAGTTGAAGGGCGAATGTGGTGCCACACCGGTGTATTTTTTTTTACAGCTTTGAGAATTTGGGGATTTTTATATGAAATATGTGAAAGAGTCATTTGAAAATGTCTATTATTTTCCATTTGATGTTTGAATAATTTATTATGCAATTTTGATGTACATACTGAGGAGCCAATTGTGACACATTTTTATGATCTTCCTATACTGGAAAGTGTCAAGTGACAATAATTTACCAATTAAATTGTCGGGTATTTTTATTCATGGAATCTTTAGAAGATGAAAGATCAAACATGTATTATTTGCGTTGAATATATGCATTTATGCAAACAGTAATTTTGATTCGATATTCACCCAAAGGTATAAATAAGCTGAACAAAATCTCTTAGTTATCAAAAATGAACAAAAATAAATGTGTAAATTTCTATGAACTTCTAAATCGTTATCATTACTCTTACACAAATTCAGCTGAGAAACAATGTGCACACAACCATGATACTTTTGAAATGTCATTTATCTTTAAGCCTTCAGAAAAAAGATTATATTTGTTTTAGCTTCGGAGATTGTAAGTAAAAAAATAGGGGAAAATGGGTTACGAGGTATTTTGCAGGTGCTACGTAAAGCACCATCTATGTTAAATAGAAGACATTGCACTTTAAAAATATGGATGCTTGCCATTTTACTTTGCTATATAAAAAGAATATGCTAGATCATGAATTCATTTTTCATTTTCCGTTCTAGTTTAGCGTCGTGTTCATTTTCTTTCTTTTTTAGATGATGCATTTGGTGCGGTATCTAGCAATTAATAGCTTATAAAGATTTAATATTAACAGAAAAAAATATACATGTATAACTTTTTGAGTCATATTGCGAAAGACCACAAATAAACAGTCAATCAAAGAAACAAAAATACAATAATAATTGAAATAACACTACCAAGTTCTCATTGGTATAAAATTATTTGAACTATTCCGGCAAAGATGTTTTATAATGGTCGCTCACCGATATTCTTCCTTAATTATCATAAATGAGTGTTCAAAAGGGAACTCTCCATTGTAAATGATTTAATTTGTTCTGTTACTGAATAGATATGTTTGTTGAAAACATTGGTTTTTTTAAATATAGATATGGAATTTATTTCTCAATACACCGATGATCATTTATTTAAAAAAATCTTTGATCAACTATTGGGTTGAGCAGAGATTAAATGGTGTTTTGCACATTTTTGCAGATTGCTATTGATTTAAAGTGACATTAAATTGAAGCTCCCAATGGCGCCATCTTTCAACAGGATTTGATAAGTGTCTGTGTCTCTAATTTTCTCATCATGCCCCATTCTAGTTTGTAGATCCTTAGAATGTATCTGTAGGCAATTTTCCACATGTGCAACGTCAAAAACAGTTTGAAATATGAAATGTACCTATTTACCAAACAGCTGTTTGTCGAAATTCAAAATAAAATGCACTTAATTTTCAAATTATAATCTCAATTTAGCAGTTACTGTAAGGTGGCGCTGTTCAAGTTTTGCCAGTTTAATGCCATTCTAAATGCAAGAATATATTTCTGAAGCTATAGATATTACATACTGTTTTGATTAAATCTCATCTTTCTCATAATGTTTTTGATTAAAGAAATGGATTATTGTATATTGTATTAGATTACATGTACATGAATTTGCTAATGTATACGAACAATTTTTATGCTGCTTATACCATCTTTGTCAGCAGTATGTCTTCCCGGATACAAGAAGAAACAAAACACAGTAGAATTTTTTATTACTCGTTCAGCTTATTTTTGAAGACTGGACAATACTGTCATTGTTGCTGATTGTTGATCTATTTATACGATTTTAGAGATTTTATTGAGGTTCCATGCAGTTTCAGTGCACTATAAGCTGATTCTCCAACCGTTTGATATCCTACGTAATTTTATCTTCAAAATTATAACTTTTAGGATGATTATGATAATAGCAGTTAAATGCTTGATGTTATGGTTTTTAAATATATTCTCTGTGGAGAAAAAATGACCCTGGTTCATGTGTGACACAAACTATTTCAGAAGGTCAATAGCGTTTAAATCGTGGGTCACATTTTCCACAAGATTTTTTAAATTAAAGATACACCCTAGAGCTGTACTATTAACAGTCATGAGCATACCCATATGTACACATCAAAGAGTGGGTGTACCTTTAAACTAAAATCACGTAATCGTTATCGTTATCATTATCGGTCAGTTATGATCCAGGTTTAAGAGTTCATTACCACACATCCTCCTACATACTACATAAAACCTTGATTTAAGATGATTTTTAAGATGATTTTTTTTCTCGAAAAGGGGAACTGGATATGAAGCGTGCTGAATAATAAAAACGCTCCTGATATTTGCAAACCAGACAATTTCTTCTGATCTGTTTTCTTTGTGCATCATCATGCATTTATTTGTATGGCTGATTCCTGACGGGTAGATGGGTAGATCATCCTAACCAGTGGCGTAGCGTGAGTCAAGCCATTGAGGGGCTCTGGCACCATTGGTCTTACTTGGAACATTCAATGCGAATTTACAAGCCCACTGATTATAGGGGAGGGTGCGGAAGGGGACTTATCGTTTTCTTTTTCGTCCTTTTCCCATTCTCCCTTTCCTTTTCTCCCCTTGGTTTCCTTTTTTTATATTTTTTATTGCAATTCAATTGGGGGGCACGTACCCCCTGTAGCTACACCACTGATGCTAACTTACATTAAGGGGAGAGAGAGAGAGAGAACACCTACGTGACAGATAAAAGGCCGACAGCTCGCAAGGATTATTTAATTTTGATAAAAGCAACAAATCAAATATCACAAAAATGTTAGCATTCACATTACAATTCTGTACTGTTGGTTTGTTTTGTTTTTTGTTTTTTTTTTCCTTTGTTTTGTTTTGTTTTTTGTTTCTTGTTTGTTTTGTTTTTGTTTTGTTTTGTTTTGTTTTGTTTTGTTTGTTTGTTTTTTTTTTTTTTGGGGGGGGGGTTAATTCTGCTGACATTAAGAGATATGATATTGTTTTAATAACATGATGAATACAAATAATCGACAATAACAAAACTCACCAAAAAAAATGCAGGCTCTAAGAATCAACAATTACTGCTTTACATAAGGTATGCCTCCGGACCTTTAAATTGCTTACCTCTCTTTTTCTCTTTCCTTTTTCGCCATTCGATGATGGGGGAGGCACGGGGCCCCTGTGACCCCCCCCCCCCCCCCCCTCCCCTCCCCAGCTACACCACTGTATGCATAACTTCTAGACAACACTCGTGTTGCAAAGGCAAATGCCATTTGCTGGAAAGCTGACCTCGCTTTTGACGGAGCCAATATGAAATTTAAAAGAACCATACTTTCAATAATCCGTCACCAGTTTTCAGTAAATGATTTTAGTCCTAACGGTTAGCAAATAGACAAATAAGAAGCTCTACTATAAATATGATTATATCCCTAACTATTCATCTCGCATTAGACCACGGTCGGCAACAAACTGAATAGGGGGCTCTTCTCGTGTTTGTCTTTACCCATTAAGGCAGGCTGTTGAAGCTTTTGATTTGCGTAAGGTACACTTGGTACGTTTAAATGATATGAGTATAATTTGCGCTGGAAATTAGCCCGGTAATGGGCCCGATTTATTCCAGCGCATCTAACGCAATTACACACCACTTTAACCACAAGAAAAGACGGTAGCGGGGACCTTTAGGCATGCTTCTACCAAAACTATTCAAATTTTCCCCCTGGAATTCGAGAGTGCGCACAGCGACAGACATGTACACGGCGCTTCAGCTTTGTCAATATTTTGGTATTACGACTATTATTTCCTGTGTGTGTACGTCGTGAGCTTGCGGAATCGTATACTCCGATTAAAGCGCTGTTAAATTGGTGTAAGAATCTACGCCGATCAGTGCTTGTAAAATGGAGCAAGATGGTATTGAAATGCGCACACTTAGGTTTTTTCATTCAAAAGACATGCCCCCATAGACATCAAGTAAACCGCCCTATTTACAGGCGGCGCGTGCCGCCCATGAGCAATACATCTATACACTCGATGAGCATCAGCTTACAACGAAACACCAACAGGCCGAGAGAACGGCTGCGAAAAAGAAAGTGAAATGAATTGAAAGGGGAGGAATTCACATTTCACATGGGAAGAAAAGGAACAAGAATTTTTAAAAATATCATAATAAGTGCTATATAATTTGAAAAGTTATCATAGATTTTTATTTATATCAATTGTTTTGGATTTTGATTAGTGCGAAAAAAGATATTGATTTTCAACAGCTAAGAACCACAATAGTCGACCTACAGCATTTGCTGCAACTATTGTCTTATGATATTTGTATATTATATACAATTCGATTTCAGGAGCGTTTCCTTTTTCATACAAAAGAGTTATTGTGGCACATATAGAAATATTATATTCATGTTTTGAATAACCTTAAATTTACCCGTATATCGAAGCACACATGGGATGAAAGACGATAAATGGTTGAATCATTTTGAGGGGTTTTCTCCAAATTGAAATCCATGCGCTTGTAGTGAGGGAGAGAGAGTTACAAAATGGAGGAGTACAAAAGATAAACACTGGGATTATAGAATATAATTATAAATATGGCAATTATCCGTAGATCGATTGAATATTCCCCCGACATGCCATATAACATTGTTGTGCATAATAACAGCCCCGATATAATACTGTCTAGTATGAAATGTTGGACAAGAATTTCAGTGAACGCCCTACTTCTTTATCCTCAATACACTCGAACTGCAGTGTTGAGTGTGGCGACTAGTCATGTCAAATCTGACATCATCGCTCGCGGTGTTGACGGAGGGAGTTTTGACACTTGCGCCGTCGTCGTCGGCCCACCATTTGCCATCGAGCCGTCACGCCATGATCCCCGAGCAAATCTCCCACAACAAACATTACAAGGAGAAGTTGTTATCATTGACTCACTTTTCTCGCCTCACCCTCAACAGAAAGAAATCCCCATTTCAAAAAATTTATTTACCGTGGCTTTTCCGGAATAATGAAATTAGTTGACACACAGGCTACGCGAGATTGATCGGGAAGGATGAGATATGACGTGACGTATTTTATCATCGGTTGACAGGAACGGTTGTAGTCTGCCGGAGCGCAGACCTCATTGCAGTTAGAGACAAAAAATGAATTCCGTGCGAGATATTTTTCGTTATACGTATCATACACATGTATGAAATATCGTAGAGCTTGCCATCCAGGAGTAGCATTCATGACTTTAGTAAAGTTTATATCCTGTATTGCTATAAAATTGCTATTACTGTTTTATTTTTACCCTATATTTCATTATTCTTTTTAAAAATCTAATATCAAACTAAGGGTAGATATTTGTTATAGGAAAAAAAATAGAATGATATGAATAAAGTAATGAGTAAAATGATCTTAAGTGTGGATTTATTAGTTTAAGATCCCATTTAGGCACTGGAAGTCATGAAAATGTACTTTACCTTCAAATTCTATGTAGGCCTAGATTGACGGTAGGAATTTTTGTTTTTATAATATTTTACACATTTATTCTTTATGTAAGCTATATAGAGCACTCCTATTTAAAGAGACAACATCGATGATTATTCCAAAGTCATTTTTCATTGATTAGATAACACCTGGAAAGGAAATAAAAGGCTAAAAGGACCTACATTAGTACAATCATGCTCTGGCGTGATCACTTTTCTGATAAACGCTACGACACAGAGAAAGCAAGCAAACGGGTATGAATACACATACTACATCTCAATCGAAGATGAATCGTCGAAGTAAACTGATCGCGACTAATTCGGAAAGGACATGGCGCTAATTTGCTCTAAGTACCATCAAGCCTTGTTTATATAGAATTGCAAGATATCGCAAGCGACACATTCATTCATTATCATCTTCGTGATGTTTGGGCAGAAAGGAATACTGATTGGAAACAATGGAGAAACACATCGGTCATTTTAGACCCATCATTCTTGTTATCTCTCTCTCTCTCTCGCTCTCTCTCGCTCTCTCGATCTCTCGCTCTCTTATACGGTATTGAATTTTTCATCAAGAAAAGGGGCAATTAAATGTTAGATTTGACATAATTATTAGAGGAATGTCTATGTTTCAATTTATATCATAATTCATATATTACATTTGTTAGTGGTTGGAAACACACCTGTACTTTAAATGACAACAATCGTCAAATACGATCAGGGAAAATATAATTTTTTTTAAATCTGACGTTACTTTGTGCAGAGTGACTACAAGCAAATACAGAATTGACACTATAGCACTTTGTTGCATAAAAAGACAATCAAATTTTAACAAAACAAAGCAATCTTTGGATGTCAGAATGTCAACCTGTTTAGACATATATGACGAGACTAGACGTCACTGCTAGCAAAAAAAAAAAAGAAAGAAAGAAGCGGAATCAAAGATAACTCTCTGTGGCGCCTCAGCTCCGCACACCCTCGCGATGTAAAATGTGGGTCGGTCTGGGGTGCGTGTTTCGGGGGCACATCTGTCAATGGTGTCCTGTATTAACTTAAGTAAACTTGTCTAGGCTAAAGTGTGTCCAGGCGCAGTGGTGATAATGATTGGGATTATCGTCTCATCTCGCAAAGTCATAGCCATTGGTTTGTACAGGAGCCTGTGTCAATATCTCTCCATCATCGTCATCTTAGGAGGGATGACAAAACGAGGGATGGGGTGAGAGAGAGAGAGAGAGAGTGAGATATAGAGAGATAGTGAGAGAGAGAGAAAGAGATAGAAAGAGATAGAAAGAGAGGGAGAGAAAAGAAACCCAGGAAATGGAGAGAAGGAATATGATTATACAAAGAGTAAAAGATTGAGAAAGAGAGGGAGAGAGAGAGAGAGAGCAGGGGGACGGGGAGCAAAATTAGAAGAAACAAATCAATGAAATGGGAAGAACAAAAAATCACTTTCAGTCTCAGTGTCTCTTCATCTGTTTTCTTCTCGCTTACTTGTTCTATCTCTCTCTCTCTCTCTCTCTTCCACTCTTCGTTTCTTTGTCCATCTTTTCCTGCCACATGTTTTGTTTTGGTGTGCTTATTTGTTTGTTGTTTACTTAAGATGTCTTTTTCGTTCCACCTCCTTTTTCTAATGAAAAACAACTTCCTTTAGAGAAGTAAATAAAATCTTAATTTTTATCACGGTAAGATGCTAAACAACTCGAGACCTACTGAATACCCTACACTATTTAGTCACATAGCCTTCTTTCGTTTGATTGTTTTTCATTTTGTATTTTTTCAGTTGTGAATGGTGTTTCTCTTATCCCCCCTCCCCCTACCCCCTCTCTCTCTCTTCTTCATCTCGATCCCTCTTCGTCTCTCTCACCCCTCCCCATCTATCTCTCTCTATCTCTCCCTCTCTTCTCTAATTTATTCTCATTCTCTCTCTCTCTCCCTCTCTCTCCCTCACTCTCTCTCTCATCTATATTCTCTAGTTTTAAGTATTGTTATTTGACTATCATAAGTAGTCTACTCTGCTCTCATTTGCACATTTCCCACGTAGATATTGATACTAGCCGTTGGCGTACATGTGATCATAATATTAATGTTAAAATGCATAATAAAATACGAATCAAAGAAACCCAATATAATTAGCTTGGCATTATAATATATCATATTTTAATTTCGAATAATTTAATTAGAATACAAAATTCCAGCTAAATGGGTATGAAGATAGTAAATAATGCCACTCTCAACTTCTTGACCCATTTATGTTATGTTAAAAACCCATATGTACACAGTGTTAATGTTATACAAATACGTTATTCATTATACACACAAAGCCAATGCTGACATTCAAAATGGAATATGGATATCAAGGACCGTATGCATATTTGAGAGCCGAATACACCACCGGTGACCTTGGCATCACTTTCTGCAGCATCTGTCGCCGTAATACCATGATTACCATCGCAAAACGAGGAAACATCGGAAAAGTGAGAGGCGTTTACTCCCGAGTTCGAAATCTTTAAAAGGATATGTAAATGAGACGTGCGGTGTCGTTACAGGCAACAACCACAGTGAAGTCAGATTTTTTACTTTTCAATAAAGAAGCCGAGTGGCATATAACAACCTACATTCTGTCCATATTGTCAGCGCTTTCTTTTGAAAAAGCTCAGGGGCGTATCCAGGATTTCCCAATAGGGGGCAGGAATTATTGATCGCCGTCATATTTTTGCTTCTGAAGAAGGGCTGAGATGCAAAATAGTGCTATATAGTGCTATATTTTTTTACGACGGCCAATAGGGGGCGCCTGATGCGCCCCCCTGGATACGCCACTGAAGCTTATTAGATGGGTGAAATATCGTTATCGGACAGAGTCAACATATGCCTAAAATGAACTATGCTAATTCAAAGGAGACTTGAATATTACGAATAAAAATCATTCCTTTCTCTCAGAAAATTAGAAAGGATGTATTGATAAGACAATTAAGTTATCGAAAGTGGTTACCAATATTATGTTAAGGGCTTATTCAGTCACGGCATACCCCCAATGATGGTAATTTATTGGAAGAAGTGCTGAATGTAATCAAATAAAAACTGATTTGTTGCTATGCCGGGTAGGAAGGAAATGCTTGCAGAACGGAAACAACCGTATTGCTGGTTCATTTTAGGTTAGTGTGGACAGATGCCGAGATTGCGATGGGATCGAGGCAAAATAAACGCTAATGGTTGACTTTTCATCATTGCGGAGTTGACACGGGACTCCACCACAAATTGACGCCAATTCTACGCCTGGTTTGCGGCGAGTGGGGTTACCCTCAGAAAGGCCCACGGCTCCCAACAGCCACCAAAAACCATGTTCTAGAATTTCCTTAAATCTTAAATCTCATTTTGACTGATTTCATTCCCCTTTTCCTCCCTTGCTCATTCTTTTAATTCAATCACCTTAACGCGGAGATATCTCCTGAGGTAATTGTCGGTTTCATATTTTTTTCCTGGAGTGACTTGCATCACCTCCAAACAGTCTTCTAATTGGGATTAGTACACAACGCTGCTTCACCGTGTTTATACCGCCATGATTGGCCGCCAAGCTGCGGTTGAAGCTTTGCCTCCAAGCTGCTGTGATTAAAAACATCCCAAATCCCCATACTCCGCCTCCCACTAATGTCTTAAAACAATCACAGGACCTTGGGGACATTTTTCCACTTTGCTAACCCCCCTGTCCAGAGATTGGAGATCAAAATGTGGAAAAAAGAATGGGGCAGGGGGCGTATCTTACTTATTCTATTAAGGTTGTTGATTTAGCAAATTGTTGAATGGTAGGTGTAGATCCGAATGTAAAAACGCGTACTGTGGTATCGTCATCTGAGAGCGAGAGGGGAGTTAACTCTAACGAATTGAGGGAGTTATAGCCCTTCTGGCTCTCAACAGACTGTGTGTTATATATCTGGCAATGCCATTCACTGTTACCATAGAAACGCGACACCCATCTTCTTCAATTTGTCTGTTAACGAGAAACTCCGACAATTCTTATTTATTCTTTTGATAGCGCATAAAATAATATGCACAGTAATTTCACTGATAATAGCATTTAAATAACAAATGATAATCAGTAATACAGTTTCAAACTACCTCCGGAGCTACCTAAGTAGCATATGAAATAAGATTTTGTCCTGATAAGCGAGAAAGCATAAGCCTATTGAACCATTTCTTTTGAAAATAAAATCTTAGGTTATTTTAACTCAAGCGCTACATTTTCCCCTCAAGTTGCCAAACAGACGTAGAAAACATACCTAAGTAAGAAAAATAACTACTTTCGACACAGTTACAATTGTCTGGCTTGGTCATCATCTACTATGTAATACGATATTATAAAAAAAGAATAAGGACAGGGACAAAATTACTAATGTATCATGTTTGGTGTTTAAGAAAGAAATGAAACAATAATATCGTTACTTAAAGACATTACATCATATGAAATATGACACATTGATTTATATGATAAGAACGACTTTTATCATAAATATACTGTATATGTAATTTGCTTGCTAGAAATTTTCGACGTGAGAATAGGGACCGAGAAAGAAACCTTTTATCAATTTCTTTTCGATAACGATAACGCCGCACTACTCCTATACACTCAGAAATTGCTACTAGTAAATTGGAACGTCGAAAAGAGAACGTTACAAAATGATTTCATCACGTTATATACTGACGCTGTTATGACACTTTATAATGTAAAGACCATCAGGTATATGCCTTTCTACTGTAAAATTATACCAATATATGCCAAGATAAGAATAGAAATCAATATGTATTTCAAATGTTTTTCCTTCTATACAGAACATGGACATTATAACTGAAGAAAATGTTGTAGCATTTTCTAGATACAGCTGATTCGGACTCATGGCTAATTTCCACGTTATATAGGTCGGATGAACAGAAACTAATACACGGAATTGAATCAGTATCTATACCTTTTATTGATTTGAGATCGGGTGACAGACATGACAAAATAATAAAAGGTGTGCCTTTGATTTTGCAAGCATACAATTCATGGCAAAACTTTAGATAACCTTATTTAAAGTGAAATATAAACTCAAAGTGTTGTAGGGGATTCAACTAATACAGAAAATCACAATATTTCCTTCACCAACCAACTTTGTTACGCATATTGGAATGATTTGTCATCCTGCATATTTAGTTGTATAATCTTTTGAATTAAATATCTATAAATAGTATTTGGAATCATATATAATTTATAGTTGGCAGTCCTAGTTATGATAAATCGATTGACATATATATCATCATATTCAATTGTAATCATTGCCTATTTTGTTGCACTATTTTTTTTTACTGTTAAAAATAATGATTATTTGTGTTTCTTTCTAGAAGCAAAGAAAACAATTTTTGGTACTGATTTATCTTGAAATATTTTACACATTACGTCTACTGTACTCAAAACTTTTTAAGTTCTATAAAATTGATGCCAAGTTGCTTCAAAATCAGCCAGAGCAATGTCTTGTTGTGGTATATTCGCAATATTCGCAAGTCACTTCATTTCCAGCATTTAATTTCTTTTCCGATGTAACATCGAACATCGAAGAATAATGATATTATTTAGCCGCGATAATTCACTTTTATATATATACCTTATTTTTCTCCAAGAGCGTGACAAAATATCAACAAAGTCTTTAAAAAAAAATCTGTATATGATGCGACTGTGATCATACGAGAGTTAGAGAAAAGAATTATCACTTGCTTCCTGATTTCGATGAATGGAAGGCCTATCGATACATCGATGACATGATAACGACGATGATGAAGACGATGATGACGACATCATGGACTGCATACCGTTTCGACGACAAGAGATTGGGAGGTTGATGGCAGTAGATGTGCTATCAGTGAGCTTATTCGCTAGAGCATGCCCGGCGCTGTTGTTGTTCCTGCCGACGATCTCCGGAGCGTGATAAGCGGGCGAGAGCGGGTAGGAGGTCGACGGGAGAGCTGGTGGTAAGCACAGCTGCGGCTGGTTCATGAAGGTGAAAATCCGCCGCATCTCCTCCAGTGCGTTTGCCTGCATCAGGATATAATTCTTGGCGAGGAGAAGCGTCGCGATCTTCGAGAGTTTTCTCACCGACGGGCTGTGAGCGTACGGGATCACGCCTCGGAGATCGTCCAGGGCGTCATTAAGATCATGCATCCGACGACGCTCTCGCGCGTTGATGTTCAGACGAATCTCCTTCTGAACTCGTGGATCGCATTTCTTCGTCAAGTGCGGTTTCATAGTTTTCTTTCCCTTTGCTCCATCTCGATGTCCGTGATATTTCGTGGTCGACGATGTCGAGCTTGATCCTCTATCTGAACGCTCCTTGGAACGCTTAACCGGGTGATCGAAGTCGCTATCGTCGTCGCAATTCCACTCCGTATCCTGCATCTTCATGGTCGTTGACAACGCTTTGTTGAAGATCTCCGCGTTGCCGCAGTCGCTCATCATCCTCAAACACTGAAGAGCTCGTTGTCGAGGGTAGTCGATGTTCGAGGCTTCCTGATCGATGACCTGATTGGCAGGCTTGAAAGGCATCATTCCGATGTCGACGACTCTCTGATTTTCCATTTCAACAACGTGATGAAACAATTGGCTTTCACTTTTCACAAATCGAATTTCAGACTAAATCGAGCTCTCTCTTTTCTTTTTATTCCTTAAAAGTGTCACTTTTATTATGCTGATGAGAACAGACTTTCTGACGAATGATGTCCTGATCTGGTTCAACTTTTTTTCGGCCAATCTTCAAGCGTATCTTTACGAACAAATCTTTGTTTCGAAATAGGGTCACTTCTCACAAATCTACTGCAATCTTTGATCAGTTAATCCAACTTTGTTAAACGAATCTCCTTTTGCATAACGACACAGATACTCAAATATCCGCACAGCAGCAAAAATCAGTTCAATGGCTTGTCCAAAAGCAGTTCTTTCTCATCAATGACATCCCTCTCTTTAGGTCCATAAAAACCGATAAAAATCCAAATCAAATGGACATTACAGCGTCTGATATATCAAGAGTTGTACGATGGTATTTAGTGAAATCAAATTTGATTTTAATACGAGATGAACAATCCATCGGAGAGTCATTCGCGGCTACAGGATATCGAAATGTTTGAACGAAAATACGCAATGACAAAAATCGGCGTTATTTGGTCATCATCTTCATCCGTAATTGGTATAAGTACTTGAAATGTCAAGAGCGAGTAGAGGTGGGATCGGAAGCCGCGCAAATCTACGCGGTCAAATGATCACTTTGTGTCGTCTCGCTCTCTGATAAGTGGCTCTCGATCGCTTGAGTATCCTTAGCAAATCATCCCATGAGATGGGGGATGCTGCCCTGTACTCCAGACAAAATACCCCCTATCACACCGTCAACTCTCTAATAGTGCTCACTCACTGACGCACGAACAAACACTCCGCCGACTAGTTTTCTCTCCCCCCCCCCCCCCTCTCTCTCTCTCTCTCTCTCTCTATCTCACACCTCTCTTGGATTCTATCCGTCTGTCTTTCTCCACCTCATTCTTCCTTCGCCCTCTCTCTTCCTCTCACTCTCTCTCTATCTTTATATGTCATTCCCCTCTCTCTCTGTCTCTCTCCCTTTCTATCGCTATATATGTCTGTTCTCTTTGTCTACTATCTCCCCCCCCCCCCCTCGCTCATTATCTCTTTACGATACCACTGTAATTACATAACGATATAAATATCGTGATCGCCAAATAATATACCACATCAACCATTATTTATGATTAAAGTTGCTGTCTTAATTTTTAAAAGTGCTCAAGAATTCCTTCCCCTGCAAAGTACTTTTTTCACAACCTCAATGATTCTTTGGTTATTCGCCAAAAATGAGAAGGACGTAAAATTTGAAGTAAAAAATGTAAAGTCTTGATTTCTTCTGCTCTCAATTTTAGAGACATATTTCAAACCTTTTAAACTGATGGAACTTTTTAGAACCAAATAATAACCTCTATTCCACCTTTCTTTTTTTTTTAAACCAAAACCCAAATGAAGACGCAGCATGTATAGGCTATTCAAATATTTTAAACCTACAGGTTTATGCCCTTTATCATTACTTGTTTGCGTTTTTTTTGGCCAGTTTTTATTTCACTATACTTCCTATATCATGCAGTGTCATGTATATCATTTTAGATCGGTTTTGCGAGCTTGCATTCTAAATTTCTGTGCTTCAGCTGCAAAGCACTGCGAAATTGGGCTATTGTCCCATGCACCATCTATTGTCGTGATCGTTTGTTCGTCGCCATCCACAAGTGCTTGTGATGGAGAGAAGGACAGAGGGGAAAAAGATAGAAAAAGCGATGATGGATTGAGGGAGAGAAAGAAAACAATGCGAGAGAGAAAGGAGTGAGAGAGAATGAGAGATGGAGAGAGAGGGTTAGAGGGAGGAGAGAGGGAAAGAAAGGAGAAAAGAGAGGAGAGGAGAGAGAAAGAGAGAGAGAGAGCGAGAGAGAGAGAGGGAGAGATAGAGCGGGAGAGAAAGCAAGAAAGAACTATCAGGTATGATTCTACAACGGGCGAGGATGGTATGTAGAGAGAGAGAGAGACAGAGAGAGACAGAGAGAGAGCTCAAACACCAGGACTTAAAATTGATTAATCCCTGCTCGCCTGGCCAGGTAACCACGGGTGTCCAATAGGATTACGTTGCCGGTGTCGTCTGCAAGTTCAAGGCTTGTAAAATCAGGCGGGTCTTTGCATCTCTCTATGCTCGTCTGCCTAAATCAAACAAGAAAACCAATAGATATTGAGTCACAATTTCAGAGTATTGATGTCCTTTTCCAATCAAATAATGAACGGTGAGAGACAATTAAGGAATGGATAAAGAGTTTCGGGGGGGGGGGGGGGGGGGGGGTGTTCGCTCCCTGAACAGTGAATTGGAAAATCGTAGTTTAATCCGCGCACCGCTTTCCTTTCTGGCGAAGCCGACTTATATTGGAGTTATTTGGCGTATAAAGGCGTAATGTGATATACTTACTGTAATTATTAAACAAAAAGGAAAAAGAAATTCTGCGATATTGCTGGCCCCTTAAAACCAAAACTCCCCTCTCGTTTGTCAGTTAAATCTGTCTAACTGGAACTCACACTTGACTTATTTTTATACCGATGTTTATCCCAATCAAATTTCAGTGATCAAAGAGGACGATTCGATTAATCATTTGTTTCAGCTTAACCGCATTATGAATTCAAATTTTCATTCCACCATCTCCGTGATATTTTTATATTCTCTATAATGTCTATAAAAGTGATAAACCATGATAATGTTCTATTACATAAAACGTCTGAAAAAAGATAAACTAGGGCAAAACTACTATTACATTTATCATGTTTATTGTGGTTCAGTCACTTGACACCCCCTTATAATGCTATACGAATGTCGTTTAAAAAGGCATTTTATCTAGAGTTACCACTCTAGACCCACAGTCGTGTGGAATGAGCACCTGGCAGGATTTATTCCTTAAAATGGATCGGGCCTAGCTGTCTTGCACGCCGATGAAACCCTCGCAGTTGCACCTTGACCAAAGTTTCATAAGAATCCGAAAGTTATCCTACATCATTAGATGAAATATGTACAATCGAAAGAAATTCATAAAGAAAAAGTATACTGGGACAAAAAACAAAACATCAACAAAAACAACATAGCATTGGAAAAGTACATCAACTTTGTCAATCAATGTAAAATTGGAAAAAACAACAAACATACAATGCTATTTCTTCACTCAAGAAGATGTGCTTCCTCTTCCCACATTTGTGTATTTCCCCTTCAAATAGCTTCATAAACATGTACAAATTAAACTCTCTATTATGCATAGCCCTACACAATACACAATAGGGCCTATGGCGTCACAGTGGATAAAAGCTGTTGAGTGGTAAATAATCTCATACCACGGGCACATAGCATTGGAAAAGTACATCAACTTTGTCCTTTAAGTCGGATCAAGTTAGGGTCCATTATCTCATCTCGGTTTTTGTGTGTTTTGAACGTGTCAACGAGGTATTTTTGTAATCAGACGTCCAACCGGGATCGCATCTGGCCCTAGCTTTCCCGCCAAAATTGGTTTGGCGGTGCAGCCCGCAATCCGATGCATTTTATGTGGAGCTATCGAGAGCTGTATTTTCATGTCAGAAGTTAAGAATAATCCTTGATTTAAAGATAATGAAAATGATAATGGCTATATGAAGACGCAATCGAGGGTTTTAATCTCTTGACTGGAGGTGTGAATGTCGTCGGTTTGAGCCCCGGCCGCGCCCCTGTCTGACACTAATGTCCTTTGACAGTAATTTCCTCTCATGAGGTGAGGAAAAAAAGGGAGAATGAAAAAGAAAAGAACAAGGTCATGCGAATAAATGATTAAAAAATCAGAAGAAGAGGAAGATGATGGAGAAGAAAAACGAAAATAAGGAGAAGAATTATCTTTTTCTCTTATGACTATTCTTCATCTTCTTTAAATTTTGCTCATTGTAAAAATGTAACGGTTCTAATAAATTGCCCTTCTCGGTGATATGTGTGACATTATTTTGCATAGTTTTCTTGGCCTTGAGCGTATAAAGAAAACAGCGTATCCTATTCACTTAACTCGAGTCGGTATAGGTGACAGGCAAAACAAAAATGCAATTTAATCGGTGGTTGGGATTACGGTAATTGATGCATCATCTCCCAAAATGTTAGCAAAAAGAAGAGTGGAATTAATGTCACTTTTCAAGGGGAGGGGAGGGGTGCATCCCTTGACAATTTCCAACTGAGAGAAAAAAAATGAAATCTGACTTTTTATCTAACCGAGGAGATTCCTTCAGGATCATCAGATCGCACTCAACACCTCATATGTTGAGGATGTTGTTTTACAGATTTTGTGGGTTGGGAGATGACAAAGGGGCCATCTTCCTCTTTTATAATAAAAAGAATAAAATGTTAAAAATGGGCTATAAAATCCAATTTCAAACTTTGACAGAAGTTGAAATTGGGTTCACATATTTTGTTTAAAGATGTCAAACGGAGCAAAAATTGAACGCCATTTTTATATCAGGAATTGAAATCAAATCTGAAATAACTCCTAACAGCCAGATCAATAGAATATACCTGAAATTTATTCCCATGAATAAACAATGCTAGTAATAATTGGAAAATTATGGTCCAGGATTTGAAATCTCGGTATCACTCATGCAATTTCTTTTTGATATCTACATGGGCATTTTAGGCTATTAAGTATTATTATTTCATAAGGGAATTATTATCAACATTCATAATTAGAATCTAATCCCACTCTATACCATGTATTCATTTTAGTTTCTTGGCTGTTACAGAATCATCTGTAACCACTCTTTCCATCACTTTTAGAAATCAGAAAATGTAACTTATCAAATTCTATTTCCTATAATCATTTAGGATTCAAATAAGCACTTCGTTTTGGACATTTCTTGTAACGTTCTATTCTACGGGGTGATGTGATTTGCTAGCTTTTAAACAGGTCATAATATGTCTCTATATACTCTCGTATTATGCAAGAAAAAGTCAAGAGAGCGAAAGGTTGGGGAGCGGGGAGGGTAAAGGAGGGATGGTTGGAGGGAGGGAGAAGGGAGAGAAGAAAGAAAGGAGGGATATAAAGACTATTAGAGAGGGGTTTGGAGAGAAAGGGAGTATGATAAAAAGGAGAGGGGATCAAGCAGAACGAGTGACAAAAATAATAAAAGACAGTACAGTGGGTTAGAGGGTAAAGAAATATGGCAGAGATGAGAGAGAGAGAGAGAGAGAAAGAAAAAGAGAGAGAACGTGTGTGTGTGTGTGTGCGTGTGTGTGCGTTTGTTTAGCATTATGTCCGAGGACATTTTCGGACAGAGAACAAAAAAAAAATCATGACAACAATGGTCCTCGGAAGGCGGACAATAGTCCTCGAACGTCGAACAATGAATTTATGCCTTATTCCGTCGACTGTCCGAGGACGAGTAACAATAGAGGAACAATAGCTGTCCTCGGAAGTAAAGCCATGTAAACGTGTGTGTGTGTGTGTGTGTGTGAATGCATAGATATGGAAGAGTAGGGAGAAAGAGATGAAGAATTTCATGATCTCGTAGAAAAGAAAAGAATTGTTGAGCATATGGTAGAATTGAGACGAACGCATCTTGCAAGATCCATTACCGGCGCGATCCGGGCCAGCTATGCATCAGCGCCCCGTTCTCGGCGGGGTGCTTTACCTCGTTATTCATGCGCGATGCTCTCTTTCGGTGTCGGAGCTCTAAAAACACAATTTTTTCATATTCGAACCCATTATATCTTGAAATAACTTATTATTCTCCATCTCTGCGCTTTATGTCCCCCTAATCGATCAGTTGACCTATTCTTCTTTCATATTTGAAACGTGTCCCTTTGTTGACAGCCGAATCTTGTGTTCCTTGTGTTTGCTTTTTGTATTTTTTTTTTGGCTTGTTGGGGGAAAGCTGGTATCATTTTGGATAAGCATGATAAGCGGAAATAATAAAGGCCTACACAAGCCTATAAGTCCTTAGAGGTTCCCCAACTCTCTCTCTCTCTCCCTCTCTCTTTCTATCTCCCTCCCTCCACCCTCTCTCTATACTTTCTTATTTCTGTCCCTTTGTTTCCCCTCGATTTCTATTCTCTCTCTCTCTCTCTCTCCCTTCTTTTCTCTCTCCCTCTCTCTTTCTGTATCTCACCCTCACTTTCTATTTTCACTTGGAATGTAAGCCATTCTGCTTCAAAATAATCTGCATGCGTCTCACCACTAAATATATATTCTCAGATTTTCAATTCGAAGGGAGTAGAATTCATTATACATTCATATAAGTCATAATCATGATTATGCAAAACAGGTGAACACAATGCCAACACAATATTTACAGCAAACCACAAATATATTTCATTTTTCTTCTTAGACTGAGCACAGTGCGTCTTAAAACGAGCCATCAAAACTAGCATGTCACCATTTCGATGTATGCCAATAAGTGCTGTCCAATTGATTTTACGGGCACACGTTTTGACTGGTGAGATGAGAGCTTTTTAATTCACTTTATTCATTTTTGGTTCATTCATTGGTATATGGAAATAATAACTTAGTATCTACAAAGCCATTTTGACCATAATTGAGTAACGTAATACATGGCAAATATAATAGTGTAAACATAATCATGAATCTTAAGTATTTAACCAACACCGCCATCTTAAAATGGCACATTCATGGGGAAAAAAGTTGCTGTAAACAAAAGCACAATAATAAGAGAAATGGATCAGTGAAAGTTTGAGAAAAATCCGACAACCAATAAGAGAGTTGTGAATTTTTAAAATTCTATAGAAATCTTAAATTGGCAACTCCGGGTCATGTGACTGTGATATCCTGTGATGTCATGGATTCATTTCTCTATACATTTGTTTTTGTACACAAAAATAACCCCAAATATCCCTTTTTTCTCGAAATAGTAAAGGAATAGAGTTAGTTTAAACAATCATGACAATAGGAAATGCCAAAACATTCCACCCTTAATAATGCCGCGAGCATAGGAATAAGGAAGATGTTTTACACAAAAAATGAAATTTTAATAATTTTTTAATATACAAATATCATTTTTTTTTTTTTTTTTTTTTTTTGGGGGGGGGGGAGAGGTCATTTTAAAGAAAGAATAATTATGTTTGATATAATTTTTGTTTTGTAGCATGCTTTACTGTATTCATTCAGTACAAATGAAAAATCATACATCTTCATTTTTAGTTCAGGTACATAACATAATAAGTAAAGGACGTTATACAGTCTTCAGTAATACATAATATAATCAAATACAAATGTATAGTACATAGCGCAATCAAAATTAATTATACTGAATGAATATTATAAATCAAAGCCTCCCCCCTCTCCATACAAACTATAATATTAGTGATACGATATCGATATTTATTTTTAAAAAAATCAAAAAAAAAAAAAATCGAGTGATCACTGACGTCACTCCCTTGGGGAGTGAAATAGAGTGAAACTCCCTCCACTCTTTTCCTCTGAGAGAGCACTCGATAGTCACTCGATATTCACTCCTAAACAAGTGATCACTGCCGTCATTCACTCTCTCTTTTTAGAGAGTATGATATGATATGATAATGGTAGTTGACATGTTAAGGTGATATCATATATGATTATGATACAAAAGGTGATATGATATGATGTGATTTTAAATGATAATGATAGATGATATGATATATGTTATTTGATGTGATTATGATATCTGATATGATATGAGATATAATATGATATGATATGATATGTGGTATACGATACAGATTAACAAATTTTAGTACAAATTCCACGTGAGCGATCACCCTTTGTATAATAGTCTGGACAACTGGTCGCCGGAAAACGACACTCTATGACAATAAATCCCCCAAACAACGTCTACAACTTTATTTAATTACCGCTATAGGTAGCTGTCCGAGGATAATTGGGAAGATTTTAAGGGGTATTTGTTGTCTTAAAAGTAGTTTTCCTCGGGAAGGGGTACGTTTTTCGAAGTACTGTAATACAATATAGTCATGGGGTAGGAGTCCTGATAGGAACCTAATGCAATGTCGCCATCTATCGACATACATTTTTTTCCCAAGAGGATCTTAAAACGGCATTATCGGTTTTTCCCCGGAACTGGGGACTATTAATGTGCAGAGAAAAATAATATTTAAATAATTTTCTTAAAACAAATGAATAAAAAACAGGGTTTACACTCTATAAATTTAACTTGACCACCCTTTGAGAAAATCCCAAGGAAATCAGTGAAATGGCAGGAATCACGCCATTCAGGAGCAGTGAGCCGTTTTAAGATCCTCTTGGGAAAAAAAGTGCACATGAATGATATAACAAGTTTCAAGCGAACATATTTAGTGCCAAAAATAACAACTTTGGTTGGCTATAATTTCTTGACTGGCCGCGTGTGACCACTACTTTGGTTTGCTATATTTCCTAGAGCCATCTTTCACGATGAAAATGAGAGTATCAGTATTGTTCATGTGTGTGTGTGTGTGTGCACAGAACTGTGTATAGCTATATTTCCGAGGACAAGTATTGTTCATGTATTGTTCCTCCGTCCTCGGAGTGAAAGTGTGCGTGTGTGTGTGTTGTGTGTCACTGCGTGTCGGTGTGTTTATGCCTGTATGTGCCTTTTCGCATATGTCTGAATGTATTTCATCACCTTCAGGCAGGGTTGGCCAATTCAAATAAATCCATTTAAATTATTAATTTAAATCGCGATTTGAATCAACTTAAAAAAAAATCTTTGAATAGAAAATAAAGAATAACACTCAAAGTTCAAAACAACGAAAAAGATAAGAATGTATTTGCATTGTTTTACTTTCTCTTTTGTTATTTTTTAAATCAGAATTGATACTTCTATTAAAAAATCGCCAACCATGCCTCCAGAAAAACACCACGCACATACGAGCGCACACGCTCTTACATACATTGATTTGTGGGGAACTTTATTGTTTTCTCCTATTGTATTTTATACCCCACAAGCACTTCTATTGTATTTTGTACCCCACAGGCATGGCGGAATAAAAGCCATCATTGCGCTCTTTTGTTCTCTGTACCCCACAACTGTATGTATGTAACAGCACGCACCCACGCACGCACACACATACACACACACAGTCTTGTATTGCTTTATTTCCGAGGACAAGTATTGTACCTCTATTGTTCCTCCGTCCTCGGACAGTCGACGGAATAAGGCACAAATTCATTGTTCGACGTTCGAGGACTATTGTCCGGCTTCCGAGGACCATTGTTCTCATGATTATTGTTTTGTTCTCTGTCCGAAAATGTTCTCGGACATACGGCTAAACACGCCCACACGCACACACACATATACAGCTAAAAAATATTAAACAAATTATTAAACATAGGTTTAAGATGGACACCATACGTTGCTTGGGCAAACTCACGGAAAATAATGTGCGTCAGAGTGTGTTCAGCAAAAGAATATATACATGCGGCTCAGTTGGTACTTCTGTTGGTACGAAACAGAAAATGATTATCAGTGATACGGGGTATATTTCAGCACTTTCCACCTTTGCATTCTTAGGAACGTTGTACATATTCTTATTAAGTGGATATTCATGAAACTAGATTAGTTGAAATATTTTCTGTTGCAATCAGTGGGAGGTTCATGCCATTTTCTTTTTTCTGCTATGATTTTCTTTGACGAAGTAAAGCCCGGAGCAATTCTCGCCGGAACACCCATCATTATTGGGTTTTCGTAACTATTTGTAAAACCATTCATGGGTAGCATGTCTATTTTGTTATTCTACTCTTCTCGCATAAAAATATAAATGATTTCTACAACTTTAAGAACCTCTTGATGGATGAAAATTACATTTTCACAAGATCAATTTCTTTTATTTCCGTCTCCACCGTGATAACTGTTACGTCAGCAACTCATATTTCTTTTGCATTTCGCCTCTTTAGCAGCACCTTGATGAGAATGACGTTGGCGAAGAAGGAGACTTCAGCACACCCGATGACAAAGAATACCTTGGTATACGAATGGATGGTGTCAACCAGAGTTCCTGTAGATGTAATCAAAGTAATAGCAAACCGCCAAACCGACAGTCTGATTACACAGTCTATATTACTAGATTTCTGCTTAATCTCTACACTTTTGAGGGATTGAAAGACGAATAAACGAAAAATGAAAACAGAAAATAATGATTTGCAGTAATTATATATATATATATATATATATATTATAATTGTAAGGAAATAACATATACAACAGCTTTGGCAAGTCTCGTGGAAATAAATACAATGTGAAAGGAAATGAGAGAATAATGGTTGCGTAACTTAAATCAAAGTTCCCCAGAGCTGACCTCCCTTTTTTGAATTTTTTGCAAAGGTTGAAAAAATGTCTCCGCCGGGAATCGAACCCGGGTCGTTGGTTTAGAACGCCAATACCACTAGACCACGGAGACGGGTCAGTGGTTCGGCGACACGCGGCTTGTCTTTGTTCAAAACTCACCTGCCCCCGACAAAGCAATTAATTAATAAGGTTGAAGATTTGTCAATCTGTCGGTCAGTTGAATCTGGTGTCGCCGAACCACTGACCCGTCTCCGTGGTCTAGTGGTGTTAAGGCATTGGCGTTCTAAGCCAACGACCCGGGTTCGATTCCCGGCGGAGACATTTTTTCAACCTTTGCCAAAAATTAAAAAAAAAAAAGGGAGGTCAGCTCTGGGGAACTTTGATTTAAGTTACGTAACCATTATTCTCTCATTTCCTTTCACATTATATATATATATATATATATATATATATATATATATATATATCACGCTAAGGATTTGGGGCCTTTTTTTTGTTCAAATAGTTCTTAGAGTGGTAGGAGGCACTTCTTTAGGGCTGACGTGCCGACCATTTTTCATAAATTCATTTTTAAACATTGAATTTCCGGAGGGAGTAATAATTCTGCCAACCCATGAAACTGGTTTGTAGCTTCATGCCCAATCCATACCCTTTACCTATAAAGGGGAGAAACCTCAATTGGTCTATTGTCAAGAACAGCGTGACGTGTGCCCTACATAGGCATATATCAACATGCTGTTGTGTGTATACACGTTCAATGTCTACTCGACGGCGCAAACGCAGTACATGTATGGCTTCAATGTATACGGCGCATCAACACACGTGTTATTCATTAGTACAGCGCACGTGTATTTCTACATGTACTGCATGTACTATGTTTCACTCATAGAGTTAATACATCATTAATTTTGTAGCTTCATGGTTACGGGGAGGGATTTCTCATTGAGGCCGGTACATCAGGCATCATTTAGTACAAGAAAAACGGGGGAAAAAAGCGCATAACCCGGGTTACGCGTTTAGGATATTAAAAAAGGCAAGCAAAAATCAAGAAAAAGGGTATCAAATTCAGAGATGATAAGAAGAAGATCCGCATTTTTTTTAACGGTTCCTCTCAGTTGGCTAAATAGAGGTCTATGATGATGCTGTAATCCTCAAATAGGTATAGGATGTAGAATACCAAGCAAGATATAAATTCGCCATTAAAATGGTATAAAAGTCAGAAATAGAGGGTTTCCCTGTTTAGGGTAGCAAAACCTGCCCCTGCTGCAATATGCTTTTTAATTTAAGCGGATGATGTACAGGTGTCAATGAGACATCCCCCGGTAGCAGTCGTCGCGATCGATTCAGGTGCCTGTAAACTTTTTGCCTTTTATTTGTAAAATTTCGGCTCCTTTGGAAGTTTGATTAGTGTAAGAATTCATTACTTTATAAACTGAACTTTCAATTATAATTTTTAATTTCCTCTTCCTTTTTCCTTTTTCTTTTTTTTTTTTTTTTTTTTTTGGGGGGGGGGGCTGTTTCTTAGTTGAACTTAATGCTTTCTGCGCTTCAGTTTTTTTTTTTCGATGAGACAAGGTGAAGGGAAGGAAAACTGGTAGAATGTAAAAAAGGGGGGATTTCGGCCACTAATGCATATTTAAGGACTCTTTATTTAAATTTAATCTATGTTAATACTTTTTACTCATATCATGGAAGCATATAGGCCTACTAGGGGAAAATTCCTTTTGCGACAGCCACCAAAAATGAAAACAATACATAGGGTTGGGTTGGTTTAGTGTTTAGGGTTTACCTAACCGCACATTTGGGTGGCTGTCGCATAAATCATTCCTATTATCAACAACTAAATTGACATGAATGGGGAGAATGGCCCTCATAACGTTGGAAACTAGTCATTTTATATCGCCTCAAATATATTATTCATTCCCTTATAGTCAGTGGCGTAGACACGAACACGCTTTCTAATGTTAGTGGGGGATGATGAATAGATCAACCCCCCCCCCCAACTAACAATGGATAATTATGCGCGTATATATATATATATATATATACCCTATATATATATATATACAATGTATATATATACGAACAAAAGCAGCCCGTAGACATCCACGGGCGTTATCTATGTTTATGATCAATCAGCGTATATATGTCACGTATATATGTCACAATAATCAAGTGAATAAAAAAAAAGTCGGGTAAAGTTATATTTTTACCAAGAAGTATAACATGTGAGTATGTGTTATTTATCCAAAGCTTGCATGAGTTCTGAAGAAAATACATTTTCATCTTGATGAAGACAAAATGATATGGATATAATTATGTTCGAGTAGAATATCCATGCATAGACCTAGAGGGAGCGATTTGATCTTGCCATGTTTCTGTGGTTTAATACTCAGAGAAATTAAGGCCATGAAAACATTACGTGCATAATTAGCGGTACTTCCCTTGTACAGAATGCAAATATGAGGGAAAAAATAATTTATTATCATTTTCTTTTCAGGGGGATTATGGTCTTGGGAGGACCGACGGATTGACTTTTCTCTACTACCATCCCGTCACCCCCAGCGCGAGGGGAGACGGCAGTAATATCCTATACGTATCCATATCATAGTGGAAATATTTTCGAAGGAAATTTTGGTTGGTTTGGTTGTGGGGGAGGGGCTCATTCTTTACACCGTGGCAACCGATATTCCTAAGTGACGTGATCTCCTACACCTCCCCTCCACCGATTGATGTCTACAGATCGGTTTAGTCTGTCATAAGGGAATGAATAATATATTTGATGCGATATACAACTAGAGCACTCGGAGGGGGGACCGATCCGAGTACATGTATCCCCGAACCCGTCACCCATCCCCCATTTGAATCAATGTTGTGACTTAAATTGATAAAGTGGCAATTTGGGACCTCGGGTATCACTGCTGACAAAAATGACCTTTTTGTACTTTTGTCATTTTTTAGTTGTTTTGAAATTGAAGGAGATCCGACAAAAACTGCAGCCGGTAGAGCACTCACAAGAAAGTCTTTACTATTTCTTTAAAAATATATGGTTACCATGGCAACGATGTCAACTTCGCCCCCATCAAACACAATAGGCATCTTCATCTTACTATAATACACCTCCATGCAAAATTTGAAGGTGATCCGACAAAAACTGCAGCCGGTAGAGCGCTCTCAAGAAAATCTTTACTATTTCTTTAAAAATATATGGTTACCATGGCAAGAATGTCAACTCTGCCCACATCAAACACAATAGGCATCTTCATCTTACTATAATACACCTCCATGCAAAATTTGAAGGTGATCCGACAAAAACTGCAGCCGGTAGAGCGCTCACAAGAAAATCTTTACCATTTCTTTTAAAAATATGGTTACCATGGCAACAATGTCGACTCCGCCCACACCAAAAACAATAGGCGTCTTCATCTTACCATAATGCACCTCCATACGAAATTTGAAGGTGATCCGACAAGGACTGCAGCCGGTAGAGCGCTCACAAGAAAATCTTTACCATTTCTTTAAAAATATGGTTACCATGGCAACCATGACTCCGCCCACAACAAAAAACAATAGGCTTCTTCATCTTACCATAATGCACGTCCATGTGAAATTTGAAGGTGATCCGACAAAAACTGCAGCCAGTAGAGCGCTCACAAGAAAATCTCTGCGGCGGACGCGGACGCGGCGCGACGATGCCAAATCCATAGTATCCCCGAACATTATAGTTCAGGGGGTACAATAACACGTTTCCAACGGTATGAAGGCCATTTTCCCCATTCATGTCACTTTATTTTGTTGATAATAGGAATGACTTATGCGACAACCACCCAAGTGTGCGGTTACGTAAACCCTAAACTCTAAACCCTAACCCCAACCCTTACCCTATACATTGTTTTCATTTCGGGAGGCTGTCGCAAAAGGAAGTTTACCCTAGTATATGCTTCCATGATATAAGTAAAAAGTAGACATAAATTAAATTGAAAATAAAGAGTCCTAAAATATGAAGTGGCAAAAATCCCCTCCTTTTTTTTAAAACATTTATCAGTTGCATGTTCAACCCCTTCACCCTGTCTCATCGAACATCATCCCCCAGATAAAAGAAATTGTAGCACAGAAAGAATTAAGTTCAAGAAACCGCCAACCCCCCCCCCCCCCCCCAAAAAAAAAAAAAACAAAAACAAAACAAAAACAAAACCAAAAAAAAACTGTTTAAAGTTCAATTTAGAAAGTAATGGCATGCTTACATAAATCGGACTCACAAATAAGAGGCAGAAAAGTTCACGGGCACCTGAATCGCCCCGGGGTTGTCTCATTGAGACTTGTACATTATCCGCGTAAATCACTTGCTGAATTAAAAAGCCGATTGAAGTAGGGGCAGATTTTGGGAAAACCCGTCTATCCCCTATTTTTATACCATTAACGGCCCTTTTAAATATTGCTTCTTATTTTACATCCTATTTAGGCCTATATCATCATCATAGACATCTTTTTAGCCAAAAAGGAACCGTAAAAGAAATTTAAACTAATTAGGAACACATTACGGAACTATCCCCTCCCCCCTCCTTCCTTCTTCTTATAAGTCTCTGTATTTGATACACTTTTTCTTGATTTTTTTTCTTTTTTTAATACCGTAAACGCGTAACTCGGGTTATGCGCCTTGCTGAAAAGGTACACTTTTTATCCGTTTTCACGTGGATGATGTACCGTACCGGCCTCAATGAGACACGCCCCCCCCCCCCCCCCCCCCCCCGGCGACCGCCGTGAAAAACACGTCACGCAGTTCTTTGGCAATACACCAATTGAGGTTCTCCCCTTCACAGAGGGTATGGATTGGGCATGAAGCTACAAACAAGCATCATGGGTTGGCAGAATTATTACTCCCTCCGGAAATTCAATGTTTAAAATGAATTTACGAAATATGGACGGCACGTCAGCGCTTAAAAGGTGCCTCCAAACCCTCTAAAAACCATTCCCCGCCCGTGGGTACCAAAAGCCAGGGAATGCGCCTATTCGAACCCTCCCCCCCCCAAAAAAAAAAAAATAATAATAAATAAAATAAGGCCCCGAAGCCTTAGTGTAATATATATATATATGCATACACAGAGCACTTGTCAAAATTTATTAGAACATGTTCTAAACTCAAATTTATTGTTTAAAAATAGTAATTTATTACCACAATTTCTGGTTCATGAATAAGGAAAGTGTGTATTTCAAGACTATAAGGTAGCCCTAGACTATCATGATGTCCAGTGTAAGCAAGTTGATTGTAAAGTAATTCTCTGTGATGTATTTCGTTAGTAAATTTCTGCGTTCATTATTTCTTTTGTTATGAATCCTATCAAATCCCGAGAAAAAAGTATATTCAAACGAACTTTCCGGGGGTGTTTTTTAAATCTTTCACCCGGAGATTTCATTAAAAAGGGGGTGTTTTTCTTTCTCTCTCTCTCTCTCTCTCTTCGACACCTGAGAAATTAAAAAAGGGGGGGTTATGAAACTATTATGTCATGAGATTTTCATTTTTGTTTGGTTTCTTATGACTGCATTGAGTTCTGAGATACCATTTTGAACATAAAAAACATCTCTTCCAATGTATTGTAATGACAGCTTACTTGGGAGGGGGGGGGGGGGGGGGTTGGTTGGTGTCTGTCCTGAGATATGGGGTTGGAATGAGAGCTTACCTGAGATAGGGGGTACATTGAGCAGTGTTCTGAATTTAGGGGGGTCTCCAAGGCAGGAAAAGCCCGCGCAAAGCCCGTGATAGGGGGGTTCAGAATTTTTGGCAGCCCTGAGATAGCGTGGGGGGGGGGGGGGGTGCTTTCAAAGGAGGGAACAAGCATACGCGTACCCTAAATAATACTGAGTGGGGGTGGGGGGGGGGGGGTAGAATCTCCTCTTTCTCGAAAAAAATCTTGTAAATTCTTCACACTAAACTTCTCAAAAGACAGTAAGGAAGCCATCAAAATAAAATCAAAAGTTGAGCAAGGTAATCGTAGACTAATAGTGAAAATACAAATGAACTAAAAAATACGAGGTAACGGAAATCGACGCGGAGCAATACCAAAAGCACAAATCCAATATGGCAGTATGTCAAAGCTTGGCCAACCTGGTTTTACGTCATCGCCTCGTATCGACGAAACTGGGCTCAAGTATTGGGGCATTTTAGCAGGTGTTTTAACAATTTTGACCGGTACTTGTATATGTATATATTATATATATATATATATATAGTGGTTAAGGCATTGGCGTTCTAAGCCAACGACCCGGGTTCGATTCCCGGCGGAGACATTTTTTCAGCCTTTGCAAAAATTTCAAAAAGGGAGGACAGCTCTGGGGAACTTTGATTGAGCTACGCAACGTTATTCTCGCAATTTCTTTCACATTTGTATTTATTTCCACGAGATTTGCCAAAGCTGTTGTATATGTTATTTCCTTACACTTGTTAATAATTATTCTAATGTATACATGTATTCAAAGCATTCGCTTGGATCCAGCTGAGGCACGCGGCTTGTCTTTGTTCAAAACTCACCTGCCCCCGACAAAGGAATTAATTAATAAGGTTGAGGATTTGTCAATCTGTCGGTCAATTGAATCTGGTGTCGCGCCGAAACCACTAACCCGTCTCCGTGGTCTAGTGGTTAAGGCATTGGCGTTCTAAGCCAACGACCCGGGTTCGATTCCCGGCGGAGACATTTTTTCAGCCTTTGCAAAAATTTCAAAAGGGAGGACAGCTCTGGGAACTTTGATTGAGCTACGCAACGTTATTCTCGCAATTTCTTTCACATTTGTATTTATTTCCACGAGATTTGCCAAAGCTGTTGTATATGTTATTTCCTTACACTTGTTAATAATTATTCTAATGTATACATGTATTCAAAGCATTCGCTTGGATCCAGCTGAGGCACGCGGCTTGTCTTTGTTCAAAACTCACCTGCCCCCGACAAAGGAATTAATTAATAAGTTGAGGATTTGTCAATCTGTCGGTCAATTGAATCTGGTGTCGCCGAAACCACTAACCCGTCTCCGTGGTCTAGTGGTTAAGGCATTGGCGTTCTAAGCCAACGACCCGGGTTCGATTCCCGGCGGAGACATTTTTTCAGCCTTTGCAAAAATTTCAAAAAGGGAGGACAGCTCTGGGGAACTTTGATTGAGCTACGCAACGTTATTCTCGCAATTTCTTTCACATTTGTATTTATTTCCACGAGATTTGCCAAAGCTGTTGTATATGTTATTTCCTTACACTTGTTAATAATTATTCTAATGTATACATGTATTCAAAGCATTCGCTTGGATCCAGCTGAGGCACGCGGCTTGTCTTTGTTCAAAACTCACCTGCCCCCGACAAAGGAATTAATTAATAAGGTTGAGGATTTGTCAATCTGTCGGTCATTGAATCTGGTGTCGCCGAAACCACTAACCCGTCTCCGTGGTCTAGTGGTTAAGGCATTGGCGTTCTAAGCCAACGACCCGGGTTCGATTCCCGGCGGAGACATTTTTTCAGCCTTTGCAAAAATTTCAAAAAGGGAGGACAGCTCTGGGGAACTTTGATTGAGCTACGCAACGTTATTCTCGCAATTTCTTTCACATATATATATATATATATATATATATATTTCCCTGGATTCCACATTTGGAGACACGGCTTTGTCATTTCAATTGTTCCGCGTGTCTCCCAACTGCGGTTCGTGTCTCCCTAATGTGGTGGTCTGTATTGTGACGGAATAAACTGCATTGTTACGTGTCTCCCAAACTTGGGGTATGAATAATTTTGAGGACGACCGTATAATTTTGAGGACGACTGTATATATATACAGTCGTCCTCAAAATTATTCATACCCCTTGGAAAATTGGAGATTTTTGCCTTTTTTGCAAAAATGAAAGGGGAACTGGATTTACTTGCACATCACTTAAATACATTTAGTTACCATCTGCATATGAATGCCGTTTCTGGTTTCACTTATTTGCATAACAATAGAAAAAGTGACTTATCCAAATTTGGTGCTGTTCAAAATTATTCATACCCTTGGTGATTCATTGACTTTCCTGATCATTATTAATCAAATCCTTTGTGATTAAAGCTTGTATTCATTACACTGTCCCATGCTTCTGGAGGTGTCTACTGAGATAGCAGGCCAATACCTGGTACCAATCCCTTAATTTCTTTGAGGATGCTGTCCAGAGGTGCCTTCACCTGGTCTTCAAAGCATTCCTTGGATTAAAAGGAGATTTAATGTATACAAGGGGTGTAGTTGATTTAATGGTTACGAGAACATGATACTGCTATTTTCGGTTCTAGCTAGGACTCCTACCCCCTGGACAACCACCCCCGGATAACTACCCCCCAGACAACTACCCCCTAGGACAACTACCCCCTAGGACAACTACCCCCAGGACAACTACCCCCCGGACAACCACCCCCGGACAACCACCCCCTGGACAACTACCCCCGGACAACCACCCCCTGGACAACTACCCCCAGACAACTACCCCCTAAGACAACTACCCCCAGGGCAACTACCCCCGGACAACTACCCCCAGACAACCACCCCTAGGACAATTACCCCCAGGGGGGGGGGGGGGGTGACCAACAATCAGTAAGGATATAATGAGTATCCGTTTTGGAAATTTGGTTATAAATAGGATTTTGGTGCATTATTATGATAAAATTCACCTCACCACGGGAGTTAAATGTGTCTATACCCATGATCACGGGGGCGGGGGGAGGGAGATTTCCGCTGGTGTTACATTTTTGTTTTAAAAGTTGGGTGTTTAAACTCGGTGTTTGATGGTGTATTGTACAGTTGAATTTCTCATCCATCTCATCCATCTTAACATATACCCCATACTATTTTTTTAAAATCGACCAACCACAATGCTAGTTTCCTTTAATACTCGATTGGCTGGTAGCTTTGTAACAAGTTGCATAATTGTAAAGTGCGTGAGGGAGAGGGGTGGGGGTGTGTGACAAACGGCTGGAATATTTGTTTTCCTTCCCGCCCCCCTTAATTGTTGATCATGCAGAACATCTAATAGAGAGTTGATATTGCACATGGGAATACCTGCCTTCATGCATTGAAGAAAAAACACCAAAAAGCAACAAACCAAAAAAAAAAAAAAAAAATTAAACAATTCTTTTGAAATGATAGTATATATAAACTATTTTTTTTTTGTTTCTTTTTAACGTGATAAACTAAGTTTTATTGTTGGAAGTTGGAGGAGGAACAATTAAGCGAGCAAGCATGAGTGAAAACAAACACTTCTCTTTTAATAAAATTTGGTATATTATCTGGGCTTTATTGTTGCAGGTCCGGGCAGAAATTTTGCTAAAGGCCACATTAATTCTATTTTGGCGAGCGAGCGTAGCGAACGAGCACAATCTTGTTCAATGTGATGTTAAGTCCAATTTGGGGTACTTTTCCAAGAGGGTGGTTGTCCTGGGGTAGTTGTCCGGGGGCTATATTTTTTCTGTCAGGACTTGAGCCACCCGACGAGAGAGGGCAGTATTTGAGAGTCAAGAGGGGTGACAATACGGTTTATTCCGTCAAGACTAGTCGGCATGAATATTCATAAAAAACAAATTGTAGGGATATAATAAAATGAGCGAACCAGTCACGAAGTTCCTTGTGTGGCGCATTCGGATTCACGTTGTGCTCGTCATGAAGGAATCACGAGTTCGAGCCTCGGCAGGCTAAGGGGTGTTAGAATTTAGGAAAGTATCAGTGACAAAATTTTCTCTTGCTGAAATAAAGTAAGGTGAAACTGAGAGAAAATACAAGTCTTAAAGTTGTAGTCTCAAAGTCTCCAAAACGGGGCTTCTTGACGCTCAAATACTGCCCTTTCTTGTCAGTGGCGCAAATCCTTACAGAAAAAATACGCGTCTGGGGGTAGTCGTCTTAGGGGTGGTTGTCCGGGGGTAGTTGTCCTGGGGGTAGTTGTCCTAGGGGGTGGTTGTCCGGGGGTAGTTGTCCTAGGGGGTGGTTGTCCGGGGGGTAGTTGTCCGGGGGTAGTTGTCCTGGGGTAGTTGTCCTAGGGGTGGTTGTCCGGGGGGTAGTTGTCCAGGGGGTAGTTGTTCGGGGGTAGTTGTCCTGGGGGTAGTTGTCCTAGGGGGTAGTTGTCCTAGGGGTAGTTGTCCTGGGGGGTAGCTATCCGGGGGGTAGTTGTCCTAGAGGGTGGTTGTCCTAGGGGGTAGTTGTCTGGGGGGTAGTTATCCGGGGGGTACTTGTCCTAGGGGGGTAGTCGTCCTAGAGGGTGGTTGCCCTAGGGGGTAGTTGTCCTAGGGGGTAGTTATCCTAGAGGGTGGTTATCCTAGGGGTGGTTATCCGGGGGGTGGTTGTCCAGGGGGTAGGTGTCCGGATACGGCTATTTTCATTCAGTATTCTGCTAATTTGATGAAAATTTTACTCTGAAGACGAAGTGAAACA
Source organism: Heliocidaris erythrogramma (assembly GCA_025617745.1). Classification (NCBI taxonomy): domain Eukaryota; kingdom Metazoa; phylum Echinodermata; class Echinoidea; order Camarodonta; family Echinometridae; genus Heliocidaris; species Heliocidaris erythrogramma. The sequence continues at coordinate 32,917,261 of CM046862.1, read as the reverse complement.
CTCTTCCTGGAGAGACCTTCCCTGGAGCCCTTCTCTGTTGCACTGTCTGAGAGTGAGTTTTCCCTCATACTTTTTCTCCATTCTCATTAAGAAAGTTTAGGAAGGCCATGATAGATGTCTAAATGTTAGTTGGTGCCATTTTAAGCAGTTTGTTCAGTTACACAAACTGACACACTTGGATATGGACACCTGCTATAAGGTCCTTCACAAGTGGGTACTCTGGTGAAGTTTAAATACTCTCTTTATTTTCCTGTGTGCCGTGTAAAGTGGTAACATTTTTTGCTCTGCAGCTGGTACCATTGAGGGAATATGGTATAAATTTAGTGCCCAGTGATATCAAGGCTTGTACCCACCATACCAAGGATAGTATCAAAGATATCAAATTGGCACAATAAAAAGTCAATTTGGGATGTGTAAGGTGCTAACAGGATACATACTGTAATCAATGGTGACCTGGCATCAGGGTCATGAAGTGACTTAAACATTACTAACATGGCCTTTCTGAGCACTCTAAATGAGAATGGAACCAAATAATGAGGGCGAACCCCATCTAAGACAGTGCAACAGGGAAGGGCTCTATGGAAGGTCTCTCCAGGAAGAGTGTTTTACTTCCTCGTAAGCGCACAATTAACATTAACGTAAATGAAAGACTGAATGAAAATATTAATATCATAGTCCCGTAACCACAAAATCAATAACTAAACCCCATGTATACATTAAATCTCCTTTAAATCCAAGGAATTCCTTGAATACCAGGTGAAGGCATCTCTGCAAATCCTCAAGGAAATTAAACCATTGGATACCAGGTATTGGCCTGCAATCTCAGTAGAGACCTCCACAGACACTGTGACAGTGTACTGAAAAGTTACAAGGTTTAATCACATATGATTTGATTCACGTTGATCGACAAAGTCAATAAATCACCAAGGGTATGAATAATTTTTAACATCACCAAATTTGGATAACTTACTTTTATTATTGTTATGCAAATGAGTTGAAACCAGAAACGGCATTCATTTGTAGATGATAACTAAATATATTCAAGTGATGTGCAAGTAAATCCAGTTCCCCTTTTATTTTTGCAAAAAATGCAAAAATCTCCAATTTTCCAAGGGGTATGAATAATTTTGAGGACAACTGTATATATGTGACCCTCCACCACAAAACGACCAATAAGTCGCAATGGGAGTTTTAGAGTAAACAGCTGAAAAAGGTGGTTTGGGTGGAAATTTTGATTCTAACTTTTTTGTATTTTCTGAAAGTTCATTTATTAACCTACCATCTGACAAAATTTCAGGTTAAAATACCTTGTTGAAATATGTTTTTACTCTTATTCAAAATGACCATGTTTTCTTGCTGGGGTTGTACTTCACATCGCTTTTCTGGTGTAGCTTAAAAACTATGCACTGTCTGATATTCAAAATCTAAAAAAACATAGAAATATATCTATTCTGAAGGCATGGGAAGTTTCAACCCAATCCAATTAGTACTTCAAAGTGTATGCGAGGGAGTTTTGACTCAACCTTTTGTGCAACAAACAATAGGACACGGCTTAGGCGCTCTTAAACGGTCACTCTTCTTTAGAGCCTGTTTTTTTCTATTGTTTTGGTCATTGGCCTGTCTGACACGTTGACATTCACATTTTAATTTACAAGTCCATAGTGCTTAGTCCATACAAGACAAGTTATATATCATTTTAAAGCTTAGAATCTAAGCTTTCAAACTGTGTTGAAATTTTAAAAACCTAAATTTCCGACTTATTGGTCGTTTTGTGGTGGAGGGTCACATATATGTGTGTGGGTGTGTGGGTGTGTGTGTGTGTGTGTGCATGGAAATACCTGTAATAAAACCAGCAGAGGTGAGTCCAACACCGAAGACCAAACAATTGAGTGATAAAGAGAAATTGAAGTTGCTTTCATGCACCAACAATGATTTCAGCATCGCCGTTGTCGATGAATCCTGTACGTAAAAGCACAATCCTTGAACAAAAGCCAGACAAGCACGGATGGCGAAGGTCTCACTAACGCCATCCAGGAAGAACATAGTGGCACAAATCGGACCAAAGACGATGTAGGCAGAAAATATGTCCACTTTCTTAGCCAGTAGGATTACCGTGATTGTTCGCCCTACGAACCCACCGATTCCAGCAACTGATGACAGAAAGACAGCTTTCGATTGAGCGATGCCTAACTGCTCAGCATGAGGCACTAGAAAAAGTATCCATGACTTCGTTGCGTATGAGCTAAATAAAATTACTGGCAGGCTAAATAGGTGCAGAGGCTCTTTGAGTATAGATTTGCGGCATGTTTCTAAGATTGAATTAAATGAGCAAGTGTCGTCTCTCTCGCTTGCAGCTTGATCCTTCTTTGAAGCATCATCATCAGTATCATCAGAATCACGAATCAATGGGTGATGCTCGTCAGTCTGCCAGCTTCGGTTCTCCTTTCCTTCCTGAAACTTAGCCTCAGTGTATTTTTCAATTCTACCTTCATCCACCGTGATGCAAGGGTTTCTCTTAACAACAGAATTATTTTCTTCCAGTTTACAATTTTCTACCCTTTCTTGCACCTGACTCTCTTCTCCGTGTAAGTCGGTCTTTCTTATCTCTGCGTTCCTCTCTGCAAGGACTGTTTCCGCCATTTGGTCTTCTTCTCCTTTGCCTTTTGTCTCCTCGATTTGAATCAACTCGTCTTGGCGATGTTCCCCCTTCGGGACGCTGATCTTCTTGAAGACTGGTTTACGAATGGAAGCTCCACATGCTGCGAGATGCAACGTCATCCCTCCCAGAATCAGGAATGCCCCCGAATACCCATACGCTTCTAAAGCCCCTTCTGTGATAACTGGAAGAAATGTTACACCGACTGAGAGTCCGTATAACGCTAGAGTGTTCATTACAACGAATCTTTCTGGAAAGTACTCTTTAAGTGAGATTGTAAGTGCGTAATAGATACAGCTACGCCCAATGCCTGTGATGATAATAAAGAAACACATTATTAAGAAAAAAAAAAGAGTAAAAAAAAAGAAACAAAAGGAGTCATACTAAGAAATGTTATATTTTGACAAGTTTGTAGAAATAACTTGGAACTACACCTTACACATAAATCAATCATTCCACTTCACTGAATGATTTATGGAACATACTGCATATCCCTGCAAGTATCAATGACTGATTATTGAAGGAAATAAAATAAGAGAAATAAAAAAATAGAAAAAAGTGAATTCACTTAAATCATCGATAGATAGATAGATAACTCCAAATCCGTTCACAAGATTTTAAACAACAGAAAAGAGCCCCCTGTCATGCATATAGAAGGTGACTAAATCCCTCAACAACAACAAAAAACGTACAAAACAAAACAACAAAACACAAACTTACCAGAAAATGCAAGACAAAGACCAAGTATTGGCAAGTTCGATACAACACCCGAGGCTGCTAAAGATACTGCGCTTATTGTCCCTCCAAGCATAGCCGCTAAACGATGATTGAAGCTCGCGAGAATAAAAGACATCAAAGGACCTTAAAAACAAAAGAGGAAATTGCTCATCTTTAACAAAAGATGGAAAAGGTTGTTTAAATTGTCAGGTGCCTTTTCAGAGCTAAATTGGCTGCCTTGGGCACAATTTGGGGGCAAATTCTTCTGTCTCAGTCTTTAACTTTAACCCTGAACCCTAAACCAAAGACTAACCCTAACCCTAAACCTAACCCTAATCCTAAATCACCATTTGTAAAACAAAAAATGGGTTACTAATCACCAGTGATATGCATTTATGTAAAAAGATAATAATCTGCATTCTATCGAACCTTCTATCTATCGGACCTTCTGACTATCAGACCCCGTGGACATTCGATCTATAGAACCTTCGGACTATCGGACCTTCTGCCGATTCGGTCTATAGAACCGTCTGTCTACTGGACCCTCTCGTACATTCGGTCTATCGAACCTTCTATCTATTGGGTGTCGGTCAATCGGACCCGCTTACTATCGGACCTTCTAGCTATAGGGATGATCCCATAATTATGCTCGCTGGTCATAAGAATATCTAAAACCATAAATCAGGAGAGAGTGAATATATTGTACGTCATTAATTTAGCTAATAGGGTGAAGGACGTGAGTGGACAATATATTGTTAATTAAGGTGTCATGTCCATTCATTGCATACCGTATATTCAATAGCTCATGATTAATGATTCAGATCTATGATTTGATTCTGTGGTAAAACTTCAGGCTGAGGATTCAGTTCAGTTCATTTTAATTCAATATCTATTTCCAATTCATTAACAAAATGATACAAAGGAACACTAATAATACAAAACAAAAAAAAACAAACAAAAAAAAAAAAACATGGAAATAAATCACCTAGGCAGGCAAACAAAATAAAAAAGTAGTGTTGGTACAAGTAGATGTACGCAATGCAAGTATAATGAGTTGAAGAAAAAATGAATGGAAATACGGCATGTACTAGAAAAGCCAAGAGAAAGACTTGTTGAATCCAACCCAGTCTCACACTTAAATAGACGAATAGAGTCATAGTACCATCACCGTTAATATGACACTCTTGGTCAATTTAAGGGACATTTATAATGGCGCCACCTACGTTTGCATCGTGGCCGAGTTATCCAAGAAAGCTGGATCGATCACAAATATTTATGTCATTTTTTGCATTAAAAGTATGTCTTGTTTTTCAAAGTTATTTAATGGAAATGTGTAAAACAGTGGTGTTATTGTGAAATAAATCGCCCATCATTCACTCCTCAGAGTTTCGGTTTATTGCGTACAACGCTTTAGTGACTTCATTCCACCTCAACTCTGCCGAAACCAATATCACGATTGAAAACGTAGATGGCGCCATTATAAATGTCCCTTAAATTGACAAAGAGTGTCATATTAACGGTGATGGTACTATGACTCTATTCGTCTATTTAAGTGTGAGACTGGTTGAATCACACACACCCCAAAACCTTAATCATGGATATAATTACAGTAAGAATAAGGCAAGTACCGCAATATTTCGCAATATTTGTAGACAAATATCCATACCTGTGGATAGCTTAGAGTCTATTCCCTCATATGGCACACAAAAATCTGGCGATATTTTAAGCTTGAGTGAGCAAAAGCGACGTTTACTAATTCATGTATTATTATTATTATTATTATTATTATTATTATTGTTATTACTATTAATTTATTCACGTTTTCTTTATAAAAAAGCAGGTTGGTCCCACTCAGAGCCACGGAGGGCCTGCTTTACAGGGGGCCCTGCTATAAAACAAATACAACAAATACGACATAAAAATAATATGGTAAATGAGAGTATAAACATAACATTTGACGGAAAATGTTTAAAAAATAAAGAAAATGCAAATATAATACATTTGATTATGATACAACAATGATAACATAACGATTAAAGGAACATAACAATTCATAATAATAAAAAAAACGACAACAAACAAAACAGACAAAACAAACAAAAAGACAAAGAACAGGTTTAAAAAAGAAGTACATGGATTAAGTGAAGTGGGATGGTAACAGGAGTATTACGTTACAGGGTGCAAAATCCAGTCTTGGCAAGAATCGGTTTTTGTTCTGGCTGGTATTAACAAATTTAAGAACCTTTAAAAGTTGGAAAAAGTCTCCCCAATTGAAGATTTCAATAAATATGTTCATGACATTTTTCATGCCTATGGATATCTTAGGGTATCTAAAACATCCCACGATATGTTACGCTTGAGTGAGCAAAAGCCGTTGGTGTGAAATGGTGCAAAATCGTCGGTTGCCAAAAATGTATGTTGGTTCTGACTGGTATCAGCAAGGTTGAGTGTCTTGAAAAGGCCTAGAAAATTTCATAATCTGATCATAAAAAGGGAATTCATGAAAGAAAGAGCCACTTTAATTTCTGTTTGTCCTGACATGTCGCATCAAAACTTCATTGTTGACTAAGAACATGAAGAAAGCCATCTTGAATTAAAAACTTGCCAAAATTAATATTTCAAAACACTCAATAAAGTAGTTAATTGCTCACTGAAGCATATACATTTTGACGGGATACGTAAGTACATACGGAGAACAAAACATTTTTTTATAAATTGCCTATTATTGATCAAAATATGAAAATTTCTAAGCCTTTTCATGACTCTCAACTTTGCTCATACCAGCCAGAACAAATACCAATACCTGTCAAGTCTGGATTTTGCACCTTTTCACCCTAGTAGCCTTTGCTCACTCGAGCGTAAAATATTGCTACATCTTTAGGTATCAATTAATAGAAGAGACCCTAGCTATCCACACGTAAAAAATATTGCTTCAAATATTTTGAAATATTTATTTGGGAAGATTTATTCTGACTGTTAACCTTTTCAGTGGCTGTGAAAGAAATATTTAATGTTCATTAAATATGGTGATAAAGTTTTTGAGTGATAGCGTTGCATAATCGAAGCAAAATTTGAATCTTTGTAACGTCTACCAATTTAAGCGTATGTAATGACTTCACAAATTGAGAGGTGCCGCGTTACAGACACGTATTGCTTTCTTTTGTAGTATAATTTTGTAGGTGGCAAGAATACTTGTTACCCCAGATTAAATTACATTAATACATATGCGACAAAATATAAGCATTATAAATAATGAAAAAATATATAACTAGGTAGTTCATATTTAAATCGATTGAAGATTCCAATAAAACGTGACAGCTTGACACAAACTGAACTAATGTGATCATTCCATGAACAATTATTGTTTAAAAGGACACCTAAAAACTTCACTGATTCATAAAAATAATGTCAAAAGGGTAGTGTCTTTTTAAAGAGATAAGTCAGTATGATTCTATTGCATACTTCTCTTTTTATCAAAGAGAACACAGCGAGTTTTAATAATATTCAAGGAAAGTCTACTGCACTTTAATAAACCAGGTAGAATTTGGGCAAGATTCCCACTGAAAGATACAATCAAAATGTTAATATTATCATTACAGGCAAGAAGTGACGTGTGATCAGCATATGGAATAAAATGAGGTTCACGACAAGAATTTACAATGTCATTAACGGGCAATCCAGCATTTGTAATAAGATGATTTGTGTGAAAGCAGAAAAAAATAAGAAAAACAGGATGGTGACAGTTTGAAAGTAGTCGGACAAGAAATAAGAAAGTAATAAATGTTTGAAAAAATGATATCCCTAAATCCATGCGAACTCAAATTGGCAACTGGTGAGTCGTTTACTGAACACTAAAATATTGTAAATTTATGGTTGCGCCTTTTCCCTGGGGGCAGTTCTCTATATGTATTATTACAGGTCCTCATAAAAGTAAAAAGATCATAATGGGTTATACATTTTGAAAAAAAGTTACATTTTAGTCATTCTGTGTGTTGGAGCAATGGGGGAGTTGTCCGCCATTACATCACAGTGACATTACCGATTCGACCAATTTTAAATTCCCATATGTAAAGATCTGGATTACAATTTTCCAAAATTCATACCTTTCTTATTGCTTGTCCGATTTTGTTCAAACTTTCATCTGTTTCTCTTCCCCCCCCCCCCCCCCCCTCTTGCTTTCATAACAACTTGCCATTAAGGTTGGATATCCCTTTAATATAAACTAAGAATAATAAAGGCCCTAGTATAGATCCTTGAGGCACACCCGTATATATATATATATTTGCCTGAAAAACGAAATGACATTATCATAGTCCGTAAATTGTTTTCTGTGAAATAAACAGGATTTACCATATAAAAGCGTAGCGGAACAGTATGTAGGTCTAACAACTGCAAAATGCCCTCCAAATACGCCCAAACCTACAAATTAGGAGCACTTCGACAAAACTGAAAATTACTAAGGAGTCACAGAAGCAGTACCAACTCCGTCCCAGCGACGAAAAAGGTGAACTTTGCCAAAAAAACGTCCGTCGCGACGTTCTCGTCAGATACACAGAACCCAAACCTCGCTGCTTCCAACGCGGAGCCCACCCCACTAAAGTCATCTTCCAAACGAAACGCAACAGGAAAGACAAATGGGCTACCTGGGATGCATGAACGCCGTTGGTTAATACTATTCTGATCTATGTTATCCTCATGATGTATAAAAGCATTACTAAATATAGAGTAAGCTTCTTTAATACTTACCATGGCACCATTGGAACGTTCCTAACCATGCTCATGATGATTATCTCTAGATTTATTACAATAAGCTTGTTTAATACTGTTTTTTTTAAATTTATTAAATTAAACTTGCATAATATACATGTTATAACAAAACGTAACAGATACATTAATTTCAAAGTGTTACAATAAAGTTCGTTTCACATAATATTCAGAATTTAAGTTCTGTCATTTTCTTTTCACATTTTTTCCAGAACACATCCTTGTGAATGTTTCATATCCATTTTAATTCTTCTACGAATTCGTCGAAAATCTCTTTCAAATTTAATTTTCTTTTTTCTTTAAATATTGAATGTGTGCCTAAATTAATCAATACATTGTAAAAAGCAATATGCTTACATTCACTTCCCCCTTGTCTACCTATAACTATATCTTCATAATCTATTACAACATTTTAAAGTTATTTTTAAGTTATTTCGATATCAACGCAAAATTTACTAAATTTACTCCAAAAGAGTCTTGACAAAAATAATCATAAAACAAATGATAATAATTTTCAATAGTATTACAATTATAGCAAAGAGGAGATTCAGACAATTTAAAACGATGAAATATTCATTAGACATCAATAGCTTATATAAAAATTTAAAATTAAATTGAGCTTAACGAAATTCCTTAATCAAAGTAATCTTTTCTTTCCAAATCTTGTTCCAGTTCAGGTTTTTTTTATAGATATAATGACCAATATTGTTCTACATTAGGGGTAATGATTTTTTTATATACTAAAATATTATATAATTGTTTCGAGAGTTTGAAATTCTTGTTTGTTTCATACCTAAAACAGGGTTTTTGTTCTTTAAATGAAAATAACTTACAGTGGGATCATTATTTATGATTTTTTCTTGAAGCAAAATGTTTTTCCATTTTTCAGGTATACAACTCCAAATTAACTTCGATTCACATAAGTAATAATAATAATAATAACATTGGATATTTATATAGCGCTCGTATCCATCAATGGTGCTCAAGGCGCTCCAATATTACCCTGGCTTTAGCCCAGCTGCCCAATACGGCGCTCAAAGCATTCAAGGAATAAATTTCTACCAGGTACCCATTTGCCAAAGGACATTAGTGCCGCGGCGGACTCGAACCGCGAACCATGAGATGAACAGTCCGGTGACGTATCCACTAAACCACGACACCTCTAATTTCCTCTCTTCTTTAATTTTGCTTGAATACAGGATAAATCAATTAGTCCGTTTTTACTTACAATATCTCCAATGACGAGAATGTCAGCACCTACCCAGTGTTTCCAATAGAAACACCGCTTTTTATTTTTAATATGTTTATTACCCCATAATAACTGCTGCCTTATATCTTCAGCCGTGTTACAGAACAAAGACCTGTTGTTACATATTTTCCAAGCTGTTATACATTGACGATAAAATAATGGAAGTTGTTTAATTTCAGGCAATTCACTTTCTTTTTCAAAATACATTTTAAGAACAAGTGCATTTTCTCCGAAACAACTGAGATGTAGATTTGGAAGAATTTTCCATCGAAAATTATGATCGTTGTTTTCATATAGTTTTTGTAACCAAACGGTTTTCAATGCATTACTTTGCATGACATTCTATCTCGTCCGTTCCATATAAAGTTAAATATGATTTGTTCAACATTTTTATTAATATAATCGAGCATGAGTAATACTGTTTAATGTCATTATGAATATGTAATGAGTGAGCTGATGATGTCACGTCCCCACTTTCCTTTTTAACTATATTATATGAAATCTTCATTATTTCATTTTTTCATACATATCTATAAAAAATATCTCAAAAAAAGTTACAGCAATGACGAACTTACACATTAAATAAGGAGTCAGTTTTAGTTATAGGCTTGGAGTAAAACATTTGAATAATTGCAATTTCATATAATAAAATACAAAAGAAAAAGTGGGGATATGACATCATCAGCTCACTCACTGCATACTCATGACGACGTGCATGTAACTGTTTTACCAAAATAATGCAAAACTTAAAAATTCCATAACTTCATTTTTTTCATCAGATTTCGATGAAATTTTCAGGGATTTGTTTGCTTAATTTTACTATTAGTATTTATTCAATTCATATTAATTTCAGGCTGGAGTATCCCTTTAAACAATATACCAACATATTTTCCATAGAGATAACACGTAAACGAAAAACGGGATTCTCAAATCACACTTTGTAGTTAAAAATTGGGCATGATCCCGACATCTGATTAAAAATTGGATACAACATTTGTAAAAGCCTATAGTCTGAGCTATAACATACTAAAATCTGGAAAGAAATAGACCAAAAACAACTGAGATACTGCTCAGAGAACAATGTCATGTAGATTCATGACTTGAATAGACATAACGCGCAAATAGGGAAAATTTTGACATGGTGTTTCCAATGAAAATTTCACTATGATCACGTCATCAAAATAAAAAATGGTGGTGCCTGTTGTTGTAGAGAATTGCCTCAGCTATAACATATCAAAATCTAGAAGAAAATTGAATTCCTATTACTGAAGTTTTATCAAATGAATACCAAAATGATGACGTCATTTTTTCAAATCATTGTTTTCAGCTCATATGCAAATATGATGACGTCAGAACATGCGATCGGCAAAAATTACGCATGAAATCAAATTTACAACTTACAGGCTTTCAGAATATGTAATAAAATTTGGGGTATCAGTTCATTCTGAAGAGCTATGGCGGATTCCATATAGGCATGTTTTTACCACTTTTACATTATATTGCCCATTGACGCGCACACGAATTTGAAAGTTTGACATGCGCGTGTGGCATTATGGAATGTCAAGAATGACTGTAAATAGTTGGTAATTGTCAAGAATGGTGTCAGAAAGACAAACCATGCGAAAATGGAGTTTTTACCTTCTGTACGCGCTGTGCGCGCATAACGGGGACGCGCTTAAAATGCCCTGAACCGTACTCTAATTTGATTAAAAAGTGATGTTGAGCATTTTTAATATTTGACGTGCGCGTACGTGCGCGTCATAATAATATATAATAATTAATAATATATAATAATTATATTGACCCTTGACCTGAAGTTAATGTGTGTCCTAAATATGGTTCATTTTGATGACTCATCATGAAGATATGATCGATAATGTGATTTCACAAAATGGCGCCTGGATGACGTCACGATAACCTGATGACCTTGAAAAGTTTCCTAGAACTTGACCTTGATAGGGCTGATGCCTGACTGAAATTTGATGAAAATTGAGGGAGCCGATCTTGAGGAATCAGGCCCACAAAAACGTGGGAGAATAAAAAAAGACCAAGAAAGGCAATCCTGACGAAATTAAAAGGTGATCTCCGACAGACCACCTAATAATCTTATAACGTGTGTCTGTATGGCAAAATGCGCAAATTTGAACTATGAAGGCCATTTTCCACCTGAAAACGAGCATTTGACGATTCGGAGGACACGGTCTTTTTTGTGTAGAATTTAATGCGCTATCATGTGAATCCAGTTTCAAGTCTTTAGCACCACGCAAACTGAAGTTAGAGCTTTTTTTCAAGGTCGGGAAAGGGCATTTTGCTCCCCCCCCCCCCAAAAAAAAAAAAAAAAAATCACTAAATGAAGCCTTGATGACGTCATGATGATGACATTGACTTGAGATTATTACTGTCGATTCTTCTCATCAGTCGTCATGACTGTGTTGAATTTGAAAAAGATTCACTTTTTCATTTTGAGTTATTTCCCCCGTAAAAAGAGGGGCAGGGGTTCCCCCCCCCCAAAAAAAAAAAAAAAAAAAAAAATTGTGACATGTCGCTTTCAATCAAAAATTTTCACTATGATGACGTAATTGAAATGAAGAAGGGTGGAATCAGTTTTGTAGGGAATAGTCTCAGCTACAACATATCCAAAGCTCGGCAAAAATTGAGCAGAAATAACAGAGATATTGCTCAAAGAACACGGGCATATAAAATCAAGATTTCAGAAAAAGTCATCTCGTTTCCTTAGAGAATACACGCAGAATGTGAAAATTGACCTGCCTCCATCCATCGCCAAAATAATATGGCATGATGCATTTGTCAAAATGAATAATGATGGTCCCTAAACTTGTAGAGAATTGTCTCCGCTGCAGCATAACAAAAATTGGTAGAAAATCGACAGCCAGACACAGAAATAATCTCAAATGAAACCGAAAATAGTTCAGATGCAAATGTAATGACGTCAGAAAACTTAATCGGCCAAAGGTATGCATGAATTCCAATCTACAAGTAACAGGCTTTTAGAATATAAAATTTGGGGGTATCCAGGCACTCTGACGCGCTATGGCGGATTTTAGCTAGGCATGTTTTTAGCACTTTCTACATTAGAATGCCCATTGACACGCGTGCGGATTTGAAAGTTTGACGCCCGCGTGTGGCATTATGGAATGTCGAGATTGACTGTAAATAGTTGGAAATTGTCAAGGATAGTGCCAGGGTGACGAACCAAGCGAAGAATACGGCGTTGTTACCATCTCTACGCGCTGCGCGCACATAACGCACGCACTGGCGCCCACGGAAGGAAAATTTTGAAACGCTTAAATGTCCTGATACGTACTCTAATTTGAATAAAAAGTGATTTTGAGCATTTCAAAATTTTGACGCGCACGCATTTTGTTGATCGGTTATGTTAACTCTTGACCTGAAGTTTATGTGTGTCAAATATGGTTTATTTTTGATGGGAGAAAAAAACAACCAAGAAAGGCAATCTCGACGAAATTAAAAGGTGATCTGCCTATGACAGACCACCTAATAAAGAAAATTCTGACGAAATTAACGAGACATTTAATTCGTCACTGAAGACGAATTAGGTGGTCTGTCTTGAACTGGTAAATTGTTTTGTAAGATATGATGATGATTGGGCAAGATAGTTATCATGATAGGGTCGACGACAATGATATGGTCATATACGTGATGATAGTGAAATTGACCATGCGAAATATGAAAGAAAATATGAAAGAAAAATGACATCTCGTTATGAACATATATGACCATAAGTTGATTTTCAGAAAATGGCACCTGGACAAATGTGATTTTCACAGCATAATTGTCCTACCAAATGTCATGTCTGTGCCAAATTTCAAAAAGATTCAACATTCCGTTTTCAACTAATGCGCCCCGCAAAAAAAAGGGTTGGGTGGTGGTCCTTTTATTAGAATGAGATGTTCCGTTTTTTCACCTGGCAATGGGGAAAAAACCGGGAGATTTTTAGCGAATCTTTGAATTGGAACTAAAATGGACATATATTTCCTCCAAGTTTTCCACCATTGGTTTTCTTGTAGAGGGCAGGATGGTCGAGAAATTAAGGAAAAGATGGACAAGAAAACGGCGTCTACACAAATATGAAAGAGAAATGACATTTCGTCATGAAAATATGACTATAAGTTGATTTTCACAAAATGGCGCCTGGATGATATTATGAAGATATGATGACCTTGTGATTTTCAGTTTTCTTACAAAGCCTCATGGCTGTGCCAATTTTCAAAAAGATTCAAGATTCTGTTTTTAAGTAAAGGGCCTCGCCATAAATGGTGCTTTGGTGGTTTTCGGCAAATTAGTATGTAATTTTCCGTTTTTTCAATTAGCATATTTAGAGTGTATTCAAACTTGTAATAACTCTCTATAGAATTAACATTTGAAGCTCATAAGTTTGAGTATAGTTTAGCGACATGGAACCCCTAACATACAGAGCAAAATATTGTTTGGCGATTAGTACCATTTAAACATAATACAGTGTGTTCAAGCATATCCACAGGGGGTAACCTCGCTAGTCATAAGGACCGCTAGTCATAAGGATCAGTGGCTCATAAGGACCGCTAGTCATAACGTGTAATTTCCTATACATGTAGGTCGCTATTCATAAAGCGAAAAGGGGGTCACTATTCATAAACACATAAGGAGCATTATTCATAAGGATTGCTATTCATAATATGAGAAGAGGGTCGTTATTCATAATCGAAGACAAGGGTCATTACTCATAAGGGCCGC